>CAJZBB020000003.1:0-600000 GCA_914767535.2 Dunaliella primolecta
TTAAGCAGCTGGGGTCAGGGGAATGCCACTGTGCTTTAGTCAGGCTTGAGGATTAAGGAATTCTGGTTTGAAGGAAAATGCTGGAGTCAAAAGGTATGATCAGAGGTGCGGCTCCAAGATTCTATTTCTCAGCTCTCATTCCCCCAGTGGCATAATTAAATTAAATATGAAATGAAATGTTGTTAAGCAGATGAGGTCAGAGGAATTCCACTGTGCTTCAGTCAGGCTTGAGGATTAAGGAATTCTGGTCTGAAGGGAAATGCTGGAGTCAAAAGGTATGATCAGAGGTGTGACTCCAAGATTCAAGCTCTCAGCTCTCATTCCCTCAGTGGTATAATTAATTTGTATATGAAATAAAAGGTTGTTAAGCAGCTGAGGTCAGGGGAATGCCACTGTGCTTTAGTCAGGCTTGAGGATTAAGGAATTCTGGTTTGAAGGAAAATGCTGGAGTCAAAAGGTATGATCAGAGGTGTGGCTCCAAGATTCAAGCTCTCAGCTCTCATTCCCCCAGTGGCATAATTAATTTATATATGAAATGAAAGGTTGTTAAGCAGCTGAGGTCAGGGGAATGCCACTGTGCTTCAGTCAGGCTTGAGGATTAAGGAATTCTGGTTTGAAGGGAAATGCTTGAGTCAAAAGGTATGATCAGAGGTGTGGCTCCAAGATTCAAGCTCTCAGATCTCATTCCCCCAGTGGCATAATTAATTTATATATGAAATGAAAGGTTGTTAAGCATCTGAGGTCAGGGGAATGCCACTGTGCTTCAGTCAGGCTTGATGATTAAGGAATTCTGGTTTGAAGGGAAATGCTTGAGTCAAAAGGTATGATCAGAGGTGTGGCTCCAAGATTCAAGCTCTCAGCTCTCATTCCCCCAGTGGCAAATTAAATTATATATGAAATGAAAGGTTGTTAGGCAGCTGAGGTCAGGGGAATGCCACTGTGCTTCAGTCAGGCTTCAGGATTAAGGAATTCTGGTTTGAAGGGAAATGCTGGAGCCTAGAGGTATAGTCAGAGATGCGGCTATAAGATTCAAGCTCTCAGCTCTCAACCCCCCAATGGCATATTTAATTCACAAAACAAATGAATTGTTTCCAAGTAGTTGAGGTCAGGGGAAAGCCACAGTGCTTCAGTCAGGCTTGAGGATTAAGGAATTCTGGTTGGAAGGGAAATGCTGGAGTCATAAGGTATGATCAGAGGTGTGACTCCAAGATTCAAGCTCTCAGCTCTCATTCCCTCAGTGGCATAATTAATTTGTATATGAAATGAAAGGTTGTTAAGCAGCTGAGGTCAGGGGAATGCCACTGTGCTTTAGTCAGGCTTGAGGATTAAGGAATTCTGGTTTGAAGGAAAATGCTGGAGTCAAAAGGTATGATCAGAGGTGTGGCTCCAAGATTCAAGCTCTCAGCTCTCATTCCCCCAGTGGCAAATTGATTTAAATATGAAATGAAAGGTTGTTAAGCACCTGAGGTCAGGGGAATGCCACTGTGCTTTAGTCAGGCTTGAGGATTAAGGAATTCTGGTTTGAAGGAAAATGCTGGAGCCAAAAGGCATGATCAGAGGTGCGGCTCCAAGATTCTAGTTCTCAGCTCTCATTCCCCCAGTGGCATAATTAAATTAAATATGAAATGAAAGGTTGTTAAGCAGCTGAGGTCAGGGGAAAGCCACAGTGCTTCAGTCAGGCTTGAGGATTAAGGAATTCTGGTTTGAAGGGAAATGCTGGAGCCTAGAGGTATAGTCAGAGATGCGGCTATAAGATTCAAGCTCTCAGCTCTCAACCCCCCAATGGCATATTTAATTCACAAAACAAATGAATTGTTTCCAAGTAGTTGAGGTCAGGGGAAAGCCACAGTGCTTCAGTCAGGCTTGAGGATTAAGGAATTCTGGTTTGAAGGGAAATGCTTGAGTCAAAAGGTATGATCAGAGGTGTGGCTCCAAGATTCAAGCTCTCAGCTCTCATTCCCCCAGTGGCAAATTAATTTATATATGAAATGAAAGGTTGTTAAGCACCTGAGGTCAGGGGAATGCCACTGTACTTTAGTCAGGCTTGAGGATTAAGGAATTCTGGTTTGAAGTAAAATGCTGGAGCCAAAAGGCATGATCAGAGGTGTGGCTCCAAGATTCAAGCTCTCAGCTCTCATTCCCCCAGTGGCATATTTAATTTATATATGAAATAAAAGGTTTCTAAGCAGCTAAGGTCAGGGGAATGCCACTGTGCTTCATTGAGGCTTGAGGATTAAGGAATTCTGGTTTGAAGGAAAATGCTGGAGACAAAAGGTATGATCAGAGTTGCGGCTCCAAGATTCAAGCTCTCAGCTCTCATTCCCCCAGTGGCATAATTAATTTATATATGAAATAAAAGGTTGCTAAGCATCTGAGGTCAGGGGAATGCCACTGTGCTTCATTGAGGCTTGAGGATTAAGGAATTCTGGTTTGAAGGGAAATGCTTGAGTCAAAAGGTATGATCAGAGGTGTGGCTCCAAGATTCAAGCTCTCAGCTCTCATTCCCCCAGTGGCAAATTAATTTATATATGAAATGAAAGGTTGTTAAGCACCTGAGGTCAGGGGAATGCCACAGTGCTTTAGTCAGGCTTGAGGATTAAGGAATTCTGGTTTGAAGGGAAATGCTGGAACCTAGAGGTATAGTCAGAGATGCGGCTATAAGATTCAAGCTCTCAGCTCTCAACCCCCCAATGGCATATTTAATTCACAAAACAAATGAATTGTTTCCAAGTATTTGAGGTCAGGGGAATGCCACTGTGCTTCATTGAGGCTTGAGGATTAAGGAATTCTGGTTTGAAGGGAAATGCTGGAGTCAAAAGGTATGATCAGAGGTGTGGCTCCAAGATTCAAGCTCTCAGCTCTCATTCCCCCAGTGGCAAATTAATTTATATATAAAATAAAAGGTTGTTAAGCACCTGAGGTCAGGGGAATGCCACTGTGCTTTAGTCAGGCTTGAGGATTAAGGAATTCTGGTTTGAAGGAAAATGCTGGAGCCAAAAGGCATGATCAGAGGTGCGGCTCCAAGATTCAAGCTCTCAGCTCTCATTCCCCCAGTGGCATAATTAATTTGTATATGAAATGAAAGGTTGTTAAGCAGCTGAGGTCAGGGGAATGCCACTGTGCTTCAGTCAGGCTTGAGGATTAAGGAATTCTGGTTTGAAGGGAAATGCTTGAGTCAAAAGGTATGATCAGAGGTGTGGCTCCAAGATTCAAGCTCTCAGATCTCATTCCCCCAGTGGCATAATTAATTTATATATGAAATGAAAGGTTGTTAAGCATCTGAGGTCAGGGGAATGCCACTGTGCTTCAGTCAGGCTTGATGATTAAGGAATTCTGGTTTGAAGGGAAATGCTTGAGTCAAAAGGTATGATCAGAGGTGTGGCTCCAAGATTCTATTTCTCAGCTCTCATTCCCCCAGTGGCAAATTAATTTATATATGAAATGAAAGGTTGTTAAGCACCTGAGGTCAGGGGAATGCCACTGTGCTTCAGTCAGGCTTCAGGATTAAGGAATTCTGGTTTGAAGGGAAATGCTGGAGCCTAGAGGTATAGTCAGAGATGCGGCTATAAGATTCAAGCTCTCAGCTCTCAACCCCCCAATGGCATATTTAATTCACAAAACAAATGAATTGTTTCCAAGTAGTTGAGGTCAGGGGAAAGCCACAGTGCTTCAGTCAGGCTTGAGGATTAAGGAATTCTGGTTGGAAGGGAAATGCTGGAGTCATAAGGTATGATCAGAGGTGTGACTCCAAGATTCAAGCTCTCAGCTCTCATTCCCTCAGTGGCATAATTAATTTGTATATGAAATGAAAGGTTGTTAAGCAGCTGGGGTCAGGGGAATGCCACTGTGCTTTAGTCAGGCTTGAGGATTAAGGAATTCTGGTTTGAAGGAAAATGCTGGAGTCAAAAGGTATGATCAGAGGTGCGGCTCCAAGATTCTATTTCTCAGCTCTCATTCCCCCAGTGGCATAATTAAATTAAATATGAAATGAAATGTTGTTAAGCAGATGAGGTCAGAGGAATTCCACTGTGCTTCAGTCAGGCTTGAGGATTAAGGAATTCTGGTTTGAAGGGAAATGCTTGAGTCAAAAGGTATGATCAGAGGTGTGGCTCCAAGATTCAAGCTCTCAGCTCTCATTCCCCCAGTGGCAAATTAATTTATATATGAAATGAAATGTTGTTAAGCACCTGAGGTCAGGGGAATGCCACTGTGCTTCAGTCAGGCTTCAGGATTAAGGAATTCTGGTTTGAAGGGAAATGCTGGAGCCTAGAGGTATAGTCAGAGATGCGGCTATAAGATTCAAGCTCTCAGCTCTCAACCCCCCAATGGCATATTTAATTCACAAAACAAATGAATTGTTTCCAAGTAGTTGAGGTCAGGGGAAAGCCACAGTGCTTCAGTCAGGCTTGAGGATTAAGGAATTCTGGTTGGAAGGGAAATGCTGGAGTCATAAGGTATGATCAGAGGTGTGACTCCAAGATTCAAGCTCTCAGCTCTCATTCCCTCAGTGGCATAATTAATTTGTATATGAAATGAAAGGTTGTTAAGCAGCTGAGGTCAGGGGAATGCCACTGTGCTTTAGTCAGGCTTGAGGATTAAGGAATTCTGGTTTGAAGGAAAATGCTGGAGTCAAAAGGTATGATCAGAGGTGTGGCTCCAAGATTCAAGCTCTCAGCTCTCATTCCCCCAGTGGCAAATTGATTTAAATATGAAATGAAAGGTTGTTAAGCACCTGAGGTCAGGGGAATGCCACTGTGCTTTAGTCAGGCTTGAGGATTAAGGAATTCTGGTTTGAAGGAAAATGCTGGAGCCAAAAGGCATGATCAGAGGTGCGGCTCCAAGATTCTAGTTCTCAGCTCTCATTCCCCCAGTGGCATAATTAAATTAAATATGAAATGAAAGGTTGTTAAGCAGCTGAGGTCAGGGGAATGCCACTGTGCTTCAGTCAGGCTTGAGGATTAAGGAATTCTGGTTTGAAGGGAAATGCTGGAACCTAGAGGTATAGTCAGAGATGCGGCTATAAGATTCAAGCTCTCAGCTCTCAACCCCCCAATGGCATATTTAATTCACAAAACAAATGAATTGTTTCCAAGTAGTTGAGGTCAGGGGAAAGCCACAGTGCTTCAGTCAGGCTTGAGGATTAAGGAATTCTGGTTGGAAGGGAAATGCTGGAGTCATAAGGTATGATCAGAGGTGTGACTCCAAGATTCAAGCTCTCAGCTCTCATTCCCTCAGTGGCATAATTAATTTGTATATGAAATGAAAGGTTGTTAAGCAGCTGAGGTCAGGGGAATGCCACTGTGCTTTAGTCAGGCTTGAGGATTAAGGAATTCTGGTTTGAAGGAAAATGCTGGAGTCAAAAGGTATGATCAGAGGTGCGGCTCCAAGATTCTATTTCTCAGCTCTCATTCCCCCAGTGGCATAATTAAATTAAATATGAAATGAAATGTTGTTAAGCAGATGAGGTCAGAGGAATTCCACTGTGCTTCAGTCAGGCTTGAGGATTAAGGAATTCTGGTCTGAAGGGAAATGCTGGAGTCAAAAGGTATGATCAGAGGTGTGACTCCAAGATTCAAGCTCTCAGCTCTCATTCCCTCAGTGGTATAATTAATTTGTATATGAAATGAAAGGTTGTTAAGCAGCTGAGGTCAGGGGAATGCCACTGTGCTTTAGTCAGGCTTGAGGATTAAGGAATTCTGGTTTAAAGGAAAATGCTGGAGTCAAAAGGTATGATCAGAGGTGCGGCTCCAAGATTCTATTTCTCAGCTCTCATTCCCCCAGTGGCAAATTGATTTAAATATGAAATGAAAGGTTGTTAAGCACCTGAGGTCAGGGGAATGCCACTGTGCTTTAGTCAGGCTTGAGGATTAAGGAATTCTGGTTTGAAGGAAAATGCTGGAGCCAAAAGGCATGATCAGAGGTGCGGCTCCAAGATTCTAGTTCTCAGCTCTCATTCCCCCAGTGGCATAATTAAATTAAATATGAAATGAAAGGTTGTTAAGCAGCTGAGGTCAGGGGAATGCCACTGTGCTTCAGTCAGGCTTGAGGATTAAGGAATTCTGGTTTGAAGGGAAATGCTGGAACCTAGAGGTATAGTCAGAGATGCGGCTATAAGATTCAAGCTCTCAGCTCTCAACCCCCCAATGGCATATTTAATTCACAAAACAAATGAATTGTTTCCAAGTAGTTGAGGTCAGGGGAAAGCCACAGTGCTTCAGTCAGGCTTGAGGATTAAGGAATTCTGGTTGGAAGGGAAATGCTGGAGTCATAAGGTATGATCAGAGGTGTGACTCCAAGATTCAAGCTCTCAGCTCTCATTCCCTCAGTGGCATAATTATTTTGTATATGAAATGAAAGGTTGTTAAGCAGCTGAGGTCAGGGGAATGCCACTGTGCTTTAGTCAGGCTTGAGGATTAAGGAATTCTGGTTTGAAGGAAAATGCTGGAGTCAAAAGGTATGATCAGAGGTGCGGCTCCAAGATTCAAGCTCTCAGCTCTCATTCCCCCAGTGGCATAATTAATTTGTATATGAAATGAAAGGTTGTTAAGCAGCTGAGGTCAGGGGAATGCCACTGTGCTTTAGTCAGGCTTGAGGATTAAGGAATTCTGGTTGGAAGGGAAATGCTGGAGTCAAAAGGTATGATCAGAGGTGCGGCTCCAAGATTCAAGCTCTCAGATCTTATTCCCCCAGTGGCATAATTAATTTATATATAAAATGAAAGGTTGTTAAGCAGATGAGGTCAGGGGAATGCCACTGTGCTTCAGTCAGGCTTGAGGATTAAGGAATTCTGGTTTGAAAGGAAATGCTGGAGTCAAAAGGTATGATCAGAGGTGTGGCTCCAAGATTCAAGCTCTCAGCTCTCATTCCCCCAGTGGCATAATTAATTTATATATGAAATGAAAGGTTGTAAAGCAGATGAGGTCATTGGAATGCCACTGTGCTCCAGAAAAGCTTGAGGATTGAGGAATTATGGTTTGAAGGAAAATGCTGGAGCCAAAGGGTATGATCAGAGGTGTGGATCCAAGATTCTAACTCTCAGCTCTCATTCCCCCAGTGGAATATTTAATTTATATATGAAATGAAAAGTGTTTAAGCAGCTAAGGTCAGGGGAATGCCACTGTGCTTCATTGAGGCTTGAGGATTAAGGAATTCTGGTTTGAAGGAAAATGCTGGAGCCAAAAGGTATGATCAGAGTTGCGGCTCCAAGATTCAAGCTCTCAGCTCTCATTCCCCCAGTGGCATAATTAATTTATATATGAAATAAAAGGTTGCTAAGCAGCTGAGGTCAGGGGAATGCCACTGTGCTTCATTGAGGCTTGAGGATTAAGGAATTCTGGTTTGAAGGGAAATGCTTGAGTCAAAAGGTATGATCAGAGGTGTGGCTCCAAGATTCAAGCTCTCAGCTCTCATTCCCCCAGTGGCAAATTAATTTATATATGAAATGAAAGGTTGTTAAGCACCTGAGGTCAGGGGAATGCCACAGTGCTTTAGTCAGGCTTGAGGATTAAGGAATTCTGGTTTGAAGTAAAATGCTGGAGCCAAAAGGCATGATCAGAGGTGCGGCTCCAAGATTCTATTTCTCAGCTCTCATTCCCCCAGTGGCATAATTAAATTAAATATGAAATGAAAGGTTGTTAAGCAGCTGAGGTCAGGGGAATGCCACTGTGCTTCATTGAGGCTTGAGGATTAAGGAATTCTGGTTTGAAGGAAAATGCTGGAGCCAAAAGGTATGATCAGAGTTGCGGCTCCAAGATTCAAGCTCTCAGCTCTCATTCCCCCAGTGGCATAATTAATTTATATATGAAATAAAAGGTTGTTAAGCAGCTGAGGTCAGGGGAATGCCACTGTGCTTCAGTCAGGCTTGAGGATTAAGGAATTCTGGTTTGAAGGGAAATGCTGGAGTCAAAAGGTATGATCAGAGGTGTGGCTCCAAGATTCAAGCTCTCAGCTCTCATTCCCCCAGTGGCAAATTAATTTATATATGAAATGGAAGGTTGTTAAGCACCTGAGGTCAGGGGAATGCCACAGTGCTTTAGTCAGGCTTGAGGATTAAGGAATTCTGGTTTGAAGTAAAATGCTGGAGCCAAAAGGCATGATCAGAGGTGCGGCTCCAAGATTCTATTTCTCAGCTCTCATTCCCCCAGTGGCATAATTAAATTAAATATGAAATGAAAGGTTGTTAAGCAGCTGAGGTCAGGGGAATGCCACTGTGCTTCATTGAGGCTTGAGGATTAAGGAATTCTGGTTTGAAGGAAAATGCTGGAGCCAAAAGGTATGATCAGAGTTGCGGCTCCAAGATTCAAGCTCTCAGCTCTCATTCCCCCAGTGGCATAATTAATTTATATATGAAATAAAAGGTTGTTAAGCAGCTGAGGTCAGGGGAATGCCACTGTGCTTCAGTCAGGCTTGAGGATTAAGGAATTCTGGTTTGAAGGGAAATGCTGGAGTCAAAAGGTATGATCAGAGGTGTGGCTCCAAGATTCAAGCTCTCAGCTCTCATTCCCCCAGTGGCAAATTAAATTTATATATGAAATGAAAGGTTGTTAAGCACCTGAGGTCAGGGGAATGCCACTGTGCTTTAGTCAGGCTTGAGGATTAAGGAATTCTGGTTTGAAGGAAAATGCTGGAGCCAAAAGGAATGATCAGAGTTGCGGCTCCAAGATTCAAGCTCTCAGCTCTCATTCCCCCAGTGGCATAATTAATTTATATATGAAATAAAAGGTTGATAAGCAGCTGAGGTCAGGGGAATGCCACTGTGCTTCAGTCAGGCTTGAGGATTAAGGAATTCTGGTTTGAAGGGAAATGCTGGAGTCAAAAGGTATGATCAGAGGTGTGGCTCCAAGATTCAAGCTCTCAGCTCTCATTCCCCCAGTGGCAAATTAATTTATATATGAAATGAAAGGTTGTTAAGCACCTGAGGTCAGGGGAATGCCACTGTGCTTCATTGAGGCTTGAGGATTAAGGAATTCTGGTTTGAAGGAAAATGCTGGAGCCAAAAGACATGATCAGAGGTGCGGCTCCAAGATTCTAGTTCTCAGCTCTCATTCCCCCAGTGGCATAATTAAATTAAATATGAAATGAAAGGTTGTTAAGCAGCTGAGGTCAGGGGAATGCCACTGTGCTTCAGTCAGGCTTGAGGATTAAGGAATTCTGGTTTGAAGGGAAATGCTGGAGTCAAAAGGTATGATCAGAGGTGTGGCTCCAAGATTCAAGCTCTCAGCTCTCATTCCCCCAGTGGCATAATTAATTTATATATGAAATGAAAGGTTGTTAAGCAGCTGAGGTCAGGGGAATGCCACTGTGCTTCAGTCAGGATTGAGGATTAAGGAATTCTGGTTTGAAGGGAAATGCTTGAGTCAAAAGGTATGATCAGAGGTGTGGCTCTAAGATTCAAGCTCTCAGATCTCATTCCCCCAGTGGCATAATTAATTTATATATGAAATGAAAGGTTGTTAAGCATCTGAGGTCAGGGGAATGCCACTGTGCTTCAGTCAGGCTTGATGATTAAGGAATTCTGGTTTGAAGGGAAATGCTTGAGTCAAAAGGTATGATCAGAGGTGTGGCTCCAAGATTCAAGCTCTCAGCTCTCATTCCCCCAGTGGCAAATTAATTTATATATGAAATGAAAGGTTGTTAAGCACCTGAGGTCAGGGGAATGCCACTGTGCTTCAGTCAGGCTTCAGGATTAAGGAATTCTGGTTTGAAGGGAAATGCTGGAGCCTAGAGGTATAGTCAGAGATGCGGCTATAAGATTCAAGCTCTCAGCTCTCAACCCCCCAATGGCATATTTAATTCACAAAACAAATGAATTGTTTCCAAGTAGTTGAGGTCAGGGGAAAGCCACAGTGCTTCAGTCAGGCTTGAGGATTAAGGAATTCTGGTTGGAAGGGAAATGCTGGAGTCATAAGGTATGATCAGAGGTGTGACTCCAAGATTCAAGCTCTCAGCTCTCATTCCCTCAGTGGCATAATTAATTTGTATATGAAATGAAAGGTTGTTAAGCAGCTGAGGTCAGGGGAATGCCACTGTGCTTTAGTCAGGCTTGAGGATTAAGGAATTCTGGTTTGAAGGAAAATGCTGGAGTCAAAAGGTATGATCAGAGGTGCGGCTCCAAGATTCTATTTCTCAGCTCTCATTCCCCCAGTGGCATAATTAAATTAAATATGAAATGAAATGTTGTTTAGCAGATGAGGTCAGAGCAATTCCACTGTGCTTCAGTCAGGCTTGAGGATTAAGGAATTCTGGTCTGAAGGGAAATGCTGGAGTCAAAAGGTATGATCAGAGGTGTAACTCCAAGATTCAAGCTCTCAGCTCTCATTCCCTCAGTGGTATAATTAATTTGTATATGAAATGAAAGGTTGTTAAGCAGCTGAGGTCAGGGGAATGCCACTGTGCTTTAGTCAGGCTTGAGGATTAAGGAATTCTGGTTTGAAGGAAAATGCTGGAGTCAAAAGGTATGATCAGAGGTGCGGCTCCAAGATTCTATTTCTCAGCTCTCATTCCCCCAGTGGCATAATTAATTTATATATGAAATAAAAGGTTGTTAAGCAGCTGAGGTCAGGGGAATGCCACTGTGCTTCATTGAGGCTTGAGGATTAAGGAATTCTGGTTTGAAGGGAAATGCTTGAGTCAAAAGGTATGATCAGAGGTGTGGCTCCAAGATTCAAGCTCTCAGCTCTCATTCCCCCAGTGGCAAATTAATTTATATATGAAATGAAAGGTTGTTAAGCACCTGAGGTCAGGGGAATGCCACTGTACTTTAGTCAGGCTTCAGGATTAAGGAATTCTGGTTTGAAGTAAAATGCTGGAGCCAAAAGGCATGATCAGAGGTGTGGCTCCAAGATTCAAGCTCTCAGCTCTCATTCCCCCAGTGGCAAATTAAATTTATATATGAAATGAAAGGTTGTTAAGCACCTGAGGTCAGGGGAATGCCACTGTGCTTTAGTCAGGCTTGAGGATTAAGGAATTCTGGTTTGAAGGAAAATGCTGGAGCCAAAAGGAATGATCAGAGTTGCGGCTCCAAGATTCAAGCTCTCAGCTCTCATTCCCCCAGTGGCATAATTAATTTATATATGAAATAAAAGGTTGATAAGCAGCTGAGGTCAGGGGAATGCCACTGTGCTTCAGTCAGGCTTGAGGATTAAGGAATTCTGGTTTGAAGGGAAATGCTGGAGTCAAAAGGTATGATCAGAGGTGTGGCTCCAAGATTCAAGCTCTCAGCTCTCATTCCCCCAGTGGCAAATTAATTTATATATGAAATGAAAGGTTGTTAAGCACCTGAGGTCAGGGGAATGCCACTGTGCTTCATTGAGGCTTGAGGATTAAGGAATTCTGGTTTGAAGGAAAATGCTGGAGCCAAAAGGCATGATCAGAGGTGCGGCTCCAAGATTCTATTTCTCAGCTCTCATTCCCCCAGTGGCATAATTGATTTAAATATGAAATGAAAGGTTGTTAAGCAGCTGAGGTCAGGGGAATGCCACTGTGCTTTAGTCAGGCTTGAGGACTAAGGTATTCTGGTTTGAAGGAAAATGCTGGAGTCAAAAGGTATGATCAGAGGTGTGGCTCCAAGATTCTATTTCTCAGCTCTCATTCCCCCAGTGGCATAATTAATTTATATATGAAATGAAAGGTTGTTAAGCAGCTGAGGTCAGGGGAATGCCACTGTGCTTCAGTCAGGCTTGAGGATTAAGGAATTCTGGTTTGAAGGGAAATGCTTGAGTCAAAAGGTATGATCAGAGGTGTGGCTCCAAGATTCAAGCTCTCAGATCTCATTCCCCCAGTGGCATAATTAATTTATATATGAAATGAAAGGTTGTTAAGCATCTGAGGTCAGGGGAATGCCACTGTGCTTCAGTCAGGCTAGAGGATTAAGGAATTCTGGTTTGAAGGGAAATGCTTGAGTCAAAAGGTATGATCAGAGGTGTGGTTCCAAGATTCAAGCTCGCAGCTCTCATTCCCCCAGTGGCAAATTAATTTATATATGAAATGAAAGGTTGTTAAGCACCTGAGGTCAGGGGAATGCCACTGTGCTTCAGTCAGGCTTCAGGATTAAGGAATTCTGGTTTGAAGGGAAATGCTGGAGCCTAGAGGTATAGTCAGAGATGCGGCTATAAGATTCAAGCTCTCAGCTCTCAACCCCCCAATGGCATATTTAATTCACAAAACAAATGAATTGTTTCCAAGTAGTTGAGGTCAGGGGAAAGCCACAGTGCTTCAGTCAGGCTTGAGGATTAAGGAATTCTGGTTGGAAGGGAAATGCTGGAGTCATAAGGTATGATCAGAGGTGTGACTCCAAGATTCAAGCTCTCAGCTCTCATTCCCTCAGTGGCATAATTAATTTGTATATGAAATGAAAGGTTGTTAAGCAGCTGAGGTCAGGGGAATGCCACTGTGCTTTAGTCAGGCTTGAGGATTAAGGAATTCTGGTTTGAAGGAAAATGCTGGAGTCAAAAGGTATGATCAGAGGTGCGGCTCCAAGATTCTATTTCTCAGCTCTCATTCCCCCAGTGGCATAATTAAATTAAATATGAAATGAAATGTTGTTTAGCAGATGAGGTCAGAGGAATTCCACTGTGCTTCAGTCAGGCTTGAGGATTAAGGAATTCTGGTCTGAAGGGAAATGCTGGAGTCAAAAGGTATGATCAGAGGTGTGACTCCAAGATTCAAGCTCTCAGCTCTCATTCCCTCAGTGGTATAATTAATTTGTATATGAAATGAAAGGTTGTTAAGCAGCTGAGGTCAGGGGAATGCCACTGTGCTTTAGTCAGGCTTGAGGACTAAGGTATTCTGGTTTGAAGGAAAATGCTGGAGTCAAAAGGTATGATCAGAGGTGTGGCTCCAAGATTTTATTTCTCAGCTCTCATTCCCCCAGTGGCATAATTAATTTATATATGAAATGAAAGGTTGTTAAGCAGCTGAGGTCAGGGGAATGCCACTGTGCTTCAGTCAGGCTTGAGGATTAAGGAATTCTGGTTTGAAGGGAAATGCTTGAGTCAAAAGGTATGATCAGAGGTGTGGCTCCAAGATTCAAGCTCTCAGATCTCATTCCCCCAGTGGCATAATTAATTTATATATGAAATGAAAGGTTGTTAAGCATCTGAGGTCAGGGGAATGCCACTGTGCTTCAGTCAGGCTAGAGGATTAAGGAATTCTGGTTTGAAGGGAAATGCTTGAGTCAAAAGGTATGATCAGAGGTGTGGCTCCAAGATTCAAGCTCTCAGCTCTCATTCCCCCAGTGGCAAATTAATTTATATATGAAATGAAAGGTTGTTAAGCACCTGAGGTCAGGGGAATGCCACTGTGCTTCAGTCAGGCTTCAGGATTAAGGAATTCTGGTTTGAAGGGAAATGCTGGAGCCTAGAGGTATAGTCAGAGATGCGGCTATAAGATTCAAGCTCTCAGCTCTCAACCCCCCAATGGCATATTTAATTCACAAAACAAATGAATTGTTTCCAAGTAGTTGAGGTCAGGGGAAAGCCACAGTGCTTCAGTCAGGCTTGAGGATTAAGGAATTCTGGTTGGAAGGGAAATGCTGGAGTCATAAGGTATGATCAGAGGTGTGACTCCAAGATTCAAGCTCTCAGCTCTCATTCCCTCAGTGGCATAATTAATTTGTATATGAAATGAAAGGTTGTTAAGCAGCTGAGGTCAGGGGAATGCCACTGTGCTTTAGTCAGGCTTGAGGATTAAGGAATTCTGGTTTGAAGGGAAATGCTGGAGTCAAAAGGTATGATCAGAGGTGTGGCTCCAAGATTCTATTTCTCAGCTCTCATTCCCCCAGTGGCATAATTAAATTAAATATGAAATGAAATGTTGTTTAGCAGATGAGGTCAGAGGAATTCCACTGTGCTTCAGTCAGGCTTGAGGATTAAGGAATTCTGGTCTGAAGGGAAATGCTGGAGTCAAAAGGTATGATCAGAGGTGTGACTCCAAGATTCAAGCTCTCAGCTCTCATTCCCTCAGTGGTATAATTAATTTGTATATGAAATGAAAGGTTGTTAAGCAGCTGAGGTCAGGGGAATGCCACTGTGCTATAGTCAGGCTTGAGGATTAAGGAATTCTGGTTTGAAGGAAAATGCTGGAGTCAAAAGGTATGATCAGAGGTGCGGCTCCAAGATTCTATTTCTCAGCTCTCATTCCCCCAGTGGCATAATTAATTTATATATGAAATAAAAGGTTGTTAAGCAGCTGAGGTCAGGGGAATGCCACTGTGCTTCATTGAGGCTTGAGGATTAAGGAATTCTGGTTTGAAGGGAAATGCTTGAGTCAAAAGGTATGATCAGAGGTGTGGCTCCAAGATTCAAGCTCTCAGCTCTCATTCCCCCAGTGGCAAATTAATTTATATATGAAATGAAAGGTTGTTAAGCACCTGAGGTCAGGGGAATGCCACTGTACTTTAGTCAGGCTTGAGGATTAAGGAATTCTGGTTTGAAGTAAAATGCTGGAGCCAAAAGGCATGATCAGAGGTGTGGCTCCAAGATTCAAGCTCTCAGCTCTCATTCCCCCAGTGGCAAATTAATTTATATATGAAATGAAAGGTTGTTAAGCACCTGAGGTCAGGGGAATGCCACTGTGCTTCAGTCAGGCTTCAGGATTAAGGAATTCTGGTTTGAAGGGAAATGCTGGAGCCTAGAGGTATAGTCAGAGATGCGGCTATAAGATTCAAGCTCTCAGCTCTCATCCCCCAGATGGCATAATTAATTCTCAAAACAAATGAATTGTTTCCAAGTAGTTGAGGGCAGGGAAAAGCCACTGTGCTTCAGTCAGGCTTGAGGATTAAGGAATTCTGGTCTGAAGGGAAATGCTGGAGTCAAAAGATATGATCAGAGGTGTGGCTCCAAGATTCAAGCTCTCAGCTCTCATTCCCCCAGTGGAATATTTAATTTATATATTAATAGAAAGGTTTTTAAGCAGCTTAGGTCAGGGGAATGCCACTGTGCTTTATTGAGGCTTGAGGATTAAGGAATTCTGGTTTGAAGGAAAATGCTGGAGCCAAAGGTTATGATCAGAGGTGTGGATCCAAGATTCTAACTCTCAGCTCTCATTCGCCCAGTGGAATATTTAATTTATATATGAAATGAAAGGTTTATATGCAGCTAAGGTCAGGGGAATGGCACTGTGCTTCATTGAGGCTTGAGGATTAAGGAATTCTGGTTGGAAGGAATGGCTGGAGTCAAAAGGTATGATCAGAGGTGCGGCTCTAAGATTCAAGCTCTCAGCTCTCATTCCCCCAGTGGCATAATTAATTTATATATGAAATTAAAGGTTGTTAAGCAGCTGAGGTCAGGGGAATGGCACTGTGCTTCATTGAGGCTTGAGGATTAAGGAATTCTGGTTTGAAGGGAAATGCTTGAGTCAAAAGGTATGATCAGAGGTGCGGCTCCAAGATTCAAGCTCTCAGCTCTCATTCCCCCAGTGGCAAATTAATTTATATATGAAATGAAAGGTTGTTAAGCACCTGAGGTCAGGGGAATGCCACTGTACTTTAGTCAGGCTTGAGGATTAAGGAATTCTGGTTTGAAGTAAAATGCTGGAGCCAAAAGGCATGATCAGAGGTGTGGCTCCAAGATTCAAGCTCTCAGCTCTCATTCCCCCAGTGGCAAATTAATTTATATATGAAATGAAAGGTTGTTAAGCACCTGAGGTCAGGGGAATGCCACTGTACTTTAGTCAGGCTTGAGGATTAAGGAATTCTGGTTTGAAGTAAAATGCTGGAGCCAAAAGGCATGATCAGAGGTGTGGCTCCAAGATTCAAGCTCTCAGCTCTCATTCCCCCAGTGGCAAATTAATTTATATATGAAATGAAAGGTTGTTAAGCACCTGAGGTCAGGGGAATGCCACTGTGCTTCAGTCAGGCTTCAGGATTAAGGAATTCTGGTTTGAAGGGAAATGCTGGAGCCTAGAGGTATAGTCAGAGATGCGGCTATAAGATTCAAGCTCTCAGCTCTCATCCCCCAGATGGCATAATTAATTCACAAAACAAATGAATTGTTTCCAAGTAGTTGAGGGCAGGGAAAAGCCACTGTGCTTCAGTCAGGCTTGAGGATTAAGGAATTCTGGTCTGAAGGGAAATGCTGGAGTCAAAAGATATGATCAGAGGTGTTGCTCCAAGATTCAAGCTCTCAGCTCTCATTCCCCCAGTGGAATATTTAATTTATATATTAATAGAAAGGTTTTTAAGCAGCTAAGGTCAGGGGAATGCCACTGTGCTTTATTGAGGCTTGAGGATTAAGGAATTCTGGTTTGAAGGAAAATGCTGGAGCCAAAGGTTATGATCAGAGGTGTGGATCCAAGATTCTAACTCTCAGCTCTCATTCGCCCAGTGGAATATTTAATTTATATATGAAATGAAAGGTTTATATGCAGCTAAGGTCAGGGGAATGCCACTGTGCTTTAGTCAGGCTTGAGGATTAAGGAATTCTGGTTGGAAGGAATGGCTGGAGCCAAAAAGTATGATCAGAGTTGCGGCTCTAAGATTCAAGCTCTCAGCTCTCATTCCCCCAGTGGCATAATTAATTTATATATGAAATGAAAGGTTGTTAAGCAGCTGAGGTCAGGGGAATGCCACTGTGCTTCATTGAGGCTTGAGGATTAAGGAATTCTGGTTTGAAGGGAAATGCTTGAGTCAAAAGGTATGATCAGAGGTGCGGCTCCAAGATTCTATCTCTCAGCTCTCATTCCCCCAGTGGCATAATTGATTTAAATATGAAATGAAAGGTTGTTAAGCAGCTGAGGTCAGGGGAATGCCACTGTGCTTAAGTCAGGCTTGAGGATTAAGGAATTCTGGTTTGAAGGAAAATGCTGGAGTCAAAAGGTATGATCAGAGGTGTGGCTCCAAGATTCAAGCTCTCAGCTCTCATTCCCCCAGTGGCATAATTAATTCATATATGAAATGAAAGGTTGTTAAGCAGCTGAGGTCAGGGGAATGCCACAGTGCTTCAGTCAGGCTTGAGGATTAAGGAATTCTGGTTTGAAGGGAAATGCTGGAGTCAAAAGGTATGATCAGAGGTGTGGCTCCAAGATTCAAGCTCTTAGCTCTCATTCCCCCAGTGGCAAATTAAATTTATATATGAAATGAAAGGTTGTTAAGCACCTGAGGTCAGGGGAATGCCACTGTGCTTTAGTCAGGCTTGAGGATTAAGGAATTCTGGTTTGAAGGAAAATGCTGGAGCCAAAAGGAATGATCAGAGTTGCGGCTCCAAGATTCAAGCTCTCAGCTCTCATTCCCCCAGTGGCATAATTAATTTATATATGAAATAAAAGGTTGATAAGCAGCTGAGGTCAGGGGAATGCCACTGTGCTTCAGTCAGGCTTGAGGATTAAGGAATTCTGGTTTGAAGGGAAATGCTGGAGTCAAAAGGTATGATCAGAGGTGTGGCTCCAAGATTCAAACTCTCAGCTCTCATTCCCCCAGTGGCAAATTAATTTATATATGAAATGAAAGGTTGTTAAGCACCTGAGGTCAGGGGAATGCCACTGTGCTTCATTGAGGCTTGAGGATTAAGGAATTCTGGTTTGAAGGAAAATGCTGGAGCCAAAAGACATGATCAGAGGTGCGGCTCCAAGATTCTATTTCTCAGCTCTCATTCCCCCAGTGGCATAATTAAATTAAATATGAAATGAAAGGTTGTTAAGCAGCTGAGGTCAGGGGAATGCCACTGTGCTTCAGTCAGGCTTGAGGATTAAGGAATTCTGGTTTGAAGGGAAATGCTGGAGTCAAAAGGTATGATCAGAGGTGTGGCTCCAAGATTCAAGCTCTCAGCTCTCATTCCCCCAGTGGCAAATTAATTTATATATGAAATAAAAGGTTGTTAAGCAGCTGAGGTCAGGGGAATGCCACTGTGCTTTAGTCAGGCTTGAGGATTAAGGAATTCTGGTTTGAAGGAAAATGCTGGAGCCAAAAGGCATGATCAGAGGTGCGGCTCCAAGATTCTATTTCTCAGCTCTCATTCCCCCAGTGGCATAATTGATTTAAATATGAAATGAAAGGTTGTTAAGCAGCTGAGGTCAGGGGAATGCCACTGTGCTTTAGTCAGGCTTGAGGACTAAGGAATTCTGGTTTGAAGGAAAATGCTGGAGTCAAAAGGTATGATCAGAGGTGTGGCTCCAAGATTCAAGCTCTCAGCTCTCATTCCCCCAGTGGCATAATTAATTTATATATGAAATGAAAGGTTGTTAAGCAGCTGAGGTCAGGGGAATGCCACTGTGCTTCAGTCAGGCTTGAGGATTAAGGAATTCTGGTTTGAAGGGAAATGCTTGAGTCAAAAGGTATGATCAGAGGTGTGGCTCCAAGATTCAAGCTCTCAGATCTCATTCCCCCAGTGGCATAATTAATTTATATATGAAATGAAAGGTTGTTAAGCATCTGAGGTCAGGGGAATGCCACTGTGCTTCAGTCAGGCTTGATGATTAAGGAATTCTGGTTTGAAGGGAAATGCTTGAGTCAAAAGGTATGATCAGAGGTGTGGCTCCAAGATTCAAGCTCTCAGCTCTCATTCCCCCAGTGGCAAATTAATTTATATATGAAATGAAAGGTTGTTAAGCACCTGAGGTCAGGGGAATGCCACTGTGCTTCAGTCAGGCTTCAGGATTAAGGAATTCTGGTTTGAAGGGAAATGCTGGAGCCTAGAGGTATAGTCAGAGATGCGGCTATAAGATTCAAGCTCTCAGCTCTCAACCCCCCAATGGCATATTTAATTCACAAAACAAATGAATTGTTTCCAAGTAGTTGAGGTCAGGGGAAAGCCACAGTGCTTCAGTCAGGCTTGAGGATTAAGGAATTCTGGTTGGAAGGGAAATGCTGGAGTCATAAGGTATGATCAGAGGTGTGACTCCAAGATTCAAGCTCTCAGCTCTCATTCCCTCAGTGGCATAATTAATTTGTATATGAAATGAAAGGTTGTTAAGCAGCTGAGGTCAGGGGAATGCCACTGTGCTTTAGTCAGGCTTGAGGATTAAGGAATTCTGGTTTGAAGGAAAATGCTGGAGTCAAAAGGTATGATCAGAGGTGCGGCTCCAAGATTCTATTTCTCAGCTCTCATTCCCCCAGTGGCATAATTAAATTAAATATGAAATGAAATGTTGTTAAGCAGATGAGGTCAGAGGAATTCCACTGTGCTTCAGTCAGGCTTGAGGATTAAGGAATTCTGGTTTGAAGGGAAATGCTGGAGTCAAAAGGTATGATCAGAGGTGTGACTCCAAGATTCAAGCTCTCAGCTCTCATTCCCTCAGTGGTATAATTAATTTGTATATGAAATGAAAGGTTGTTAAGCAGCTGAGGTCAGGGGAATGCCACTGTGCTATAGTCAGGCTTGAGGATTAAGGAATTCTGGTTTGAAGGAAAATGCTGGAGTCAAAAGGTATGATCAGAGGTGCGGCTCCAAGATTCTATTTCTCAGCTCTCATTCCCCCAGTGGCATAATTAATTTATATATGAAATGAAAGGTTGTTAAGCAGCTGAGGTCAGGGGAATGCCACTGTGCTTCATTGAGGCTTGAGGATTAAGGAATTCTGGTTTGAAGGGAAATGCTTGAGTCAAAAGGTATGATCAGAGGTGTGGCTCCAAGATTCAAGCTCTCAGCTCTCATTCCCCCAGTGGCAAATTAATTTATATATGAAATGAAAGGTTGTTAAGCACCTGAGGTCAGGGGAATGCCACTGTACTTTAGTCAGGCTTGAGGATTAAGGAATTCTGGTTTGAAGGAAAATGCTGGAGCCAAAAGGCATGATCAGAGGTGTGGCTCCAAGATTCAAGCTCTCAGCTCTCATTCCCCCAGTGGCAAATTAATTTATATATGAAATGAAAGGTTGTTAAGCACCTGAGGTCAGGGGAATGCCACTGTGCTTCAGTCAGGCTTCAGGATTAAGGAATTCTGGTTTGAAGGGAAATGCTGGAGCCTAGAGGTATAGTCAGAGATGCGGCTATAAGATTCAAGCTCTCAGCTCTCATCCCCCAGATGGCATAATTAATTCACAAAACAAATGAATTGTTTCCAAGTAGTTGAGGGCAGGGAAAAGCCACTGTGCTTCAGTCAGGCTTGAGGATTAAGGAATTCTGGTCTGAAGGGAAATGCTGGAGTCAAAAGATATGATCAGAGGTGTGGCTCCAAGATTCAAGCTCTCAGCTCTCATTCCCCCAGTGGAATATTTAATTTATATATTAATAGAAAGGTTTTTAAGCAGCTAAGGTCAGGGGAATGCCACTGTGCTTTATTGAGGCTTGAGGATTAAGGAATTCTGGTTTGAAGGAAAATGCTGGAGCCAAAGGTTATGATCAGAGGTGTGGATCCAAGATTCTAACTCTCAGCTCTCATTCGCCCAGTGGAATATTTAATTTATATATGAAATGAAAGGTTTATATGCAGCTAAGGTCAGGGGAATGGCACTGTGCTTCATTGAGGCTTGAGGATTAAGGAATTCTGGTTGGAAGGAATGGCTGGAGTCAAAAGGTATGATCAGAGTTGCGGCTCTAAGATTCAAGCTCTCAGCTCTCATTCCCCCAGTGGCATAATTAATTTATATATGAAATTAAAGGTTGTTAAGCAGCTGAGGTCAGGGGAATGGCACTGTGCTTCATTGAGGCTTGAGGATTAAGGAATTCTGGTTTGAAGGGAAATGCTTGAGTCAAAAGGTATGATCAGAGGTGCGGCTCCAAGATTCAAGCTCTCAGCTCTCATTCCCCCAGTGGCAAATTAATTTAAATATGAAATGAAAGGTTGTTAAGCACCTGAGGTCAGGGGAATGCCACTGTACTTTAGTCAGGCTTGAGGATTAAGGAATTCTGGTTTGAAGTAAAATGCTGGAGCCAAAAGGCATGATCAGAGGTGTGGCTCCAAGATTCAAGCTCTCAGCTCTCATTCCCCCAGTGGCAAATTAATTTATATATGAAATGAAAGGTTGTTAAGCACCTGAGGTCAGGGGAATGCCACTGTACTTTAGTCAGGCTTGAGGATTAAGGAATTCTGGTTTGAAGTAAAATGCTGGAGCCAAAAGGCATGATCAGAGGTGTGGCTCCAAGATTCAAGCTCTCAGCTCTCATTCCCCCAGTGGCAAATTAATTTATATATGAAATGAAAGGTTGTTAAGCACCTGAGGTCAGGGGAATGCCACTGTGCTTCAGTCAGGCTTCAGGATTAAGGAATTCTGGTTTGAAGGGAAATGCTGGAGCCTAGAGGTATAGTCAGAGATGCGGCTATAAGATTCAAGCTCTCAGCTCTCATCCCCCAGATGGCATAATTAATTCACAAAACAAATGAATTGTTTCCAAGTAGTTGAGGGCAGGGAAAAGCCACTGTGCTTCAGTCAGGCTTGAGGATTAAGGAATTCTGGTCTGAAGGGAAATGCTGGAGTCAAAAGATATGATCAGAGGTGTTGCTCCAAGATTCAAGCTCTCAGCTCTCATTCCCCCAGTGGAATATTTAATTTATATATTAATAGAAAGGTTTTTAAGCAGCTAAGGTCAGGGGAATGCCACTGTGCTTTATTGAGGCTTGAGGATTAAGGAATTCTGGTTTGAAGGAAAATGCTGGAGCCAAAGGTTATGATCAGAGGTGTGGATCCAAGATTCTAACTCTCAGCTCTCATTCGCCCAGTGGAATATTTAATTTATATATGAAATGAAAGGTTTATATGCAGCTAAGGTCAGGGGAATGCCACTGTGCTTTAGTCAGGCTTGAGGATTAAGGAATTCTGGTTGGAAGGAATGGCTGGAGCCAAAAAGTATGATCAGAGTTGCGGCTCTAAGATTCAAGCTCTCAGCTCTCATTCCCCCAGTGGCATAATTAATTTATATATGAAATTAAAGGTTGTTAAGCAGCTGAGGTCAGGGGAATGGCACTGTGCTTCATTGAGGCTTGAGGATTAAGGAATTCTGGTTTGAAGGGAAATGCTTGAGTCAAAAGGTATGATCAGAGGTGCGGCTCCAAGATTCTATTTCTCAGCTCTCATTCCCCCAGTGGCATAATTGATTTAAATATGAAATGAAAGGTTGTTAAGCAGCTGAGGTCAGGGGAATGCCACTGTGCTTCAGTCAGGCTTGAGGATTAAGGAATTCTGGTTTGAAGGGAAATGCTGGAGTCAAAAGGTATGATCAGAGGTGTGGCTCCAAGATTCAAGCTCTCAGCTCTCATTCCCCCAGTGGCAAATTAATTTATATATGAAATGAAAGGTTGTTAAGCACCTGAGGTCAGGGGAATGCCACAGTGCTTTAGTCAGGCTTGAGGATTAAGGAATTCTGGTTTGAAGGGAAATGCTGGAGCCTAGAGGTATAGTCAGAGATGCGGCTATAAGATTCAAGCTCTCAGCTCTCAACCCCCCAATGGCATATTTAATTCACAAAACAAATGAATTGTTTCCAAGTAGTTGAGGTCAGGGGAAAGCCACAGTGCTTCAGTCAGGCTTGAGGATTAAGGAATTCTGGTTGGAAGGGAAATGCTGGAGTCATAAGGTATGATCAGAGGTGTGACTCCAAGATTCAAGCTCTCAGCTCTCATTCCCTCAGTGGCATAATTAATTTGTATATGAAATGAAAGGTTGTTAAGCAGCTGAGGTCAGGGGAATGCCACTGTGCTTTAGTCAGGCTTGAGGATTAAGGAATTCTGGTTTGAAGGAAAATGCTGGAGTCAAAAGGTATGATCAGAGGTGTGGCTCCAAGATTCAAGCTCTCAGCTCTCATTCCCCCAGTGGCAAATTGATTTAAATATGAAATGAAAGGTTGTTAAGCACCTGAGGTCAGGGGAATGCCACTGTGCTTTAGTCAGGCTTGAGGATTAAGGAATTCTGGTTTGAAGGAAAATGCTGGAGCCTAGAGGTATAGTCAGAGATGCGGCTATAAGATTCAAGCTCTCAGCTCTCAACCCCCCAATGGCATATTTAATTCACAAAACAAATGAATTGTTTTCAAGTAGTTGAGGTCAGGGGAAAGCCACAGTGCTTCAGTCAGGCTTGAGGATTAAGGAATTCTGGTTGGAAGGGAAATGCTGGAGTCAAAAGGTATGATCAGAGGTGTGGCTCCAAGATTCAAGCTCTCAGATCTCATTCCCCCAGTGGCATAATTAATTTATATATGAAATGAAAGGTTGTTAAGCATCTGAGGTCAGGGGAATGCCACTGTGCTTCAGTCAGGCTTGATGATTAAGGAATTCTGGTTTGAAGGGAAATGCTTGAGTCAAAAGGTATGATCAGAGGTGTGGCTCCAAGATTCAAGCTCTCAGCTCTCATTCCCCCAGTGGCAAATTAATTTATATATGAAATGAAAGGTTGTTAAGCACCTGAGGTCAGGGGAATGCCACAGTGCTTTAGTCAGGCTTGAGGATTAAGGAATTCTGGTTTAAAGGAAAATGCTGGAGCCTAGAGGTATAGTCAGAGATGCGGCTATAAGATTCAAGCTCTCAGCTCTCAACCCCCCAATGGCATATTTAATTCACAAAACAAATGAATTGTTTCCAAGTAGTTGAGGTCAGGGGAAAGCCACAGTGCTTCAGTCAGGCTTGAGGATTAAGGAATTCTGGTTGGAAGGGAAATGCTGGAGTCATAAGGTATGATCAGAGGTGTGACTCCAAGATTCAAGCTCTCAGCTCTCATTCCCTCAGTGGCATAATTAATTTGTATATGAAATGAAAGGTTGTTAAGCAGCTGAGGTCAGGGGAATGCCACTGTGCTTTAGTCAGGCTTGAGGATTAAGGAATTCTGGTTTGAAGGAAAATGCTGGAGTCAAAAGGTATGATCAGAGGTGTGGCTCCAAGATTCAAGCTCTCAGCTCTCATTCCCCCAGTGGCAAATTGATTTAAATATGAAATGAAAGGTTGTTAAGCACCTGAGGTCAGGGGAATGCCACTGTGCTTTAGTCAGGCTTGAGGATTAAGGAATTCTGGTTTGAAGGAAAATGCTGGAGCCAAAAGGCATGATCAGAGGTGCGGCTCCAAGATTCTAGTTCTCAGCTCTCATCCCCCCAGTGGCATAATTAAATTAAATATGAAATGAAAGGTTGTTAAGCAGCTGAGGTCAGGGGAATGCCACTGTGCTTCAGTCAGGCTTGAGGATTAAGGAATTCTGGTTTGAAGGGAAATGCTGGAACCTAGAGGTATAGTCAGAGATGCGGCTATAAGATTCAAGCTCTCAGCTCTCAACCCCCCAATGGCATATTTAATTCACAAAACAAATGAATTGTTTCCAAGTAGTTGAGGTCAGGGGAATGCCACTGTGCTTCAGTCAGGCTTGAGGATTAAGGAATTCTGGTTTGAAGGGAAATGCTGGAGTCAAAAGGTATGATCAGAGGTGTGGCTCCAAGATTCAAGCTCTCAGCTCTCATTCCCCCAGTGGCAAATTAATTTATATATGAAATGAAAGGTTGTTAAGCACCTGAGTTCAGGGGAATGCCACTGTGCTTCATTGAGGCTTGAGGATTAAGGAATTCTGGTTTGAAGGAAAATGCTGGAGCCAAAAGACATGATCAGAGGTGCGGCTCCAAGATTCTATTTCTCAGCTCTCATTCCCCCAGTGGCATAATTAAATTAAATATGAAATGAAAGGTTGTTAAGCAGCTGAGGTCAGGGGAATGCCACTGTGCTTCAGTCAGGCTTGAGGATTAAGGAATTCTGGTTTGAAGGGAAATGCTGGAGTCAAAAGGTATGATCAGAGGTGTGGCTCCAAGATTCAAGCTCTCAGCTCTCATTCCCCCAGTGGCAAATTAATTTATATATAAAATAAAAGGTTGTTAAGCACCTGAGGTCAGGGGAATGCCACTGTGCTTCATTAAGGCTTGAGGATTAAGGAATTCTGGTTTGAAGGAAAATGCTGGAGCCAAAAGACATGATCAGAGGTGCGGCTCCAAGATTCAAGCTCTCAGCTCTCATTCCCCCAGTGGCATAATTAATTTATATATGAAATGAAAGGTTGTTAAGCAGCTGAGGTCAGGGGAATGCCACTGTGCTTCAGTCAGGCTTGAGGATTAAGGAATTCTGGTTTGAAGGGAAATGCTGGAGTCAAAAGGTATGATCAGAGGTGTGGCTCCAAGATTCAAGCTCTCAGCTCTCATTCCCCCAGTGGCAAATTAATTTATATATAAAATAAAAGGTTGTTAAGCACCTGAGGTCAGGGGAATGCCACTGTGCTTTAGTCAGGCTTGAGGATTAAGGAATTCTGGTTTGAAGGAAAATGCTGGAGCCAAAAGGCATGATCAGAGGTGCGGCTCCAAGATTCAAGCTCTCAGCTCTCATTCCCCCAGTGGCATAATTAATTTATATATGAAATGAAAGGTTGTTAAGCAGCTGAGGTCAGGGGAATGCCACTGTGCTTCAGTCAGGCTTGAGGATTAAGGAATTCTGGTTTGAAGGGAAATGCTGGAGTCAAAAGGTATGATCAGAGGTGTGGCTCCAAGATTCAAGCTCTCAGCTCTCATTCCCCCAGTGGCATAATTAATTTATATATGAAATGAAAGGTTGTTAAGCAGCTGAGGTCAGGGGAATGCCACTGTGCTTCAGTCAGGCTTGAGGATTAAGGAATTCTGGTTTGAAGGGAAATGCTTGAGTCAAAAGGTATGATCAGAGGTGTGGCTCCAAGATTCAAGCTCTCAGATCTCATTCCCCCAGTGGCATAATTAATTTATATATGAAATGAAAGGTTGTTAAGCATCTGAGGTCAGGGGAATGCCACTGTGCTTCAGTCAGGATTGATGATTAAGGAATTCTGGTTTGAAGGGAAATGCTTGAGTCAAAAGGTATGATCAGAGGTGTGGCTCCAAGATTCAAGCTCTCAGCTCTCATTCCCCCAGTGGCAAATTAATTTATATATGAAATGAAAGGTTGTTAAGCACCTGAGGTCAGGGGAATGCCACTGTGCTTCAGTCAGGCTTCAGGATTAAGGAATTCTGGTTTGAAGGGAAATGCTGGAGCCTAGAGGTATAGTCAGAGATGCGGCTATAAGATTCAAGCTCTCAGCTCTCAACCCCCCAATGGCATATTTAATTCACAAAACAAATGAATTGTTTCCAAGTAGTTGAGGTCAGGGGAAAGCCACAGTGCTTCAGTCAGGCTTGAGGATTAAGGAATTCTGGTTGGAAGGGAAATGCTGGAGTCATAAGGTATGATCAGAGGTGTGACTCCAAGATTCAAGCTCTCAGCTCTCATTCCCTCAGTGGCATAATTAATTTGTATATGAAATGAAAGGTTGTTAAGCAGCTGGGGTCAGGGGAATGCCACTGTGCTTTAGTCAGGCTTGAGGATTAAGGAATTCTGGTTTGAAGGAAAATGCTGGAGTCAAAAGGTATGATCAGAGGTGCGGCTCCAAGATTCTATTTCTCAGCTCTCATTCCCCCAGTGGCATAATTAAATTAAATATGAAATGAAATGTTGTTAAGCAGATGAGGTCAGAGGAATTCCACTGTGCTTCAGTCAGGCTTGAGGATTAAGGAATTCTGGTCTGAAGGGAAATGCTGGAGTCAAAAGGTATGATCAGAGGTGTGACTCCAAGATTCAAGCTCTCAGCTCTCATTCCCTCAGTGGTATAATTAATTTGTATATGAAATGAAAGGTTGTTAAGCACCTGAGGTCAGGGGAATGCCACTGTGCTTTAGTCAGGCTTGAGGATTAAGGAATTCTGGTTTGAAGGAAAATGCTGGAGTCAAAAGGTATGATCAGAGGTGTGGCTCCAAGATTCAAGCTCTCAGCTCTCATTCCCCCAGTGGCATAATTAATTTATATATGAAATGAAAGGTTGTTAAGCAGCTGAGGTCAGGGGAATGCCACTGTGCTTCAGTCAGGCTTGAGGATTAAGGAATTCTGGTTTGAAGGGAAATGCTTGAGTCAAAAGGTATGATCAGAGGTGTGGCTCCAAGATTCAAGCTCTCAGATCTCATTCCCCCAGTGGCATAATTAATTTATATATGAAATGAAAGGTTGTTAAGCATCTGAGGTCAGGGGAATGCCACTGTGCTTCAGTCAGGCTTGATGATTAAGGAATTCTGGTTTGAAGGGAAATGCTTGAGTCAAAAGGTATGATCAGAGGTGTGGCTCCAAGATTCAAGCTCTCAGCTCTCATTCCCCCAGTGGCAAATTAATTTATATATGAAATGAAAGGTTGTTAGGCAGCTGAGGTCAGGGGAATGCCACTGTGCTTCAGTCAGGCTTCAGGATTAAGGAATTCTGGTTTGAAGGGAAATGCTGGAGCCTAGAGGTATAGTCAGAGATGCGGCTATAAGATTCAAGCTCTCAGCTCTCAACCCCCCAATGGCATATTTAATTCACAAAACAAATGAATTGTTTCCAAGTAGTTGAGGTCAGGGGAAAGCCACAGTGCTTCAGTCAGGCTTGAGGATTAAGGAATTCTGGTTGGAAGGGAAATGCTGGAGTCATAAGGTATGATCAGAGGTGTGACTCCAAGATTCAAGCTCTCAGCTCTCATTCCCTCAGTGGCATAATTAATTTGTATATGAAATGAAAGGTTGTTAAGCAGCTGAGGTCAGGGGAATGCCACTGTGCTTTAGTCAGGCTTGAGGATTAAGGAATTCTGGTTTGAAGGAAAATGCTGGAGTCAAAAGGTATGATCAGAGGTGTGGCTCCAAGATTCAAGCTCTCAGCTCTCATTCCCCCAGTGGCAAATTGGTTTAAATATGAAATGAAAGGTTGTTAAGCACCTGAGGTCAGGGGAATGCCACTGTGCTTTAGTCAGGCTTGAGGATTAAGGAATTCTGGTTTGAAGGAAAATGCTGGAGCCAAAAGGCATGATCAGAGGTGCGGCTCCAAGATTCTAGTTCTCAGCTCTCATTCCCCCAGTGGCATAATTAAATTAAATATGAAATGAAAGGTTGTTAAGCAGCTGAGGTCAGGGGAATGCCACTGTGCTTCAGTCAGGCTTGAGGATTAAGGAATTCTGGTTTGAAGGGAAATGCTGGAACCTAGAGGTATAGTCAGAGATGCGGCTATAAGATTCAAGCTCTCAGCTCTCAACCCCCCAATGGCATATTTAATTCACAAAACAAATGAATTGTTTCCAAGTAGTTGAGGTCAGGGGAAAGCCACAGTGCTTCAGTCAGGCTTGAGGATTAAGGAATTCTGGTTTGAAGGGAAATGCTGGAGCCAAAAGGTATGATCAGAGGTGTGGCTCCAAGATTCAAGCTCTCAGCTCTCATTCCCCCAGTGGCAAATTAATTTATATATGAAATGAAAGGTTGTTAAGCACCTGAGGTCAGGGGAATGCCACTGTACTTTAGTCAGGCTTGAGGATTAAGGAATTCTGGTTTGAAGTAAAATGCTGGAGCCAAAAGGCATGATCAGAGGTGTGGCTCCAAGATTCAAGCTCTCAGCTCTCATTCCCCCAGTGGCATAATTAATTTATATATGAAATAAAAGGTTGTTAAGCAGCTGAGGTCAGGGGAATGCCACTGTGCTTCATTGAGGCTTGAGGATTAAGGAATTCTGGTTTGAAGGAAAATGCTGGAGCCAAAAGGTATGATCAGAGTTGCGGCTCCAAGATTCAAGCTCTCAGCTCTCATTCCCCCAGTGGCATAATTAATTTATATATGAAATAAAAGGTTGCTAAGCATCTGAGGTCAGGGGAATGCCACTGTGCTTCATTGAGGCTTGAGGATTAAGGAATTCTGGTTTGAAGGGAAATGCTTGAGTCAAAAGGTATGATCAGAGGTGTGGCTCCAAGATTCAAGCTCTCAGCTCTCATTCCCCCAGTGGCAAATTAATTTATATATGAAATGGAAGGTTGTTAAGCACCTGAGGTCAGGGGAATGCCACAGTGCTTTAGTCAGGCTTGAGGATTAAGGAATTCTGGTTTGAAGGGAAATGCTGGAGCCTAGAGGTATAGTCAGAGATGCGGCTATAAGATTCAAGCTCTCAGCTCTCAACCCCCCAATGGCATATTTAATTCACAAAACAAATGAATTGTTTCCAAGTAGTTGAGGTCAGGGGAAAGCCACAGTGCTTCAGTCAGGCTTGAGGATTAAGGAATTCTGGTTGGAAGGGAAATGCTGGAGTCATAAGGTATGATCAGAGGTGTGACTCCAAGATTCAAGCTCTCAGCTCTCATTCCCTCAGTGGCATAATTAATTTGTATATGAAATGAAAGGTTGTTAAGCACCTGAGGTCAGGGGAATGCCACTGTGCTTTAGTCAGGCTTGAGGATTAAGGAATTCTGGTTTGAAGGAAAATGCTGGAGTCAAAAGGTATGATCAGAGGTGTGGCTCCAAGATTCAAGCTCTCAGCTCTCATTCCCCCAGTGGCAAATTGATTTAAATATGAAATGAAAGGTTGTTAAGCACCTGAGGTCAGGGGAATGCCACTGTGCTTTAGTCAGGCTTGAGGATTAAGGAATTCTGGTTTGAAGGAAAATGCTGGAGCCAAAAGGCATGATCAGAGGTGCGGCTCCAAGATTCTAGTTCTCAGCTCTCATTCCCCCAGTGGCATAATTAAATTAAATATGAAATGAAAGGTTGTTAAGCAGCTGAGGTCAGGGGAATGCCACTGTGCTTCAGTCAGGCTTGAGGATTAAGGAATTCTGGTTTGAAGGGAAATGCTGGAACCTAGAGGTATAGTCAGAGATGCGGCTATAAGATTCAAGCTCTCAGCTCTCAACCCCCCAATGGCATATTTAATTCACAAAACAAATGAATTGTTTCCAAGTAGTTGAGGTCAGGGGAAAGCCACAGTGCTTCAGTCAGGCTTGAGGATTAAGGAATTCTGGTTTGAAGGGAAATGCTTGAGTCAAAAGGTATGATCAGAGGTGTGGCTCCAAGATTCAAGCTCTCAGCTCTCATTCCCCCAGTGGCAAATTAATTTATATATGAAATGAAAGGTTGTTAAGCACCTGAGGTCAGGGGAATGCCACTGTGCTTCAGTCAGGCTTGAGGATTAAGGAATTCTGGTTTGAAGGGAAATGCTGGAGTCAAAAGGTATGATCAGAGGTGTGGCTCCAAGATTCAAGCTCTCAGCTCTCATTCCCCCAGTGGCATAATTAATTCATATATGAAATGAAAGGTTGTTAAGCAGCTGAGGTCAGGGGAATGCCACTGTGCTTCAGTCAGGCTTGAGGATTAAGGAATTCTGGTTTGAAGGGAAATGCTTGAGTCAAAAGGTATGATCAGAGGTGTGGCTCCAAGATTCAAGCTCTCAGATCTCATTCCCCCAGTGGCATAATTAATTTATATATGAAATGAAAGGTTGTTAAGCATCTGAGGTCAGGGGAATGCCACTGTGCTTCAGTCAGGCTTGATGATTAAGGAATTCTGGTTTGAAGGGAAATGCTTGAGTCAAAAGGTATGATCAGAGGTGTGGCTCCAAGATTCAAGCTCTCAGCTCTCATTCCCCCAGTGGCAAATTAATTTATATATGAAATGAAAGGTTGTTAAGCACCTGAGGTCAGGGGAATGCCACTGTGCTTCAGTCAGGCTTCAGGATTAAGGAATTCTGGTTTGAAGGGAAATGCTGGAGCCTAGAGGTATAGTAGAGATGCGGCTATAAGATTCAAGCTCTCAGCTCTCAACCCCCCAATGGCATATTTAATTCACAAAACAAATGAATTGTTTCCAAGTAGTTGAGGTCAGGGGAAAGCCACAGTGCTTCAGTCAGGCTTGAGGATTAAGGAATTCTGGTTTGAAGGAAAATGCTGGAGTCATAAGGTATGATCAGAGGTGTGACTCCAAGATTCAAGCTCTCAGCTCTCATTCCCTCAGTGGCATAATTAATTTGTATATGAAATGAAAGGTTGTTAAGCAGCTGGGGTCAGGGGAATGCCACTGTGCTTTAGTCAGGCTTGAGGATTAAGGAATTCTGGTTTGAAGGAAAATGCTGGAGTCAAAAGGTATGATCAGAGGTGCGGCTCCAAGATTCTATTTCTCAGCTCTCATTCCCCCAGTGGCATAATTAAATTAAATATGAAATGAAATGTTGTTAAGCAGATGAGGTCAGAGGAATTCCACTGTGCTTCAGTCAGGCTTGAGGATTAAGGAATTCTGGTCTGAAGGGAAATGCTGGAGTCAAAAGGTATGATCAGAGGTGTGACTCCAAGATTCAAGCTCTCAGCTCTCATTCCCTCAGTGGTATAATTAATTTGTATATGAAATAAAAGGTTGTTAAGCAGCTGAGGTCAGGGGAATGCCACTGTGCTTTAGTCAGGCTTGAGGATTAAGGAATTCTGGTTTGAAGGAAAATGCTGGAGTCAAAAGGTATGATCAGAGGTGTGGCTCCAAGATTCAAGCTCTCAGCTCTCATTCCCCCAGTGGCATAATTAATTTATATATGAAATGAAAGGTTGTTAAGCAGCTGAGGTCAGGGGAATGCCACTGTGCTTCAGTCAGGCTTGAGGATTAAGGAATTCTGGTTTGAAGGGAAATGCTTGAGTCAAAAGGTATGATCAGAGGTGTGGCTCCAAGATTCAAGCTCTCAGATCTCATTCCCCCAGTGGCATAATTAATTTATATATGAAATGAAAGGTTGTTAAGCAGCTGAGGTCAGGGGAATGCCACTGTGCTTCAGTCAGGCTTGATGATTAAGGAATTCTGGTTTGAAGGGAAATGCTTGAGTCAAAAGGTATGATCAGAGGTGTGGCTCCAAGATTCAAGCTCTCAGCTCTCATTCCCCCAGTGGCAAATTAATTTATATATGAAATGAAAGGTTGTTAGGCAGCTGAGGTCAGGGGAATGCCACTGTGCTTCAGTCAGGCTTCAGGATTAAGGAATTCTGGTTTGAAGGGAAATGCTGGAGCCTAGAGGTATAGTCAGAGATGCGGCTATAAGATTCAAGCTCTCAGCTCTCAACCCCCCAATGGCATATTTAATTCACAAAACAAATGAATTGTTTCCAAGTAGTTGAGGTCAGGGGAAAGCCACAGTGCTTCAGTCAGGCTTGAGGATTAAGGAATTCTGGTTGGAAGGGAAATGCTGGAGTCATAAGGTATGATCAGAGGTGTGACTCCAAGATTCAAGCTCTCAGCTCTCATTCCCTCAGTGGCATAATTAATTTGTATATGAAATGAAAGGTTGTTAAGCAGCTGAGGTCAGGGGAAAGCCACAGTGCTTCAGTCAGGCTTGAGGATTAAGGAATTCTGGTTTGAAGGAAAATGCTGGAGTCAAAAGGTATGATCAGAGGTGTGGCTCCAAGATTCAAGCTCTCAGCTCTCATTCCCCCAGTGGCAAATTGATTTAAATATGAAATGAAAGGTTGTTAAGCACCTGAGGTCAGGGGAATGCCACTGTGCTTTAGTCAGGCTTGAGGATTAAGGAATTCTGGTTTGAAGGAAAATGCTGGAGCCAAAAGGCATGATCAGAGGTGCGGCTCCAAGATTCTAGTTCTCAGCTCTCATTCCCCCAGTGGCATAATTAAATTAAATATGAAATGAAAGGTTGTTAAGCAGCTGAGGTCAGGGGAAAGCCACAGTGCTTCAGTCAGGCTTGAGGATTAAGGAATTCTGGTTTGAAGGGAAATGCTGGAACCTAGAGGTATAGTCAGAGATGCGGCTATAAGATTCAAGCTCTCAGCTCTCAACCCCCCAATGGCATATTTAATTCACAAAACAAATGAATTGTTTCCAAGTAGTTGAGGTCAGGGGAAAGCCACAGTGCTTCAGTCAGGCTTGAGGATTAAGGAATTCTGGTTTGAAGGGAAATGCTTGAGTCAAAAGGTATGATCAGAGGTGTGGCTCCAAGATTCAAGCTCTCAGCTCTCATTCCCCCAGTGGCAAATTAATTTATATATGAAATGAAAGGTTGTTAAGCACCTGAGGTCAGGGGAATGCCACTGTACTTTAGTCAGGCTTGAGGATTAAGGAATTCTGGTTTGAAGGAAAATGCTGGAGCCAAAAGGCATGATCAGAGGTGTGGCTCCAAGATTCAAGCTCTCAGCTCTCATTCCCCCAGTGGCATATTTAATTTATATATGAAATAAAAGGTTTCTAAGCAGCTAAGGTCAGGGGAATGCCACTGTGCTTCATTGAGGCTTGAGGATTAAGGAATTCTGGTTTGAAGGAAAATGCTGGAGCCAAAAGGTATGATCAGAGTTGCGGCTCCAAGATTCAAGCTCTCAGCTCTCATTCCCCCAGTGGCATAATTAATTTATATATGAAATAAAAGGTTGCTAAGCATCTGAGGTCAGGGGAATGCCACTGTGCTTCATTGAGGCTTGAGGATTAAGGAATTCTGGTTTGAAGGGAAATGCTTGAGTCAAAAGGTATGATCAGAGGTGTGGCTCCAAGATTCAAGCTCTCAGCTCTCATTCCCCCAGTGGCAAATTAATTTATATATGAAATGAAAGGTTGTTAAGCACCTGAGGTCAGGGGAATGCCACAGTGCTTTAGTCAGGCTTGAGGATTAAGGAATTCTGGTTTGAAGGGAAATGCTGGAACCTAGAGGTATAGTCAGAGATGCGGCTATAAGATTCAAGCTCTCAGCTCTCAACCCCCCAATGGCATATTTAATTCACAAAACAAATGAATTGTTTCCAAGTATTTGAGGTCAGGGGAATGCCACTGTGCTTCATTGAGGCTTGAGGATTAAGGAATTCTGGTTTGAAGGGAAATGCTGGAGTCAAAAGGTATGATCAGAGGTGTGGCTCCAAGATTCAAGCTCTCAGCTCTCATTCCCCCAGTGGCAAATTAATTTATATATAAAATAAAAGGTTGTTAAGCACCTGAGGTCAGGGGAATGCCACTGTGCTTTAGTCAGGCTTGAGGATTAAGGAATTCTGGTTTGAAGGAAAATGCTGGAGCCAAAAGGCATGATCAGAGGTGCGGCTCCAAGATTCAAGCTCTCAGCTCTCATTCCCCCAGTGGCATAATTAATTTGTATATGAAATGAAAGGTTGTTAAGCAGCTGAGGTCAGGGGAATGCCACTGTGCTTCAGTCAGGCTTGAGGATTAAGGAATTCTGGTTTGAAGGGAAATGCTTGAGTCAAAAGGTATGATCAGAGGTGTGGCTCCAAGATTCAAGCTCTCAGATCTCATTCCCCCAGTGGCATAATTAATTTATATATGAAATGAAAGGTTGTTAAGCATCTGAGGTCAGGGGAATGCCACTGTGCTTCAGTCAGGCTTGATGATTAAGGAATTCTGGTTTGAAGGGAAATGCTTGAGTCAAAAGGTATGATCAGAGGTGTGGCTCCAAGATTCTATTTCTCAGCTCTCATTCCCCCAGTGGCAAATTAATTTATATATGAAATGAAAGGTTGTTAAGCACCTGAGGTCAGGGGAATGCCACTGTGCTTCAGTCAGGCTTCAGGATTAAGGAATTCTGGTTTGAAGGGAAATGCTGGAGCCTAGAGGTATAGTCAGAGATGCGGCTATAAGATTCAAGCTCTCAGCTCTCAACCCCCCAATGGCATATTTAATTCACAAAACAAATGAATTGTTTCCAAGTAGTTGAGGTCAGGGGAAAGCCACAGTGCTTCAGTCAGGCTTGAGGATTAAGGAATTCTGGTTGGAAGGGAAATGCTGGAGTCATAAGGTATGATCAGAGGTGTGACTCCAAGATTCAAGCTCTCAGCTCTCATTCCCTCAGTGGCATAATTAATTTGTATATGAAATGAAAGGTTGTTAAGCAGCTGGGGTCAGGGGAATGCCACTGTGCTTTAGTCAGGCTTGAGGATTAAGGAATTCTGGTTTGAAGGAAAATGCTGGAGTCAAAAGGTATGATCAGAGGTGTGGCTCCAAGATTCAAGCTCTCAGCTCTCATTCCCCCAGTGGCAAATTGATTTAAATATGAAATGAAAGGTTGTTAAGCACCTGAGGTCAGGGGAATGCCACTGTGCTTTAGTCAGGCTTGAGGATTAAGGAATTCTGGTTTGAAGGAAAATGCTGGAGCCAAAAGGCATGATCAGAGGTGCGGCTCCAAGATTCTAGTTCTCAGCTCTCATTCCCCCAGTGGCATAATTAAATTAAATATGAAATGAAAGGTTGTTAAGCAGCTGAGGTCAGGGGAAAGCCACAGTGCTTCAGTCAGGCTTGAGGATTAAGGAATTCTGGTTTGAAGGGAAATGCTGGAGCCTAGAGGTATAGTCAGAGATGCGGCTATAAGATTCAAGCTCTCAGCTCTCAACCCCCCAATGGCATATTTAATTCACAAAACAAATGAATTGTTTCCAAGTAGTTGAGGTCAGGGGAAAGCCACAGTGCTTCAGTCAGGCTTGAGGATTAAGGAATTCTGGTTTGAAGGGAAATGCTTGAGTCAAAAGGTATGATCAGAGGTGTGGCTCCAAGATTCAAGCTCTCAGCTCTCATTCCCCCAGTGGCAAATTAATTTATATATGAAATGAAAGGTTGTTAAGCACCTGAGGTCAGGGGAATGCCACTGTACTTTAGTCAGGCTTGAGGATTAAGGAATTCTGGTTTGAAGTAAAATGCTGGAGCCAAAAGGCATGATCAGAGGTGTGGCTCCAAGATTCAAGCTCTCAGCTCTCATTCCCCCAGTGGCATATTTAATTTATATATGAAATAAAAGGTTTCTAAGCAGCTAAGATCAGGGGAATGCCACTGTGCTTCATTGAGGCTTGAGGATTAAGGAATTCTGGTTTGAAGGAAAATGCTGGAGCCAAAAGGTATGATCAGAGTTGCGGCTCCAAGATTCAAGCTCTCAGCTCTCATTCCCCCAGTGGCATAATTAATTTATATATGAAATAAAAGGTTGCTAAGCATCTGAGGTCAGGGGAATGCCACTGTGCTTCATTGAGGCTTGAGGATTAAGGAATTCTGGTTTGAAGGGAAATGCTTGAGTCAAAAGGTATGATCAGAGGTGTGGCTCCAAGATTCAAGCTCTCAGCTCTCATTCCCCCAGTGGCAAATTAATTTATATATGAAATGAAAGGTTGTTAAGCACCTGAGGTCAGGGGAATGCCACAGTGCTTTAGTCAGGCTTGAGGATTAAGGAATTCTGGTTTGAAGGGAAATGCTGGAACCTAGAGGTATAGTCAGAGATGCGGCTATAAGATTCAAGCTCTCAGCTCTCAACCCCCCAATGGCATATTTAATTCACAAAACAAATGAATTGTTTCCAAGTATTTGAGGTCAGGGGAATGCCACTGTGCTTCATTGAGGCTTGAGGATTAAGGAATTCTGGTTTGAAGGGAAATGCTGGAGTCAAAAGGTATGATCAGAGGTGTGGCTCCAAGATTCAAGCTCTCAGCTCTCATTCCCCCAGTGGCAAATTAATTTATATATAAAATAAAAGGTTGTTAAGCACCTGAGGTCAGGGGAATGCCACTGTGCTTTAGTCAGGCTTGAGGATTAAGGAATTCTGGTTTGAAGGAAAATGCTGGAGCCAAAAGGCATGATCAGAGGTGCGGCTCCAAGATTCAAGCTCTCAGCTCTCATTCCCCCAGTGGCATAATTAATTTGTATATGAAATGAAAGGTTGTTAAGCAGCTGAGGTCAGGGGAATGCCACTGTGCTTCAGTCAGGCTTGAGGATTAAGGAATTCTGGTTTGAAGGGAAATGCTTGAGTCAAAAGGTATGATCAGAGGTGTGGCTCCAAGATTCAAGCTCTCAGATCTCATTCCCCCAGTGGCATAATTAATTTATATATGAAATGAAAGGTTGTTAAGCATCTGAGGTCAGGGGAATGCCACTGTGCTTCAGTCAGGCTTGATGATTAAGGAATTCTGGTTTGAAGGGAAATGCTTGAGTCAAAAGGTATGATCAGAGGTGTGGCTCCAAGATTCTATTTCTCAGCTCTCATTCCCCCAGTGGCAAATTAATTTATATATGAAATGAAAGGTTGTTAATCACCTGAGGTCAGGGGAATGCCACTGTGCTTCAGTCAGGCTTCAGGATTAAGGAATTCTGGTTTGAAGGGAAATGCTGGAGCCTAGAGGTATAGTCAGAGATGCGGCTATAAGATTCAAGCTCTCAGCTCTCAACCCCCCAATGGCATATTTAATTCACAAAACAAATGAATTGTTTCCAAGTAGTTGAGGTCAGGGGAAAGCCACAGTGCTTCAGTCAGGCTTGAGGATTAAGGAATTCTGGTTGGAAGGGAAATGCTGGAGTCATAAGGTATGATCAGAGGTGTGACTCCAAGATTCAAGCTCTCAGCTCTCATTCCCTCAGTGGCATAATTAATTTGTATATGAAATGAAAGGTTGTTAAGCAGCTGGGGTCAGGGGAATGCCACTGTGCTTTAGTCAGGCTTGAGGATTAAGGAATTCTGGTTTGAAGGAAAATGCTGGAGTCAAAAGGTATGATCAGAGGTGCGGCTCCAAGATTCTATTTCTCAGCTCTCATTCCCCCAGTGGCATAATTAAATTAAATATGAAATGAAATGTTGTTAAGCAGATGAGGTCAGAGGAATTCCACTGTGCTTCAGTCAGGCTTGAGGATTAAGGAATTCTGGTTTGAAGGGAAATGCTTGAGTCAAAAGGTATGATCAGAGGTGTGGCTCCAAGATTCAAGCTCTCAGCTCTCATTCCCCCAGTGGCAAATTAATTTATATATGAAATGAAATGTTGTTAAGCACCTGAGGTCAGGGGAATGCCACTGTGCTTCAGTCAGGCTTCAGGATTAAGGAATTCTGGTTTGAAGGGAAATGCTGGAGCCTAGAGGTATAGTCAGAGATGCGGCTATAAGATTCAAGCTCTCAGCTCTCAACCCCCCAATGGCATATTTAATTCACAAAACAAATGAATTGTTTCCAAGTAGTTGAGGTCAGGGGAAAGCCACAGTGCTTCAGTCAGGCTTGAGGATTAAGGAATTCTGGTTGGAAGGGAAATGCTGGAGTCATAAGGTATGATCAGAGGTGTGACTCCAAGATTCAAGCTCTCAGCTCTCATTCCCTCAGTGGCATAATTAATTTGTATATGAAATGAAAGGTTGTTAAGCAGCTGAGGTCAGGGGAATGCCACTGTGCTTTAGTCAGGCTTGAGGATTAAGGAATTCTGGTTTGAAGGAAAATGCTGGAGTCAAAAGGTATGATCAGAGGTGTGGCTCCAAGATTCAAGCTCTCAGCTCTCATTCCCCCAGTGGCAAATTGATTTAAATATGAAATGAAAGGTTGTTAAGCACCTGAGGTCAGGGGAATGCCACTGTGCTTTAGTCAGGCTTGAGGATTAAGGAATTCTGGTTTGAAGGAAAATGCTGGAGCCAAAAGGCATGATCAGAGGTGCGGCTCCAAGATTCTAGTTCTCAGCTCTCATCCCCCCAGTGGCATAATTAAATTAAATATGAAATGAAAGGTTGTTAAGCAGCTGAGGTCAGGGGAATGCCACTGTGCTTCAGTCAGGCTTGAGGATTAAGGAATTCTGGTTTGAAGGGAAATGCTGGAACCTAGAGGTATAGTCAGAGATGCGGCTATAAGATTCAAGCTCTCAGCTCTCAACCCCCCAATGGCATATTTAATTCACAAAACAAATGAATTGTTTCCAAGTAGTTGAGGTCAGGGGAAAGCCACAGTGCTTCAGTCAGGCTTGAGGATTAAGGAATTCTGGTTGGAAGGGAAATGCTGGAGTCATAAGGTATGATCAGAGGTGTGACTCCAAGATTCAAGCTCTCAGCTCTCATTCCCTCAGTGGCATAATTAATTTGTATATGAAATGAAAGGTTGTTAAGCAGCTGAGGTCAGGGGAATGCCACTGTGCTTTAGTCAGGCTTGAGGATTAAGGAATTCTGGTTTGAAGGGAAATGCTGGAGTCAAAAGGTATGATCAGAGGTGCGGCTCCAAGATTCTATTTCTCAGCTCTCATTCCCCCAGTGGCATAATTAAATTAAATATGAAATGAAATGTTGTTAAGCAGATGAGGTCAGAGGAATTCCACTGTGCTTCAGTCAGGCTTGAGGATTAAGGAATTCTGGTCTGAAGGGAAATGCTGGAGTCAAAAGGTATGATCAGAGGTGTGACTCCAAGATTCAAGCTCTCAGCTCTCATTCCCTCAGTGGTATAATTAATTTGTATATGAAATGAAAGGTTGTTAAGCAGCTGAGGTCAGGGGAATGCCACTGTGCTTTAGTCAGGCTTGAGGATTAAGGAATTCTGGTTTAAAGGAAAATGCTGGAGTCAAAAGGTATGATCAGAGGTGCGGCTCCAAGATTCTATTTCTCAGCTCTCATTCCCCCAGTGGCAAATTGATTTAAATATGAAATGAAAGGTTGTTAAGCACCTGAGGTCAGGGGAATGCCACTGTGCTTTAGTCAGGCTTGAGGATTAAGGAATTCTGGTTTGAAGGAAAATGCTGGAGCCAAAAGGCATGATCAGAGGTGCGGCTCCAAGATTCTAGTTCTCAGCTCTCATTCCCCCAGTGGCATAATTAAATTAAATATGAAATGAAAGGTTGTTAAGCAGCTGAGGTCAGGGGAATGCCACTGTGCTTCAGTCAGGCTTGAGGATTAAGGAATTCTGGTTTGAAGGGAAATGCTGGAACCTAGAGGTATAGTCAGAGATGCGGCTATAAGATTCAAGCTCTCAGCTCTCAACCCCCCAATGGCATATTTAATTCACAAAACAAATGAATTGTTTCCAAGTAGTTGAGGTCAGGGGAAAGCCACAGTGCTTCAGTCAGGCTTGAGGATTAAGGAATTCTGGTTGGAAGGGAAATGCTGGAGTCATAAGGTATGATCAGAGGTGTGACTCCAAGATTCAAGCTCTCAGCTCTCATTCCCTCAGTGGCATAATTATTTTGTATATGAAATGAAAGGTTGTTAAGCAGCTGAGGTCAGGGGAATGCCACTGTGCTTTAGTCAGGCTTGAGGATTAAGGAATTCTGGTTTGAAGGAAAATGCTGGAGTCAAAAGGTATGATCAGAGGTGCGGCTCCAAGATTCAAGCTCTCAGCTCTCATTCCCCCAGTGGCATAATTAATTTGTATATGAAATGAAAGGTTGTTAAGCAGCTGAGGTCAGGGGAATGCCACTGTGCTTTAGTCAGGCTTGAGGATTAAGGAATTCTGGTTGGAAGGGAAATGCTGGAGTCAAAAGGTATGATCAGAGGTGCGGCTCCAAGATTCAAGCTCTCAGATCTTATTCCCCCAGTGGCATAATTAATTTATATATAAAATGAAAGGTTGTTAAGCAGATGAGGTCAGGGGAATGCCACTGTGCTTCAGTCAGGCTTGAGGATTAAGGAATTCTGGTTTGAAAGGAAATGCTGGAGTCAAAAGGTATGATCAGAGGTGTGGCTCCAAGATTCAAGCTCTCAGCTCTCATTCCCCCAGTGGCATAATTAATTTATATATGAAATGAAAGGTTGTAAAGCAGATGAGGTCATTGGAATGCCACTGTGCTCCAGAAAAGCTTGAGGATTGAGGAATTATGGTTTGAAGGAAAATGCTGGAGCCAAAGGGTATGATCAGAGGTGTGGATCCAAGATTCTAACTCTCAGCTCTCATTCCCCCAGTGGAATATTTAATTTATATATGAAATGAAAAGTGTTTAAGCAGCTAAGGTCAGGGGAATGCCACTGTGCTTCATTGAGGCTTGAGGATTAAGGAATTCTGGTTTGAAGGAAAATGCTGGAGCCAAAAGGTATGATCAGAGTTGCGGCTCCAAGATTCAAGCTCTCAGCTCTCATTCCCCCAGTGGCATAATTAATTTATATATGAAATAAAAGGTTGCTAAGCAGCTGAGGTCAGGGGAATGCCACTGTGCTTCATTGAGGCTTGAGGATTAAGGAATTCTGGTTTGAAGGGAAATGCTTGAGTCAAAAGGTATGATCAGAGGTGTGGCTCCAAGATTCAAGCTCTCAGCTCTCATTCCCCCAGTGGCAAATTAATTTATATATGAAATGAAAGGTTGTTAAGCACCTGAGGTCAGGGGAATGCCACAGTGCTTTAGTCAGGCTTGAGGATTAAGGAATTCTGGTTTGAAGTAAAATGCTGGAGCCAAAAGGCATGATCAGAGGTGCGGCTCCAAGATTCTATTTCTCAGCTCTCATTCCCCCAGTGGCATAATTAAATTAAATATGAAATGAAAGGTTGTTAAGCAGCTGAGGTCAGGGGAATGCCACTGTGCTTCATTGAGGCTTGAGGATTAAGGAATTCTGGTTTGAAGGAAAATGCTGGAGCCAAAAGGTATGATCAGAGTTGCGGCTCCAAGATTCAAGCTCTCAGCTCTCATTCCCCCAGTGGCATAATTAATTTATATATGAAATAAAAGGTTGTTAAGCAGCTGAGGTCAGGGGAATGCCACTGTGCTTCAGTCAGGCTTGAGGATTAAGGAATTCTGGTTTGAAGGGAAATGCTGGAGTCAAAAGGTATGATCAGAGGTGTGGCTCCAAGATTCAAGCTCTCAGCTCTCATTCCCCCAGTGGCAAATTAATTTATATATGAAATGGAAGGTTGTTAAGCACCTGAGGTCAGGGGAATGCCACAGTGCTTTAGTCAGGCTTGAGGATTAAGGAATTCTGGTTTGAAGTAAAATGCTGGAGCCAAAAGGCATGATCAGAGGTGCGGCTCCAAGATTCTATTTCTCAGCTCTCATTCCCCCAGTGGCATAATTAAATTAAATATGAAATGAAAGGTTGTTAAGCAGCTGAGGTCAGGGGAATGCCACTGTGCTTCATTGAGGCTTGAGGATTAAGGAATTCTGGTTTGAAGGAAAATGCTGGAGCCAAAAGGTATGATCAGAGTTGCGGCTCCAAGATTCAAGCTCTCAGCTCTCATTCCCCCAGTGGCATAATTAATTTATATATGAAATAAAAGGTTGTTAAGCAGCTGAGGTCAGGGGAATGCCACTGTGCTTCAGTCAGGCTTGAGGATTAAGGAATTCTGGTTTGAAGGGAAATGCTGGAGTCAAAAGGTATGATCAGAGGTGTGGCTCCAAGATTCAAGCTCTCAGCTCTCATTCCCCCAGTGGCAAATTAAATTTATATATGAAATGAAAGGTTGTTAAGCACCTGAGGTCAGGGGAATGCCACTGTGCTTTAGTCAGGCTTGAGGATTAAGGAATTCTGGTTTGAAGGAAAATGCTGGAGCCAAAAGGAATGATCAGAGTTGCGGCTCCAAGATTCAAGCTCTCAGCTCTCATTCCCCCAGTGGCATAATTAATTTATATATGAAATAAAAGGTTGATAAGCAGCTGAGGTCAGGGGAATGCCACTGTGCTTCAGTCAGGCTTGAGGATTAAGGAATTCTGGTTTGAAGGGAAATGCTGGAGTCAAAAGGTATGATCAGAGGTGTGGCTCCAAGATTCAAGCTCTCAGCTCTCATTCCCCCAGTGGCAAATTAATTTATATATGAAATGAAAGGTTGTTAAGCACCTGAGGTCAGGGGAATGCCACTGTGCTTCATTGAGGCTTGAGGATTAAGGAATTCTGGTTTGAAGGAAAATGCTGGAGCCAAAAGACATGATCAGAGGTGCGGCTCCAAGATTCTAGTTCTCAGCTCTCATTCCCCCAGTGGCATAATTAAATTAAATATGAAATGAAAGGTTGTTAAGCAGCTGAGGTCAGGGGAATGCCACTGTGCTTCAGTCAGGCTTGAGGATTAAGGAATTCTGGTTTGAAGGGAAATGCTGGAGTCAAAAGGTATGATCAGAGGTGTGGCTCCAAGATTCAAGCTCTCAGCTCTCATTCCCCCAGTGGCATAATTAATTTATATATGAAATGAAAGGTTGTTAAGCAGCTGAGGTCAGGGGAATGCCACTGTGCTTCAGTCAGGATTGAGGATTAAGGAATTCTGGTTTGAAGGGAAATGCTTGAGTCAAAAGGTATGATCAGAGGTGTGGCTCTAAGATTCAAGCTCTCAGATCTCATTCCCCCAGTGGCATAATTAATTTATATATGAAATGAAAGGTTGTTAAGCATCTGAGGTCAGGGGAATGCCACTGTGCTTCAGTCAGGCTTGATGATTAAGGAATTCTGGTTTGAAGGGAAATGCTTGAGTCAAAAGGTATGATCAGAGGTGTGGCTCCAAGATTCAAGCTCTCAGCTCTCATTCCCCCAGTGGCAAATTAATTTATATATGAAATGAAAGGTTGTTAAGCACCTGAGGTCAGGGGAATGCCACTGTGCTTCAGTCAGGCTTCAGGATTAAGGAATTCTGGTTTGAAGGGAAATGCTGGAGCCTAGAGGTATAGTCAGAGATGCGGCTATAAGATTCAAGCTCTCAGCTCTCAACCCCCCAATGGCATATTTAATTCACAAAACAAATGAATTGTTTCCAAGTAGTTGAGGTCAGGGGAAAGCCACAGTGCTTCAGTCAGGCTTGAGGATTAAGGAATTCTGGTTGGAAGGGAAATGCTGGAGTCATAAGGTATGATCAGAGGTGTGACTCCAAGATTCAAGCTCTCAGCTCTCATTCCCTCAGTGGCATAATTAATTTGTATATGAAATGAAAGGTTGTTAAGCAGCTGAGGTCAGGGGAATGCCACTGTGCTTTAGTCAGGCTTGAGGATTAAGGAATTCTGGTTTGAAGGAAAATGCTGGAGTCAAAAGGTATGATCAGAGGTGCGGCTCCAAGATTCTATTTCTCAGCTCTCATTCCCCCAGTGGCATAATTAAATTAAATATGAAATGAAATGTTGTTTAGCAGATGAGGTCAGAGCAATTCCACTGTGCTTCAGTCAGGCTTGAGGATTAAGGAATTCTGGTCTGAAGGGAAATGCTGGAGTCAAAAGGTATGATCAGAGGTGTAACTCCAAGATTCAAGCTCTCAGCTCTCATTCCCTCAGTGGTATAATTAATTTGTATATGAAATGAAAGGTTGTTAAGCAGCTGAGGTCAGGGGAATGCCACTGTGCTTTAGTCAGGCTTGAGGATTAAGGAATTCTGGTTTGAAGGAAAATGCTGGAGTCAAAAGGTATGATCAGAGGTGCGGCTCCAAGATTCTATTTCTCAGCTCTCATTCCCCCAGTGGCATAATTAATTTATATATGAAATAAAAGGTTGTTAAGCAGCTGAGGTCAGGGGAATGCCACTGTGCTTCATTGAGGCTTGAGGATTAAGGAATTCTGGTTTGAAGGGAAATGCTTGAGTCAAAAGGTATGATCAGAGGTGTGGCTCCAAGATTCAAGCTCTCAGCTCTCATTCCCCCAGTGGCAAATTAATTTATATATGAAATGAAAGGTTGTTAAGCACCTGAGGTCAGGGGAATGCCACTGTACTTTAGTCAGGCTTCAGGATTAAGGAATTCTGGTTTGAAGTAAAATGCTGGAGCCAAAAGGCATGATCAGAGGTGTGGCTCCAAGATTCAAGCTCTCAGCTCTCATTCCCCCAGTGGCAAATTAAATTTATATATGAAATGAAAGGTTGTTAAGCACCTGAGGTCAGGGGAATGCCACTGTGCTTTAGTCAGGCTTGAGGATTAAGGAATTCTGGTTTGAAGGAAAATGCTGGAGCCAAAAGGAATGATCAGAGTTGCGGCTCCAAGATTCAAGCTCTCAGCTCTCATTCCCCCAGTGGCATAATTAATTTATATATGAAATAAAAGGTTGATAAGCAGCTGAGGTCAGGGGAATGCCACTGTGCTTCAGTCAGGCTTGAGGATTAAGGAATTCTGGTTTGAAGGGAAATGCTGGAGTCAAAAGGTATGATCAGAGGTGTGGCTCCAAGATTCAAGCTCTCAGCTCTCATTCCCCCAGTGGCAAATTAATTTATATATGAAATGAAAGGTTGTTAAGCACCTGAGGTCAGGGGAATGCCACTGTGCTTCATTGAGGCTTGAGGATTAAGGAATTCTGGTTTGAAGGAAAATGCTGGAGCCAAAAGGCATGATCAGAGGTGCGGCTCCAAGATTCTATTTCTCAGCTCTCATTCCCCCAGTGGCATAATTGATTTAAATATGAAATGAAAGGTTGTTAAGCAGCTGAGGTCAGGGGAATGCCACTGTGCTTTAGTCAGGCTTGAGGACTAAGGTATTCTGGTTTGAAGGAAAATGCTGGAGTCAAAAGGTATGATCAGAGGTGTGGCTCCAAGATTCTATTTCTCAGCTCTCATTCCCCCAGTGGCATAATTAATTTATATATGAAATGAAAGGTTGTTAAGCAGCTGAGGTCAGGGGAATGCCACTGTGCTTCAGTCAGGCTTGAGGATTAAGGAATTCTGGTTTGAAGGGAAATGCTTGAGTCAAAAGGTATGATCAGAGGTGTGGCTCCAAGATTCAAGCTCTCAGATCTCATTCCCCCAGTGGCATAATTAATTTATATATGAAATGAAAGGTTGTTAAGCATCTGAGGTCAGGGGAATGCCACTGTGCTTCAGTCAGGCTAGAGGATTAAGGAATTCTGGTTTGAAGGGAAATGCTTGAGTCAAAAGGTATGATCAGAGGTGTGGTTCCAAGATTCAAGCTCGCAGCTCTCATTCCCCCAGTGGCAAATTAATTTATATATGAAATGAAAGGTTGTTAAGCACCTGAGGTCAGGGGAATGCCACTGTGCTTCAGTCAGGCTTCAGGATTAAGGAATTCTGGTTTGAAGGGAAATGCTGGAGCCTAGAGGTATAGTCAGAGATGCGGCTATAAGATTCAAGCTCTCAGCTCTCAACCCCCCAATGGCATATTTAATTCACAAAACAAATGAATTGTTTCCAAGTAGTTGAGGTCAGGGGAAAGCCACAGTGCTTCAGTCAGGCTTGAGGATTAAGGAATTCTGGTTGGAAGGGAAATGCTGGAGTCATAAGGTATGATCAGAGGTGTGACTCCAAGATTCAAGCTCTCAGCTCTCATTCCCTCAGTGGCATAATTAATTTGTATATGAAATGAAAGGTTGTTAAGCAGCTGAGGTCAGGGGAATGCCACTGTGCTTTAGTCAGGCTTGAGGATTAAGGAATTCTGGTTTGAAGGAAAATGCTGGAGTCAAAAGGTATGATCAGAGGTGCGGCTCCAAGATTCTATTTCTCAGCTCTCATTCCCCCAGTGGCATAATTAAATTAAATATGAAATGAAATGTTGTTTAGCAGATGAGGTCAGAGGAATTCCACTGTGCTTCAGTCAGGCTTGAGGATTAAGGAATTCTGGTCTGAAGGGAAATGCTGGAGTCAAAAGGTATGATCAGAGGTGTGACTCCAAGATTCAAGCTCTCAGCTCTCATTCCCTCAGTGGTATAATTAATTTGTATATGAAATGAAAGGTTGTTAAGCAGCTGAGGTCAGGGGAATGCCACTGTGCTTTAGTCAGGCTTGAGGACTAAGGTATTCTGGTTTGAAGGAAAATGCTGGAGTCAAAAGGTATGATCAGAGGTGTGGCTCCAAGATTTTATTTCTCAGCTCTCATTCCCCCAGTGGCATAATTAATTTATATATGAAATGAAAGGTTGTTAAGCAGCTGAGGTCAGGGGAATGCCACTGTGCTTCAGTCAGGCTTGAGGATTAAGGAATTCTGGTTTGAAGGGAAATGCTTGAGTCAAAAGGTATGATCAGAGGTGTGGCTCCAAGATTCAAGCTCTCAGATCTCATTCCCCCAGTGGCATAATTAATTTATATATGAAATGAAAGGTTGTTAAGCATCTGAGGTCAGGGGAATGCCACTGTGCTTCAGTCAGGCTAGAGGATTAAGGAATTCTGGTTTGAAGGGAAATGCTTGAGTCAAAAGGTATGATCAGAGGTGTGGCTCCAAGATTCAAGCTCTCAGCTCTCATTCCCCCAGTGGCAAATTAATTTATATATGAAATGAAAGGTTGTTAAGCACCTGAGGTCAGGGGAATGCCACTGTGCTTCAGTCAGGCTTCAGGATTAAGGAATTCTGGTTTGAAGGGAAATGCTGGAGCCTAGAGGTATAGTCAGAGATGCGGCTATAAGATTCAAGCTCTCAGCTCTCAACCCCCCAATGGCATATTTAATTCACAAAACAAATGAATTGTTTCCAAGTAGTTGAGGTCAGGGGAAAGCCACAGTGCTTCAGTCAGGCTTGAGGATTAAGGAATTCTGGTTGGAAGGGAAATGCTGGAGTCATAAGGTATGATCAGAGGTGTGACTCCAAGATTCAAGCTCTCAGCTCTCATTCCCTCAGTGGCATAATTAATTTGTATATGAAATGAAAGGTTGTTAAGCAGCTGAGGTCAGGGGAATGCCACTGTGCTTTAGTCAGGCTTGAGGATTAAGGAATTCTGGTTTGAAGGAAAATGCTGGAGTCAAAAGGTATGATCAGAGGTGCGGCTCCAAGATTCTATTTCTCAGCTCTCATTCCCCCAGTGGCATAATTAAATTAAATATGAAATGAAATGTTGTTTAGCAGATGAGGTCAGAGGAATTCCACTGTGCTTCAGTCAGGCTTGAGGATTAAGGAATTCTGGTCTGAAGGGAAATGCTGGAGTCAAAAGGTATGATCAGAGGTGTGACTCCAAGATTCAAGCTCTCAGCTCTCATTCCCTCAGTGGTATAATTAATTTGTATATGAAATGAAAGGTTGTTAAGCAGCTGAGGTCAGGGGAATGCCACTGTGCTATAGTCAGGCTTGAGGATTAAGGAATTCTGGTTTGAAGGAAAATGCTGGAGTCAAAAGGTATGATCAGAGGTGCGGCTCCAAGATTCTATTTCTCAGCTCTCATTCCCCCAGTGGCATAATTAATTTATATATGAAATAAAAGGTTGTTAAGCAGCTGAGGTCAGGGGAATGCCACTGTGCTTCATTGAGGCTTGAGGATTAAGGAATTCTGGTTTGAAGGGAAATGCTTGAGTCAAAAGGTATGATCAGAGGTGTGGCTCCAAGATTCAAGCTCTCAGCTCTCATTCCCCCAGTGGCAAATTAATTTATATATGAAATGAAAGGTTGTTAAGCACCTGAGGTCAGGGGAATGCCACTGTACTTTAGTCAGGCTTGAGGATTAAGGAATTCTGGTTTGAAGTAAAATGCTGGAGCCAAAAGGCATGATCAGAGGTGTGGCTCCAAGATTCAAGCTCTCAGCTCTCATTCCCCCAGTGGCAAATTAATTTATATATGAAATGAAAGGTTGTTAAGCACCTGAGGTCAGGGGAATGCCACTGTGCTTCAGTCAGGCTTCAGGATTAAGGAATTCTGGTTTGAAGGGAAATGCTGGAGCCTAGAGGTATAGTCAGAGATGCGGCTATAAGATTCAAGCTCTCAGCTCTCATCCCCCAGATGGCATAATTAATTCACAAAACAAATGAATTGTTTCCAAGTAGTTGAGGGCAGGGAAAAGCCACTGTGCTTCAGTCAGGCTTGAGGATTAAGGAATTCTGGTCTGAAGGGAAATGCTGGAGTCAAAAGATATGATCAGAGGTGTGGCTCCAAGATTCAAGCTCTCAGCTCTCATTCCCCCAGTGGAATATTTAATTTATATATTAATAGAAAGGTTTTTAAGCAGCTTAGGTCAGGGGAATGCCACTGTGCTTTATTGAGGCTTGAGGATTAAGGAATTCTGGTTTGAAGGAAAATGCTGGAGCCAAAGGTTATGATCAGAGGTGTGGATCCAAGATTCTAACTCTCAGCTCTCATTCGCCCAGTGGCATATTTAATTTATATATGAAATGAAAGGTTTATATGCAGCTAAGGTCAGGGGAATGGCACTGTGCTTCATTGAGGCTTGAGGATTAAGGAATTCTGGTTGGAAGGAATGGCTGGAGTCAAAAGGTATGATCAGAGTTGCGGCTCTAAGATTCAAGCTCTCAGCTCTCATTCCCCCAGTGGCATAATTAATTTATATATGAAATTAAAGGTTGTTAAGCAGCTGAGGTCAGGGGAATGGCACTGTGCTTCATTGAGGCTTGAGGATTAAGGAATTCTGGTTTGAAGGGAAATGCTTGAGTCAAAAGGTATGATCAGAGGTGCGGCTCCAAGATTCAAGCTCTCAGCTCTCATTCCCCCAGTGGCAAATTAATTTATATATGAAATGAAAGGTTGTTAAGCACCTGAGGTCAGGGGAATGCCACTGTGCTTTAGTCAGGCTTGAGGATTAAGGAATTCTGGTTTGAAGTAAAATGCTGGAGCCAAAAGGCATGATCAGAGGTGTGGCTCCAAGATTCAAGCTCTCAGCTCTCATTCCCCCAGTGGCAAATTAATTTATATATGAAATGAAAGGTTGTTAAGCACCTGAGGTCAGGGGAATGCCACTGTACTTTAGTCAGGCTTGAGGATTAAGGAATTCTGGTTTGAAGTAAAATGCTGGAGCCAAAAGGCATGATCAGAGGTGTGGCTCCAAGATTCAAGCTCTCAGCTCTCATTCCCCCAGTGGCAAATTAATTTATATATGAAATGAAAGGTTGTTAAGCACCTGAGGTCAGGGGAATGCCACTGTGCTTCAGTCAGGCTTCAGGATTAAGGAATTCTGGTTTGAAGGGAAATGCTGGAGCCTAGAGGTATAGTCAGAGATGCGGCTATAAGATTCAAGCTCTCAGCTCTCATCCCCCAGATGGCATAATTAATTCACAAAACAAATGAATTGTTTCCAAGTAGTTGAGGGCAGGGAAAAGCCACTGTGCTTCATTGAGGCTTGATGCTTAAGGAATTCTGGTCTGAAGGGAAATGCTGGAGTCAAAAGATATGATCAGAGGTGTTGCTCCAAGATTCAAGCTCTCAGCTCTCATTCCCCCAGTGGAATATTTAATTTATATATTAATTGAAAGGTTTTTAAGCAGCTAAGGTCAGGGGAATGCCACTGTGCTTAATTGAGGCTTGAGGATTAAGGAATTCTGGTTTGAAGGAAAATGCTGGAGCCAAAGGTTATGATCAGAGGTGTGGATCCAAGATTCTAACTCTCAGCTCTCATTCGCCCAGTGGAATATTTAATTTATATATGAAATGAAAGGTTTATATGCAGCTAAGGTCAGGGGAATGCCACTGTGCTTTAGTCAGGCTTGAGGATTAAGGAATTCTGGTTGGAAGGAATGGCTGGAGCCAAAAAGTATGATCAGAGTTGCGGCTCTAAGATTCAAGCTCTCAGCTCTCATTCCCCCAGTGGCATAATTAATTTATATATGAAATTAAAGGTTGTTAAGCAGCTGAGGTCAGGGGAATGGCACTGTGCTTCATTGAGGCTTGAGGATTAAGGAATTCTGGTTTGAAGGGAAATGCTTGAGTCAAAAGGTATGATCAGAGGTGCGGCTCCAAGATTCTATTTCTCAGCTCTCATTCCCCCAGTGGCATAATTGATTTAAATATGAAATGAAAGGTTGTTAAGCAGCTGAGGTCAGGGGAATGCCACTGTGCTTAAGTCAGGCTTGAGGATTAAGGAATTCTGGTTTGAAGGAAAATGCTGGAGTCAAAAGGTATGATCAGAGGTGTGGCTCCAAGATTCAAGCTCTCAGCTCTCATTCCCCCAGTGGCATAATTAATTCATATATGAAATGAAAGGTTGTTAAGCAGCTGAGGTCAGGGGAATGCCACAGTGCTTCAGTCAGGCTTGAGGATTAAGGAATTCTGGTTTGAAGGGAAATGCTGGAGTCAAAAGGTATGATCAGAGGTGTGGCTCCAAGATTCAAGCTCTTAGCTCTCATTCCCCCAGTGGCAAATTAAATTTATATATGAAATGAAAGGTTGTTAAGCACCTGAGGTCAGGGGAATGCCACTGTGCTTTAGTCAGGCTTGAGGATTAAGGAATTCTGGTTTGAAGGAAAATGCTGGAGCCAAAAGGAATGATCAGAGTTGCGGCTCCAAGATTCAAGCTCTCAGCTCTCATTCCCCCAGTGGCATAATTAATTTATATATGAAATAAAAGGTTGATAAGCAGCTGAGGTCAGGGGAATGCCACTGTGCTTCAGTCAGGCTTGAGGATTAAGGAATTCTGGTTTGAAGGGAAATGCTGGAGTCAAAAGGTATGATCAGAGGTGTGGCTCCAAGATTCAAACTCTCAGCTCTCATTCCCCCAGTGGCAAATTAATTTATATATGAAATGAAAGGTTGTTAAGCACCTGAGGTCAGGGGAATGCCACTGTGCTTCATTGAGGCTTGAGGATTAAGGAATTCTGGTTTGAAGGAAAATGCTGGAGCCAAAAGACATGATCAGAGGTGCGGCTCCAAGATTCTATTTCTCAGCTCTCATTCCCCCAGTGGCATAATTAAATTAAATATGAAATGAAAGGTTGTAAAGCAGCTGAGGTCAGGGGAATGCCACTGTGCTTCAGTCAGGCTTGAGGATTAAGGAATTCTGGTTTGAAGGGAAATGCTGGAGTCAAAAGGTATGATCAGAGGTGTGGCTCCAAGATTCAAGCTCTCAGCTCTCATTCCCCCAGTGGCAAATTAATTTATATATGAAATAAAAGGTTGTTAAGCAGCTGAGGTCAGGGGAATGCCACTGTGCTTTAGTCAGGCTTGAGGATTAAGGAATTCTGGTTTGAAGGAAAATGCTGGAGCCAAAAGGCATGATCAGAGGTGCGGCTCCAAGATTCTATTTCTCAGCTCTCATTCCCCCAGTGGCATAATTGATTTAAATATGAAATGAAAGGTTGTTAAGCAGCTGAGGTCAGGGGAATGCCACTGTGCTTTAGTCAGGCTTGAGGACTAAGGAATTCTGGTTTGAAGGAAAATGCTGGAGTCAAAAGGTATGATCAGAGGTGTGGCTCCAAGATTCAAGCTCTCAGCTCTCATTCCCCCAGTGGCATAATTAATTTATATATGAAATGAAAGGTTGTTAAGCAGCTGAGGTCAGGGGAATGCCACTGTGCTTCAGTCAGGCTTGAGGATTAAGGAATTCTGGTTTGAAGGGAAATGCTGGAGTCAAAAGGTATGATCAGAGGTGTGGCTCCAAGATTCAAGCTCTCAGATCTCATTCCCCCAGTGGCATAATTAATTTATATATGAAATGAAAGGTTGTTAAGCATCTGAGGTCAGGGGAATGCCACTGTGCTTCAGTCAGGCTTGATGATTAAGGAATTCTGGTTTGAAGGGAAATGCTTGAGTCAAAAGGTATGATCAGAGGTGTGGCTCCAAGATTCAAGCTCTCAGCTCTCATTCCCCCAGTGGCAAATTAATTTATATATGAAATGAAAGGTTGTTAAGCACCTGAGGTCAGGGGAATGCCACTGTGCTTCAGTCAGGCTTCAGGATTAAGGAATTCTGGTTTGAAGGGAAATGCTGGAGCCTAGAGGTATAGTCAGAGATGCGGCTATAAGATTCAAGCTCTCAGCTCTCAACCCCCCAATGGCATATTTAATTCACAAAACAAATGAATTGTTTCCAAGTAGTTGAGGTCAGGGGAAAGCCACAGTGCTTCAGTCAGGCTTGAGGATTAAGGAATTCTGGTTGGAAGGGAAATGCTGGAGTCATAAGGTATGATCAGAGGTGTGACTCCAAGATTCAAGCTCTCAGCTCTCATTCCCTCAGTGGCATAATTAATTTGTATATGAAATGAAAGGTTGTTAAGCAGCTGAGGTCAGGGGAATGCCACTGTGCTTTAGTCAGGCTTGAGGATTAAGGAATTCTGGTTTGAAGGAAAATGCTGGAGTCAAAAGGTATGATCAGAGGTGCGGCTCCAAGATTCTATTTCTCAGCTCTCATTCCCCCAGTGGCATAATTAAATTAAATATGAAATGAAATGTTGTTAAGCAGATGAGGTCAGAGGAATTCCACTGTGCTTCAGTCAGGCTTGAGGATTAAGGAATTCTGGTTTGAAGGGAAATGCTGGAGTCAAAAGGTATGATCAGAGGTGTGACTCCAAGATTCAAGCTCTCAGCTCTCATTCCCTCAGTGGTATAATTAATTTGTATATGAAATGAAAGGTTGTTAAGCAGCTGAGGTCAGGGGAATGCCACTGTGCTATAGTCAGGCTTGAGGATTAAGGAATTCTGGTTTGAAGGAAAATGCTGGAGTCAAAAGGTATGATCAGAGGTGCGGCTCCAAGATTCTATTTCTCAGCTCTCATTCCCCCAGTGGCATAATTAAATTAAATATGAAATGAAATGTTGTTTAGCAGATGAGGTCAGAGGAATTCCACTGTGCTTCAGTCAGGCTTGAGGATTAAGGAATTCTGGTCTGAAGGGAAATGCTGGAGTCAAAAGGTATGATCAGAGGTGTGACTCCAAGATTCAAGCTCTCAGCTCTCATTCCCTCAGTGGTATAATTAATTTGTATATGAAATGAAAGGTTGTTAAGCAGCTGAGGTCAGGGGAATGCCACTGTGCTATAGTCAGGCTTGAGGATTAAGGAATTCTGGTTTGAAGGAAAATGCTGGAGTCAAAAGGTATGATCAGAGGTGCGGCTCCAAGATTCTATTTCTCAGCTCTCATTCCCCCAGTGGCATAATTAATTTATATATGAAATAAAAGGTTGTTAAGCAGCTGAGGTCAGGGGAATGCCACTGTGCTTCATTGAGGCTTGAGGATTAAGGAATTCTGGTTTGAAGGGAAATGCTTGAGTCAAAAGGTATGATCAGAGGTGTGGCTCCAAGATTCAAGCTCTCAGCTCTCATTCCCCCAGTGGCAAATTAATTTATATATGAAATGAAAGGTTGTTAAGCACCTGAGGTCAGGGGAATGCCACTGTACTTTAGTCAGGCTTGAGGATTAAGGAATTCTGGTTTGAAGTAAAATGCTGGAGCCAAAAGGCATGATCAGAGGTGTGGCTCCAAGATTCAAGCTCTCAGCTCTCATTCCCCCAGTGGCAAATTAATTTATATATGAAATGAAAGGTTGTTAAGCACCTGAGGTCAGGGGAATGCCACTGTGCTTCAGTCAGGCTTCAGGATTAAGGAATTCTGGTTTGAAGGGAAATGCTGGAGCCTAGAGGTATAGTCAGAGATGCGGCTATAAGATTCAAGCTCTCAGCTCTCATCCCCCAGATGGCATAATTAATTCACAAAACAAATGAATTGTTTCCAAGTAGTTGAGGGCAGGGAAAAGCCACTGTGCTTCAGTCAGGCTTGAGGATTAAGGAATTCTGGTCTGAAGGGAAATGCTGGAGTCAAAAGATATGATCAGAGGTGTGGCTCCAAGATTCAAGCTCTCAGCTCTCATTCCCCCAGTGGAATATTTAATTTATATATTAATAGAAAGGTTTTTAAGCAGCTAAGGTCAGGGGAATGCCACTGTGCTTTATTGAGGCTTGAGGATTAAGGAATTCTGGTTTGAAGGAAAATGCTGGAGCCAAAGGTTATGATCAGAGGTGTGGATCCAAGATTCTAACTCTCAGCTCTCATTCGCCCAGTGGAATATTTAATTTATATATGAAATGAAAGGTTTATATGCAGCTAAGGTCAGGGGAATGGCACTGTGCTTCATTGAGGCTTGAGGATTAAGGAATTCTGGTTGGAAGGAATGGCTGGAGTCAAAAGGTATGATCAGAGTTGCGGCTCCAAGATTCAAGCTCTCAGCTCTCATTCCCCCAGTGGCATAATTAATTTATATATGAAATTAAAGGTTGTTAAGCAGCTGAGGTCAGGGGAATGGCACTGTGCTTCATTGAGGCTTGAGGATTAAGGAATTCTGGTTTGAAGGGAAATGCTTGAGTCAAAAGGTATGATCAGAGGTGCGGCTCCAAGATTCAAGCTCTCAGCTCTCATTCCCCCAGTGGCAAATTAATTTAAATATGAAATGAAAGGTTGTTAAGCACCTGAGGTCAGGGGAATGCCACTGTACTTTAGTCAGGCTTGAGGATTAAGGAATTCTGGTTTGAAGTAAAATGCTGGAGCCAAAAGGCATGATCAGAGGTGTGGCTCCAAGATTCAAGCTCTCAGCTCTCATTCCCCCAGTGGCAAATTAATTTATATATGAAATGAAAGGTTGTTAAGCACCTGAGGTCAGGGGAATGCCACTGTACTTTAGTCAGGCTTGAGGATTAAGGAATTCTGGTTTGAAGTAAAATGCTGGAGCCAAAAGGCATGATCAGAGGTGTGGCTCCAAGATTCAAGCTCTCAGCTCTCATTCCCCCAGTGGCAAATTAATTTATATATGAAATGAAAGGTTGTTAAGCACCTGAGGTCAGGGGAATGCCACTGTGCTTCAGTCAGGCTTCAGGATTAAGGAATTCTGGTTTGAAGGGAAATGCTGGAGCCTAGAGGTATAGTCAGAGATGCGGCTATAAGATTCAAGCTCTCAGCTCTCATCCCCCAGATGGCATAATTAATTCACAAAACAAATGAATTGTTTCCAAGTAGTTGAGGGCAGGGAAAAGCCACTGTGCTTCAGTCAGGCTTGAGGATTAAGGAATTCTGGTCTGAAGGGAAATGCTGGAGTCAAAAGATATGATCAGAGGTGTTGCTCCAAGATTCAAGCTCTCAGCTCTCATTCCCCCAGTGGAATATTTAATTTATATATTAATAGAAAGGTTTTTAAGCAGCTAAGGTCAGGGGAATGCCACTGTGCTTTATTGAGGCTTGAGGATTAAGGAATTCTGGTTTGAAGGAAAATGCTGGAGCCAAAGGTTATGATCAGAGGTGTGGATCCAAGATTCTAACTCTCAGCTCTCATTCGCCCAGTGGAATATTTAATTTATATATGAAATGAAAGGTTTATATGCAGCTAAGGTCAGGGGAATGCCACTGTGCTTTAGTCAGGCTTGAGGATTAAGGAATTCTGGTTGGAAGGAATGGCTGGAGCCAAAAAGTATGATCAGAGTTGCGGCTCTAAGATTCAAGCTCTCAGCTCTCATTCCCCCAGTGGCATAATTAATTTATATATGAAATTAAAGGTTGTTAAGCAGCTGAGGTCAGGGGAATGGCACTGTGCTTCATTGAGGCTTGAGGATTAAGGAATTCTGGTTTGAAGGGAAATGTTTGAGTCAAAAGGTATGATCAGAGGTGCGGCTCCAAGATTCTATTTCTCAGCTCTCATTCCCCCAGTGGCATAATTGATTTAAATATGAAATGAAAGGTTGTTAAGCAGCTGAGGTCAGGGGAATGCCACTGTGCTTAAGTCAGGCTTGAGGATTAAGGAATTCTGGTTTGAAGGAAAATGCTGGAGTCAAAAGGTATGATCAGAGGTGTGGCTCCAAGATTCAAGCTCTCAGCTCTCATTCCCCCAGTGGCATAATTAATTCATATATGAAATGAAAGGTTGTTTAGCAGCTGAGGTCAGGGGAATGCCACAGTGCTTCAGTCAGGCTTGAGGATTAAGGAATTCTGGTTTGAAGGGAAATGCTGGAGTCAAAAGGTATGATCAGAGGTGTGGCTCCAAGATTCAAGCTCTTAGCTCTCATTCCCCCATTGGCAAATTAAATTTATATATGAAATGAAAGGTTGTTAAGCACCTGAGGTCAGGGGAATGCCACTGTGCTTTAGTCAGGCTTGAGGATTAAGGAATTCTAATTTGAAGGAAAATGCTGGAGCCAAAAGGAATGATCAGAGTTGCGGCTCCAAGATTCAAGCTCTCAGCTCTCATTCCCCCAGTGGCATAATTAATTTATATATGAAATAAAAGGTTGATAAGCAGCTGAGGTCAGGGGAATGCCACTGTGCTTCAGTCAGGCTTGAGGATTAAGGAATTCTGGTTTGAAGGGAAATGCTGGAGTCAAAAGGTATGATCAGAGGTGCGGCTCCAAGATTCTATTTCTCAGCTCTCATTCCCCCAGTGGCATAATTGATTTAAATATGAAATGAAAGGTTGTTAAGCAGCTGAGGTCAGGGGAATGCCACTGTGCTTAAGTCAGGCTTGAGGATTAAGGAATTCTGGTTTGAAGGAAAATGCTGGAGTCAAAAGGTATGATCAGAGGTGTGGCTCCAAGATTCAAGCTCTCAGCTCTCATTCCCCCAGTGGCATAATTAATTCATATATGAAATGAAAGGTTGTTTAGCAGCTGAGGTCAGGGGAATGCCACAGTGCTTCAGTCAGGCTTGAGGATTAAGGAATTCTGGTTTGAAGGGAAATGCTGGAGTCAAAAGGTATGATCAGAGGTGTGGCTCCAAGATTCAAGCTCTTAGCTCTCATTCCCCCATTGGCAAATTAAATTTATATATGAAATGAAAGGTTGTTAAGCACCTGAGGTCAGGGGAATGCCACTGTGCTTTAGTCAGGCTTGAGGATTAAGGAATTCTAATTTGAAGGAAAATGCTGGAGCCAAAAGGAATGATCAGAGTTGCGGCTCCAAGATTCAAGCTCTCAGCTCTCATTCCCCCAGTGGCATAATTAATTTATATATGAAATAAAAGGTTGATAAGCAGCTGAGGTCAGGGGAATGCCACTGTGCTTCAGTCAGGCTTGAGGATTAAGGAATTCTGGTTTGAAGGGAAATGCTGGAGTCAAAAGGTATGATCAGAGGTGTGGCTCCAAGATTCAAACTCTCAGCTCTCATTCCCCCAGTGGCAAATTAATTTATATATGAAATGAAAGGTTGTTAAGCACCTGAGGTCAGGGGAATGCCACTGTGCTTCATTGAGGCTTGAGGATTAAGGAATTCTGGTTTGAAGGAAAATGCTGGAGCCAAAAGAAATGATCAGAGGTGCGGCTCCAAGATTCTATTTCTCAGCTCTCATTCCCCCAGTGGCATAATTAAATTAAATATGAAATGAAAGGTTGTTAAGCAGCTGAGGTCAGGGGAATGCCACTGTGCTTCAGTCAGGCTTGAGGATTAAGGAATTCTGGTTTGAAGGGAAATGCTGGAGTCAAAAGGTATGATCAGAGGTGTGGCTCCAAGATTCAAGCTCTCAGCTCTCATTCCCCCAGTGGCAAATTAATTTATATATGAAATAAAAGGTTGTTAAGCACCTGAGGTCAGGGGAATGCCACTGTGCTTTAGTCAGGCTTGAGGATTAAGGAATTCTGGTTTGAAGGAAAATGCTGGAGCCAAAAGGCATGATCAGAGGTGCGGCTCCAAGATTCTATTTCTCAGCTCTCATTCCCCCAGTGGCATAATTGATTTAAATATGAAATGAAAGGTTGTTAAGCAGCTGAGGTCAGGGGAATGCCACTGTGCTTTAGTCAGGCTTGAGGACTAAGGAATTCTGGTTTGAAGGAAAATGCTGGAGTCAAAAGGTATGATCAGAGGTGTGGCTCCAAGATTCAAGCTCTCAGCTCTCATTCCCCCAGTGGCATAATTAATTTATATATGAAATGAAAGGTTGTTAAGCAGCTGAGGTCAGGGGAATGCCACTGTGCTTCAGTCAGGCTTGAGGATTAAGGAATTCTGGTTTGAAGGGAAATGCTTGAGTCAAAAGGTATGATCAGAGGTGTGGCTCCAAGATTCAAGCTCTCAGATCTCATTCCCCCAGTGGCATAATTAATTTATATATGAAATGAAAGGTTGTTAAGCATCTGAGGTCAGGGGAATGCCACTGTGCTTCAGTCAGGCTTGAGGATTAAGGAATTCTGGTTTGAAGGGAAATGCTTGAGTCAAAAGGTATGATCAGAGGTGTGGCTCCAAGATTCAAGCTCTCAGCTCTCATTCCCCCAGTGGCAAATTAATTTATATATGAAATGAAAGGTTGTTAAGCACCTGAGGTCAGGGGAATGCCACTGTGCTTCAGTCAGGCTTCAGGATTAAGGAATTCTGGTTTGAAGGGAAATGCTGGAGCCTAGAGGTATAGTCAGAGATGCGGCTATAAGATTCAAGCTCTCAGCTCTCAACCCCCCAATGGCATATTTAATTCACAAAACAAATGAATTGTTTCCAAGTAGTTGAGGTCAGGGGAAAGCCACAGTGCTTCAGTCAGGCTTGAGGATTAAGGAATTCTGGTTGGAAGGGAAATGCTGGAGTCATAAGGTATGATCAGAGGTGTGACTCCAAGATTCAAGCTCTCAGCTCTCATTCCCTCAGTGGCATAATTAATTTGTATATGAAATGAAAGGTTGTTAAGCAGCTGAGGTCAGGGGAATGCCACTGTGCTTTAGTCAGGCTTGAGGATTAAGGAATTCTGGTTTGAAGGAAAATGCTGGAGTCAAAAGGTATGATCAGAGGTGCGGCTCCAAGATTCTATTTCTCAGCTCTCATTCCCCCAGTGGCATAATTAAATTAAATATGAAATGAAATGTTGTTAAGCAGATGAGGTCAGAGGAATTCCACTGTGCTTCAGTCAGGCTTGAGGATTAAGGAATTCTGGTTTGAAGGGAAATGCTGGAGTCAAAAGGTATGATCAGAGGTGTGACTCCAAGATTCAAGCTCTCAGCTCTCATTCCCTCAGTGGTATAATTAATTTGTATATGAAATGAAAGGTTGTTAAGCAGCTGAGGTCAGGGGAATGCCACTGTGCTATAGTCAGGCTTGAGGATTAAGGAATTCTGGTTTGAAGGAAAATGCTTGAGTCAAAAGGTATGATCAGAGGTGCGGCTCCAAGATTCTATTTCTCAGCTCTCATTCCCCCAGTGGCATAATTAATTTATATATGAAATGAAAGGTTGTTAAGCACCTGAGGTCAGGGGAATGCCACTGTACTTTAGTCAGGCTTGAGGATTAAGGAATTCTGGTTTGAAGTAAAATGCTGGAGCCAAAAGGCATGATCAGAGGTGTGGCTCCAAGATTCAAGCTCTCAGCTCTCATTCCCCCAGTGGCAAATTAATTTATATATGAAATGAAAGGTTGTTAAGCACCTGAGGTCAGGGGAATGCCACTGTGCTTCAGTCAGGCTTCAGGATTAAGGAATTCTGGTTTGAAGGGAAATGCTGGAGCCTAGAGGTATAGTCAGAGATGCGGCTATAAGATTCAAGCTCTCAGCTCTCAACCCCCCAATGGCATATTTAATTCACAAAACAAATGAATTGTTTCCAAGTAGTTGAGGTCAGGGGAAAGCCACAGTGCTTCAGTCAGGCTTGAGGATTAAGGAATTCTGGTTGGAAGGGAAATGCTGGAGTCATAAGGTATGATCAGAGGTGTGACTCCAAGATTCAAGCTCTCAGCTCTCATTCCCTCAGTGGCATAATTAATTTGTATATGAAATGAAAGGTTGTTAAGCAGCTGAGGTCAGGGGAATGCCACTGTGCTTTAGTCAGGCTTGAGGATTAAGGAATTCTGGTTTGAAGGAAAATGCTGGAGTCAAAAGGTATGATCAGAGGTGCGGCTCCAAGATTCAAGCTCTCAGCTCTCATTCCCCCAGTGGCATAATTAAATTAAATATGAAATGAAATGTTGTTAAGCAGATGAGGTCAGAGGAATTCCACTGTGCTTCAGTCAGGCTTGAGGATTAAGGAATTCTGGTTTGAAGGGAAATGCTGGAGTCAAAAGGTATGATCAGAGGTGTGACTCCAAGATTCAAGCTCTCAGCTCTCATTCCCTCAGTGGTATAATTAATTTGTATATGAAATGAAAGGTTGTTAAGCAGCTGAGGTCAGGGGAATGCCACTGTGCTATAGTCAGGCTTGAGGATTAAGGAATTCTGGTTTGAAGGAAAATGCTGGAGTCAAAAGGTATGATCAGAGGTGCGGCTCCAAGATTCTATTTCTCAGCTCTCATTCCCCCAGTGGCATAATTAATTTATATATGAAATGAAAGGTTGTTAAGCACCTGAGGTCAGGGGAATGCCACTGTACTTTAGTCAGGCTTGAGGATTAAGGAATTCTGGTTTGAAGTAAAATGCTGGAGCCAAAAGGCATGATCAGAGGTGTGGCTCCAAGATTCAAGCTCTCAGCTCTCATTCCCCCAGTGGCAAATTAATTTATATATGAAATGAAAGGTTGTTAAGCACCTGAGGTCAGGGGAATGCCACTGTGCTTCAGTCAGGCTTCAGGATTAAGGAATTCTGGTTTGAAGGGAAATGCTGGAGCCTAGAGGTATAGTCAGAGATGCGGCTATAAGATTCAAGCTCTCAGCTCTCATCCCCCAGATGGCATAATTAATTCACAAAACAAATGAATTGTTTCCAAGTAGTTGAGGGCAGGGAAAAGCCACTGTGCTTCAGTCAGGCTTGAGGATTAAGGAATTCTGGTCTGAAGGGAAATGCTGGAGTCAAAAGATATGATCAGAGGTGTGGCTCCAAGATTCAAGCTCTCAGCTCTCATTCCCCCAGTGGAATATTTAATTTATATATTAAAAGAAAGGTTGTTAAGCAGCTGAGGTCAGGGGAATGCCACTGTGCTTTATTGAGGCTTGAGGATTAAGGAATTCTGGTTTGAAGGAAAATGCTGGAGCCAAAGGTTATGATCAGAGGTGTGGATCCAAGATTCTAACTCTCAGCTCTCATTCGCCCAGTGGAATATTTAATTTATATATGAAATGAAAGGTTTATATGCAGCTAAGGTCAGGGGAATGCCACTGTGCTTTAGTCAGGCTTGAGGATTAAGGAATTCTGGTTGGAAGGAATGGCTGGAGCCAAAAAGTATGATCAGAGTTGCGGCTCTAAGATTCAAGCTCTCAGCTCTCATTCCCCCAGTGGCATAATTAATTTATATATGAAATTAAAGGTTGTTAAGCAGCTGAGGTCAGGGGAATGGCACTGTGCTTCATTGAGGCTTGAGGATTAAGGAATTCTGGTTTGAAGGGAAATGCTTGAGTCAAAAGGTATGATCAGAGGTGCGGCTCCAAGATTCTATTTCTCAGCTCTCATTCCCCCAGTGGCATAATTGATTTATATATGAAATGAAAGGTTGTTAAGCAGCTGAGGTCAGGGGAATGCCACTGTGCTTAAGTCAGGCTTGAGGATTAAGGAATTCTGGTTTGAAGGAAAATGCTGGAGTCAAAAGGTATGATCAGAGGTGTGGCTCCAAGATTCAAGCTCTCAGCTCTCATTCCCCCAGTGGCATAATTAATTTATATATGAAATGAAAGGTTGTTAAGCAGCTGAGGTCAGGGGAATGCCACTGTGCTTCAGTCAGGCTTGAGGATTAAGGAATTCTGGTTTGAAGGGAAATGCTTGAGTCAAAAGGTATGATCAGAGGTGTGGCTCCAAGATTCAAGCTCTCAGATCTCATTCCCCCAGTGGCATAATTAATTTATATATGAAAAGAAAGGTTGTTAAGCATCTGAGGTCAGGGGAATGCCACTGTGCTTCAGTCAGGCTTGATGATTAAGGAATTCTGGTTTGAAGGGAAATGCTTGAGTCAAAAGGTATGATCAGAGGTGTGGCTCCAAGATTCAAGCTCTCAGCTCTCATTCCCCCAGTGGCAAATTAATTTATATATGAAATGAAAGGTTGTTAAGCACCTGAGGTCAGGGGAATGCCACTGTGCTTCAGTCAGGCTTCAGGATTAAGGAATTCTGGTTTGAAGGGAAATGCTGGAGCCTAGAGGTATAGTCAGAGATGCGGCTATAAGATTCAAGCTCTCAGCTCTCAACCCCCCAATGGCATATTTAATTCACAAAACAAATGAATTGTTTCCAAGTAGTTGAGGTCAGGGGAAAGCCACAGTGCTTCAGTCAGGCTTGAGGATTAAGGAATTCTGGTTGGAAGGGAAATGCTGGAGTCATAAGGTATGATCAGAGGTGTGACTCCAAGATTCAAGCTCTCAGCTCTCATTCCCTCAGTGGCATAATTAATTTGTATATGAAATGAAAGGTTGTTAAGCAGCTGAGGTCAGGGGAATGCCACTGTGCTTCAGTCAGGCTTCAGGATTAAGGAATTCTGGTTTGAAGTAAAATGCTGGAGCCAAAAGGCATGATCAGAGGTGTGGCTCCAAGATTCAAGCTCTCAGCTCTCATTCCCCCAGTGGCAAATTAATTTATATATGAAATGAAAGGTTGTTAAGCACCTGAGGTCAGGGGAATGCCACTGTGCTTCAGTCAGGCTTCAGGATTAAGGAATTCTGGTTTGAAGGGAAATGCTGGAGCCTAGAGGTATAGTCAGAGATGCGGCTATAAGATTCAAGCTCTCAGCTCTCATCCCCCAGATGGCATAATTAATTCACAAAACAAATGAATTGTTTCCAAGTAGTTGAGGGCAGGGAAAAGCCACTGTGCTTCAGTCAGGCTTGAGGATTAAGGAATTCTGGTCTGAAGGGAAATGCTGGAGTCAAAAGATATGATCAGAGGTGTGGCTCCAAGATTCAAGCTCTCAGCTCTCATTCCCCCAGTGGAATATTTAATTTATATATTAATAGAAAGGTTTTTAAGCAGCTTAGGTCAGGGGAATGCCACTGTGCTTTATTGAGGCTTGAGGATTAAGGAATTCTGGTTTGAAGGAAAATGCTGGAGCCAAAGGTTATGATCAGAGGTGTGGATCCAAGATTCTAACTCTCAGCTCTCATTCGCCCAGTGGAATATTTAATTTATATATGAAATGAAAGGTTTATATGCAGCTAAGGTCAGGGGAATGGCACTGTGCTTCATTGAGGCTTGAGGATTAAGGAATTCTGGTTGGAAGGAATGGCTGGAGTCAAAAGGTATGATCAGAGTTGCGGCTCTAAGATTCAAGCTCTCAGCTCTCATTCCCCCAGTGGCATAATTAATTTATATATGAAATTAAAGGTTGTTAAGCAGCTGAGGTCAGGGGAATGGCACTGTGCTTCATTGAGGCTTGAGGATTAAGGAATTCTGGTTTGAAGGGAAATGCTTGAGTCAAAAGGTATGATCAGAGGTGCGGCTCCAAGATTCAAGCTCTCAGCTCTCATTCCCCCAGTGGCAAATTAATTTATATATGAAATGAAAGGTTGTTAAGCACCTGAGGTCAGGGGAATGCCACTGTACTTTAGTCAGGCTTGAGGATTAAGGAATTCTGGTTTGAAGTAAAATGCTGGAGCCAAAAGGCATGATCAGAGGTGTGGCTCCAAGATTCAAGCTCTCAGCTCTCATTCCCCCAGTGGCAAATTAATTTATATATGAAATGAAAGGTTGTTAAGCACCTGAGGTCAGGGGAATGCCACTGTACTTTAGTCAGGCTTGAGGATTAAGGAATTCTGGTTTGAAGTAAAATGCTGGAGCCAAAAGGCATGATCAGAGGTGTGGCTCCAAGATTCAAGCTCTCAGCTCTCATTCCCCCAGTGGCAAATTAATTTATATATGAAATGAAAGGTTGTTAAGCACCTGAGGTCAGGGGAATGCCACTGTGCTTCAGTCAGGCTTCAGGATTAAGGAATTCTGGTTTGAAGGGAAATGCTGGAGCCTAGAGGTATAGTCAGAGATGCGGCTATAAGATTCAAGCTCTCAGCTCTCATCCCCCAGATGGCATAATTAATTCACAAAACAAATGAATTGTTTCCAAGTAGTTGAGGGCAGGGGAATGCCACTGTACTTTAGTCAGGCTTGAGGATTAAGGAATTCTGGTCTGAAGGGAAATGCTGGAGTCAAAAGATATGATCAGAGGTGTGGCTCCAAGATTCAAGCTCTCAGCTCTCATTCCCCCAGTGGAATATTTAATTTATATATTAAAAGAAAGGTTTTTAAGCAGCTAAGGTCAGGGGAATGCCACTGTGCTTTATTGAGGCTTGAGGATTAAGGAATTCTGGTTTGAAGGAAAATGCTGGAGCCAAAGGTTATGATCAGAGGTGTGGATCCAAGATTCTAACTCTCAGCTCTCATTCGCCCAGTGGAATATTTAATTTATATATGAAATGAAAGGTTTATATGCAGCTAAGGTCAGGGGAATGCCACTGTGCTTCAGTCAGGCTTGAGGATTAAGGAATTCTGGTTGGAAGGAATGGCTGGAGCCAAAAAGTATGATCAGAGTTGCGGCTCTAAGATTCAAGCTCTCAGCTCTCATTCCCCCAGTGGCATAATTAATTTATATATGAAATTAAAGGTTGTTAAGCAGCTGAGGTCAGGGGAATGCCACTGTGCTTCATTGAGGCTTGAGGATTAAGGAATTCTGGTTTGAAGGGAAATGCTTGAGTCAAAAGGTATGATCAGAGGTGCGGCTCCAAGATTCTATTTCTCAGCTCTCATTCCCCCAGTGGCATAATTGATTTAAATATGAAATGAAAGGTTGTTAAGCAGCTGAGGTCAGGGGAATGCCACTGTGCTTTAGTCAGGCTTGAGGATTAAGGAATTCTGGTTTGAAGGAAAATGCTGGAGTCAAAAGGTATGATCAGAGGTGTGGCTCCAAGATTCAAGCTCTCAGCTCTCATTCCCCCAGTGGCATAATTAATTTATATATGAAATGAAAGGTTGTTAAGCAGCTGAGGTCAGGGGAATGCCACTGTGCTTCAGTCAGGCTTGAGGATTAAGGAATTCTGGTTTGAAGGGAAATGCTTGAGTCAAAAGGTATGATCAGAGGTGTGGCTCCAAGATTCAAGCTCTCAGATCTCATTCCCCCAGTGGCATAATTAATTTATATATGAAAAGAAAGGTTGTTAAGCATCTGAGGTCAGGGGAATGCCACTGTGCTTCAGTCAGGCTTGATGATTAAGGAATTCTGGTTTGAAGGGAAATGCTTGAGTCAAAAGGTATGATCAGAGGTGTGGCTCCAAGATTCAAGCTCTCAGCTCTCATTCCCCCAGTGGCAAATTAATTTATATATGAAATGAAAGGTTGTTAAGCACCTGAGGTCAGGGGAATGCCACTGTGCTTCAGTCAGGCTTCAGGATTAAGGAATTCTGGTTTGAAGGGAAATGCTGGAGCCTAGAGGTATAGTCAGAGATGCGGCTATAAGATTCAAGCTCTCAGCTCTCAACCCCCCAATGGCATATTTAATTCACAAAACAAATGAATTGTTTCCAAGTAGTTGAGGTCAGGGGAAAGCCACAGTGCTTCAGTCAGGCTTGAGGATTAAGGAATTCTGGTTGGAAGGGAAATGCTGGAGTCATAAGGTATGATCAGAGGTGTGACTCCAAGATTCAAGCTCTCAGCTCTCATTCCCTCAGTGGCATAATTAATTTGTATATGAAATGAAAGGTTGTTAAGCAGCTGAGGTCAGGGGAATGCCACTGTGCTTCAGTCAGGCTTCAGGATTAAGGAATTCTGGTTTGAAGTAAAATGCTGGAGCCAAAAGGCATGATCAGAGGTGTGGCTCCAAGATTCAAGCTCTCAGCTCTCATTCCCCCAGTGGCAAATTAATTTATATATGAAATGAAAGGTTGTTAAGCACCTGAGGTCAGGGGAATGCCACTGTGCTTCAGTCAGGCTTCAGGATTAAGGAATTCTGGTTTGAAGGGAAATGCTGGAGCCTAGAGGTATAGTCAGAGATGCGGCTATAAGATTCAAGCTCTCAGCTCTCATCCCCCAGATGGCATAATTAATTCACAAAACAAATGAATTGTTTCCAAGTAGTTGAGGGCAGGGAAAAGCCACTGTGCTTCAGTCAGGCTTGAGGATTAAGGAATTCTGGTTTGAAGGGAAATGCTGGAGCCAAAAGATATGATCAGAGGTGTGGCTCCAAGATTCAAGCTCTCAGCTCTCATTCCCCCAGTGGAATATTTAATTTATATATTAATAGAAAGGTTTTTAAGCAGCTTAGGTCAGGGGAATGCCACTGTGCTTTATTGAGGCTTGAGGATTAAGGAATTCTGGTTTGAAGGAAAATGCTGGAGCCAAAGGTTATGATCAGAGGTGTGGATCCAAGATTCTAACTCTCAGCTCTCATTCGCCCAGTGGAATATTTAATTTATATATGAAATGAAAGGTTTATATGCAGCTAAGGTCAGGGGAATGGCACTGTGCTTCATTGAGGCTTGAGGATTAAGGAATTCTGGTTGGAAGGAATGGCTGGAGTCAAAAGGTATGATCAGAGTTGCGGCTCTAAGATTCAAGCTCTCAGCTCTCATTCCCCCAGTGGCATAATTAATTTATATATGAAATTAAAGGTTGTTAAGCAGCTGAGGTCAGGGGAATGGCACTGTGCTTCATTGAGGCTTGAGGATTAAGGAATTCTGGTTTGAAGGGAAATGCTTGAGTCAAAAGGTATGATCAGAGGTGCGGCTCCAAGATTCAAGCTCTCAGCTCTCATTCCCCCAGTGGCAAATTAATTTATATATGAAATGAAAGGTTGTTAAGCACCTGAGGTCAGGGGAATGCCACTGTACTTTAGTCAGGCTTGAGGATTAAGGAATTCTGGTTTGAAGTAAAATGCTGGAGCCAAAAGGCATGATCAGAGGTGTGGCTCCAAGATTCAAGCTCTCAGCTCTCATTCCCCCAGTGGCAAATTAATTTATATATGAAATGAAAGGTTGTTAAGCACCTGAGGTCAGGGGAATGCCACTGTACTTTATTGAGGCTTGAGGATTAAGGAATTCTGGTTTGAAGTAAAATGCTGGAGCCAAAAGGCATGATCAGAGGTGTGGCTCCAAGATTCAAGCTCTCAGCTCTCATTCCCCCAGTGGCAAATTAATTTATATATGAAATGAAAGGTTGTTAAGCACCTGAGGTCAGGGGAATGCCACTGTGCTTCAGTCAGGCTTCAGGATTAAGGAATTCTGGTTTGAAGGGAAATGCTGGAGCCTAGAGGTATAGTCAGAGATGCGGCTATAAGATTCAAGCTCTCAGCTCTCATCCCCCAGATGGCATAATTAATTCACAAAACAAATGAATTGTTTCCAAGTAGTTGAGGGCAGGGAAAAGCCACTGTGCTTCAGTCAGGCTTGAGGATTAAGGAATTCTGGTCTGAAGGGAAATGCTGGAGTCAAAAGATATGATCAGAGGTGTGGCTCCAAGATTCAAGCTCTCAGCTCTCATTCCCCCAGTGGAATATTTAATTTATATATTAATAGAAAGGTTTTTAAGCAGCTTAGGTCAGGGGAATGCCACTGTGCTTTATTGAGGCTTGAGGATTAAGGAATTCTGGTTTGAAGGAAAATGCTGGAGCCAAAGGTTATGATCAGAGGTGTGGATCCAAGATTCTAACTCTCAGCTCTCATTCGCCCAGTGGAATATTTAATTTATATATGAAATGAAAGGTTTATATGCAGCTAAGGTCAGGGGAATGGCACTGTGCTTCATTGAGGCTTGAGGATTAAGGAATTCTGGTTGGAAGGAATGGCTGGAGTCAAAAGGTATGATCAGAGTTGCGGCTCTAAGATTCAAGCTCTCAGCTCTCATTCCCCCAGTGGCATAATTAATTTATATATGAAATTAAAGGTTGTTAAGCAGCTGAGGTCAGGGGAATGGCACTGTGCTTCATTGAGGCTTGAGGATTAAGGAATTCTGGTTTGAAGGGAAATGCTTGAGTCAAAAGGTATGATCAGAGGTGCGGCTCCAAGATTCAAGCTCTCAGCTCTCATTCCCCCAGTGGCAAATTAATTTATATATGAAATGAAAGGTTGTTAAGCACCTGAGGTCAGGGGAATGCCACTGTACTTTAGTCAGGCTTGAGGATTAAGGAATTCTGGTTTGAAGTAAAATGCTGGAGCCAAAAGGCATGATCAGAGGTGTGGCTCCAAGATTCAAGCTCTCAGCTCTCATTCCCCCAGTGGCAAATTAATTTATATATGAAATGAAAGGTTGTTAAGCACCTGAGGTCAGGGGAATGCCACTGTACTTTAGTCAGGCTTGAGGATTAAGGAATTCTGGTTTGAAGTAAAATGCTGGAGCCAAAAGGCATGATCAGAGGTGTGGCTCCAAGATTCAAGCTCTCAGCTCTCATTCCCCCAGTGGCAAATTAATTTATATATGAAATGAAAGGTTGTTAAGCACCTGAGGTCAGGGGAATGCCACTGTGCTTCAGTCAGGCTTCAGGATTAAGGAATTCTGGTTTGAAGGGAAATGCTGGAGCCTAGAGGTATAGTCAGAGATGCGGCTATAAGATTCAAGCTCTCAGCTCTCATCCCCCAGATGGCATAATTAATTCACAAAACAAATGAATTGTTTCCAAGTAGTTGAGGGCAGGGAAAAGCCACTGTGCTTCAGTCAGGCTTGAGGATTAAGGAATTCTGGTCTGAAGGGAAATGCTGGAGTCAAAAGATATGATCAGAGGTGTGGCTCCAAGATTCAAGCTCTCAGCTCTCATTCCCCCAGTGGAATATTTAATTTATATATTAAAAGAAATGTTTTTAAGCAGCTAAGGTCAGGGGAATGCCACTGTGCTTTATTGAGGCTTGAGGATTAAGGAATTCTGGTTTGAAGGAAAATGCTGGAGCCAAAGGTTATGATCAGAGGTGTGGATCCAAGATTCTAACTCTCAGCTCTCATTCGCCCAGTGGAATATTTAATTTATATATGAAATGAAAGGTTTATATGCAGCTAAGGTCAGGGGAATGCCACTGTGCTTTAGTCAGGCTTGAGGATTAAGGAATTCTGGTTGGAAGGAATGGCTGGAGCCAAAAAGTATGATCAGAGTTGCGGCTCTAAGATTCAAGCTCTCAGCTCTCATTCCCCCAGTGGCATAATTAATTTATATATGAAATTAAAGGTTGTTAAGCAGCTGAGGTCAGGGGAATGGCACTGTGCTTCATTGAGGCTTGAGGATTAAGGAATTCTGGTTTGAAGGGAAATGCTTGAGTCAAAAGGTATGATCAGAGGTGCGGCTCCAAGATTCTATTTCTCAGCTCTCATTCCCCCAGTGGCATAATTGATTTAAATATGAAATGAAAGGTTGTTAAGCAGCTGAGGTCAGGGGAATGCCACTGTGCTTTAGTCAGGCTTGAGGATTAAGGAATTCTGGTTTGAAGGAAAATGCTGGAGTCAAAAGGTATGATCAGAGGTGTGGCTCCAAGATTCAAGCTCTCAGCTCTCATTCCCCCAGTGGCATAATTAATTTATATATGAAATGAAAGGTTGTTAAGCAGCTGAGGTCAGGGGAATGCCACTGTGCTTCAGTCAGGCTTGAGGATTAAGGAATTCTGGTTTGAAGGGAAATGCTTGAGTCAAAAGGTATGATCAGAGGTGTGGCTCCAAGATTCAAGCTCTCAGATCTCATTCCCCCAGTGGCATAATTAATTTATATATGAAAAGAAAGGTTGTTAAGCATCTGAGGTCAGGGGAATGCCACTGTGCTTCAGTCAGGCTTGATGATTAAGGAATTCTGGTTTGAAGGGAAATGCTTGAGTCAAAAGGTATGATCAGAGGTGTGGCTCCAAGATTCAAGCTCTCAGCTCTCATTCCCCCAGTGGCAAATTAATTTATATATGAAATGAAAGGTTGTTAAGCACCTGAGGTCAGGGGAATGCCACTGTGCTTCAGTCAGGCTTCAGGATTAAGGAATTCTGGTTTGAAGGGAAATGCTGGAGCCTAGAGGTATAGTCAGAGATGCGGCTATAAGATTCAAGCTCTCAGCTCTCAACCCCCCAATGGCATATTTAATTCACAAAACAAATGAATTGTTTCCAAGTAGTTGAGGTCAGGGGAAAGCCACAGTGCTTCAGTCAGGCTTGAGGATTAAGGAATTCTGGTTGGAAGGGAAATGCTGGAGTCATAAGGTATGATCAGAGGTGTGACTCCAAGATTCAAGCTCTCAGCTCTCATTCCCTCAGTGGCATAATTAATTTGTATATGAAATGAAAGGTTGTTAAGCAGCTGAGGTCAGGGGAATGCCACTGTGCTTCAGTCAGGCTTCAGGATTAAGGAATTCTGGTTTGAAGTAAAATGCTGGAGCCAAAAGGCATGATCAGAGGTGTGGCTCCAAGATTCAAGCTCTCAGCTCTCATTCCCCCAGTGGCAAATTAATTTATATATGAAATGAAAGGTTGTTAAGCACCTGAGGTCAGGGGAATGCCACTGTGCTTCAGTCAGGCTTCAGGATTAAGGAATTCTGGTTTGAAGGGAAATGCTGGAGCCTAGAGGTATAGTCAGAGATGCGGCTATAAGATTCAAGCTCTCAGCTCTCATCCCCCAGATGGCATAATTAATTCACAAAACAAATGAATTGTTTCCAAGTAGTTGAGGGCAGGGAAAAGCCACTGTGCTTCAGTCAGGCTTGAGGATTAAGGAATTCTGGTCTGAAGGGAAATGCTGGAGTCAAAAGATATGATCAGAGGTGTGGCTCCAAGATTCAAGCTCTCAGCTCTCATTCCCCCAGTGGAATATTTAATTTATATATTAAAAGAAAGGTTTTTAAGCAGCTTAGGTCAGGGGAATGCCACTGTGCTTTATTGAGGCTTGAGGATTAAGGAATTCTGGTTTGAAGGAAAATGCTGGAGCCAAAGGTTATGATCAGAGGTGTGGATCCAAGATTCTAACTCTCAGCTCTCATTCCCCCAGTGGAATATTTAATTTATATATGAAATGAAAGGTTTATATGCAGCTAAGGTCAGGGGAATGGCACTGTGCTTCATTGAGGCTTGAGGATTAAGGAATTCTGGTTGGAAGGAATGGCTGGAGTCAAAAGGTATGATCAGAGTTGCGGCTCTAAGATTCAAGCTCTCAGCTCTCATTCCCCCAGTGGCATAATTAATTTATATATGAAATTAAAGGTTGTTAAGCAGCTGAGGTCAGGGGAATGGCACTGTGCTTCATTGAGGCTTGAGGATTAAGGAATTCTGGTTTGAAGGGAAATGCTTGAGTCAAAAGGTATGATCAGAGGTGCGGCTCCAAGATTCAAGCTCTCAGCTCTCATTCCCCCAGTGGCAAATTAATTTATATATGAAATGAAAGGTTGTTAAGCACCTGAGGTCAGGGGAATGCCACTGTACTTTAGTCAGGCTTGAGGATTAAGGAATTCTGGTTTGAAGTAAAATGCTGGAGCCAAAAGGCATGATCAGAGGTGTGGCTCCAAGATTCAAGCTCTCAGCTCTCATTCCCCCAGTGGCAAATTAATTTATATATGAAATGAAAGGTTGTTAAGCACCTGAGGTCAGGGGAATGCCACTGTACTTTAGTCAGGCTTGAGGATTAAGGAATTCTGGTTTGAAGTAAAATGCTGGAGCCAAAAGGCATGATCAGAGGTGTGGCTCCAAGATTCAAGCTCTCAGCTCTCATTCCCCCAGTGGCAAATTAATTTATATATGAAATGAAAGGTTGTTAAGCACCTGAGGTCAGGGGAATGCCACTGTGCTTCAGTCAGGCTTCAGGATTAAGGAATTCTGGTTTGAAGGGAAATGCTGGAGCCTAGAGGTATAGTCAGAGATGCGGCTATAAGATTCAAGCTCTCAGCTCTCATCCCTTAGATGGCATAATTAATTCACAAAACAAATGAATTGTTTCCAAGTAGTTGAGGGCAGGGAAAAGCCACTGTGCTTCAGTCAGGCTTGAGGATTAAGGAATTCTGGTCTGAAGGGAAATGCTGGAGTCAAAAGATATGATCAGAGGTGTGGCTCCAAGATTCAAGCTCTCAGCTCTCATTCCCCCAGTGGAATATTTAATTTATATATTAAAAGAAAGGTTTTTAAGCAGCTAAGGTCAGGGGAATGCCACTGTGCTTTATTGAGGCTTGAGGATTAAGGAATTCTGGTTTGAAGGAAAATGCTGGAGCCAAAGGTTATGATCAGAGGTGTGGATCCAAGATTCTAACTCTCAGCTCTCATTCGCCCAGTGGAATATTTAATTTATATATGAAATGAAAGGTTTATATGCAGCTAAGGTCAGGGGAATGCCACTGTGCTTTAGTCAGGCTTGAGGATTAAGGAATTCTGGTTGGAAGGAATGGCTGGAGCCAAAAAGTATGATCAGAGTTGCGGCTCTAAGATTCAAGCTCTCAGCTCTCATTCCCCCAGTGGCATAATTAATTTATATATGAAATTAAAGGTTGTTAAGCAGCTGAGGTCAGGGGAATGGCACTGTGCTTCATTGAGGCTTGAGGATTAAGGAATTCTGGTTTGAAGGGAAATGCTTGAGTCAAAAGGTATGATCAGAGGTGCGGCTCCAAGATTCTATTTCTCAGCTCTCATTCCCCCAGTGGCATAATTGATTTAAATATGAAATGAAAGGTTGTTAAGCAGCTGAGGTCAGGGGAATGCCACTGTGCTTTAGTCAGGCTTGAGGATTAAGGAATTCTGGTTTGAAGGAAAATGCTGGAGTCAAAAGGTATGATCAGAGGTGTGGCTCCAAGATTCAAGCTCTCAGCTCTCATTCCCCCAGTGGCATAATTAATTTATATATGAAATGAAAGGTTGTTAAGCAGCTGAGGTCAGGGGAATGCCACTGTGCTTCAGTCAGGCTTGAGGATTAAGGAATTCTGGTTTGAAGGGAAATGCTTGAGTCAAAAGGTATGATCAGAGGTGTGGCTCCAAGATTCAAGCTCTCAGATCTCATTCCCCCAGTGGCATAATTAATTTATATATGAAAAGAAAGGTTGTTAAGCATCTGAGGTCAGGGGAATGCCACTGTGCTTCAGTCAGGCTTGATGATTAAGGAATTCTGGTTTGAAGGGAAATGCTTGAGTCAAAAGGTATGATCAGAGGTGTGGCTCCAAGATTCAAGCTCTCAGCTCTCATTCCCCCAGTGGCAAATTAATTTATATATGAAATGAAAGGTTGTTAAGCACCTGAGGTCAGGGGAATGCCACTGTGCTTCAGTCAGGCTTCAGGATTAAGGAATTCTGGTTTGAAGGGAAATGCTGGAGCCTAGAGGTATAGTCAGAGATGCGGCTATAAGATTCAAGCTCTCAGCTCTCAACCCCCCAATGGCATATTTAATTCACAAAACAAATGAATTGTTTCCAAGTAGTTGAGGTCAGGGGAAAGCCACAGTGCTTCAGTCAGGCTTGAGGATTAAGGAATTCTGGTTGGAAGGGAAATGCTGGAGTCATAAGGTATGATCAGAGGTGTGACTCCAAGATTCAAGCTCTCAGCTCTCATTCCCTCAGTGGCATAATTAATTTGTATATGAAATGAAAGGTTGTTAAGCAGCTGAGGTCAGGGGAATGCCACTGTGCTTCAGTCAGGCTTCAGGATTAAGGAATTCTGGTTTGAAGTAAAATGCTGGAGCCAAAAGGCATGATCAGAGGTGTGGCTCCAAGATTCAAGCTCTCAGCTCTCATTCCCCCAGTGGCAAATTAATTTATATATGAAATGAAAGGTTGTTAAGCACCTGAGGTCAGGGGAATGCCACTGTGCTTCAGTCAGGCTTCAGGATTAAGGAATTCTGGTTTGAAGGGAAATGCTGGAGCCTAGAGGTATAGTCAGAGATGCGGCTATAAGATTCAAGCTCTCAGCTCTCATCCCCCAGATGGCATAATTAATTCACAAAACAAATGAATTGTTTCCAAGTAGTTGAGGGCAGGGAAAAGCCACTGTGCTTCAGTCAGGCTTGAGGATTAAGGAATTCTGGTCTGAAGGGAAATGCTGGAGTCAAAAGATATGATCAGAGGTGTGGCTCCAAGATTCAAGCTCTCAGCTCTCATTCCCCCAGTGGAATATTTAATTTATATATTAATAGAAAGGTTTTTAAGCAGCTTAGGTCAGGGGAATGCCACTGTGCTTTATTGAGGCTTGAGGATTAAGGAATTCTGGTTTGAAGGAAAATGCTGGAGCCAAAGGTTATGATCAGAGGTGTGGATCCAAGATTCTAACTCTCAGCTCTCATTCGCCCAGTGGAATATTTAATTTATATATGAAATGAAAGGTTTATATGCAGCTAAGGTCAGGGGAATGGCACTGTGCTTCATTGAGGCTTGAGGATTAAGGAATTCTGGTTGGAAGGAATGGCTGGAGTCAAAAGGTATGATCAGAGTTGCGGCTCTAAGATTCAAGCTCTCAGCTCTCATTCCCCCAGTGGCATAATTAATTTATATATGAAATTAAAGGTTGTTAAGCAGCTGAGGTCAGGGGAATGGCACTGTGCTTCATTGAGGCTTGAGGATTAAGGAATTCTGGTTTGAAGGGAAATGCTTGAGTCAAAAGGTATGATCAGAGGTGCGGCTCCAAGATTCAAGCTCTCAGCTCTCATTCCCCCAGTGGCAAATTAATTTATATATGAAATGAAAGGTTGTTAAGCACCTGAGGTCAGGGGAATGCCACTGTACTTTAGTCAGGCTTGAGGATTAAGGAATTCTGGTTTGAAGTAAAATGCTGGAGCCAAAAGGCATGATCAGAGGTGTGGCTCCAAGATTCAAGCTCTCAGCTCTCATTCCCCCAGTGGCAAATTAATTTATATATGAAATGAAAGGTTGTTAAGCACCTGAGGTCAGGGGAATGCCACTGTACTTTAGTCAGGCTTGAGGATTAAGGAATTCTGGTTTGAAGTAAAATGCTGGAGCCAAAAGGCATGATCAGAGGTGTGGCTCCAAGATTCAAGCTCTCAGCTCTCATTCCCCCAGTGGCAAATTAATTTATATATGAAATGAAAGGTTGTTAAGCACCTGAGGTCAGGGGAATGCCACTGTGCTTCAGTCAGGCTTCAGGATTAAGGAATTCTGGTTTGAAGGGAAATGCTGGAGCCTAGAGGTATAGTCAGAGATGCGGCTATAAGATTCAAGCTCTCAGCTCTCATCCCCCAGATGGCATAATTAATTCACAAAACAAATGAATTGTTTCCAAGTAGTTGAGGGCAGGGAAAAGCCACTGTGCTTCAGTCAGGCTTGAGGATTAAGGAATTCTGGTCTGAAGGGAAATGCTGGAGTCAAAAGATATGATCAGAGGTGTTGCTCCAAGATTCAAGCTCTCAGCTCTCATTCCCCCAGTGGAATATTTAATTTATATATTAATAGAAAGGTTTTTAAGCAGCTAAGGTCAGGGGAATGCCACTGTGCTTTATTGAGGCTTGAGGATTAAGGAATTCTGGTTGGAAGGAATGGCTGGAGTCAAAAGGTATGATCAGAGTTGCGGCTCTAAGATTCAAGCTCTCAGCTCTCATTCCCCCAGTGGCATAATTAATTTATATATGAAATTAAAGGTTGTTAAGCAGCTGAGGTCAGGGGAATGGCACTGTGCTTCATTGAGGCTTGAGGATTAAGGAATTCTGGTTTGAAGGGAAATGCTTGAGTCAAAAGGTATGATCAGAGGTGCGGCTCCAAGATTCAAGCTCTCAGCTCTCATTCCCCCAGTGGCAAATTAATTTATATATGAAATGAAAGGTTGTTAAGCACCTGAGGTCAGGGGAATGCCACTGTACTTTAGTCAGGCTTGAGGATTAAGGAATTCTGGTTTGAAGTAAAATGCTGGAGCCAAAAGGCATGATCAGAGGTGTGGCTCCAAGATTCAAGCTCTCAGCTCTCATTCCCCCAGTGGCAAATTAATTTATATATGAAATGAAAGGTTGTTAAGCACCTGAGGTCAGGGGAATGCCACTGTACTTTAGTCAGGCTTGAGGATTAAGGAATTCTGGTTTGAAGTAAAATGCTGGAGCCAAAAGGCATGATCAGAGGTGTGGCTCCAAGATTCAAGCTCTCAGCTCTCATTCCCCCAGTGGCAAATTAATTTATATATGAAATGAAAGGTTGTTAAGCACCTGAGGTCAGGGGAATGCCACTGTGCTTCAGTCAGGCTTCAGGATTAAGGAATTCTGGTTTGAAGGGAAATGCTGGAGCCTAGAGGTATAGTCAGAGATGCGGCTATAAGATTCAAGCTCTCAGCTCTCATCCCCCAGATGGCATAATTAATTCACAAAACAAATGAATTGTTTCCAAGTAGTTGAGGGCAGGGAAAAGCCACTGTGCTTCAGTCAGGCTTGAGGATTAAGGAATTCTGGTCTGAAGGGAAATGCTGGAGTCAAAAGATATGATCAGAGGTGTTGCTCCAAGATTCAAGCTCTCAGCTCTCATTCCCCCAGTGGAATATTTAATTTATATATTAATAGAAAGGTTTTTAAGCAGCTAAGGTCAGGGGAATGCCACTGTGCTTTATTGAGGCTTGAGGATTAAGGAATTCTGGTTTGAAGGAAAATGCTGGAGCCAAAGGTTATGATCAGAGGTGTGGATCCAAGATTCTAACTCTCAGCTCTCATTCGCCCAGTGGAATATTTAATTTATATATGAAATGAAAGGTTTATATGCAGCTAAGGTCAGGGGAATGCCACTGTGCTTTAGTCAGGCTTGAGGATTAAGGAATTCTGGTTGGAAGGAATGGCTGGAGCCAAAAAGTATGATCAGAGTTGCGGCTCTAAGATTCAAGCTCTCAGCTCTCATTCCCCCAGTGGCATAATTAATTTATATATGAAATTAAAGGTTGTTAAGCAGCTGAGGTCAGGGGAATGGCACTGTGCTTCATTGAGGCTTGAGGATTAAGGAATTCTGGTTTGAAGGGAAATGCTTGAGTCAAAAGGTATGATCAGAGGTGCGGCTCCAAGATTCTATTTCTCAGCTCTCATTCCCCCAGTGGCATAATTGATTTAAATATGAAATGAAAGGTTGTTAAGCAGCTAAGGTCAGGGGAATGCCACTGTGCTTAAGTCAGGCTTGAGGATTAAGGAATTCTGGTTTGAAGGAAAATGCTGGAGTCAAAAGGTATGATCAGAGGTGTGGCTCCAAGATTCAAGCTCTCAGCTCTCATTCCCCCAGTGGCATAATTAATTCATATATGAAATGAAAGGTTGTTAAGCAGCTGAGGTCAGGGGAATGCCACAGTGCTTCAGTCAGGCTTGAGGATTAAGGAATTCTGGTTTGAAGGGAAATGCTGGAGTCAAAAGGTATGCTCAGAGGTGTGGCTCCAAGATTCAAGCTCTTAGCTCTCATTCCCCCATTGGCAAATTAAATTTATATATGAAATGAAAGGTTGTTAAGCACCTGAGGTCAGGGGAATGCCACTGTGCTTTAGTCAGGCTTGAGGATTAAGGAATTCTGGTTTGAAGGAAAATGCTGGAGCCAAAAGGAATGATCAGAGTTGCGGCTCCAAGATTCAAGCTCTCAGCTCTCATTCCCCCAGTGGCATAATTAATTTATATATGAAATAAAAGGTTGATAAGCAGCTGAGGTCAGGGGAATGCCACTGTGCTTCAGTCAGGCTTGAGGATTAAGGAATTCTGGTTTGAAGGGAAATGCTGGAGTCAAAAGGTATGATCAGAGGTGTGGCTCCAAGATTCAAACTCTCAGCTCTCATTCCCCCAGTGGCAAATTAATTTATATATGAAATGAAAGGTTGTTAAGCACCTGAGGTCAGGGGAATGCCACTGTGCTTCATTGAGGCTTGAGGATTAAGGAATTCTGGTTTGAAGGAAAATGCTGGAGCCAAAAGACATGATCAGAGGTGCGGCTCCAAGATTCTATTTCTCAGCTCTCATTCCCCCAGTGGCATAATTAAATTAAATATGAAATGAAAGGTTGTTAAGCAGCTGAGGTCAGGGGAATGCCACTGTGCTTCAGTCAGGCTTGAGGATTAAGGAATTCTGGTTTGAAGGGAAATGCTGGAGTCAAAAGGTATGATCAGAGGTGTGGCTCCAAGATTCAAGCTCTCAGCTCTCATTCCCCCAGTGGCAAATTAATTTATATATGAAATAAAAGGTTGTTAAGCACCTGAGGTCAGGGGAATGCCACTGTGCTTTAGTCAGGCTTGAGGATTAAGGAATTCTGGTTTGAAGGAAAATGCTGGAGCCAAAAGGCATGATCAGAGGTGCGGCTCCAAGATTCTATTTCTCAGCTCTCATTCCCCCAGTGGCATAATTGATTTAAATATGAAATGAAAGGTTGTTAAGCAGCTGAGGTCAGGGGAATGCCACTGTGCTTTAGTCAGGCTTGAGGACTAAGGAATTCTGGTTTGAAGGAAAATGCTGGAGTCAAAAGGTATGATCAGAGGTGTGGCTCCAAGATTCAAGCTCTCAGCTCTCATTCCCCCAGTGGCATAATTAATTTATATATGAAATGAAAGGTTGTTAAGCAGCTGAGGTCAGGGGAATGCCACTGTGCTTCAGTCAGGCTTGAGGATTAAGGAATTCTGGTTTGAAGGGAAATGCTTGAGTCAAAAGGTATGATCAGAGGTGTGGCTCCAAGATTCAAGCTCTCAGATCTCATTCCCCCAGTGGCATAATTAATTTATATATGAAATGAAAGGTTGTTAAGCATCTGAGGTCAGGGGAATGCCACTGTGCTTCAGTCAGGCTTGATGATTAAGGAATTCTGGTTTGAAGGGAAATGCTTGAGTCAAAAGGTATGATCAGAGGTGTGGCTCCAAGATTCAAGCTCTCAGCTCTCATTCCCCCAGTGGCAAATTAATTTATATATGAAATGAAAGGTTGTTAAGCACCTGAGGTCAGGGGAATGCCACTGTGCTTCAGTCAGGCTTCAGGATTAAGGAATTCTGGTTTGAAGGGAAATGCTGGAGCCTAGAGGTATAGTCAGAGATGCGGCTATAAGATTCAAGCTCTCAGCTCTCAACCCCCCAATGGCATATTTAATTCACAAAACAAATGAATTGTTTCCAAGTAGTTGAGGTCAGGGGAAAGCCACAGTGCTTCAGTCAGGCTTGAGGATTAAGGAATTCTGGTTGGAAGGGAAATGCTGGAGTCATAAGGTATGATCAGAGGTGTGACTCCAAGATTCAAGCTCTCAGCTCTCATTCCCTCAGTGGCATAATTAATTTGTATATGAAATGAAAGGTTGTTAAGCAGCTGAGGTCAGGGGAATGCCACTGTGCTTTAGTCAGGCTTGAGGATTAAGGAATTCTGGTTTGAAGGAAAATGCTGGAGTCAAAAGGTATGATCAGAGGTGCGGCTCCAAGATTCTATTTCTCAGCTCTCATTCCCCCAGTGGCATAATTAAATTAAATATGAAATGAAATGTTGTTAAGCAGATGAGGTCAGAGGAATTCCACTGTGCTTCAGTCAGGCTTGAGGATTAAGGAATTCTGGTTTGAAGGGAAATGCTGGAGTCAAAAGGTATGATCAGAGGTGTGACTCCAAGATTCAAGCTCTCAGCTCTCATTCCCTCAGTGGTATAATTAATTTGTATATGAAATGAAAGGTTGTTAAGCAGCTGAGGTCAGGGGAATGCCACTGTGCTATAGTCAGGCTTGAGGATTAAGGAATTCTGGTTTGAAGGAAAATGCTGGAGTCAAAAGGTATGATCAGAGGTGCGGCTCCAAGATTCTATTTCTCAGCTCTCATTCCCCCAGTGGCATAATTAATTTATATATGAAATGAAAGGTTGTTAAGCACCTGAGGTCAGGGGAATGCCACTGTACTTTAGTCAGGCTTGAGGATTAAGGAATTCTGGTTTGAAGTAAAATGCTGGAGCCAAAAGGCATGATCAGAGGTGTGGCTCCAAGATTCAAGCTCTCAGCTCTCATTCCCCCAGTGGCAAATTAATTTATATATGAAATGAAAGGTTGTTAAGCACCTGAGGTCAGGGGAATGCCACTGTGCTTCAGTCAGGCTTGAGGATTAAGGAATTCTGGTTTGAAGGGAAATGCTGGAGCCTAGAGGTATAGTCAGAGATGCGGCTATAAGATTCAAGCTCTCAGCTCTCATCCCCCAGATGGCATAATTAATTCACAAAACAAATGAATTGTTTCCAAGTAGTTGAGGGCAGGGAAAAGCCACTGTGCTTCAGTCAGGCTTGAGGATTAAGGAATTCTGGTCTGAAGGGAAATGCTGGAGTCAAAAGATATGATCAGAGGTGTGGCTCCAAGATTCAAGCTCTCAGCTCTCATTCCCCCAGTGGAATATTTAATTTATATATTAAAAGAAAGGTTTTTAAGCAGCTTAGGTCAGGGGAATGCCACTGTGCTTTATTGAGGCTTGAGGATTAAGGAATTCTGGTTTGAAGGAAAATGCTGGAGTCAAAGGTTATGATCAGAGGTGTGGATCCAAGATTCTAACTCTCAGCTCTCATTCGCCCAGTGGAATATTTAATTTATATATGAAATGAAAGGTTTATATGCAGCTAAGGTCAGGGGAATGCCACTGTGCTTTAGTCAGGCTTGAGGATTAAGGAATTCTGGTTGGAAGGAATGGCTGGAGCCAAAAAGTATGATCAGAGTTGCGGCTCTAAGATTCAAGCTCTCAGCTCTCATTCCCCCAGTGGCATAATTAATTTATATATGAAATTAAAGGTTGTTAAGCAGCTGAGGTCAGGGGAATGGCACTGTGCTTCATTGAGGCTTGAGGATTAAGGAATTCTGGTTTGAAGGGAAATGCTTGAGTCAAAAGGTATGATCAGAGGTGCGGCTCCAAGATTCTATTTCTCAGCTCTCATTCCCCCAGTGGCATAATTGATTTAAATATGAAATGAAAGGTTGTTAAGCAGCTGAGGTCAGGGGAATGCCACTGTGCTTCAGTCAGGCTTGAGGATTAAGGAATTCTGGTTTGAAGGAAAATGCTGGAGTCAAAAGGTATGATCAGAGGTGTGGCTCCAAGATTCAAGCTCTCAGCTCTCATTCCCCCAGTGGCATAATTAATTTATATATGAAATGAAAGGTTGTTAAGCAGCTGAGGTCAGGGGAATGCCACTGTGCTTCAGTCAGGCTTGAGGATTAAGGAATTCTGGTTTGAAGGGAAATGCTTGAGTCAAAAGGTATGATCAGAGGTGTGGCTCCAAGATTCAAGCTCTCAGATCTCATTCCCCCAGTGGCATAATTAATTTATATATGAAATGAAAGGTTGTTAAGCATCTGAGGTCAGGGGAATGCCACTGTGCTTCAGTCAGGCTTGATGATTAAGGAATTCTGGTTTGAAGGGAAATGCTTGAGTCAAAAGGTATGATCAGAGGTGTGGCTCCAAGATTCAAGCTCTCAGCTCTCATTCCCCCAGTGGCAAATTAATTTATATATGAAATGAAAGGTTGTTAAGCACCTGAGGTCAGGGGAATGCCACTGTGCTTCAGTCAGGCTTCAGGATTAAGGAATTCTGGTTTGAAGGGAAATGCTGGAGCCTAGAGGTATAGTCAGAGATGCGGCTATAAGATTCAAGCTCTCAGCTCTCAACCCCCCAATGGCATATTTAATTCACAAAACAAATGAATTGTTTCCAAGTAGTTGAGGTCAGGGGAAAGCCACAGTGCTTCAGTCAGGCTTGAGGATTAAGGAATTCTGGTTGGAAGGGAAATGCTGGAGTCATAAGGTATGATCAGAGGTGTGACTCCAAGATTCAAGCTCTCAGCTCTCATTCCCTCAGTGGCATAATTAATTTGTATATGAAATGAAAGGTTGTTAAGCAGCTGAGGTCAGGGGAATGCCACTGTGCTTCAGTCAGGCTTGAGGATTAAGGAATTCTGGTTTGAAGTAAAATGCTGGAGCCAAAAGGCATGATCAGAGGTGTGGCTCCAAGATTCAAGCTCTCAGCTCTCATTCCCCCAGTGGCAAATTAATTTATATATGAAATGAAAGGTTGTTAAGCACCTGAGGTCAGGGGAATGCCACTGTGCTTCAGTCAGGCTTCAGGATTAAGGAATTCTGGTTTGAAGGGAAATGCTGGAGCCTAGAGGTATAGTCAGAGATGCGGCTATAAGATTCAAGCTCTCAGCTCTCATCCCCCAGATGGCATAATTAATTCACAAAACAAATGAATTGTTTCCAAGTAGTTGAGGGCAGGGAAAAGCCACTGTGCTTCAGTCAGGCTTGAGGATTAAGGAATTCTGGTCTGAAGGGAAATGCTGGAGTCAAAAGATATGATCAGAGGTGTGGCTCCAAGATTCAAGCTCTCAGCTCTCATTCCCCCAGTGGAATATTTAATTTATATATTAATAGAAAGGTTTTTAAGCAGCTTAGGTCAGGGGAATGCCACTGTGCTTTATTGAGGCTTGAGGATTAAGGAATTCTGGTTTGAAGGAAAATGCTGGAGCCAAAGGTTATGATCAGAGGTGTGGATCCAAGATTCTAACTCTCAGCTCTCATTCGCCCAGTGGAATATTTAATTTATATATGAAATGAAAGGTTTATATGCAGCTAAGGTCAGGGGAATGGCACTGTGCTTCATTGAGGCTTGAGGATTAAGGAATTCTGGTTGGAAGGAATGGCTGGAGTCAAAAGGTATGATCAGAGTTGCGGCTCTAAGATTCAAGCTCTCAGCTCTCATTCCCCCAGTGGCATAATTAATTTATATATGAAATTAAAGGTTGTTAAGCAGCTGAGGTCAGGGGAATGGCACTGTGCTTCATTGAGGCTTGAGGATTAAGGAATTCTGGTTTGAAGGGAAATGCTTGAGTCAAAAGGTATGATCAGAGGTGCGGCTCCAAGATTCAAGCTCTCAGCTCTCATTCCCCCAGTGGCAAATTAATTTATATATGAAATGAAAGGTTGTTAAGCACCTGAGGTCAGGGGAATGCCACTGTACTTTAGTCAGGCTTGAGGATTAAGGAATTCTGGTTTGAAGTAAAATGCTGGAGCCAAAAGGTATGATCAGAGGTGTGGCTCCAAGATTCAAGCTCTCAGCTCTCATTCCCCCAGTGGCAAATTAATTTATATATGAAATGAAAGGTTGTTAAGCACCTGAGGTCAGGGGAATGCCACTGTACTTTAGTCAGGCTTGAGGATTAAGGAATTCTGGTTTGAAGTAAAATGCTGGAGCCAAAAGGCATGATCAGAGGTGTGGCTCCAAGATTCAAGCTCTCAGCTCTCATTCCCCCAGTGGCAAATTAATTTATATATGAAATGAAAGGTTGTTAAGCACCTGAGGTCAGGGGAATGCCACTGTGCTTCAGTCAGGCTTCAGGATTAAGGAATTCTGGTTTGAAGGGAAATGCTGGAGCCTAGAGGTATAGTCAGAGATGCGGCTATAAGATTCAAGCTCTCAGCTCTCATCCCCCAGATGGCATAATTAATTCACAAAACAAATGAATTGTTTCCAAGTAGTTGAGGGCAGGGAAAAGCCACTGTGCTTCAGTCAGGCTTGAGGATTAAGGAATTCTGGTCTGAAGGGAAATGCTGGAGTCAAAAGATATGATCAGAGGTGTTGCTCCAAGATTCAAGCTCTCAGCTCTCATTCCCCCAGTGTAATATTTAATTTATATATTAATAGAATGGTTTTTAAGCAGCTAAGGTCAGGGGAATGCCACTGTGCTTTATTGAGGCTTGAGGATTAAGGAATTCTGGTTTGAAGGAAAATGCTGGAGCCAAAGGTTATGATCAGAGGTGTGGATCCAAGATTCTAACTCTCAGCTCTCATTCGCCCAGTGGAATATTTAATTTATATATGAAATGAAAGGTTTATATGCAGCTAAGGTCAGGGGAATGCCACTGTGCTTTAGTCAGGCTTGAGGATTAAGGAATTCTGGTTGGAAGGAATGGCTGGAGCCAAAAAGTATGATCAGAGTTGCGGCTCTAAGATTCAAGCTCTCAGCTCTCATTCCCCCAGTGGCATAATTAATTTATATATGAAATGAAAGGTTGTTAAGCAGCTGAGGTCAGGGGAATGGCACTGTGCTTCATTGAGGCTTGAGGATTAAGGAATTCTGGTTTGAAGGGAAATGCTTGAGTCAAAAGGTATGATCAGAGGTGCGGCTCCAAGATTCTATTTCTCAGCTCTCATTCCCCCAGTGGCATAATTGATTTAAATATGAAATGAAAGGTTGTTAAGCAGCTGAGGTCAGGGGAATGCCACTGTGCTTAAGTCAGGCTTGAGGATTAAGGAATTCTGGTTTGAAGGAAAATGCTGGAGTCAAAAGGTATGATCAGAGGTGTGGCTCCAAGATTCAAGCTCTCAGCTCTCATTCCCCCAGTGGCATAATTAATTCATATATGAAATGAAAGGTTGTTAAGCAGCTGAGGTCAGGGGAATGCCACAGTGCTTCAGTCAGGCTTGAGGATTAAGGAATTCTGGTTTGAAGGGAAATGCTGGAGTCAAAAGGTATGATCAGAGGTGTGGCTCCAAGATTCAAGCTCTTAGCTCTCATTCCCCCAGTGGCAAATTAAATTTATATATGAAATGAAAGGTTGTTAAGCACCTGAGGTCAGGGGAATGCCACTGTGCTTTAGTCAGGCTTGAGGATTAAGGAATTCTGGTTTGAAGGAAAATGCTAGAGCCAAAAGGAATGATCAGAGTTGCGGCTCCAAGATTCAAGCTCTCAGCTCTCATTCCCCCAGTGGCATAATTAATTTATATATGAAATAAAAGGTTGATAAGCAGCTGAGGTCAGGGGAATGCCACTGTGCTTCAGTCAGGCTTGAGGATTAAGGAATTCTGGTTTGAAGGGAAATGCTGGAGTCAAAAGGTATGATCAGAGGTGTGGCTCCAAGATTCAAACTCTCAGCTCTCATTCCCCCAGTGGCAAATTAATTTATATATGAAATGAAAGGTTGTTAAGCACCTGAGGTCAGGGGAATGCCACTGTGCTTCATTGAGGCTTGAGGATTAAGGAATTCTGGTTTGAAGGAAAATGCTGGAGCCAAAAGACATGATCAGAGGTGCGGCTCCAAGATTCTATTTCTCAGCTCTCATTCCCCCAGTGGCATAATTAAATTAAATATGAAATGAAAGGTTGTTAAGCAGCTGAGGTCAGGGGAATGCCACTGTGCTTCAGTCAGGCTTGAGGATTAAGGAATTCTGGTTTGAAGGGAAATGCTGGAGTCAAAAGGTATGATCAGAGGTGTGGCTCCAAGATTCAAGCTCTCAGCTCTCATTCCCCCAGTGGCAAATTAATTTATATATGAAATAAAAGGTTGTTAAGCACCTGAGGTCAGGGGAATGCCACTGTGCTTTAGTCAGGCTTGAGGATTAAGGAATTCTGGTTTGAAGGAAAATGCTGGAGCCAAAAGGCATGATCAGAGGTGCGGCTCCAAGATTCTATTTCTCAGCTCTCATTCCCCCAGTGGCATAATTGATTTAAATATTAAATGAAAGGTTGTTAAGCAGCTGAGGTCAGGGGAATGCCGCTGTGCTTTAGTCAGGCTTGAGGACTAAGGAATTCTGGTTTGAAGGAAAATGCTGGAGTCAAAAGGTATGATCAGAGGTGTGGCTCCAAGATTCAAGCTCTCAGCTCTCATTCCCCCAGTGGCATAATTAATTTATATATGAAATGAAAGGTTGTTAAGCAGCTGAGGTCAGGGGAATGCCACTGTGCTTCAGTCAGGCTTGAGGATTAAGGAATTCTGGTTTGAAGGGAAATGCTTGAGTCAAAAGGTATGATCAGAGGTGTGGCTCCAAGATTCAAGCTCTCAGATCTCATTCCCCCAGTGGCATAATTAATTTATATATGAAATGAAAGGTTGTTAAGCATCTGAGGTCAGGGGAATGCCACTGTGCTTCAGTCAGGCTTGATGATTAAGGAATTCTGGTTTGAAGGGAAATGCTTGAGTCAAAAGGTATGATCAGAGGTGTGGCTCCAAGATTCAAGCTCTCAGCTCTCATTCCCCCAGTGGCAAATTAATTTATATATGAAATGAAAGGTTGTTAAGCACCTGAGGTCAGGGGAATGCCACTGTGCTTCAGTCAGGCTTCAGGATTAAGGAATTCTGGTTTGAAGGGAAATGCTGGAGCCTAGAGGTATAGTCAGAGATGCGGCTATAAGATTCAAGCTCTCAGCTCTCAACCCCCCAATGGCATATTTAATTCACAAAACAAATGAATTGTTTCCAAGTAGTTGAGGTCAGGGGAAAGCCACAGTGCTTCAGTCAGGCTTGAGGATTAAGGAATTCTGGTTGGAAGGGAAATGCTGGAGTCATAAGGTATGATCAGAGGTGTGACTCCAAGATTCAAGCTCTCAGCTCTCATTCCCTCAGTGGCATAATTAATTTGTATATGAAATGAAAGGTTGTTAAGCAGCTGAGGTCAGGGGAATGCCACTGTGCTTTAGTCAGGCTTGAGGATTAAGGAATTCTGGTTTGAAGGAAAATGCTGGAGTCAAAAGGTATGATCAGAGGTGCGGCTCCAAGATTCTATTTCTCAGCTCTCATTCCCCCAGTGGCATAATTAAATTAAATATGAAATGAAATGTTGTTAAGCAGATGAGGTCAGAGGAATTCAACTGTGCTTCAGTCAGGCTTGAGGATTAAGGAATTCTGGTTTGAAGGGAAATGCTGGAGTCAAAAGGTATGATCAGAGGTGTGACTCCAAGATTCAAGCTCTCAGCTCTCATTCCCTCAGTGGTATAATTAATTTGTATATGAAATGAAAGGTTGTTAAGCAGCTGAGGTCAGGGGAATGCCACTGTGCTATAGTCAGGCTTGAGGATTAAGGAATTCTGGTTTGAAGGAAAATGCTGGAGTCAAAAGGTATGATCAGAGGTGCGGCTCCAAGATTCTATTTCTCAGCTCTCATTCCCCCAGTGGCATAATTAATTTATATATGAAATGAAAGGTTGTTAAGCACCTGAGGTCAGGGGAATGCCACTGTACTTTAGTCAGGCTTGAGGATTAAGGAATTCTGGTTTGAAGTAAAATGCTGGAGCCAAAAGGCATGATCAGAGGTGTGGCTCCAAGATTCAAGCTCTCAGCTCTCATTCCCCCAGTGGCAAATTAATTTATATATGAAATGAAAGGTTGTTAAGCACCTGAGGTCAGGGGAATGCCACTGTGCTTCAGTCAGGCTTCAGGATTAAGGAATTCTGGTTTGAAGGGAAATGCTGGAGCCTAGAGGTATAGTCAGAGATGCGGCTATAAGATTCAAGCTCTCAGCTCTCATCCCCCAGATGGCATAATTAATTCACAAAACAAATGAATTGTTTCCAAGTAGTTGAGGGCAGGGAAAAGCCACTGTGCTTCAGTCAGGCTTGAGGATTAAGGAATTCTGGTCTGAAGGGAAATGCTGGAGTCAAAAGATATGATCAGAGGTGTGGCTCCAAGATTCAAGCTCTCAGCTCTCATTCCCCCAGTGGAATATTTAATTTATATATTAAAAGAAAGGTTTTTAAGCAGCTAAGGTCAGGGGAATGCCACTGTGCTTTATTGAGGCTTGAGGATTAAGGAATTCTGGTTTGAAGGAAAATGCTGGAGCCAAAGGTTATGATCAGAGGTGTGGATCCAAGATTCTAACTCTCAGCTCTCATTCGCCCAGTGGAATATTTAATTTATATATGAAATGAAAGGTTTATATGCAGCTAAGGTCAGGGGAATGCCACTGTGCTTTAGTCAGGCTTGAGGATTAAGGAATTCTGGTTTGAAGGAAAGGCTGGAGCCAAAAAGTATGATCAGAGTTGCGGCTCTAAGATTCAAGCTCTCAGCTCTCATTCCCCCAGTGGCATAATTAATTTATATATGAAATTAAAGGTTGTTAAGCAGCTGAGGTCAGGGGAATGGCACTGTGCTTCATTGAGGCTTGAGGATTAAGGAATTCTGGTTTGAAGGGAAATGCTTGAGTCAAAAGGTATGATCAGAGGTGCGGCTCCAAGATTCTATTTCTCAGCTCTCATTCCCCCAGTGGCATAATTGATTTAAATATGAAATGAAAGGTTGTTAAGCAGCTGAGGTCAGGGGAATGCCACTGTGCTTTAGTCAGGCTTGAGGATTAAGGAATTCTGGTTTGAAGGAAAATGCTGGAGTCAAAAGGTATGATCAGAGGTGTGGCTCCAAGATTCAAGCTCTCAGCTCTCATTCCCCCAGTGGCATAATTAATTTATATATGAAATGAAAGGTTGTTAAGCAGCTGAGGTCAGGGGAATGCCACTGTGCTTCAGTCAGGCTTGAGGATTAAGGAATTCTGGTTTGAAGGGAAATGCTTGAGTCAAAAGGTATGATCAGAGGTGTGGCTCCAAGATTCAAGCTCTCAGATCTCATTCCCCCAGTGGCATAATTAATTTATATATGAAATGAAAGGTTGTTAAGCATCTGAGGTCAGGGGAATGCCACTGTGCTTCAGTCAGGCTTGATGATTAAGGAATTCTGGTTTGAAGGGAAATGCTTGAGTCAAAAGGTATGATCAGAGGTGTGGCTCCAAGATTCAAGCTCTCAGCTCTCATTCCCCCAGTGGAAAATTAATTTATATATGAAATGAAAGGTTGTTAAGCACCTGAGGTCAGGGGAATGCCACTGTGCTTTAGTCAGGCTTGAGGATTAAGGAATTCTGGTTTGAAGGAAAATGCTGGAGTCAAAAGGTATGATCAGAGGTGCGGCTCCAAGATTCTATTTCTCAGCTCTCATTCCCCCAGTGGCATAATTAAATTAAATATGAAATGAAATGTTGTTAAGCAGATGAGGTCAGAGGAATTCCACTGTGCTTCAGTCAGGCTTGAGGATTAAGGAATTCTGGTCTGAAGGGAAATGCTGGAGTCAAAAGGTATGATCAGAGGTGTGACTCCAAGATTCAAGCTCTCAGCTCTCATTCCCTCAGTGGTATAATTAATTTGTATATGAAATGAAAGGTTGTTAAGCAGCTGAGGTCAGGGGAATGCCACTGTGCTTTAGTCAGGCTTGAGGATTAAGGAATTCTGGTTTGAAGGAAAATGCTGGAGTCAAAAGGTATGATCAGAGGTGTGGCTCCAAGATTCAAGCTCTCAGCTCTCATTCCCCCAGTGGCATAATTAATTTATATATGAAATGAAAGGTTGTTAAGCACCTGAGGTCAGGGGAATGCCACTGTGCTTCAGTCAGGCTTCAGGATTAAGGAATTCTGGTTTGAAGGGAAATGCTGGAGCCTAGAGGTATAGTCAGAGATGCGGCTATAAGATTCAAGCTCTCAGCTCTCAACCCCCCAATGGCATATTTAATTCACAAAACAAATGAATTGTTTCCAAGTAGTTGAGGTCAGGGGAAAGCCACAGTGCTTCAGTCAGGCTTGAGGATTAAGGAATTCTGGTTGGAAGGGAAATGCTGGAGTCATAAGGTATGATCAGAGGTGTGACTCCAAGATTCAAGCTCTCAGCTCTCATTCCCTCAGTGGCATAATTAATTTGTATATGAAATGAAAGGTTGTTAAGCAGCTGAGGTCAGGGGAATGCCACTGTGCTTTAGTCAGGCTTGAGGATTAAGGAATTCTGGTTTGAAGGAAAATGCTGGAGTCAAAAGGTATGATCAGAGGTGCGGCTCCAAGATTCTATTTCTCAGCTCTCATTCCCCCAGTGGCATAATTAAATTAAATATGAAATGAAATGTTGTTAAGCAGATGAGGTCAGAGGAATTCAACTGTGCTTCAGTCAGGCTTGAGGATTAAGGAATTCTGGTTTGAAGGGAAATGCTGGAGTCAAAAGGTATGATCAGAGGTGTGACTCCAAGATTCAAGCTCTCAGCTCTCATTCCCTCAGTGGTATAATTAATTTGTATATGAAATGAAAGGTTGTTAAGCAGCTGAGGTCAGGGGAATGCCACTGTGCTATAGTCAGGCTTGAGGATTAAGGAATTCTGGTTTGAAGGAAAATGCTGGAGTCAAAAGGTATGATCAGAGGTGCGGCTCCAAGATTCTATTTCTCAGCTCTCATTCCCCCAGTGGCATAATTAATTTATATATGAAATGAAAGGTTGTTAAGCACCTGAGGTCAGGGGAATGCCACTGTACTTTAGTCAGGCTTGAGGATTAAGGAATTCTGGTTTGAAGTAAAATGCTGGAGCCAAAAGGCATGATCAGAGGTGTGGCTCCAAGATTCAAGCTCTCAGCTCTCATTCCCCCAGTGGCAAATTAATTTATATATGAAATGAAAGGTTGTTAAGCACCTGAGGTCAGGGGAATGCCACTGTGCTTCAGTCAGGCTTCAGGATTAAGGAATTCTGGTTTGAAGGGAAATGCTGGAGCCTAGAGGTATAGTCAGAGATGCGGCTATAAGATTCAAGCTCTCAGCTCTCATCCCCCAGATGGCATAATTAATTCACAAAACAAATGAATTGTTTCCAAGTAGTTGAGGGCAGGGAAAAGCCACTGTGCTTCAGTCAGGCTTGAGGATTAAGGAATTCTGGTCTGAAGGGAAATGCTGGAGTCAAAAGATATGATCAGAGGTGTGGCTCCAAGATTCAAGCTCTCAGCTCTCATTCCCCCAGTGGAATATTTAATTTATATATTAAAAGAAAGGTTTTTAAGCAGCTAAGGTCAGGGGAATGCCACTGTGCTTTATTGAGGCTTGAGGATTAAGGAATTCTGGTTTGAAGGAAAATGCTGGAGCCAAAGGTTATGATCAGAGGTGTGGATCCAAGATTCTAACTCTCAGCTCTCATTCGCCCAGTGGAATATTTAATTTATATATGAAATGAAAGGTTTATATGCAGCTAAGGTCAGGGGAATGCCACTGTGCTTTAGTCAGGCTTGAGGATTAAGGAATTCTGGTTGGAAGGAATGGCTGGAGCCAAAAAGTATGATCAGAGTTGCGGCTCTAAGATTCAAGCTCTCAGCTCTCATTCCCCCAGTGGCATAATTAATTTATATATGAAATTAAAGGTTGTTAAGCAGCTGAGGTCAGGGGAATGGCACTGTGCTTCATTGAGGCTTGAGGATTAAGGAATTCTGGTTTGAAGGGAAATGCTTGAGTCAAAAGGTATGATCAGAGGTGCGGCTCCAAGATTCTATTTCTCAGCTCTCATTCCCCCAGTGGCATAATTGATTTAAATATGAAATGAAAGGTTGTTAAGCAGCTGAGGTCAGGGGAATGCCACTGTGCTTTAGTCAGGCTTGAGGATTAAGGAATTCTGGTTTGAAGGAAAATGCTGGAGTCAAAAGGTATGATCAGAGGTGTGGCTCCAAGATTCAAGCTCTCAGCTCTCATTCCCCCAGTGGCATAATTAATTTATATATGAAATGAAAGGTTGTTAAGCAGCTGAGGTCAGGGGAATGCCACTGTGCTTCAGTCAGGCTTGAGGATTAAGGAATTCTGGTTTGAAGGGAAATGCTTGAGTCAAAAGGTATGATCAGAGGTGTGGCTCCAAGATTCAAGCTCTCAGATCTCATTCCCCCAGTGGCATAATTAATTTATATATGAAATGAAAGGTTGTTAAGCATCTGAGGTCAGGGGAATGCCACTGTGCTTCAGTCAGGCTTGATGATTAAGGAATTCTGGTTTGAAGGGAAATGCTTGAGTCAAAAGGTATGATCAGAGGTGTGGCTCCAAGATTCAAGCTCTCAGCTCTCATTCCCCCAGTGGCAAATTAATTTATATATGAAATGAAAGGTTGTTAAGCACCTGAGGTCAGGGGAATGCCACTGTGCTTCAGTCAGGCTTCAGGATTAAGGAATTCTGGTTTGAAGGGAAATGCTGGAGCCTAGAGGTATAGTCAGAGATGCGGCTATAAGATTCAAGCTCTCAGCTCTCAACCCCCCAATGGCATATTTAATTCACAAAACAAATGAATTGTTTCCAAGTAGTTGAGGTCAGGGGAAAGCCACAGTGCTTCAGGCAGGCTTGAGGATTAAGGAATTCTGGTTGGAAGGGAAATGCTGGAGTCATAAGGTATGATCAGAGGTGTGACTCCAAGATTCAAGCTCTCAGCTCTCATTCCCTCAGTGGCATAATTAATTTGTATATGAAATGAAAGGTTGTTAAGCAGCTGAGGTCAGGGGAATGCCACTGTGCTTTAGTCAGGCTTGAGGATTAAGGAATTCTGGTTTGAAGGAAAATGCTGGAGTCAAAAGGTATGATCAGAGGTGCGGCTCCAAGATTCTATTTCTCAGCTCTCATTCCCCCAGTGGCATAATTAAATTAAATATGAAATGAAATGTTGTTAAGCAGATGAGGTCAGAGGAATTCCACTGTGCTTCAGTCAGGCTTGAGGATTAAGGAATTCTGGTCTGAAGGGAAATGCTGGAGTCAAAAGGTATGATCAGAGGTGTGACTCCAAGATTCAAGCTCTCAGCTCTCATTCCCTCAGTGGTATAATTAATTTGTATATGAAATGAAAGGTTGTTAAGCAGCTGAGGTCAGGGGAATGCCACTGTGCTTTAGTCAGGCTTGAGGATTAAGGAATTCTGGTTTGAAGGAAAATGCTGGAGTCAAAAGGTATGATCAGAGGTGTGGCTCCAAGATTCAAGCTCTCAGCTCTCATTCCCCCAGTGGCATAATTAATTTATATATGAAATGAAAGGTTGTTAAGCACCTGAGGTCAGGGGAATGCCACTGTGCTTCAGTCAGGCTTCAGGATTAAGGAATTCTGGTTTGAAGGGAAATGCTGGAGCCTAGAGGTATAGTCAGAGATGCGGCTATAAGATTCAAGCTCTCAGCTCTCAACCCCCCAATGGCATATTTAATTCACAAAACAAATGAATTGTTTCCAAGTAGTTGAGGTCAGGGGAAAGCCACAGTGCTTCAGTCAGGCTTGAGGATTAAGGAATTCTGGTTGGAAGGGAAATGCTGGAGTCATAAGGTATGATCAGAGGTGTGACTCCAAGATTCAAGCTCTCAGCTCTCATTCCCTCAGTGGCATAATTAATTTGTATATGAAATGAAAGGTTGTTAAGCAGCTGAGGTCAGGGGAATGCCACTGTGCTTTAGTCAGGCTTGAGGATTAAGGAATTCTGGTTTGAAGGAAAATGCTGGAGTCAAAAGGTATGATCAGAGGTGCGGCTCCAAGATTCTATTTCTCAGCTCTCATTCCCCCAGTGGCATAATTAAATTAAATATGAAATGAAATGTTGTTAAGCAGATGAGGTCAGAGGAATTCCACTGTGCTTCAGTCAGGCTTGAGGATTAAGGAATTCTGGTCTGAAGGGAAATGCTGGAGTCAAAAGGTATGATCAGAGGTGTGACTCCAAGATTCAAGCTCTCAGCTCTCATTCCCTCAGTGGTATAATTAATTTGTATATGAAATGAAAGGTTGTTAAGCAGCTGAGGTCAGGGGAATGCCACTGTGCTTTAGTCAGGCTTGAGGATTAAGGAATTCTGGTTTGAAGGAAAATGCTGGAGTCAAAAGGTATGATCAGAGGTGTGGCTCCAAGATTCAAGCTCTCAGCTCTCATTCCCCCAGTGGCAAATTGATTTAAACATGAAATGAAAGGTTGTTAAGCACCTGAAGTCAGGGGAATGCCACTGTGCTTTAGTCAGGCTTGAGGATTAAGGAATTCTGGTTTGAAGGAAAATGCTGGAGCCAAAAGGCATGATCAGAGGTGCGGCTCCAAGATTCTAGTTCTCAGCTCTCATTCCCCCAGTGGCATAATTAAATTAAATATGAAATGAAAGGTTGTTAAGCAGCTGAGGTCAGGGGAATGCCACTGTGCTTCAGTCAGGCTTGAGGATTAAGGAATTCTGGTTTGAAGGGAAATGCTGGAACCTAGAGGTATAGTCAGAGATGCGGCTATAAGATTCAAGCTCTCAGCTCTCAACCCCCCAATGGCATATTTAATTCACAAAACAAATGAATTGTTTCCAAGTAGTTGAGGTCAGGGGAAAGCCACAGTGCTTCAGTCAGGCTTGAGGATTAAGGAATTCTGGTTGGAAGGGAAATGCTGGAGTCATAAGGTATGATCAGAGGTGTGACTCCAAGATTCAAGCTCTCAGCTCTCATTCCCTCAGTGGCATAATTAATTTGTATATGAAATGAAAGGTTGTTAAGCAGCTGAGGTCAGGGGAATGCCACTGTGCTTTAGTCAGGCTTGAGGATTAAGGAATTCTGGTTTGAAGGAAAATGCTGGAGTCAAAAGGTATGATCAGAGGTGCGGCTCCAAGATTCAAGCTCTCAGCTCTCATTCCCCCAGTGGCATAATTAATTTGTATATGAAATGAAAGGTTGTTAAGCAGCTGAGGTCAGGGGAATGCCACTGTGCTTTAGTCAGGCTTGAGGATTAAGGAATTCTGGTTTGAAGGAAAATGCTGGAGTCAAAAGGTATGATCAGAGGTGCGGCTCCAAGATTCTATTTCTCAGCTCTCATTCCCCCAGTGGCATAATTGATTTAAATATGAAATGAAAGGTTGTTAAGCAGCTAAGGTCAGGGGAATGCCACTGTGCTTCAGTCAGGCTTGAGGATTAAGGAATTCTGGTTTGAAGGAAAATGCTGGAGCCAAAGGTTATGATCAGAGGTGTGGATCCAAGATTCTAACTCTCAGCTCTCATTCGCCCAGTGGAATATTTAATTTATATATGAAATGAAAGGTTTATATGCAGCTAAGGTCAGGGGAATGCCACTGTGCTTTAGTCAGGCTTGAGGATTAAGGAATTCTGGTTGGAAGGAATGGCTGGAGCCAAAAAGTATGATCAGAGTTGCGGCTCTAAGATTCAAGCTCTCAGCTCTCATTCCCCCAGTGGCATAATTAATTTATATATGAAATTAAAGGTTGTTAAGCAGCTGAGGTCAGGGGAATGGCACTGTGCTTCATTGAGGCTTGAGGATTAAGGAATTCTGGTTTGAAGGGAAATGCTTGAGTCAAAAGGTATGATCAGAGGTGCGGCTCCAAGATTCTATTTCTCAGCTCTCATTCCCCCAGTGGCATAATTGATTTAAATATGAAATGAAAGGTTGTTAAGCAGCTGAGGTCAGGGGAATGCCACTGTGCTTAAGTCAGGCTTGAGGATTAAGGAATTCTGGTTTGAAGGAAAATGCTGGAGTCAAAAGGTATGATCAGAGGTGTGGCTCCAAGATTCAAGCTCTCAGCTCTCATTCCCCCAGTGGCATAATTAATTCATATATGAAATGAAAGGTTGTTAAGCAGCTGAGGTCAGGGGAATGCCACAGTGCTTCAGTCAGGCTTGAGGATTAAGGAATTCTGGTTTGAAGGGAAATGCTGGAGTCAAAAGGTATGATCAGAGGTGTGGCTCCAAGATTCAAGCTCTTAGCTCTCTTTCCCCCAGTGGCAAATTAAATTTATATATGAAATGAAAGGTTGTTAAGCACCTGAGGTCAGGGGAATGCCACTGTGCTTTAGTCAGGCTTGAGGATTAAGGAATTCTGGTTTGAAGGAAAATGCTGGAGCCAAAAGGAATGATCAGAGTTGCGGCTCCAAGATTCAAGCTCTCAGCTCTCATTCCCCCAGTGGCATAATTAATTTATATATGAAATAAAAGGTTGATAAGCAGCTGAGGTCAGGGGAATGCCACTGTGCTTCAGTCAGGCTTGAGGATTAAGGAATTATGGTTTGAAGGGAAATGCTGGAGTCAAAAGGTATGATCAGAGGTGTGGCTCCAAGATTCAAGCTCTCAGCTCTCATTCCCCCAGTGGCAAATTAATTTATATATGAAATGAAAGGTTGATAAGCACCTGAGGTCAGGGGAATGCCACTGTGCTTCATTGAGGCTTGAGGATTAAGGAATTCTGGTTTGAAGGAAAATGCTGGAGCCAAAAGACATGATCAGAGGTGCGGCTCCAAGATTCTATTTCTCAGCTCTCATTCCCCCAGTGGCATAATTAAATTAAATATGAAATGAAAGGTTGTTAAGCAGCTGAGGTCAGGGGAATGCCACTGTGCTTCAGTCAGGCTTGAGGATTAAGGAATTCTGGTTTGAAGGGAAATGCTGGAGTCAAAAGGTATGATCAGAGGTGTGGCTCCAAGATTCAAGCTCTCAGCTCTCATTCCCCCAGTGGCAAATTAATTTATATATGAAATAAAAGGTTGTTAAGCATCTGAGGTCAGGGGAATGCCACTGTGCTTTAGTCAGGCTTGAGGATTAAGGAATTCTGGTTTGAAGTAAAATGCTGGAGCCAAAAGGCATGATCAGAGGTGCGGCTCCAAGATTCTATTTCTCAGCTCTCATTCCCCCAGTGGCATAATTGATTTAAATATGAAATGAAAGGTTGTTAAGCAGCTGAGGTCAGGGGAATGCCACTGTGCTTCAGTCAGGCTTGAGGATTAAGTAATTCTGGTTTGAAGGAAAATGCTGGAGTCAAAAGGTATGATCAGAGGTGTGGCTCCAAGATTCAAGCTCTCAGCTCTCATTCCCCCAGTGGCAAATTAATTTATATATGAAATAAAAGGTTGTTAAGCATCTGAGGTCAGGGGAATGCCACTGTGCTTTAGTCAGGCTTGAGGATTAAGGAATTCTGGTTTGAAGTAAAATGCTGGAGCCAAAAGGCATGATCAGAGGTGCGGCTCCAAGATTCTATTTCTCAGCTCTCATTCCCCCAGTGGCATAATTGATTTAAATATGAAATGAAAGGTTGTTAAGCAGCTGAGGTCAGGGGAATGCCACTGTGCTTTAGTCAGGCTTGAGGATTCAGGAATTCTGGTTTGAAGGAAAATGCTGGAGTCAAAAGGTATGATCAGAGGTGCGGCTCCAAGATTCTATTTCTCAGCTCTCATTCCCCCAGTGGCAAATTGATTTAAATATGAAATGAAAGGTTGTTAAGCACCTGAGGTCAGGGGAATGCCACTGTGCTTTAGTCAGGCTTGAGGATTAAGGAATTCTGGTTTGAAGGAAAATGCTGGAGCCAAAAGGCATGATCAGAGGTGCGGCTCCAAGATTCTAGTTCTCAGCTCTCATTCCCCCAGTGGCATAATTAAATTAAATATGAAATGAAAGGTTGTTAAGCAGCTGAGGTCAGGGGAATGCCACTGTGCTTCAGTCAGGCTTGAGGATTAAGGAATTCTGGTTTGAAGGGAAATGCTGGAACATAGAGGTATAGTCAGAGATGCGGCTATAAGATTCAAGCTCTCAGCTCTCAACCCCCCAATGGCATATTTAATTCACAAAACAAATGAATTGTTTCCAAGTAGTTGAGGTCAGGGAAAAGCCACTGTGCTTCAGTCAGGCTTGAGGATTAAGGAATTCTGGTTGGAAGGGAAATGCTGGAGTCATAAGGTATGATCAGAGGTGTGACTCCAAGATTCAAGCTCTCAGCTCTCATTCCCTCAGTGGCATAATTAATTTGTATATGAAATGAAAGGTTGTTAAGCAGATGAGGTCAGGGGAATGCCACTGTGCTTTAGTCAGGCTTGAGGATTAAGGAATTCTGGTTTGAAGGGAAATGCTGGAGTCAAAAGGTATGATCAGAGGTGTGGCTCCAAGATTCAAGCTCTCAGCACTCATTCCCCCAGTGGCAAATTGATTTATATATGAAATGAAAGGTTGTTAAGCACCTGAGGTCAGGGGAATGCCACTGTGCTTTAGTCAGGCTTGAGGATTAAGGAATTCTGGTTTGAAGGAAAATGCTGGAGCCAAAAGGCATGATCAGAGGTGCGGCTCCAAGATTCTATTTCTCAGCTCTCATTCCCCCAGTGGCATAATTGATTTAAATATGAAATGAAAGGTTGTTAAGCATCTGAGGTCAGGGGAATGCCACTGTGCTTCAGTCAGGCTTGAGGATTAAGGAATTCTGGTCTGAATGGAAATGCTGGAGTCAAAAGGTATGATCAGAGGTGCGGCTCCAAGATTCAAGCTCTCAGATCTCATTCCCCCAGTGGCATAATTAATTTATATATAAAATGAAAGGTTGTTAAGCAGATGAGGTCAGGGGAATTCCACTGTGCTTCATTCAGGCTTGAGGATTAAGGAATTCTGGTTTGAAGGGAAATGCTGGAGTCAAAAGGTATGATCAGAGGTGTGGCTCCAAGATTCAAGCTCTCAGCTCTCATTCCCACAGTGGCATAATTAATTTATATATGAAATGAAAGGTTGTAAAGCAGATGAGGTCATTGGAATGCCACTGTGCTCCAGAAAAGCTTGAGGATTGAGGAATTATGGTTTGAAGGAAAATGCTGGAGCCAAAGGGTATGATCAGAGGTGTGGATCCAAGATTCTAACTCTCAGCTCTCATTCCCCCAGTGGAATATTTAATTTATATATGAAATGAAACGTTTTTAAGCAGCTAAGGTCAGGGGAATGCCACTGTGCTTCATTGAGGCTTGAGGATTAAGGAATTCTGGTTTGAAGGAAATTGCTGGAGCCAAAAGGTATGATCAGAGTTGCGGCTCCAAGATTCAAGCTCTCAGCTCTCATTCCCCCAGTGGCATAATTAAATTAAATATGAAATGAAAGGTTGTTAAGCAGCTGAGGTCAGGGGAATGCCACTGTGCTTCAGTCAGGCTTGAGGATTAAGGAATTCTGGTTTGAAGGGAAATGCTAAAGTCAAAAGGTATGATCAGAGGTGTGGCTCCAAGATTCAAGCTCTCAGCTCTCATTCCCCCAGTGGAATAATTAATTTATATATGAAATAAAAGGTTGTTAAGCAGCTGAGGTCAGGGGAATGCCACTGTGCTTCATTGAGGCTTGATGCTTAAGGAATTCTGGTTTGAAGGGAAATGCTTAAGTCAAAAGGTATGATCAGAGGTGTGGCTCCAAGATTCAAGCTCTCAGCTCTCATTCCCCCAGTGGCAAATTAATTTATATATGAAATGAAAGGTTGTTAAGCACCTGAGCTCAGGGGAATGCCACTGTGCTTTAGTCAGGCTTCAGGATTAAGGAATTCTGGTTTGAAGGGAAATGCTGGAGCCTAGAGGTATAGTCAGAGATGCGGCTATAAGATTCAAGCTCTCAGCTCTCATCCCCCAGATGGCATAATTAATTCACAAAACAAATGAATTGTTTCCAAGTAGTTGAGGTCAGGGAAAAGCCACTGTGCTTCAGTCAGGCTTGAGGATTAAGGAATTCTGGTCTGAAGGGAAATGCTGGAGTCAAAAGGTATGATCAGAGGTGTGGCTCCAAGATTCAAGCTCTCAGCTCTCATTCCCCCAGTGGAATATTTAATTTATATATAAAAAGAAAGGTTTTTAAGCAGCTAAGGTCAGGGGAATGCCACTGTGCTTCATTAAGGCTTGAGGATTAAGGAATTCTGGTTTGAAGGAAAATGCTGGAGCCAAAGGTTATGATCAGAGGTGTGGCTCCAAGATTCAAGCTCTCAGCTCTCATTCCCCCAGTGGAATATTTAATTTATATATGAAATGAAAGGTTGTTAAGCAGCTGAGGTCAGGGGAATGCCACTGTGCTTCAGTCAGGCTTGAGGATTAAGGAATTCTGGTTTGAAGGAAAATGCTGGAGCCAAAAGGTATGATCAGAGTTGCGGCTCCAAGATTCAAGCTCTCAGCTCTCATTCCCCCAGTGGCATAATTAAATTAAATATGAAATGAAAGGTTGTTAAGCAGCTGAGGTCAGGGGAATGCCACTGTGCTTCAGTCAGGCTTGAGGATTAAGGAATTCTGGTTTGAAGGGAAATGCTAAAGTCAAAAGGTATGATCAGAGGTGTGGCTCCAAGATTCAAGCTCTCAGCTCTCATTCCCCCAGTGGAATAATTAATTTATATATGAAATAAAAGGTTGTTAAGCAGCTGAGGTCAGGGGAATGCCACTGTGCTTCATTGAGGCTTGATGCTTAAGGAATTCTGGTTTGAAGGGAAATGCTTAAGTCAAAAGGTATGATCAGAGGTGTGGCTCCAAGATTCAAGCTCTCAGATCTCATTCCCCCAGTGGCAAATTAATTTATATATGAAATGAAAGGTTGTTAAGCACCTGATCTCAGGGGAATGCCACTGTGCTTTAGTCAGGCTTCAGGATTAAGGAATTCTGGTTTGAAGGGAAATGCTGGAGCCTAGAGGTATAGTCAGAGATGCGGCTATAAGATTCAAGCTCTCAGCTCTCATCCCCCAGATGGCATAATTAATTCACAAAACAAATGAATTGTTTCCAAGTAGTTGAGGTCAGAAAAAAGCCACTGTGCTTCAGTCAGGCTTGAGGATTAAGGAATTCTGGTCTGAAGGGAAATGCTGGAGTCAAAAGGTATGATCAGAGGTGTGGCTCCAAGATTCAAGCTCTCAGCTCACATTCCCCCAGTGGAATATTTAATTTATATATAAAAAGAAAGGTTTTTAAGCAGCTAAGGTCAGGGGAATGCCACTGTGCTTCATTAAGGCTTGAGGATTAAGGAATTCTGGTTTGAAGGAAAATGCTGGAGCCAAAGGTTATGATCAGAGGTGTGGCTCCAAGATTCAAGCTCTCAGCTCTCATTCCCCAAGTGGAATATTTAATTTATATATGAAATGAAAGGTTGTTAAGCAGCTGAGGTCAGGGGAATGCCACTGTGCTTCAGTCAGGCTTGAGGATTAAGGAATTCTGGTTTGAAGGGAAATGCTGGAGTCAAAAGGCATGATCAGAGGTGCGGCTCCAAGATTCTATTTCTCAGCTCTCATTCCCCCAGTGGCATAATTGATTTAAATATGAAATGAAAGGTTGTTAAGCAGCTGAGGTCAGGGGAATGCCACTGTGCTTTAGTCAGGCTTGAGGATTCAGGAATTCTGGTTTGAAGGAAAATGCTGGAGTCAAAAGGTATGATCAGAGGTGCGGCTCCAAGATTCTATTTCTCAGCTCTCATTCCCCCAGTGGCAAATTGATTTAAATATGAAATGAAAGGTTGTTAAGCACCTGAGGTCAGGGGAATGCCACTGTGCTTTAGTCAGGCTTGAGGATTAAGGAATTCTGGTTTGAAGGAAAATGCTGGAGCCAAAAGGCATGATCAGAGGTGCGGCTCCAAGATTCTAGTTCTCAGCTCTCATTCCCCCAGTGGCATAATTAAATTAAATATGAAATGAAAGGTTGTTAAGCAGCTGAGGTCAGGGGAATGCCACTGTGCTTCAGTCAGGCTTGAGGATTAAGGAATTCTGGTTTGAAGGGAAATGCTGGAACATAGAGGTATAGTCAGAGATGCGGCTATAAGATTCAAGCTCTCAGCTCTCAACCCCCCAATGGCATATTTAATTCACAAAACAAATGAATTGTTTCCAAGTAGTTGAGGTCAGGGAAAAGCCACTGTGCTTCAGTCAGGCTTGAGGATTAAGGAATTCTGGTTGGAAGGGAAATGCTGGAGTCATAAGGTATGATCAGAGGTGTGACTCCAAGATTCAAGCTCTCAGCTCTCATTCCCTCAGTGGCATAATTAATTTGTATATGAAATGAAAGGTTGTTAAGCAGATGAGGTCAGGGGAATGCCACTGTGCTTTAGTCAGGCTTGAGGATTAAGGAATTCTGGTTTGAAGGGAAATGCTGGAGTCAAAAGGTATGATCAGAGGTGTGGCTCCAAGATTCAAGCTCTCAGCACTCATTCCCCCAGTGGCAAATTGATTTATATATGAAATGAAAGGTTGTTAAGCACCTGAGGTCAGGGGAATGCCACTGTGCTTTAGTCAGGCTTGAGGATTAAGGAATTCTGGTTTGAAGGAAAATGCTGGAGCCAAAAGGCATGATCAGAGGTGCGGCTCCAAGATTCTATTTCTCAGCTCTCATTCCCCCAGTGGCATAATTGATTTAAATATGAAATGAAAGGTTGTTAAGCATCTGAGGTCAGGGGAATGCCACTGTGCTTCAGTCAGGCTTGAGGATTAAGGAATTCTGGTCTGAATGGAAATGCTGGAGTCAAAAGGTATGATCAGAGGTGCGGCTCCAAGATTCAAGCTCTCAGATCTCATTCCCCCAGTGGCATAATTAATTTATATATAAAATGAAAGGTTGTTAAGCAGATGAGGTCAGGGGAATTCCACTGTGCTTCATTCAGGCTTGAGGATTAAGGAATTCTGGTTTGAAGGGAAATGCTGGAGTCAAAAGGTATGATCAGAGGTGTGGCTCCAAGATTCAAGCTCTCAGCTCTCATTCCCACAGTGGCATAATTAATTTATATATGAAATGAAAGGTTGTAAAGCAGATGAGGTCATTGGAATGCCACTGTGCTCCAGAAAAGCTTGAGGATTGAGGAATTATGGTTTGAAGGAAAATGCTGGAGCCAAAGGGTATGATCAGAGGTGTGGATCCAAGATTCTAACTCTCAGCTCTCATTCCCCCAGTGGAATATTTAATTTATATATGAAATGAAACGTTTTTAAGCAGCTAAGGTCAGGGGAATGCCACTGTGCTTCATTGAGGCTTGAGGATTAAGGAATTCTGGTTTGAAGGAAATTGCTGGAGCCAAAAGGTATGATCAGAGTTGCGGCTCCAAGATTCAAGCTCTCAGCTCTCATTCCCCCAGTGGCATAATTAAATTAAATATGAAATGAAAGGTTGTTAAGCAGCTGAGGTCAGGGGAATGCCACTGTGCTTCAGTCAGGCTTGAGGATTAAGGAATTCTGGTTTGAAGGGAAATGCTAAAGTCAAAAGGTATGATCAGAGGTGTGGCTCCAAGATTCAAGCTCTCAGCTCTCATTCCCCCAGTGGAATAATTAATTTATATATGAAATAAAAGGTTGTTAAGCAGCTGAGGTCAGGGGAATGCCACTGTGCTTCATTGAGGCTTGATGCTTAAGGAATTCTGGTTTGAAGGGAAATGCTTAAGTCAAAAGGTATGATCAGAGGTGTGGCTCCAAGATTCAAGCTCTCAGCTCTCATTCCCCCAGTGGCAAATTAATTTATATATGAAATGAAAGGTTGTTAAGCACCTGAGCTCAGGGGAATGCCACTGTGCTTTAGTCAGGCTTCAGGATTAAGGAATTCTGGTTTGAAGGGAAATGCTGGAGCCTAGAGGTATAGTCAGAGATGCGGCTATAAGATTCAAGCTCTCAGCTCTCATCCCCCAGATGGCATAATTAATTCACAAAACAAATGAATTGTTTCCAAGTAGTTGAGGTCAGGGAAAAGCCACTGTGCTTCAGTCAGGCTTGAGGATTAAGGAATTCTGGTCTGAAGGGAAATGCTGGAGTCAAAAGGTATGATCAGAGGTGTGGCTCCAAGATTCAAGCTCTCAGCTCTCATTCCCCCAGTGGAATATTTAATTTATATATAAAAAGAAAGGTTTTTAAGCAGCTAAGGTCAGGGGAATGCCACTGTGCTTCATTAAGGCTTGAGGATTAAGGAATTCTGGTTTGAAGGAAAATGCTGGAGCCAAAGGTTATGATCAGAGGTGTGGCTCCAAGATTCAAGCTCTCAGCTCTCATTCCCCCAGTGGAATATTTAATTTATATATGAAATGAAAGGTTGTTAAGCAGCTGAGGTCAGGGGAATGCCACTGTGCTTCAGTCAGGCTTGAGGATTAAGGAATTCTGGTTTGAAGGAAAATGCTGGAGCCAAAAGGTATGATCAGAGTTGCGGCTCCAAGATTCAAGCTCTCAGCTCTCATTCCCCCAGTGGCATAATTAAATTAAATATGAAATGAAAGGTTGTTAAGCAGCTGAGGTCAGGGGAATGCCACTGTGCTTCAGTCAGGCTTGAGGATTAAGGAATTCTGGTTTGAAGGGAAATGCTAAAGTCAAAAGGTATGATCAGAGGTGTGGCTCCAAGATTCAAGCTCTCAGCTCTCATTCCCCCAGTGGAATAATTAATTTATATATGAAATAAAAGGTTGTTAAGCAGCTGAGGTCAGGGGAATGCCACTGTGCTTCATTGAGGCTTGATGCTTAAGGAATTCTGGTTTGAAGGGAAATGCTTAAGTCAAAAGGTATGATCAGAGGTGTGGCTCCAAGATTCAAGCTCTCAGATCTCATTCCCCCAGTGGCAAATTAATTTATATATGAAATGAAAGGTTGTTAAGCACCTGATCTCAGGGGAATGCCACTGTGCTTTAGTCAGGCTTCAGGATTAAGGAATTCTGGTTTGAAGGGAAATGCTGGAGCCTAGAGGTATAGTCAGAGATGCGGCTATAAGATTCAAGCTCTCAGCTCTCATCCCCCAGATGGCATAATTAATTCACAAAACAAATGAATTGTTTCCAAGTAGTTGAGGTCAGAAAAAAGCCACTGTGCTTCAGTCAGGCTTGAGGATTAAGGAATTCTGGTCTGAAGGGAAATGCTGGAGTCAAAAGGTATGATCAGAGGTGTGGCTCCAAGATTCAAGCTCTCAGCTCACATTCCCCCAGTGGAATATTTAATTTATATATAAAAAGAAAGGTTTTTAAGCAGCTAAGGTCAGGGGAATGCCACTGTGCTTCATTAAGGCTTGAGGATTAAGGAATTCTGGTTTGAAGGAAAATGCTGGAGCCAAAGGTTATGATCAGAGGTGTGGCTCCAAGATTCAAGCTCTCAGCTCTCATTCCCCAAGTGGAATATTTAATTTATATATGAAATGAAAGGTTGTTAAGCAGCTGAGGTCAGGGGAATGCCACTGTGCTTCAGTCAGGCTTGAGGATTAAGGAATTCTGGTTTGAAGGGAAATGCTGGAGTCAAAAGGTATGATCAGAGGTGTGACTCCAAGATTCAAGCTCTCAGCTCTCATTCCCCCAGTGGCAAATTAATTTATATATGAAATGAAAGGTTGTTAAGCACCTGAGGTCAGGGGAATGCCACTGTGCTTCAGTCAGGCTTCAGGATTAAGGAATTCTGGTTTGAAGGGAAATGCTGGAGCCTAGATGTATAGTCAGAGATGCGGCTATAAGATTCAAGCTCTCAGCTCTCAACCCCCCAATGGCATATTTAATTCACAAAACAAATGAATTGTTTCCAAGTAGTTGAGGTCAGGGGAAAGCCACAGTGCTTCAGTCAGGCTTGAGGATTAAGGAATTCTGGTTGGAAGGGAAATGCTGGAGTCATAAGGTATGATCAGAGGTGTGACTCCAAGATTCAAGCTCTCAGCTCTCATTCCCTCAGTGGCTTAATTAATTTGTTTATGAAATGAAAGGTTGTTAAGCAGCTGAGGTCAGGGGAATGCCACTGTGCTTTAGTCAGGCTTGAGGATTAAGGAATTCTGGTTTGAAGGAAAATGCTGGAGTCAAAAGGTATGATCAGAGGTGCGGCTCCAAGATCCTATTTCTCAGCTCTCATTCCCCCAGTGGCATAATTAAATTAAATATGAAATGAAATGTTGTTAAGCAGATGAGGTCAGAGGAATTCCACTGTGCTTCAGTCAGGCTTGAGGATTAAGGAATTCTGGTCTGAAGGGAAATGCTGGAGTCAAAAGGTATGATCAGAGGTGTGACTCCAAGATTCAAGCTCTCAGCTCTCATTCCCTCAGTGGTATAATTAATTTGTATATGAAATGAAAGGTTGTTAAGCAGCTGAGGTCAGGGGAATGCCACTGTGCTTTAGTCAGGCTTGAGGATTCAGGAATTCTGGTTTGAAGGAAATTGCTGGAGTCAAAAGGTATGATCAGAGGTGCGGCTCCAAGATTCTATTTCTCAGCTCTCATTCCCCCAGTGGCAAATTGATTTAAATATGAAATGAAAGGTTGTTAAGCACCTGAGGTCAGGGGAATGCCACTGTGCTTTAGTCAGGCTTGAGGATTAAGGAATTCTGGTTTGAAGGAAAATGCTGGAGCCAAAAGGCATGATCAGAGGTGCGGCTCCAAGATTCTAGTTCTCAGCTCTCATTCCCCCAGTGGCATAATTAAATTAAATATGAAATGAAAGGTTGTTAAGCAGCTGAGGTCAGGGGAATGCCACTGTGCTTCAGTCAGGCTTGAGGATTAAGGAATTCTGGTTTGAAGGGAAATGCTGGAACCTAGAGGTATAGTCAGAGATGCGGCTATAAGATTCAAGCTCTCAGCTCTCAACCCCCCAATGGCATATTTAATTCACAAAACAAATGAATTGTTTCCAAGTAGTTGAGGTCAGGGGAAAGCCACAGTGCTTCAGTCAGGCTTGAGGATTAAGGAATTCTGGTTGGAAGGGAAATGCTGGAGTCATAAGGTATGATCAGAGGTGTGACTCCAGAATTCAAGCTCTCAGCTCTCATTCCCTCAGTGGCATAATTAATTTGTATATGAAATGAAAGGTTGTTAAGCAGCTGAGGTCAGGGGAATGCCACTGTGCTTTAGTCAGGCTTGAGGATTAAGGAATTCTGGTTTGAAGGAAAATGCTGGAGTCAAAAGGTATGATCAGAGGTGCGGCTCCAAGATTCTATTTCTCAGCTCTCATTCCCCCAGTGGCATAATTAAATTAAATATGAAATGAAATGTTGTTAAGCAGATGAGGTCAGAGGAATTCAACTGTGCTTCAGTCAGGCTTGAGGATTAAGGAATTCTGGTCTGAATGGAAATGCTGGAGTCAAAAGGTATGATCAGAGGTGCGGCTCCAAGATTCAAGCTCTCAGATCTTATTCCCCCAGTGGCATAATTAATTTATATATAAAATGAAAGGTTGTTAAGCAGATGAGGTCAGGGGAATGCCACTGTGCTTCAGTCAGGCTTGAGGATTAAGGAATTCTGGTTTGAAGGGAAATGCTGGAGTCAAAAGGTATGATCAGAGGTGTGGCTCCAAGATTCAAGCTCTCAGCTCTCATTCCCCCAGTGGCATAATTAATTTATATATGAAATGAAAGGTTGTAAAGCAGATGAGGTCATTGGAATGCCACTGTGCTCCAGAAAAGCTTGAGGATTGAGGAATTATGGTTTGAAGGAAAATGCTGGAGCCAAAGGGTATGATCAGAGGTGTGGATCCAAGATTCTAACTCTCAGCTCTCATTCCCCCAGTGGAATATTTAATTTATATATGAAATGAAAAGTTTTTAAGCAGCTAAGGTCAGGGGAATGCCACTGTGCTTCATTGAGGCTTGAGGATTAAGGAATTCTGGTTTGAAGTAAAATGCTGGAGCCAAAAGGTATGATCAGAGTTGCGGCTCCAAGATTCAAGCTCTCAGCTCTCATTCCGCCAGTGGCATAATTAATTTGTATATGAAATAAAAGGTTGTTAAGCAGCTGAGGTCAGGGGAATGCCACTGTGCTTCATTGAGGCTTGAGGATTAAGGAATTCTGGTTTGAAGGGAAATGCTTGAGTCAAAAGGTATGATCAGAGGTGTGGCTCCAAGATTCAAGCTCTCAGCTCTCATTCCCCCAGTGGCAAATTAATTTATATATGAAATGAAAGGTTGTTAAGCACCTGAGGTCAAGGGAATGCCACTGTGCTTTAGTCAGGCTTGAGGATTAAGGAATTCTGGTTTGAAGTAAAATGCTGGAGCCAAAAGGCATGATCAGAGGTGTGGCTCCAAGATTCAAGCTCTCAGCTCTCATTCCCCCAGTGGCAAATTAATTTATATATGAAATGAAAGGTTGTCAAGCACCTGAGGTCAGGGGAATGCCACTGTGCTTCAGTCAGGCTTCAGGATTAAGGAATTCTGGTTTGAAGGGAAATGCTGGAGCCTAGAGGTATAGTCAGAGATGCGGCTATAAGATTCAAGCTCTCAGCTCTCATCCCCCAGATGGCATAATTAATTCACAAAACAAATGAATTGTTTCCAAGTAGTTGAGGGCAGGGAAAAGCCACTGTGCTTCAGTCAGGCTTGAGGATTAAGGAATTCTGGTCTGAAGGGAAATGCTGGAGTCAAAAGGTATGATCAGAGGTGTGGCTCCAAGATTCAAGCTCTCAGCTCTCATTCCCCCAGTGGAATATTTAATTTATATATAAAAATAAAGGTTTTTAAGCAGCTAAGGTCAGGGGAATGCCACTGTGCTTTATTGAGGCTTGAGGATTAAGGAATTCTGGTTTGAAGGAAAATGCTGGAGCCAAAGGTTATGATCAGAGGTGTGGATCCAAGATTCTAACTCTCAGCTCTCATTCCCCCAGTGGAATATTTAATTTATATATGAAATGAAAGGTTTATATGCAGCTAAGGTCAGGGGAATGCCACTGTGCTTTAGTCAGGCTTGAGGATTAAGGAATTCTGGTTGGAAGGAATGGCTGGAGCTAAAAGGTATGATCAGAGTTGCGGCTCTAAGATTCAAGCTCTCAGCTCTCATTCCCCCAGTGGCATAATTAATTTATATATGAAATTAAAGGTTGTTAAGCAGCTGAGGTCAGGGGAATGCCACTGTGCTTCATTGAGGCTTGAGGATTAAGGAATTCTGGTTTGAAGGGAAATGCTTGAGTCAAAAGGTATGATCAGAGGTGTGGCTCCAAGATTCAAGCTCTCAGCTCTCATTCCCCCAGTGGCAAATTAATTTATATATGAAATGAAAGGTTGTTAAGCACCTGAGGTCAGGGGAATGCCACTGTGCTTTAGTCAGGCTTGAGGATTAAGGAATTCTGGTTTGAAGGAAAATGCTGGAGCCAAAAGGCATGATCAGAGGTGCGGCTCCAAGATTCTAGTTCTCAGCTCTCATCCCCCCAGTGGCATAATTAAATTAAATATGAAATGAAAGGTTGTTAAGCAGCTGAGGTCAGGGGAATGCCACTGTGCTTCAGTCAGGCTTGAGGATTAAGGAATTCTGGTTTGAAGGGAAATGCTGGAACATATGGGGTATAGTCAGAGATGCGGCTATAAGATTCAAGCTCTCAGCTCTCAACCCCCCAATGGCATATTTAATTCACAAAACAAATGAATTGTTTCCAAGTAGTTGAGGTCAGGGGAAAGCCACTGTGCTTCAGTCAGGCTTGAGGATTAAGGAATTCTGGTTGGAAGGGAAATGCTGGAGTCATAAGGTATGATCAGAGGTGTGACTCCAAGATTCAAGCTCTCAGCTCTCATTCCCTCAGTGGCATAATTAATTTGTATATGAAATAAAAGGTTGTTAAGCAGCTGAGGTCAGGGGAATGCCACTGTGCTTTAGTCAGGCTTGAGGATTAAGGAATTCTGGTTTGAAGGGAAATGCTGGAGTCAAAAGGTATGATCAGAGGTGGGGCTCCAAGATTCAAGCTCTCAGCTCTCATTCCCCCAGTGGCAAATTAATTTATATATGAAATGAAAGGTTGTTAAGCACCTGAGGTCAGGGGAATGCCACTGTGCTTTAGTCAGGCTTGAGGATTAAGGAATTCTGGTCTGAAGGGAAATGCTGGAGTCAAAAGGTATGATCAGAGGTGCGGCTCCAAGATTCTATTTCTCAGCTCTCATTCCCTCAGTGGCATAATTGATTTAAATATGAAATGAAAGGTTGTTAAGCAGCTGAGGTCAGGGGAAAGCCACTGTGCTTCAGTCAGGCTTGAGGATTAAGGAATTCTGGTCTGAATGGAAATGCTGGAGTCAAAAGGTATGATCAGAGGTGCGGCTCCAAGATTCAAGCTCTCAGATCTCATTCCCCCAGTGGCATAATTAAATTAAATATGAAATGAAATGTTGTTAAGCAGATGAGGTCAGAGGAATTCCACTGTGCTTCAGTCAGGCTTGAGGATTAAGGAATTCTGGTCTGAAGGGAAATGCTGGAGTCAAAAGGTATGATCAGAGGTGTGACTCCAAGATTCAAGCTCTCAGCTCTCATTCCCTCAGTGGTATAATTAATTTGTATATGAAATGAAAGGTTGTTAAGCAGCTGAGGTCAGGGGAATGCCACTGTGCTTTAGTCAGGCTTGAGGATTAAGGAATTCTGGTTTGAAGGAAAATGCTGGAGTCAAAAGGTATGATCAGAGGTGCGGCTCCAAGATTCTATTTCTCAGCTCTCATTCCCCCAGTGGCATAATTAAATTAAATATGAAATGAAATGTTGTTAAGCAGATGAGGTCAGAGGAATTCCACTGTGCTTCAGTCAGGCTTGAGGATTAAGGAATTCTGGTCTGAAGGGAAATGCTGGAGTCAAAAGGTATGATCAGAGGTTTGACTCCAAGATTCAAGCTCTCAGCTCTCATTCCCTCAGTGGCATAATTAATTTGTATATGAAATGAAAGGTTGTTAAGCAGCTGAGGTCAGGGGAATGCCACTGTGCTTCAGTCAGGCTTGAGGATTAAGGAATTCTGGTCTGAATGGAAATGCTGGAGTCAAAAGGTATGATCAGAGGTGCGGCTCCAAGATTCAAGCTCTCAGATCTTATTCCCCCAGTGGCATAATTAATTTATATATAAAATGAAAGGTTGTTAAGCAGATGAGGTCAGGGGAATGCCACTGTGCTTCAGTCAGGCTTGAGGATTAAGGAATTCTGGTTTGAAGGGAAATGCTGGAGTCAAAAGGTATGATCAGAGGTGTGGCTCCAAGATTCAAGCTCTCAGCTCTCATTCCCCCAGTGGCATAATTAATTTATATATGAAATGAAAGGTTGTTAAGCACCTGAGGTCAGGGGAATGCCACTGTGCTTCAGTCAGGCTTCAGGATTAAGGAATTCTGGTTTGAAGGGAAATGCTGGAGCCTAGATGTATAGTCAGAGATGCGGCTATAAGATTCAAGCTCTCAGCTCTCAACCCCCCAATGGCATATTTAATTCACAAAACAAATGAATTGTTTCCAAGTAGTTGAGGTCAGGGGAAAGCCACAGTGCTTCAGTCAGGCTTGAGGATTAAGGAATTCTGGTTGGAAGGGAAATGCTGGAGTCATAAGGTATGATCAGAGGTGTGACTCCAAGATTCAAGCTCTCAGCTCTCATTCCCTCAGTGGCATAATTAATTTGTATATGAAATGAAAGGTTGTTAAGCAGCTGAGGTCAGGGGAATGCCACTGTGCTTTAGTCAGGCTTGAGGATTAAGGAATTCTGGTTTGAAGGAAAATGCTGGAGTCAAAAGGTATGATCAGAGGTGCGGCTCCAAGATCCTATTTCTCAGCTCTCATTCCCCCAGTGGCATAATTAAATTAAATATGAAATGAAATGTTGTTAAGCAGATGAGGTCAGAGGAATTCCACTGTGCTTCAGTCAGGCTTGAGGATTAAGGAATTCTGGTCTGAAGGGAAATGCTGGAGTCAAAAGGTATGATCAGAGGTGTGACTCCAAGATTCAAGCTCTCAGCTCTCATTCCCTCAGTGGTATAATTAATTTGTATATGAAATGAAAGGTTGTTAAGCAGCTGAGGTCAGGGGAATGCCACTGTGCTTTAGTCAGGCTTGAGGATTCAGGAATTCTGGTTTGAAGGAAAATGCTGGAGTCAAAAGGTATGATCAGAGGTGCGGCTCCAAGATTCTATTTCTCAGCTCTCATTCCCCAAGTGGCAAATTGATTTAAATATGAAATGAAAGGTTGTTAAGCACCTGAGGTCAGGGGAATGCCACTGTGCTTTAGTCAGGCTTGAGGATTAAGGAATTCTGGTTTGAAGGAAAATGCTGGAGCCAAAAGGCATGATCAGAGGTGCGGCTCCAAGATTCTAGTTCTCAGCTCTCATTCCCCCAGTGGCATAATTAAATTAAATATGAAATGAAAGGTTGTTAAGCAGCTGAGGTCAGGGGAATGCCACTGTGCTTCAGTCAGGCTTGAGGATTAAGGAATTCTGGTTTGAAGGGAAATGCTGGAACCTAGAGGTATAGTCAGAGATGCGGCTATAAGATTCAAGCTCTCAGCTCTCAACCCCCCAATGGCATATTTAATTCACAAAATAAATGAATTGTTTCCAAGTAGTTGAGGTCAGGGGAAAGCCACAGTGCTTCAGTCAGGCTTGAGGATTAAGGAATTCTGGTTGGAAGGGAAATGCTGGAGTCATAAGGTATGATCAGAGGTGTGACTCCAAGATTCAAGCTCTCAGCTCTCATTCCCTCAGTGGCATAATTAATTTGTATATGAAATGAAAGGTTTTTAAGCAGCTGAGGTCAGGGGAATGCCACTGTGCTTTAGTCAGGCTTGAGGATTAAGGAATTCTGGTTTGAAGGAAAATGCTGGAGTCAAAAGGTATGATCAGAGGTGCGGCTCCAAGATTCTATTTCTCAGCTCTCATTCCCCCAGTGGCATAATTAAATTAAATATGAAATGAAATGTTGTTAAGCAGATGAGGTCAGAGGAATTCCACTGTGCTTCAGTCAGGCTTGATGATTAATGAATTCTGGTCTGAATGGAAATGCTGGAGTCAAAAGGTATGATCAGAGGTGCGGCTCCAAGATTCAAGCTCTCAGATCTTATTCCCCCAGTGGCATAATTAATTTATATATAAAATGAAAGGTTGTTAAGCAGATGAGGTCAGGGGAATGCCACTGTGCTTCAGTCAGGCTTGAGGATTAAGGAATTCTGGTTTGAAGGGAAATGCTGGAGTCAAAAGGTATGATCAGAGGTGTGGCTCCAAGATTCAAGCTCTCAGCTCTCATTCCCCCAGTGGCATAATTAATTTATATATGAAATGAAAGGTTGTAAAGCAGATGAGGTCATTGGAATGCCACTGTGCTCCAGAAAAGCTTGAGGATTGAGGAATTATGGTTTGAAGGAAAATGCTGGAGCCAAAGGGTATGATCAGAGGTGTGGATCCAAGATTCTAACTCTCAGCTCTCATTCCCCCAGTGGAATATTTAATTTATATATGAAATGAAAAGTTTTTAAGCAGCTAAGGTCAGGGGAATGCCACTGTGCTTCATTGAGGCTTGAGGATTAAGGAATTCTGGTTTGAAGTAAAATGCTGGAGCCAAAAGGTATGATCAGGGTTGCGGCTCCAAGATTCAAGCTCTCAGCTCTCATTCCGCCAGTGGCATAATTAATTTATATATGAAATAAAAGGTTGTTAAGCAGCTGAGGTCAGGGGAATGCCACTGTGCTTCATTGAGGCTTGAGGATTAAGGAATTCTGGTTTGAAGGGAAATGCTTGAGTCAAAAGGTATGATCAGAGGTGTGGCTCCAAGATTCAAGCTCTCAGCTCTCATTCCCCCAGTGGCAAATTAATTTATATATGAAATAAAAGGTTGTTAAGCACCTGAGGTCAGGGGAATGCCACTGTGCTTTAGTCAGGCTTGAGGATTAAGGAATTCTGGTTTGAAGGGAAATGCTTGAGTCAAAAGGTATGATCAGAGGTGTGGCTCCAAGATTCAAGCTCTCAGCTCTCATTCCCCCAGTGGCAAATTAATTTATATATGAAATGAAAGGTTGTTAAGCACCTGAGGTCAGGGGAATGCCACTGTGCTTCAGTCAGGCTTCAGGATTAAGGAATTCTGGTTTGAAGGGAAATGCTGGAGCCTAGAGGTATAGTCAGAGATGCGGCTATAAGATTCAAGCTCTCAGCTCTCATCCCCCAGATGGCATAATTAATTCACAAAACAAATGAATTGTGTCCAAGTAGTTGAGGGCAGGGAAAAGCCACTGTGCTTCAGTCAGGCTTGAGGATTAAGGAATTCTGGTCTGAAGGGAAATGCTGGAGTCAAAAGGTATGATCAGAGGTGTGGCTCCAAGATTCAAGCTCTCAGCTCTCATTCCCCCAGTGGAATATTTAATTTATATATAAAAAGAAAGGTTTTTAAGCAGCTAAGGTCAGGGGAATGCCACTGTGCTTTATTGAGGCTTGAGGATTAAGGAATTCTGGTTTGAAGGAAAATGCTGGAGCCAAAGGTTATGATCAGAGGTGTGGATCCAAGATTCTAACTCTCAGCTCTCATTCCCCCAGTGGAATATTTAATTTATATATGAAATGAAAGGTTTATATGCAGCTAAGGTCAGGGGAATGCCACTGTGCTTTAGTCAGGCTTGAGGATTAAGGAATTCTGGTTGGAAGGAATGGCTGGAGCTAAAAGGTATGATCAGAGTTGCGGCTCTAAGATTCAAGCTCTCAGCTCTCATTCCCCCAGTGGCATAATTAATTTATATATGAAATTAAAGGTTGTTAAGCAGCTGAGGTCAGGGGAATGCCACTGTGCTTCATTGAGGCTTGAGGATTAAGGAATTCTGGTTTGAAGGGAAATGCTTGAGTCAAAAGGTATGATCAGAGGTGTGGCTCCAAAGATTCAAGCTCTCAGCTCTCATTCCCCCAGTGGCAAATTAATTTATATATGAAATGAAAGGTTGTTAAGCACCTGAGGTCAGGGGAATGCCACTGTGCTTTAGTCAGGCTTGAGGATTAAGGAATTCTGGTTTGAAGGAAAATGCTGGAGCCAAAAGGCATGATCAGAGGTGCGGCTCCAAGATTCTAGTTCTCAGCTCTCATCCCCCCAGTGGCATAATTAAATTAAATATGAAATGAAAGGTTGTTAAGCAGCTGAGGTCAGGGGAATGCCACTGTGCTTCAGTCAGGCTTGAGGATTAAGGAATTCTGGTTTGAAGGGAAATGCTGGAACATAGAGGTATAGTCAGAGATGCGGCTATAAGATTCAAGCTCTCAGCTCTCAACCCCCCAATGGCATATTTAATTCACAAAACAAATGAATTGTTTCCAAGTAGTTGAGGTCAGGGGAAAGCCACTGTGCTTCAGTCAGGCTTGAGGATTAAGGAATTCTGGTTGGAAGGGAAATGCTGGAGTCATAAGGTATGATCAGAGGTGTGACTCCAAGATTCAAGCTCTCAGCTCTCATTCCCTCAGTGGCATAATTAATTTGTATATGAAATAAAAGGTTGTTAAGCAGCTGAGGTCAGGGGAATGCCACTGTGCTTTAGTCAGGCTTGAGGATTAAGGAATTCTGGTTTGAAGGGAAATGCTGGAGTCAAAAGGTATGATCAGAGGTGTGGCTCCAAGATTCAAGCTCTCAGCTCTCATTCCCCCAGTGGCAAATTAATTTATATATGAAATGAAAGGTTGTTAAGCACCTGAGGTCAGGGGAATGCCACTGTGCTTTAGTCAGGCTTGAGGATTAAGGAATTCTGGTTTGAAGGAAAATGCTGGAGCCAAAAGGCATGATCAGAGGTGCGGCTCCAAGATTCTATTTCTCAGCTCTCATTCCCTCAGTGGCATAATTGATTTAAATATGAAATGAAAGGTTGTTAAGCAGCTGAGGTCAGGGGAAAGCCACTGTGCTTCAGTCAGGCTTGAGGATTAAGGAATTCTGGTCTGAATGGAAATGCTGGAGTCAAAAGGTATGATCAGAGGTGCGGCTCCAAGATTCAAGCTCTCAGATCTCATTCCCCCAGTGGCATAATTAAATTAAATATGAAATGAAATGTTGTTAAGCAGATGAGGTCAGAGGAATTCCACTGTGCTTCAGTCAGGCTTGAGGATTAAGGAATTCTGGTCTGAAGGGAAATGCTGGAGTCAAAAGGTATGATCAAAGGTGTGACTCCAAGATTCAAGCTCTCAGCTCTCATTCCCTCAGTGGTATAATTAATTTGTATATGAAATGAAAGGTTGTTAAGCAGCTGAGGTCAGGGGAATGCCACTGTGCTTTAGTCAGGCTTGAGGATTAAGGAATTCTGGTTTGAAGGAAAATGCTGGAGTCAAAAGGTATGATCAGAGGTGCGGCTCCAAGATTCTATTTCTCAGCTCTCATTCCCCCAGTGGCAAATTGATTTAAATATGAAATGAAAGGTTGTTAAGCACCTGAGGTCAGGGGAATGCCACTGTGCTTTAGTCAGGCTTGAGGATTAAGGAATTCTGGTTTGAAGGAAAATGCTGGAGCCAAAAGGCATGATCAGAGGTGCGGCTCCAAGATTCTAGTTCTCAGCTCTCATTCCCCCAGTGGCATAATTAAATTAAATATGAAATGAAAGGTTGTTAAGCAGCTGAGGTCAGGGGAATGCCACTGTGCTTCAGTCAGGCTTGAGGATTAAGGAATTCTGGTTTGAAGGGAAATGCTGGAACCTAGAGGTATAGTCAGAGATGCGGCTATAAGATTCAAGCTCTCAGCTCTCAACCCCCCAATGGCATATTTAATTCACAAAACAAATGAATTGTTTCCACGTAGTTGAGGTCAGGGGAAAGCCACAGTGCTTCAGTCAGGCTTGAGGATTAAGGAATTCTGGTTGGAAGGGAAATGCTGGAGTCATAAGGTATGATCAGAGGTGTGACTCCAAGATTCAAGCTCTCAGCTCTCATTCCCTCAGTGGCATAATTAATTCGTATATGAAATGAAAGGTTTTTAAGCAGCTGAGGTCAGGGGAATGCCACTGTGCTTTAGTCAGGCTTGAGGATTAAGGAATTCTGGTTTGAAGGAAAATGCTGGAGTCAAAAGGTATGATCAGAGGTGCGGCTCCAAGATTCTATTTCTCAGCTCTCATTCCCCCAGTGGCATAATTAAATTAAATATGAAATGAAATGTTGTTAAGCAGATGAGGTCAGAGGAATTCCACTGTGCTTCAGTCAGGCTTGAGGATTAAGGAATTCTGGTCTGAAGGGAAATGCTGGAGTCAAAAGGTATGATCAGAGGTTTGACTCCAAGATTCAAGCTCTCAGCTCTCATTCCCTCAGTGGCATAATTAATTTGTATATGAAATGAAAGGTTGTTAAGCAGCTGAGGTCAGGGGAATGCCACTGTGCTTTAGTCAGGCTTGAGGATTAAGGAATTCTGGTTTGAAGGAAAATGCTGGAGTCAAAAGGTATGATCAGAGGTGCGGCTCCAAGATTCTATTTCTCAGCTCTCATTCCCCCAGTGGCATAATTGATTTAAATATGAAATGGAAGGTTGTTAAGCAGCTGAGGTCAGGGGAATGCCACTGTGCTTCAGTCAGGCTTGAGGATTAAGGAATTCTGGTCTGAATGGAAATGCTGGAGTCAAAAGGTATGATCAGAGGTGCGGCTCCAAGATTCAAGCTCTCAGATCTTATTCCCCCAGTGGCATAATTAATTAATATATAAAATGAAAGGTTGTTAAGCAGATGAGGTCAGGGGAATGCCACTGTGCTTCAGTCAGGCTTGAGGATTAAGGAATTCTGGTTTGAAGGGAAATGCTGGAGTCAAAAGGTATGATCAGAGGTGTGGCTCCAAGATTCAAGCTCTCAGCTCTCATTCCCCCAGTGGCATAATTAATTTATATATGAAATGAAAGGTTGTAAAGCAGATGAGGTCATTGGAATGCCACTGTGCTCCAGAAAAGCTTGAGGATTGAGGAATTATGGTTTGAAGGAAAATGCTGGAGCCAAAGGGTATGATCAGAGGTGTGGATCCAAGATTCTAACTCTCAGCTCTCATTCCCCCAGTGGAATATTTAATTTATATATGAAATGAAAAGTTTTTAAGCAGCTAAGGTCAGGGGAATGCCACTGTGCTTCATTGAGGCTTGAGGATTAAGGAATTCTGGTTTGAAGTAAAATGCTGGAGCCAAAAGGTATGATCAGAGTTGCGGCTCCAAGATTCAAGCTCTCAGCTCTCATTCCCCCAGTGGCATAATTAATTTATATATGAAATAAAAGGTTGTTAAGCAGCTGAGGTCAGGGGAATGCCACTGTGCTTCATTGAGGCTTGAGGATTAAGGAATTCTGGTTTGAAGGGAAATGCTTGAGTCAAAAGGTATGATCAGAGGTGTGGCTCCAAGATTCAAGCTCTCAGCTCTCATTCCCCCAGTGGCAAATTAATTTATATATGAAATGAAAGGTTGTTAAGCACCTGAGGTCAGGGGGATGCCACTGTGCTTTAGTCAGGCTTGAGGATTAAGGAATTCTGGTTTGAAGTAAAATGCTGGAGCCAAAAGGCATGATCAGAGGTGTGGCTCCAAGATTCAAGCTCTCAGCTCTCATTCCCCCAGTGGCAAATTAATTTATATATGAAATGAAAGGTTGTTAAGCACCTGAGGTCAGGGGAATGCCACTGTGCTTCAGTCAGGCTTCAGGATTAAGGAATTCTGGTTTGAAGGGAAATGCTGGAGCCTAGAGGTATAGTCAGAGATGCGGCTATAAGATTCAAGCTCTCAGCTCTCATCCCCCAGATGGCATAATTAATTCACAAAACAAATGAATTGTTTCCAAGTAGTTGAGGTCAGGGGAAAGCCACAGTGCTTCAGTCAGGCTTGAGGATTAAGGAATTCTGGTTGGAAGGGAAATGCTGGAGTCATAAGGTATGATCAGAGGTGTGACTCCAAGATTCAAGCTCTCAGCTCTCATTCCCTCAGTGGCATAATTAATTTGTATATGAAATGAAAGGTTGTTAAGCAGCTGAGGTCAGGGGAATGCCACTGTGCTTTAGTCAGGCTTGAGGATTAAGGAATTCTGGTTTGAAGGAAAATGCTGTAGTCAAAAGGTATGATCAGAGGTGCGGCTCCAAGATTCTATTTCTCAGCTCTCATTCCCCCAGTGGCATAATTAAATTAAATATGAAATGAAATGTTGTTAAGCAGATGAGGTCAGAGGAATTCCACTGTGCTTCAGTCAGGCTTGAGGATTAAGGAATTCTGGTCTGAATGGAAATGCTGGAGTCAAAAGGTATGATCAGAGGTGCGGCTCCAAGATTCAAGCTCTCAGATCTTATTCCCCCAGTGGCATAATTAATTTATATATAAAATGAAAGGTTGTTAAGCAGATGAGGTCAGGGGAATGCCACTGTGCTTCAGTCAGGCTTGAGGATTAAGGAATTCTGGTTTGAAGGGAAATGCTGGAGTCAAAAGGTATGATCAGAGGTGTGGCTCCAAGATTCAAGCTCTCAGCTCTCATTCCCCCAGTGGCATAATTAATTTATATATGAAATGAAAGGTTGTAAAGCAGATGAGGTCATTGGAATGCCACTGTGCTCCAGAAAAGCTTGAGGATTGAGGAATTATGGTTTGAAGGAAAATGCTGGAGCCAAAGGGTATGATCAGAGGTGTGGATCCAAGATTCTAACTCTCAGCTCTCATTCCCCCAGTGGAATATCTAATTTATATATGAAATGAAAAGTATTTAAGCAGCTAAGGTCAGGGGAATGCCACTGTGCTTCATTGAGGCTTGAGGATTAAGGAATTCTGGTTTGAAGTAAAATGCTGGAGCCAAAAGGTATGATCAGAGTTGCGGCTCCAAGATTCAAGCTCTCAGCTCTCATTCCGCCAGTGGCATAATTAATTTAAAAATGAAATAAAAGGTTGTTAAGCAGCTGAGGTCAGGGGAATGCCACTGTGCTTCATTGAGGCTTGAGGATTAAGGAATTCTGGTTTGAAGGGAAATGCTTGAGTCAAAAGGTATGATCAGAGGTGTGGCTCCAAGATTCAAGCTCTCAGCTCTCATTCCCCCAGTGGCAAATTAATTTATATATGAAATGAAAGGTTGTTAAGCACCTGAGGTCAGGGGAATGCCACTGTGCTTTAGTCAGGCTTGAGGATTAAGGAATTCTGGTTTGAAGTAAAATGCTGGAGCCAAAAGGCATGATCAGAGGTGTGGCTCCAAGATTCAAGCTCTCAGCTCTCATTCCCCCAGTGGCAAATTAATTTATATATGAAATGAAAGGTTGTTAAGCACCTGAGGTCAGGGGAATGCCACTGTGCTTCAGTCAGGCTTCAGGATTAAGGAATTCTGGTTTGAAGGGAAATGCTGGAGCCTAGAGGTATAGTCAGAGATGCGGCTATAAGATTCAAGCTCTCAGCTCTCATCCCCCAGATGGCATAATTAATTCACAAAACAAATGAATTGTTTCCAAGTAGTTGAGGGCAGGGAAAAGCCACTGTGCTTCAGTCAGGCTTGAGGATTAAGGAATTCTGGTCTGAAGGGAAATGCTGGAGTCAAAAGGTATGATCAGAGGTGTGGCTCCAAGATTCAAGCTCTCAGCTCTCATTCCCCCAGTGGAATATTTAATTTATATATAAAATGAAAGGTTGTTAAGCAGATGAGGTCAGGGGAATGCCACTGTGCTTTATTGAGGCTTGAGGATTAAGGAATTCTGGTTTGAAGGAAAATGCTGGAGCCAAAGGTTATGATCAGAGGTGTGGATCCAAGATTCTAACTCTCAGCTCTCATTCCCCCAGTGGAATATTTAATTTATATATGAAATGAAAGGTTTATATGCAGCTAAGGTCAGGGGAATGCCACTGTGCTTTAGTCAGGCTTGAGGATTAAGGAATTCTGGTTGGAAGGAATGGCTGGAGCTAAAAGGTATGATCAGAGTTGCGGCTCTAAGATTCAAGCTCTCAGCTCTCATTCCCCCAGTGGCATAATTAATTTATATATGAAATTAAAGGTTGTTAAGCAGCTGAGGTCAGGGGAATGCCACTGTGCTTCATTGAGGCTTGAGGATTAAGGAATTCTGGTTTGAAGGGAAATGCTTGAGTCAAAAGGTATGATCAGAGGTGTGGCTCCAAGATTCAAGCTCTCAGCTCTCATTCCCCCAGTGGCAAATTAATTTATATATGAAATGAAAGGTTGTTAAGCACCTGAGGTCAGGGGAATGCCACTGTGCTTTAGTCAGGCTTGAGGATTAAGGAATTCTGGTTTGAAGGAAAATGCTGGAGCCAAAAGGCATGATCAGAGGTGCGGCTCCAAGATTCTAGTTCTCAGCTCTCATCCCCCCAGTGGCATAATTAAATTAAATATGAAATGAAAGGTTGTTAAGCAGCTGAGGTCAGGGGAATGCCACTGTGCTTCAGTCAGGCTTGAGGATTAAGGAATTCTGGTTTGAAGGGAAATGCTGGAACATAGAGGTATAGTCAGAGATGCGGCTATAAGATTCAAGCTCTCAGCTCTCAACCCCCCAATGGCATATTTAATTCACAAAACAAATGAATTGTTTCCAAGTAGTTGAGGTCAGGGGAAAGCCACTGTGCTTCAGTCAGGCTTGAGGATTAAGGAATTCTGGTTGGAAGGGAAATGCTGGAGTCATAAGGTATGATCAGAGGTGTGACTCCAAGATTCAAGCTCTCAGCTCTCATTCCCTCAGTGGCATAATTAATTTGTATATGAAATAAAAGGTTGTTAAGCAGCTGAGGTCAGGGGAATGCCACTGTGCTTTAGTCAGGCTTGAGGATTAAGGAATTCTGGTTTGAAGGAAAATGCTGGAGTCAAAAGTTATGATCAGAGGTGCGGCTCCAAGATTCTATTTCTCAGCTCTCATTCCCCCAGTGGCAAATTGATTTAAATATGAAATGAAAGGTTGTTAAGCACCTGAGGTCAGGGGAATGCCACTGTGCTTTAGTCAGGCTTGAGGATTAAGGAATTCTGGTTTGAAGGAAAATGCTGGAGCCAAAAGGCATGATCAGAGGTGCGGCTCCAAGATTCTAGTTCTCAGCTCTCATTCCCCCAGTGGCATAATTAAATTAAATATGAAATGAAAGGTTGTTAAGCAGCTGAGGTCAGGGGAATGCCACTGTGCTTCAGTCAGGCTTGAGGATTAAGGAATTCTGGTTTGAAGGGAAATGCTGGAACCTAGAGGTATAGTCAGAGATGCGGCTATAAGATTCAAGCTCTCAGCTCTCAACCCCCCAATGGCATATTTAATTCACAAAACAAATGAATTGTTTCCACGTAGTTGAGGTCAGGGGAAAGCCACAGTGCTTCAGTCAGGCTTGAGGATTAAGGAATTCTGGTTGGAAGGGAAATGCTGGAGTCATAAGGTATGATCAGAGGTGTGACTCCAAGATTCAAGCTCTCAGCTCTCATTCCCTCAGTGGCATAATTAATTTGTATATGAAATGAAAGGTTTTTAAGCAGCTGAGGTCAGGGGAATGCCACTGTGCTTTAGTCAGGCTTGAGGATTAAGGAATTCTGGTTTGAAGGAAAATGCTGGAGTCAAAAGGTATGATCAGAGGTGCGGCTCCAAGATTCTATTTCTCAGCTCTCATTCCCCCAGTGGCATAATTAAATTAAATATGAAATGAAATGTTGTTAAGCAGATGAGGTCAGAGGAATTCCACTGTGCTTCAGTCAGGCTTGAGGATTAAGGAATTCTGGTCTGAAGGGAAATGCTGGAGTCAAAAGGTATGATCAGAGGTTTGACTCCAAGATTCAAGCTCTCAGCTCTCATTCCCTCAGTGGCATAATTAATTTGTATATGAAATGAAAGGTTGTTAAGCAGCTGAGGTCAGGGGAATGCCACTGTGCTTTAGTCAGGCTTGAGGATTAAGGAATTCTGGTTTGAAGGAAAATGCTGGAGTCAAAAGGTATGATCAGAGGTGCGGCTCCAAGATTCTATTTCTCAGCTCTCATTCCCCCAGTGGCATAATTGATTTAAATATGAAATGAAAGGTTTTTAAGCAGCTGAGGTCAGGGGAATGCCACTGTGCTTCAGTCAGGCTTGAGGATTAAGGAATTCTGGTCTGAATGGAAATGCTGGAGTCAAAAGGTATGATCAGAGGTGCGGCTCCAAGATTCAAGCTCTCAGATCTTATTCCCCCAGTGGCATAATTAATTAATATATAAAATGAAAGGTTGTTAAGCAGATGAGGTCAGGGGAATGCCACTGTGCTTCAGTCAGGCTTGAGGATTAAGGAATTCTGGTTTGAAGGGAAATGCTGGAGTCAAAAGGTATGATCAGAGGTGTGGCTCCAAGATTCAAGCTCTCAGCTCTCATTCCCCCAGTGGCATAATTAATTTATATATGAAATGAAAGGTTGTAAAGCAGATGAGGTCATTGGAATGCCACTGTGCTCCAGAAAAGCTTGAGGATTGAGGAATTATGGTTTGAAGGAAAATGCTGGAGCCAAAGGGTATGATCAGAGGTGTGGATCCAAGATTCTAACTCTCAGCTCTCATTCCCCCAGTGGAATATTTAATTTATATATGAAATGAAAAGTTTTTAAGCAGCTAAGGTCAGGGGAATGCCACTGTGCTTCATTGAGGCTTGAGGATTAAGGAATTCTGGTTTGAAGTAAAATGCTGGAGCCAAAAGGTATGATCAGAGTTGCGGCTCCAAGATTCAAGCTCTCAGCTCTCATTCCCCCAGTGGCATAATTAATTTATATATGAAATAAAAGGTTGTTAAGCAGCTGAGGTCAGGGGAATGCCACTGTGCTTCATTGAGGCTTGAGGATTAAGGAATTCTGGTTTGAAGGGAAATGCTTGAGTCAAAAGGTATGATCAGAGGTGTGGCTCCAAGATTCAAGCTCTCAGCTCTCATTCCCCCAGTGGCAAATTAATTTATATATGAAATGAAAGGTTGTTAAGCACCTGAGGTCAGGGGGATGCCACTGTGCTTTAGTCAGGCTTGAGGATTAAGGAATTCTGGTTTGAAGTAAAATGCTGGAGCCAAAAGGCATGATCAGAGGTGTGGCTCCAAGATTCAAGCTCTCAGCTCTCATTCCCCCAGTGGCAAATTAATTTATATATGAAATGAAAGGTTGTTAAGCACCTGAGGTCAGGGGAATGCCACTGTGCTTCAGTCAGGCTTCAGGATTAAGGAATTCTGGTTTGAAGGGAAATGCTGGAGCCTAGAGGTATAGTCAGAGATGCGGCTATAAGATTCAAGCTCTCAGCTCTCATCCCCCAGATGGCATAATTAATTCACAAAACAAATGAATTGTTTCCAAGTAGTTGAGGTCAGGGGAAAGCCACAGTGCTTCAGTCAGGCTTGAGGATTAAGGAATTCTGGTTGGAAGGGAAATGCTGGAGTCATAAGGTATGATCAGAGGTGTGACTCCAAGATTCAAGCTCTCAGCTCTCATTCCCTCAGTGGCATAATTAATTTGTATATGAAATGAAAGGTTGTTAAGCAGCTGAGGTCAGGGGAATGCCACTGTGCTTTAGTCAGGCTTGAGGATTAAGGAATTCTGGTTTGAAGGAAAATGCTGGAGTCAAAAGGTATGATCAGAGGTGCGGCTCCAAGATTCTATTTCTCAGCTCTCATTCCCCCAGTGGCATAATTAAATTAAATATGAAATGAAATGTTGTTAAGCAGATGAGGTCAGAGGAATTCCACTGTGCTTCAGTCAGGCTTGAGGATTAAGGAATTCTGGTCTGAATGGAAATGCTGGAGTCAAAAGGTATGATCAGAGGTGCGGCTCCAAGATTCAAGCTCTCAGATCTTATTCCCCCAGTGGCATAATTAATTTATATATAAAATGAAAGGTTGTTAAGCAGATGAGGTCAGGGGAATGCCACTGTGCTTCAGTCAGGCTTGAGGATTAAGGAATTCTGGTTTGAAGGGAAATGCTGGAGTCAAAAGGTATGATCAGAGGTGTGGCTCCAAGATTCAAGCTCTCAGCTCTCATTCCCCCAGTGGCATAATTAATTTATATATGAAATGAAAGGTTGTAAAGCAGATGAGGTCATTGGAATGCCACTGTGCTCCAGAAAAGCTTGAGGATTGAGGAATTATGGTTTGAAGGAAAATGCTGGAGCCAAAGGGTATGATCAGAGGTGTGGATCCAAGATTCTAACTCTCAGCTCTCATTCCCCCAGTGGAATATCTAATTTATATATGAAATGAAAAGTTTTTAAGCAGCTAAGGTCAGGGGAATGCCACTGTGCTTCATTGAGGCTTGAGGATTAAGGAATTCTGGTTTGAAGTAAAATGCTGGAGCCAAAAGGTATGATCAGAGTTGCGGCTCCAAGATTCAAGCTCTCAGCTCTCATTCCGCCAGTGGCATAATTAATTTATATATGAAATAAAAGGTTGTTAAGCAGCTGAGGTCAGGGGAATGCCACTGTGCTTCATTGAGGCTTGAGGATTAAGGAATTCTGGTTTGAAGGGAAATGCTTGAGTCAAAAGGTATGATCAGAGGTGTGGCTCCAAGATTCAAGCTCTCAGCTCTCATTCCCCCAGTGGCAAATTAATTTATATATGAAATGAAAGGTTGTTAAGCACCTGAGGTCAGGGGAATGCCACTGTGCTTTAGTCAGGCTTGAGGATTAAGGAATTCTGGTTTGAAGTAAAATGCTGGAGCCAAAAGGCATGATCAGAGGTGTGGCTCCAAGATTCAAGCTCTCAGCTCTCATTCCCCCAGTGGCAAATTAATTTATATATGAAATGAAAGGTTGTTAAGCACCTGAGGTCAGGGGAATGCCACTGTGCTTCAGTCAGGCTTCAGGATTAAGGAATTCTGGTTTGAAGGGAAATGCTGGAGCCTAGAGGTATAGTCAGAGATGCGGCTATAAGATTCAAGCTCTCAGCTCTCATCCCCCAGATGGCATAATTAATTCACAAAACAAATGAATTGTTTCCAAGTAGTTGAGGGCAGGGAAAAGCCACTGTGCTTCAGTCAGGCTTGAGGATTAAGGAATTCTGGTCTGAAGGGAAATGCTGGAGTCAAAAGGTATGATCAGAGGTGTGGCTCCAAGATTCAAGCTCTCAGCTCTCATTCCCCCAGTGGAATATTTAATTTATATATAAAAAGAAAGGTTTTTAAGCAGCTTAGGTCAGGGGAATGCCACTGTGCTTTATTGAGGCTTGAGGATTAAGGAATTCTGGTTTGAAGGAAAATGCTGGAGCCAAAGGTTATGATCAGAGGTGTGGATCCAAGATTCTAACTCTCAGCTCTCATTCCCCCAGTGGAATATTTAATTTATATATGAAATGAAAGGTTTATATGCAGCTAAGGTCAGGGGAATGCCACTGTGCTTTAGTCAGGCTTGAGGATTAAGGAATTCTGGTTGGAAGGAATGGCTGGAGCTAAAAGGTATGATCAGAGTTGCGGCTCTAAGATTCAAGCTCTCAGCTCTCATTCCCCCAGTGGCATAATTAATTTATATATGAAATTAAAGGTTGTTAAGCAGCTGAGGTCAGAAGAATGCCACTGTGCTTCATTGAGGCTTGAGGATTAAGGAATTCTGGTTTGAAGGGAAATGCTTGAGTCAAAAGGTATGATCAGAGGTGTGGCTCCAAGATTCAAGCTCTCAGCTCTCATTCCCCCAGTGGCAAATTAATTTATATATGAAATGAAAGGTTGTTAAGCACCTGAGGTCAGGGGAATGCCACTGTGCTTTAGTCAGGCTTGAGGATTAAGGAATTCTGGTTTGAAGGAAAATGCTGGAGCCAAAAGGCATGATCAGAGGTGCGGCTCCAAGATTCTAGTTCTCAGCTCTCATCCCCCCAGTGGCATAATTAAATTAAATATGAAATGAAAGGTTGTTAAGCAGCTGAGGTCAGGGGAATGCCACTGTGCTTCAGTCAGGCTTGAGGATTAAGGAATTCTGGTTTGAAGGGAAATGCTGGAACATAGAGGTATAGTCAGAGATGCGGCTATAAGATTCAAGCTCTCAGCTCTCAACCCCCCAATGGCATATTTAATTCACAAAACAAATGAATTGTTTCCAAGTAGTTGAGGTCAGGGGAAAGCCACTGTGCTTCAGTCAGGCTTGAGGATTAAGGAATTCTGGTTGGAAGGGAAATGCTGGAGTCATAAGGTATGATCAGAGGTGTGACTCCAAGATTCAAGCTCTCAGCTCTCATTCCCTCAGTGGCATAATTAATTTGTATATGAAATAAAAGGTTGTTAAGCAGCTGAGGTCAGGGGAATGCCACTGTGCTTTAGTCAGGCTTGAGGATTAAGGAATTCTGGTTTGATGGGAAATGCTGGAGTCAAAAGGTATGATCAGAGGTGTGGCTCCAAGATTCAAGCTCTCAGCTCTCATTCCCCCAGTGGCAAATTAATTTATATATGAAATGAAAGGTTGTTAAGCACCTGAGGTCAGGGGAATGCCACTGTGCTTTAGTCAGGCTTGAGGATTAAGGAATTCTGGTTTGAAGGAAAATGCTGGAGCCAAAAGGCATGATCAGAGGTGCGGCTCCAAGATTCTATTTCTCAGCTCTCATTCCCTCAGTGGCATAATTGATTTAAATATGAAATGAAAGGTTGTTAAGCAGCTGAGGTCAGGGGAAAGCCACTGTGCTTCAGTCAGGCTTGAGGATTAAGGAATTCTGGTCTGAATGGAAATGCTGGAGTCAAAAGGTATGATCAGAGGTGCGGCTCCAAGATTCAAGCTCTCAGATCTCATTCCCCCAGTGGCATAATTAAATTAAATATGAAATGAAATGTTGTTAAGCAGATGAGGTCAGAGGAATTCCACTGTGCTTCAGTCAGGCTTGAGGATTAAGGAATTCTGGTCTGAAGGGAAATGCTGGAGTCAAAAGGTATGATCAGAGGTGTGACTCCAAGATTCAAGCTCTCAGCTCTCATTCCCTCAGTGGTATAATTAATTTGTATATGAAATGAAAGGTTGTTAAGCAGCTGAGGTCAGGGGAATGCCACTGTGCTTTAGTCAGGCTTGAGGATTAAGGAATTCTGGTTTGAAGGAAAATGCTGGAGTCAAAAGGTATGATCAGAGGTGCGGCTCCAAGATTCTATTTCTCAGCTCTCATTCCCCCAGTGGCAAATTGATTTAAATATGAAATGAAAGGTTGTTAAGCACCTGAGGTCAGGGGAATGCCACTGTGCTTTAGTCAGGCTTGAGGATTAAGGAATTCTGGTTTGAAGGAAAATGCTGGAGCCAAAAGGCATGATCAGAGGTGCGGCTCCAAGATTCTAGTTCTCAGCTCTCATTCCCCCAGTGGCATAATTAAATTAAATATGAAATGAAAGGTTGTTAAGCAGCTGAGGTCAGGGGAATGCCACTGTGCTTCAGTCAGGCTTGAGGATTAAGGAATTCTGGTTTGAAGGGAAATGCTGGAACCTAGAGGTATAGTCAGAGATGCGGCTATAAGATTCAAGCTCTCAGCTCTCAACCCCCCAATGGCATATTTAATTCACAAAACAAATGAATTTTTTCCACGTAGTTGAGGTCAGGGGAAAGCCACAGTGCTTCAGTCAGGCTTGAGGATTAAGGAATTCTGGTTGGAAGGGAAATGCTGGAGTCATAAGGTATGATCAGAGGTGTGACTCCAAGATTCAAGCTCTCAGCTCTCATTCCCTCAGTGGCATAATTAATTTGTATATGAAATGAAAGGTTTTTAAGCAGCTGAGGTCAGGGGAATGCCACTGTGCTTTAGTCAGGCTTGAGGATTAAGGAATTCTGGTTTGAAGGAAAATGCTGGAGTCAAAAGGTATGATCAGAGGTGCGGCTCCAAGATTCTATTTCTCAGCTCTCATTCCCCCAGTGGAATAATTAAATTAAATATGAAATGAAATGTTGTTAAGCAGATGAGGTCAGAGGAATTCCACTGTGCTTCAGTCAGGCTTGAGGATTAAGGAATTCTGGTCTGAAGGGAAATGCTGGAGTCAAAAGGTATGATCAGAGGTTTGACTCCAAGATTCAAGCTCTCAGCTCTCATTCCCTCAGTGGCATAATTAATTTGTATATGAAATGAAAGGTTGTTAAGCAGCTGAGGTCAGGGGAATGCCACTGTGCTTTAGTCAGGCTTGAGGATTAAGGAATTCTGGTTTGAAGGAAAATGCTGGAGTCAAAAGGTATGATCAGAGGTGCGGCTCCAAGATTCTATTTCTCAGCTCTCATTCCCCCAGTGGCATAATTGATTTAAATATGAAATGAAAGGTTGTTAAGCAGCTGAGGTCAGGGGAATGCCACTGTGCTTCAGTCAGGCTTGAGGATTAAGGAATTCTGGTCTGAATGGAAATGCTGGAGTCAAAAGGTATGATCAGAGGTGCGGCTCCAAGATTCTATTTCTCAGCTCTCATTCCCCCAGTGGCATAATTAAATTAAATATGAAATGAAATGTTGTTAAGCAGATGAGGTCAGAGGAATTCCACTGTGCTTCAGTCAGGCTTGAGGATTAAGGAATTCTGGTCTGAATGGAAATGCTGGAGTCAAAAGGTATGATCAGAGGTGCGGCTCCAAGATTCAAGCTCTCAGATCTTATTCCCCCAGTGGCATAATTAATTTATATATAAAATGAAAGGTTGTTAAGCAGATGAGGTCAGGGGAATGCCACTGTGCTTCAGTCAGGCTTGAGGATTAAGGAATTCTGGTTTGAAGGGAAATGCTGGAGTCAAAAGGTATGATCAGAGGTGTGGCTCCAAGATTCAAGCTCTCAGCTCTCATTCCCCCAGTGGCATAATTAATTTATATATGAAATGAAAGGTTGTAAAGCAGATGAGGTCATTGGAATGCCACTGTGCTCCAGAAAAGCTTGAGGATTGAGGAATTATGGTTTGAAGGAAAATGCTGGAGCCAAAGGGTATGATCAGAGGTGTGGATCCAAGATTCTAACTCTCAGCTCTCATTCCCCCAGTGGAATATCTAATTTATATATGAAATGAAAAGTTTTTAAGCAGCTAAGGTCAGGGGAATGCCACTGTGCTTCATTGAGGCTTGAGGATTAAGGAATTCTGGTTTGAAGTAAAATGCTGGAGCCAAAAGGTATGATCAGAGTTGCGGCTCCAAGATTCAAGCTCTCAGCTCTCATTCCGCCAGTGGCATAATTAATTTATATATGAAATAAAAGGTTGTTAAGCAGCTGAGGTCAGGGGAATGCCACTGTGCTTCATTGAGGCTTGAGGATTAAGGAATTCTGGTTTGAAGGGAAATGCTTGAGTCAAAAGGTATGATCAGAGGTGTGGCTCCAAGATTCAAGCTCTCAGCTCTCATTCCCCCAGTGGCAAATTAATTTATATATGAAATGAAAGGTTGTTAAGCACCTGAGGTCAGGGGAATGCCACTGTGCTTTAGTCAGGCTTGAGGATTAAGGAATTCTGGTTTGAAGTAAAATGCTGGAGCCAAAAGGCATGATCAGAGGTGTGGCTCCAAGATTCAAGCTCTCAGCTCTCATTCCCCCAGTGGCAAATTAATTTATATATGAAATGAAAGGTTGTTAAGCACCTGAGGTCAGGGGAATGCCACTGTGCTTCAGTCAGGCTTGAGGATTAAGGAATTCTGGTTTGAAGGGAAATGCTGGAGCCTAGAGGTATAGTCAGAGATGCGGCTATAAGATTCAAGCTCTCAGCTCTCATCCCCCAGATGGCATAATTAATTCACAAAACAAATGAATTGTTTCCAAGTAGTTGAGGGCAGGGAAAAGCCACTGTGCTTCAGTCAGGCTTGAGGATTAAGGAATTCTGGTCTGAAGGGAAATGCTGGAGTCAAAAGGTATGATCAGAGGTGTGGCTCCAAGATTCAAGCTCTCAGCTCTCATTCCCCCAGTGGAATATTTAATTTATATATAAAAAGAAAGGTTTTTAAGCAGCTTAGGTCAGGGGAATGCCACTGTGCTTTATTGAGGCTTGAGGATTAAGGAATTCTGGTTTGAAGGAAAATGCTGGAGCCAAAGGTTATGATCAGAGGTGTGGATCCAAGATTCTAACTCTCAGCTCTCATTCCCCCAGTGGAATATTTAATTTATATATGAAATGAAAGGTTTATATGCAGCTAAGGTCAGGGGAATGCCACTGTGCTTTAGTCAGGCTTGAGGATTAAGGAATTCTGGTTGGAAGGAATGGCTGGAGCTAAAAGGTATGATCAGAGTTGCGGCTCTAAGATTCAAGCTCTCAGCTCTCATTCCCCCAGTGGCATAATTAATTTATATATGAAATTAAAGGTTGTTAAGCAGCTGAGGTCAGGGGAATGCCACTGTGCTTCATTGAGGCTTGAGGATTAAGGAATTCTGGTTTGAAGGGAAATGCTTGAGTCAAAAGGTATGATCAGAGGTGTGGCTCCAAGATTCAAGCTCTCAGCTCTCATTCCCCCAGTGGCAAATTAATTTATATATGAAATGAAAGGTTGTTAAGCACCTGAGGTCAGGGGAATGCCACTGTGCTTTAGTCAGGCTTGAGGATTAAGGAATTCTGGTTTGAAGGAAAATGCTGGAGCCAAAAGGCATGATCAGAGGTGCGGCTCCAAGATTCTAGTTCTCAGCTCTCATCCCCCCAGTGGCATAATTAAATTAAATATGAAATGAAAGGTTGTTAAGCAGCTGAGGTCAGGGGAATGCCACTGTGCTTCAGTCAGGCTTGAGGATTAAGGAATTCTGGTTTGAAGGGAAATGCTGGAACATAGAGGTATAGTCAGAGATGCGGCTATAAGATTCAAGCTCTCAGCTCTCAACCCCCCAATGGCATATTTAATTCACAAAACAAATGAATTGTTTCCAAGTAGTTGAGGTCAGGGGAAAGCCACTGTGCTTCAGTCAGGCTTGAGGATTAAGGAATTCTGGTTGGAAGGGAAATGCTGGAGTCATAAGGTATGATCAGAGGTGTGACTCCAAGATTCAAGCTCTCAGCTCTCATTCCCTCAGTGGCATAATTAATTTGTATATGAAATAAAAGGTTGTTAAGCAGCTGAGGTCAGGGGAATGCCACTGTGCTTTAGTCAGGCTTGAGGATTAAGGAATTCTGGTTTGATGGGAAATGCTGGAGTCAAAAGGTATGATCAGAGGTGTGGCTCCAAGATTCAAGCTCTCAGCTCTCATTCCCCCAGTGGCAAATTAATTTATATATGAAATGAAAGGTTGTTAAGCACCTGAGGTCAGGGGAATGCCACTGTGCTTTAGTCAGGCTTGAGGATTAAGGAATTCTGGTTTGAAGGAAAATGCTGGAGCCAAAAGGCATGATCAGAGGTGCGGCTCCAAGATTCTATTTCTCAGCTCTCATTCCCTCAGTGGCATAATTGATTTAAATATGAAATGAAAGGTTGTTAAGCAGCTGAGGTCAGGGGAATGCCACTGTGCTTCAGTCAGGCTTGAGGATTAAGGAATTCTGGTTTGAAGGGAAATGCTGGAGTCAAAAGGTATGATCAGAGGTGTGGCTCCAAGATTCAAGCTCTCAGCTCTCATTCCCCCAGTGGCATAATTAATTTATATATGAAATGAAAGGTTGTAAAGCAGATGAGGTCATTGGAATGCCACTGTGCTCCAGAAAAGCTTGAGGATTGAGGAATTATGGTTTGAAGGAAAATGCTGGAGCCAAAGGGTATGATCAGAGGTGTGGATCCAAGATTCTAACTCTCAGCTCTCATTCCCCCAGTGGAATATTTAATTTATATATGAAATGAAAAGTTTTTAAGCAGCTAAGGTCAGGGGAATGCCACTGTGCTTCATTGAGGCTTGAGGATTAAGGAATTCTGGTTTGAAGTAAAATGCTGGAGCCAAAAGGTATGATCAGAGTTGCGGCTCCAAGATTCAAGCTCTCAGCTCTCATTCCCCCAGTGGCATAATTAATTTATATATGAAATAAAAGGTTGTTAAGCAGCTGAGGTCAGGGGAATGCCACTGTGCTTCATTGAGGCTTGAGGATTAAGGAATTCTGGTTTGAAGGGAAATGCTTGAGTCAAAAGGTATGATCAGAGGTGTGGCTCCAAGATTCAAGCTCTCAGCTCTCATTCCCCCAGTGGCAAATTAATTTATATATGAAATGAAAGGTTGTTAAGCACCTGAGGTCAGGGGAATGCCACTGTGCTTTAGTCAGGCTTGAGGATTAAGGAATTCTGGTTTGAAGTAAAATGCTGGAGCCAAAAGGCATGATCAGAGGTGTGGCTCCAAGATTCAAGCTCTCAGCTCTCATTCCCCCAGTGGCAAATTAATTTATATATGAAATGAAAGGTTGTTAAGCACCTGAGGTCAGGGGAATGCCACTGTGCTTCAGTCAGGCTTCAGGATTAAGGAATTCTGGTTTGAAGGGAAATGCTGGAGCCTAGAGGTATAGTCAGAGATGCGGCTATAAGATTCAAGCTCTCAGCTCTCATCCCCCAGATGGCATAATTAATTCACAAAACAAATGAATTGTTTCCAAGTAGTTGAGGGCAGGGAAAAGCCACTGTGCTTCAGTCAGGCTTGAGGATTAAGGAATTCTGGTCTGAAGGGAAATGCTGGAGTCAAAAGGTATGATCAGAGGTGTGGCTCCAAGATTCAAGCTCTCAGCTCTCATTCCCCCAGTGGAATATTTAATTTATATATAAAAAGAAAGGTTTTTAAGCAGCTAAGGTCAGGGGAATGCCACTGTGCTTTATTGAGGCTTGAGGATTAAGGAATTCTGGTTTGAAGGAAAATGCTGGAGCCAAAGGTTATGATCAGAGGTGTGGATCCAAGATTCTAACTCTCAGCTCTCATTCCCCCAGTGGAATATTTAATTTATATATGAAAGGTTTATATGCAGCTAAGGTCAGGGGAATGCCACTGTGCTTTAGTCAGGCTTGAGGATTAAGGAATTCTGGTTGGAAGGAATGGCTGGAGCTAAAAGGTATGATCAGAGTTGCGGCTCTAAGATTCAAGCTCTCAGCTCTCATTCCCCCAGTGGCATAATTAATTTATATATGAAATTAAAGGTTGTTAAGCAGCTGAGGTCAGGGGAATGCCACTGTGCTTCATTGAGGCTTGAGGATTAAGGAATTCTGGTTTGAAGGGAAATGCTTGAGTCAAAAGGTATGATCAGAGGTGTGGCTCCAAGATTCAAGCTCTCAGCTCTCATTCCCCCAGTGGCAAATTAATTTATATATGAAATGAAAGGTTGTTAAGCACCTGAGGTCAGGGGAATGCCACTGTGCTTTAGTCAGGCTTGAGGATTAAGGAATTCTGGTTTGAAGGAAAATGCTGGAGCCAAAAGGCATGATCAGAGGTGCGGCTCCAAGATTCTAGTTCTCAGCTCTCATCCCCCCAGTGGCATAATTAAATTAAATATGAAATGAAAGGTTGTTAAGCAGCTGAGGTCAGGGGAATGCCACTGTGCTTCAGTCAGGCTTGAGGATTAAGGAATTCTGGTTTGAAGGGAAATGCTGGAACATAGAGGTATAGTCAGAGATGCGGCTATAAGATTCAAGCTCTCAGCTCTCAACCCCCCAATGTCATATTTAATTCACAAAACAAATGAATTGTTTCCAAGTAGTTGAGGTCAGAGAAATTCCACTGTGCTTCAGTCAGGCTTGAGGATTAAGGAATTCTGGTCTGAAGGAAAATGCTGGAGTCAAAAGGTATGATCAGAGGTTTGACTCCAAGATTCAAGCTCTCAGCTCTCATTCCCTCAGTGGCATAATTAATTTGTATATGAAATGAAAGGTTGTTAAGCAGCTGAGGTCAGGGGAATGCCACTGTGCTTTAGTCAGGCTTGAGGATTAAGGAATTCTGGTTTGAAGGAAAATGCTGGAGTCAAAAGGTATGATCAGAGGTGCGGCTCCAAGATTCTATTTCTCAGCTCTCATTCCCCCAGTGGCATAATTGATTTAAATATGAAATGAAAGGTTGTTAAGCAGCTGAGGTCAGGGGAATGCCACTGTGCTTTAGTCAGGCTTGAGGATTAAGGAATTCTGGTTTGAAGGAAAATGCTGGAGCCAAAAGGCATGATCAGAGGTGCGGCTCCAAGATTCTATTTCTCAGCTCTCATTCCCCCAGTGGCATAAATGATTTAAATATGAAATGAAAGGTTGTTAAGCAGCTGAGGTCAGGGGAATGCCACTGTGCTTCAGTCAGGCTTGAGGATTAAGGAATTCTGGTCTAAATGGAAATGCTGGAGTCAAAAGGTATGATCAGAGGTGCGGCTCCAAGATTCAAGCTCTCAGATCTCATTCCCCCAGTGAAATAATTAATTTATATATGAAATAAAAGGTTGTTAAGCAGCTGAGGTCAGGGGAATGCCACTGTGCTTCATTGAGGCTTGATGCTTAAGGAATTCTGGTTTGAAGGGAAATGCTTATGTCAAAAGGTATGATCAGAGGTGTGGCTCCAAGATTCAAGCTCTCAGCTCTCATTCCCCCAGTGGCAAATTAATTTATATATGAAATGAAAGGTTGTTAAGCACCTGAGCTCAGGGGAATGCCACTGTGCTTTAGTCAGGCTTGAGGATTAAGGAATTCTGGTTTGAATGGAAATGCTGGAGCCTAGAGGTATAGTCAGAGATGCGGCTATAAGATTCAAGCTCTCAGCTCTCATCCCCCAGATGGCATAATTAATTCACAAAACAAATGAATTGTTTCCAAGTAGTTGAGGTCAGGGAAAAGCCACTGTGCTTCAGTCAGGCTTGAGGATTAAGGAATTCTGGTCTGAAGGGAAATGCTGGAGTCAAAAGGTATGATCAGAGGTGTGGCTCCAAGATTCAAGCTCTCAGCTTTCATTCCCCCAGTGGAATATTTAATTTATATATAAAAAGAAAGGTTTTTAAGCAGCTAAGGTCAGGGGAATGCCACTGTGCTTCATTAAGGCTTGAGGATTAAGGAATTCTGGTTTGAAGGAAAATGCTGGAGCCAAAGGTTATGATCAGAGGTGTGGCTCCAAGATTCAAGCTCTCAGCTCTCATTCCCCCAGTGGAATATTTAATTTATATATGAAATGAAAGGTTGTTAAGCAGCTGAGGTCAGGGGAATGCCACTGTGCTTCAGTCAGGCTTGAGGATTAAGGAATTCTGGTTTGAAGGGAAATGCTGGAGTCAAAAGGTATGATCAGAGGTGTGACTCCAAGATTCAAGCTCTCAGCTCTCATTCCCCCAGTGGCAAATTAATTTATATATGAAATGAAAGGTTGTTAAGCACCTGAGGTCAGGGGAATGCCACTGTGCTTCAGTCAGGCTTCAGGATTAAGGAATTCTGGTTTGAAGGGAAATGCTGGAGCCTAGATGTATAGTCAGAGATGCGAATATAAGATTCAAGCTCTCAGCTCTCAACCCCCCAATGGCATATTTAATTCACAAAACAAATGAATTGTTTCCAAGTAGTTGAGGTCAGGGGAAAGCCACAGTGCTTCAGTCAGGCTTGAGGATTAAGGAATTCTGGTTGGAAGGGAAATGCTGGAGTCATAAGGTATGATCAGAGGTGTGACTCCAAGATTCAAGCTCTCAGCTCTCATTCCCTCAGTGGCATAATTAATTTGTATATGAAATGGAAGGTTGTTAAGCAGCTGAGGTCAGGGGAATGCCACTGTGCTTTAGTCAGGCTTGAGGATTAAGGAATTCTGGTTTGAAGGAAAATGCTGGAGTCAAAAGGTATGATCAGAGGTGCGGCTCCAAGATCCTATTTCTCAGCTCTCATTCCCCCAGTGGCATAATTAAATTAAATATGAAATGAAATGTTGTTAAGCAGATGAAGTCAGAGGAATTCCACTGTGCTTCAGTCAGGCTTGAGGATTAAGGAATTCTGGTCTGAAGGGAAATGCTGGAGTCAAAAGGTATGATCAGAGGTGTGACTCCAAGATTCAAGCTCTCAGCTCTCATTCCCTCAGTGGTATAATTAATTTGTATATGAAATGAAAGGTTGTTAAGCAGCTGAGGTCAGGGGAATGCCACTGTGCTTTAGTCAGGCTTGAGGATTAAGGAATTCTGGTTTGAAGGAAAATGCTGGAGTCAAAAGGTATGATCAGAGGTGCGGCTCCAAGATTCTATTTCTCAGCTCTCATTCCCCCAGTGGCAAATTGATTTAAATATGAAATGAAAGGTTGTTAAGCACCTGAGGTCAGGGGAATGCCACTGTGCTTTAGTCAGGCTTGAGGATTAAGGAATTCTGGTTTGAAGGAAAATGCTGGAGCCAAAAGGCATGATCAGAGGTGCGGCTCCAAGATTCTAGTTCTCAGCTCTCATTCCCCCAGTGGCATAATTAAATTAAATATGAAATGAAAGGTTGTTAAGCAGCTGAGGTCAGGGGAATGCCACTGTGCTTCAGTCAGGCTTGAGGATTAAGGAATTCTGGTTTGAAGGGAAATGCTGGAACCTAGAGGTATAGTCAGAGATGCGGCTATAAGATTCAAGCTCTCAGCTCTCAACCCCCCAATGGCATATTTAATTCACAAAACAAATGAATTGTTTCCAAGTAGTTGAGGTCAGGGGAAAGCCACAGTGCTTCAGTCAGGCTTGAGGATTAAGGAATTCTGGTTGGAAGGGAAATGCTGGAGTCATAAGGTATGATCAGAGGTGTGACTCCAAGATTCAAGCTCTCAGCTCTCATTCCCTCAGTGGCATAATTAATTTGTATATGAAATGAAAGGTTGTTAAGCAGCTGAGGTCAGGGGAATGCCACTGTGCTTTAGTCAGGCTTGAGGATTAAGGAATTCTGGTTTGAAGGAAAATGCTGGAGTCAAAAGGTATGATCAGAGGTGCGGCTCCAAGATTCTATTTCTCAGCTCTCATTCCCCCAGTGGCATAATTAAATTAAATATGAAATGAAATGTTGTTAAGCAGATGAGGTCAGAGGAATTCCACTGTGCTTCAGTCAGGCTTGAGGATTAAGGAATTCTGGTCTGAAGGGAAATGCTGGAGTCAAAAGGTATGATCAGAGGTTTGACTCCAAGATTCAAGCTCTCAGCTCTCATTCCCTCAGTGGCATAATTAATTTGTATATGAAATGAAAGGTTGTTAAGCAGCTGAGGTCAGGGGAATGCCACTGTGCTTTAGTCAGGCTTGAGGATTAAGGAATTCTGGTTTGAAGGAAAATGCTGGAGTCAAAAGGTATGATCAGAGGTGCGGCTCCAAGATTCTATTTCTCAGCTCTCATTCCCCCAGTGGCATAATTGATTTAAATATGAAATGAAAGGTTGTTTAGCAGCTGAGGTCAGGGGAATGCCACTGTGCTTCAGTCAGGCTTGAGGATTAAGGAATTCTGGTCTGAATGGAAATGCTGGAGTCAAAAGGTATGATCAGAGGTGCGGCTCCAAGATTCAAGCTCTCAGATCTTATTCCCCCAGTGGCATAATTAATTTATATATAAAATGAAAGGTTGTTAAGCAGATGAGGTCAGGGGAATGCCACTGTGCTTCAGTCAGGCTTGGGGATTAAGGAATTCTGGTTTGAAGGGAAATGCTGGAGTCAAAAGGTATGATCAGAGGTGTGGCTCCAAGATTCAAGCTCTCAGCTCTCATTCCCCCAGTGGCATAAATAATTTATATATGAAATGAAAGGTTGTAAAGCAGATGAGGTCATTGGAATGCCACTGTGCTCCAGAAAAGCTTGAGGATTGAGGAATTATGGTTTGAAGGAAAATGCTGGAGCCAAAGGGTATGATCAGAGGTGTGGATCCAAGATTCTAACTCTCAGCTCTCATTCCCCCAGTGGAATATTTAATTTATATATGAAATGAAAAGTTTTTAAGCAGCTAAGGTCAGGGGAATGCCACTGTGCTTCATTGAGGCTTGAGGATTAAGGAATTCTGGTTTGAAGTAAAATGCTGGAGCCAAAAGGTATGATCAGAGTTGCGGCTCCAAGATTCAAGCTCTCAGCTCTCATTCCCCCAGTGGCATAATTAATTTATATATGAAATAAAAGGTTGTTAAGCAGCTGAGGTCAGGGGAATGCCACTGTGCTTCAGTCAGGCTTGAGGATTAAGGAATTCTGGTTTGAAGGGAAATGCTTGAGTCAAAAGGTATGATCAGAGGTGTGGCTCCAAGATTCAAGCTCTCAGCTCTCATTCCCCCAGTGGCAAATTAATTTATATATGAAATGAAAGGTTGTTAAGCACCTGAGGTCAGGGGAATGCCACTGTGCTTTAGTCAGGCTTGAGGATTAAGGAATTCTGGTTTGAAGTAAAATGCTGGAGCCAAAAGGCATGATCAGAGGTGTGGCTCCAAGATTCAAGCTCTCAGCTCTCATTCCCCCAGTGGCAAATTAATTTATATATGAAATGAAAGGTTGTTAAGCACCTGAGGTCAGGGGAATGCCACTGTGCTTTAGTCAGGCTTCAGGATTAAGGAATTCTGGTTTGAAGGGAAATGCTGGAGCCTAGAGGTATAGTCAGAGATGCGGCTATAAGATTCAAGCTCTCAGCTCTCATCCCCCAGATGGCATAATTAATTCACAAAACAAATGAATTGTTTCCAAGTAGTTAAGGGCAGGGAAAAGCCACTGTGCTTCAGTCAGGCTTGAGGATTAAGGAATTCTGGTCTGAAGGGAAATGCTGGAGTCAAAAGGTATGATCAGAGGTGTGGCTCCAAGATTCTAACTCTCAGCTCTCATTCCCCCAGTGGCAAATTAATTTATATATGAAATGAAAGGTTGTTAAGCACCTGAGGTCAGGGGAATGCCACTGTGCTTTAGTCAGGCTTGAGGATTAAGGAATTCTGGTTTGAAGGAAAATGCTGGAGCCAAAAGGCATGATCAGAGGTGCGGCTCCAAGATTCTAGTTCTCAGCTCTCATCCCCCCAGTGGCATAATTAAATTAAATATGAAATGAAAGGTTGTTAAGCAGCTGAGGTCAGGGGAATGCCACTGTGCTTCAGTCAGGCTTGAGGATTAAGGAATTCTGGTTTGAAGGGAAATGCTGGAACATAGAGGTATAGTCAGAGATGCGGCTATAAGATTCAAGCTCTCAGCTCTCAACCCCCCAATGGCATATTTAATTCACAAAACAAATGAATTGTTTCCAAGTAGTTGAGGTCAGGGGAAAGCCACTGTGCTTCAGTCAGGCTTGAGGATTAAGGAATTCTGGTTGGAAGGGAAATGCTGGAGTCATAAGGTATGATCAGAGGTGTGACTCCAAGATTCAAGCTCTCAGCTCTCATTCCCTCAGTGGCATAATTAATTTGTATATGAAATGAAAGGTTGTTAAGCAGCTGAGGTCAGGGGAATGCCACTGTGCTTTAGTCAGGCTTGAGGATTAAGGAATTCTGGTTTGAAGGGAAATGCTGGAGTCAAAAGGTATGATCAGAGGTGTGGCTCCAAGATTCAAGCTCTCAGCTCTCATTCCCCCAGTGGCAAATTAATTTATATATGAAATGAAAGGTTGTTAAGCACCTGAGGTCAGGGGAATGCCACTGTGCTTTAGTCAGGCTTGAGGATTAAGGAATTCTGGTTTGAAGGAAAATGCTGGAGCCAAAAGGCATGATCAGAGGTGCGGCTCCAAGATTCTATTTCTCAGCTCTCATTCCCCCAGTGGCATAATTGATTTAAATATGAAATGAAAGGTTGTTAAGCAGCTGAGGTCAGGGGAAAGCCACTGTGCTTCAGTCAGGCTTGAGGATTAAGGAATTCTGGTCTGAATGGAAATGCTGGAGTCAAAAGGTATGATCAGAGGTGCGGCTCCAAGATTCAAGCTCTCAGATCTCATTCCCCCAGTGGCATAATTAAATTAAATATGAAATGAAATGTTGTTAAGCAGATGAGGTCAGAGGAATTCCACTGTGCTTCAGTCAGGCTTGAGGATTAAGGAATTCTGGTCTGAAGGGAAATGCTGGAGTCAAAAGGTATGATCAGAGGTGTGACTCCAAGATTCAAGCTCTCAGCTCTCATTCCCTCAGTGGTATAATTAATTTGTATATGAAATGAAAGGTTGTTAAGCAGCTGAGGTCAGGGGAATGCCACTGTGCTTTAGTCAGGCTTGAGGATTAAGGAATTCTGGTTTGAAGGAAAATGCTGGAGTCAAAAGGTATGATCAGAGGTGCGGCTCCAAGATTCTATTTCTCAGCTCTCATTCCCCCAGTGGCATAATTGATTTAAATATGAAATGAAAGGTTGTTAAGCACCTGAGGTCAGGGGAATGCCACTGTGCTTTAGTCAGGCTTGAGGATTAAGGAATTCTGGTTTGAAGGAAAATGCTGGAGCCAAAAGGCATGATCAGAGGTGCGGCTCCAAGATTCTAGTTCTCAGCTCTCATTCCCCCAGTGGCATAATTAAATTAAATATGAAATGAAAGGTTGTTAAGCAGCTGAGGTCAGGGGAATGCCACTGTGCTTCAGTCAGGCTTGAGGATTAAGGAATTCTGGTTTGAAGGGAAATGCTGGAACCTAGAGGTATAGTCAGAGATGCGGCTATAAGATTCAAGCTCTCAGCTCTCAACCCCCCAATGGCATATTTAATTCACAAAACAAATGAATTGTTTCCAAGTAGTTGAGGTCAGGGGAAAGCCACAGTGCTTCAGTCAGGCTTGAGGATTAAGGAATTCTGGTTGGAAGGGAAATGCTGGAGTCATAAGGTATGATCAGAGGTGTGACTCCAAGATTCAAGCTCTCAGCTCTCATTACCTCAGTGGCATAATTAATTTGTATATGAAATGAAAGGTTGTTAAGCAGCTGAGGTCAGGGGAATGCCACTGTGCTTTAGTCAGGCTTGAGGATTAAGGAATTCTGGTTTGAAGGAAAATGCTGGAGTCAAAAGGTATGATCAGAGGTGCGGCTCCAAGATTCTATTTCTCAGCTCTCATTCCCCCAGTGGCATAATTAAATTAAATATGAAATGAAATGTTGTTAAGCAGATGAGGTCAGAGGAATTCCACTGTGCTTCAGTCAGGCTTGAGGATTAAGGAATTCTGGTCTGAAGGGAAATGCTGGAGTCAAAAGGTATGATCAGAGGTTTGACTCCAAGATTCAAGCTCTCAGCTCTCATTCCCTCAGTGGCATAATTAATTTGTATATGAAATGAAAGGTTGTTAAGCAGCTGAGGTCAGGGGAATGCCACTGTGCTTTAGTCAGGCTTGAGGATTAAGGAATTCTGGTTTGAAGGAAAATGCTGGAGTCAAAAGGTATGATCAGAGGTGCGGCTCCAAGATTCTATTTCTCAGCTCTCATTCCCCCAGTGGCATAATTGATTTAAATATGAAATGAAAGGTTGTTAAGCAGCTGAGGTCAGGGGAATGCCACTGTGCTTTAGTCAGGCTTGAGGATTAAGGAATTCTGGTTTGAAGGAAAATGCTGGAGCCAAAAGGCATGATCAGAGGTGCGGCTCCAAGATTCTATTTCTCAGCTCTCATTCCCCCAGTGGCATAATTGATTTAAATATGAAATGAAAGGTTGTTAAGCAGCTGAGGTCAGGGGAATGCCACTGTGCTTCAGTCAGGCTTGAGGATTAAGGAATTCTGGTCTGAATGGAAATGCTGGAGTCAAAAGGTATGATCAGAGGTGCGGCTCCAAGATTCAAGCTCTCAGATCTCATTCCCCCAGTGGCATAATTAATTTATATATAAAATGAAAGGTTGTTAAGCAGATGAGGTCAGGGGAATTCCACTGTGCTTCATTCAGGCTTGAGGATTAAGGAATTCTGGTTTGAAGGGAAATGCTGGAGTCAAAAGGTATGATCAGAGGTGTGGCTCCAAGATTCAAGCTCTCAGCTCTCATTCCCCCAGTGGCATAATTAATTTATATATGAAATGAAAGGTTGTAAAGCAGATGAGGTCATTGGAATGCCACTGTGCTCCAGAAAAGCTTGAGGATTGAGGAATTATGGTTTGAAGGAAAATGCTGGAGCCAAAGGGTATGATCAGAGGTGTGGATCCAAGATTCTAACTCTCAGCTCTCATTCCCCCAGTGGAATATTTAATTTATATATGAAATGAAACGTTTTTAAGCAGCTAAGGTCAGGGGAATGCCACTTTGCTTCATTGAGGCTTGAGGATTAAGGAATTCTGGTTTGAAGGAAAATGCTGGAGCCAAAAGGTATGATCAGAGTTGCGGCTCCAAGATTCAAGCTCTCAGCTCTCATTCCCCCAGTGGCATAATTAAATTAAATATGAAATGAAAGGTTGTTAAGCAGCTGAGGTCAGGGGAATGCCACTGTGCTTCAGTCAGGCTTGAGGATTAAGGAATTCTGGTTTGAAGGGAAATGCTTGAGTCAAAAGGTATGATCAGAGGTGTGGCTCCAAGATTCAAGCTCTCAGCTCTCATTCCCCCAGTGGCAAATTAATTTATATATGAAATGAAAGGTTGTTAAGCACCTGAGGTCAGGGGAATGCCACTGTCCTTTAGTCAGGCTTGAGGATTAAGGAATTCTGGTTTGAAGTAAAATGCTGGAGCCAAAAGGCATGATCAGAGGTGTGGCTCCAAGATTCAAGCTCTCAGCTCTCATTCCCCCAGTGGCAAATTAATTTATATATGAAATGAAAGGTTGTTAAGCACCTGAGGTCAGGGGAATGCCACTGTGCTTCAGTCAGGCTTCAGGATTAAGGAATTCTGGTTTGAAGGGAAATGCTGGAGCCTAGAGGTATAGTCAGAGATGCGGCTATAAGATTCAAGCTCTCAGCTCTCATCCCCCAGATGGCATAATTAATTCACAAAACAAATGAATTGTTTCCAAGTAGTTGAGGGCAGGGAAAAGCCACTGTGCTTCAGTCAGGCTTGAGGATTAAGGAATTCTGGTCTGAAGGGAAATGCTGGAGTCAAAAGGTATGATCAGAGGTGTGGCTCCAAGATTCAAGCTCTCAGCTCTCATTCCCCCAGTGGAATATTTAATTTATATATAAAAAGAAAGGTTTTTAAGCAGCTAAAGTCAGGGGAATGCCACTGTGCTTTATTGAGGCTTGAGGATTAAGGAATTCTGGTTTGAAGGAAAATGCTGGAGCCAAAGGTTATGATCAGAGGTGTGGCTCCAAGATTCTAACTCTCAGCTCTCATTCCCCCAGTGGAATATTTAATTTATATATGAAATGAAAGGTTTATATGCAGCTAAGGTCAGGGGAATGCCACTGTGCTTTAGTCAGGCTTGAGGATTAAGGAATTCTGGTTGGAAGGAATGGCTGGAGCCAAAAGGTATGATCAGAGTTGCGGCTCTAAGATTCAAGCTCTCAGCTCTCATTCCCCCAGTGGCATAATTAATTTATACATGAAATAAAAGGTTGTTAAGCAGCTGAGGTCAGGGGAATGGCACTGTGCTTCATTGAGGCTTGAGGATTAAGGAATTCTGGTTTGAAGGGAAATGCTTGAGTCAAAAGGTATGATCAGAGGTGTGGCTCCAAGATTCAAGCTCTCAGCTCTTCTTCCCCCAGTGTCAAATTAATTTATATATGAAATGAAAGGTTGTTAAGCACCTGAGGTCAGGGGAATGCCACTGTGCTTTAGTCAGGCTTGAGGATTAAGGAATTCTGGTTTGAAGGAAAATGCTGGAGCCAAAAGGCATGATCAGAGGTGCGGCTCCAAGATTCTAGTTCTCAGCTCTCATCCCCCCAGTGGCATAATTAAATTAAATATGAAATGAAAGGTTGTTAAGCAGCTGAGGTCAGGGGAATGCCACTGTGCTTCAGTCAGGCTTGAGGATTAAGGAATTCTGGTTTGAAGGGAAATGCTGGAACATAGAGGTATAGTCAGAGATGCGGTTATAAGATTCAAGCTCTCAGCTCTCAACCCCCCAATGGCATATTTAATTCACAAAACAAATGAATTGTTTCCAAGTAGTTGAGGTCAGGGGAAAGCCACTGTGCTTCAGTCAGGCTTGAGGATTAAGGAATTCTGGTTGGAATGGAAATGCTGGAGTCATAAGGTATGATCAGAGGTGTGACTCCAAGATTCAAGCTCTCAGCTCTCATTCCCTCAGTGGCATAATTAATTTGTATATGAAATGAAAGGTTGTTAAGCAGCTGAGGTCAGGGGAATGCCACTGTGCTTTAGTCAGGCTTGAGGATTAAGGAATTCTGGTTTGAAGGGAAATGCTGGAGTCAAAAGGTATGATCAGAGGTGTGGCTCCAAGATTCAAGCTCTCAGCTCTCATTCCCCCAGTGGCAAATTAATTTATATATGAAATGAAAGGTTGTTAAGCACCTGAGGTCAGGGGAATGCCACTGTGCTTTAGTCAGGCTTGAGGATTAAGGAATTCTGGTTTGAAGGAAAATGCTGGAGCCAAAAGGCATGATCAGAGGTGCGGCTACAAGATTCTATTTCTCAGCTCTCATTCCCCCAGTGGCATAATTGATTTAAATATGAAATGAAAGGTTGTTAAGCAGCTGAGGTCAGGGGAAAGCCACTGTGCTTCAGTCAGGCTTGAGGATTAAGGAATTCTGGTCTGAATGGAAATGCTGGAGTCAAAAGGTATGATCAGAGGTGCGGCTCCAAGATTCAAGCTCTCAGCTCTCATTCCCCCAGTGGCATAATTAAATTAAATTTGAAATGAAATGTTGTTAAGCAGCTAAGGTCAGAGGAATTCCACTGTGCTTCAGTCAGGCTTGAGGATTAAGGAATTCTGGTCTGAAGGGAAATGCTGGAGTCAAAAGGTATGATCAGAGGTGTGACTCCAAGATTCAAGCTCTCAGCTCTCATTCCCTCAGTGGTATAATTAATTTGTATATGAAATGAAAGGTTGTTAAGCAGCTGAGGTCAGGGGAATGCCACTGTGCTTTAGTCAGGCTTGAGGATTAAGGAATTCTGGTTTGAAGGAAAATGCTGGAGTCAAAAGGTATGATCAGAGGTGCGGCTCCAAGATTCTATTTCTCAGCTCTCATTCCCCCAGTGGCAAATTGATTTAAATATGAAATGAAAGGTTGTTAAGCACCTGAGGTCAGGGGAATGCCACTGTGCTTTAGTCAGGCTTGAGGATTAAGGAATTCTGGTTTGAAGGAAAATGCTGGAGCCAAAAGGCATGATCAGAGGTGCGGCTCCAAGATTCTAGTTCTCAGCTCTCATTCCCCCAGTGGCATAATTAAATTAAATATGAAATGAAAGGTTGTTAAGCAGCTGAGGTCAGGGGAATGCCACTGTGCTCCAGAAAAGCTTGAGGATTGAGGAATTATGGTTTGAAGGAAAATGCTGGAGCCAAAGGGTATGATCAGAGGTGTGGATCCAAGATTCTAACTCTCAGCTCTCATTCCCCCAGTGGAATATTTAATTTATATATGAAATGAAACGTTTTTAAGCAGCTAAGGTCAGGGGAATGCCACTGTGCTTCATTGAGGCTTGAGGATTAAGGAATTCTGGTTTGAAGGAAAATGCTGGAGCCAAAAGGTATGATCAGAGTTGCGGCTCCAAGATTCAAGCTCTCAGCTCTCATTCCCCCAGTGGCATAATTAAATTAAATATGAAATGAAAGGTTGTTAAGCAGCTGAGGTCAGGGGAATGCCACTGTGCTTCAGTCAGGCTTGAGGATTAAGGAATTCTGGTTTGAAGGGAAATGCTGGAGTCAAAAGGTATGATCAGAGGTGTGGCTCCTAGATTCAAGCTCTCAGCTCTCATTCCCCCAGTGGCATAATTGATTTAAATATGAAATGAAAGGTTGTTAAGCAGCTGAGGTCAGGGGAATGCCACTGTGCTTCGGTCAGGCTTGAGGATTAAGGAATTCTGGTCTGAATGGAAATGCTGGAGTCAAAAGGTATGATCAGAGGTGTGGCTCCAAGATTCAAGCTCTCAGCTCTCATTCCCCCAGTGGCATAATTAATTTATATATGAAATGAAAGGTTGTAAATCAGATGAGGTCATTGGAATGCCACTGTGCTCCAGAAAAGCTTGAGGATTGAGGAATTATGGTTTGAAGGAAAATGCTGGAGCCAAAGGGTATGATCAGAGGTGTGGATCCAAGATTCTAACTCTCAGCTCTCATTCCCCCAGTGGCATAATTAATATATATATATGAAATAAAAGGTTGTTAAGCAGTTGAGGTCAGGGGAATGCCACTGTGCTTCATTGAGGCTTGATGATTAAGGAATTCTGGTTTGAAGGGGAATGCTTAAGTCAAAAGGTATGATCAGAGGTGTGGCTCCAAGATTCAAGCTCTCAGCTCTCATTCCCCCAGTGGCAAATTAATTTATATATGAAATGAAAGGTTGTTAAGCACCTGAGGTCAGGGGAATGCCACTGTGCTTCAGTCAGGCTTCAGGATTAAGGAATTCTGGTTTGAAGGGAAATGCTGGAGCCTAGAGGTATAGTCAGAGATGCGGCTATAAGATTCAAGCTCTCAGCTCTCATCCCCCAGATGGCATAATTAATTCACAAAACAAATGAATTGTTTCCAAGTAGTTGAGGTCAGGGAAAAGCCACTGTGCTTCAGTCAGGCTTGAGGATTAAGGAATTCTGGTCTGAAGGGAAATGCTGGAGTCAAAAGGTATGATCAGAGGTGTGGCTCCAAGATTCAAGCTCTCAGCTCTCATTCCCCCAGTGGAATATTTAATTTATATATAAAAAGAAAGGTTTTTAAGCAGCTAAGGTCAGGGGAATGCCACTGTGCTTCATTAAGGCTTGAGGATTAAGGAATTCTGGTTTGAAGGAAAATGCTGGAGCCAAAGGTTATGATCAGAGGTGTGGCTCCAAGATTCAAGCTCTCAGCTCTAATTCCCCCAGTGGAATATTTAATTTATATATGAAATGAAAGGTTGTTAAGCAGCTGAGGTCAGGGGAATGCCACTGTGCTTCAGTCAGGCTTGAGGATTAAGGAATTCTTGTTTGAAGGGAAATACTGGAGTCAAAAGGTATGATCAGAGGTGTGGCTCCAAGATTCAAGCTCTCAGCTCTCATTACCCCAGTGGCAAATTAATTTATATATGAAATGAAAGGTTGTTAAGCACCTGAGGTCAGGGGAATGCCACTGTGCTTTAGTCAGGCTTGAGGATTAAGGAATTCTGGTTTGAAGGAAAATGCTGGAGCCAAAAGGCATGATCAGAGGTGCGGCTCCAAGATTCTAGTTCTCAGCTCTCATCCCCCCAGTGGCATAATTGATTTAAATATGAAATGAAAGGTTGTTAAGCAGCTGAGGTCAGGGGAATGCCACTGTGCTTCAGTCAGGCTTGAGGATTAAGGAATTCTGGTTTGAAGGGAAATGCTGGAACATAGAGGTATAGTCAGAGATGCGGCTATAAGATTCAAGCTCTCAGCTCTCAACCCCCCAATGGCATATTTAATTCACAAAACAAATGAATTGTTTCCAAGTAGTTGAGGTCAGGGGAAAGCCACTGTGCTTCAGTCAGGCTTGAGGATTAAGGAAATCTGGTTGGAAGGGAAATGCTGGAGTCATAAGGTATGATCAGAGGTGTGACTCCAAGATTCAAGCTCTCAGCTCTCATTCCCTCAGTGGCATAATTAATTTGTATATGAAATGAAAGGTTGTTAAGCAGCTGAGGTCAGGGGAATGCCACTGTGCTTTAGTCAGGCTTGAGGATTAAGGAATTCTGGTTTGAAGGGAAATGCTGGAGTCAAAAGGTATGATCAGAGGTGTGGCTCCAAGATTCAAGCTCTCAGCTCTCATTCCCCCAGTGGCAAATTAATTTATATATGAAATGAAAGGTTGTTAAGCACCTGAGGTCAAGGGAATGCCACTGTGCTTTAGTCAGGCTTGAGGATTAAGGAATTCTGGTTTGAAGGAAAATGCTGGAGCCAAAAGGCATGATCAGAGGTGCGGCTCCAAGATTCTATTTCTCAGCTCTCATTCCCCCAGTGGCATAATTGATTTAAATATGAAATGAAAGGTTGTTAAGCAGCTGAGGTCAGGGGAATGCCACTGTGCTTCAGTCAGGCTTGAGGATTAAGGAATTCTGGTCTGAATGGAAATGCTGGAGTAAAAAGGTATGATCAGAGGTGCGGCTCCAAGATTCAAGCTCTCAGATCTCATTCCCCCAGTGGCATAATTAATTTATATATAAAATGAAAGGTTGTTAAGCAGATGAGGTCAGGGGAATGCCACTGTGCTTCATTCAGGCTTGAGGATTAAGGAATTCTGGTTTGAAGGGAAATGCTGGAGTCAAAAGGTATGATCAGAGGTGTGGCTCCAAGATTCAAGCTCTCAGCTCTCATTCCCCCAGTGGCATAATTAATTTATATATGAAATGAAAGGTTGTAAAGCAGATGAGGTCATTGGAATGCCACTGTGCTCCAGAAAAGCTTGAGGATTGAGGAATTATGGTTTGAAGGAAAATGCTGGAGCCAAAGGGTATGATCAGAGGTGTGGATCCAAGATTCTAACTCTCAGCTCTCATTCCCCCAGTGGAATATTTAATTTATATATGAAATGAAACGTTTTTAAGCAGCTAAGGTCAGGGGAATGCCACTGTGCTTCATTGAGGCTTGAGGATTAAGGAATTCTGGTTTGAAGGAAAATGCTGGAGCCAAAAGGTATGATCAGAGTTGCGGCTCCAAGATTCAAGCTCTCAGCTCTCATTCCCCCAGTGGCATAATTAAATTAAATATGAAATGAAAGGTTGTTAAGCAGCTGAGGTCAGGGGAATGCCACTGTGCTTCAGTCAGGCTTGAGGATTAAGGAATTCTGGTTTGAAGGGAAATGCTGGAGTCAAAAGGTATGATCAGAGGTGTGGCTCCTAGATTCAAGCTCTCAGCTCTCATTCCCCCAGTGGCATAATTGATTTAAATATGAAATGAAAGGTTGTTAAGCAGCTGAGGTCAGGGGAATGCCACTGTGCTTCAGTCAGGCTTGAGGATTAAGGAATTCTGGTCTGAATGGAAATGCTGGAGTCAAAAGGTATGATCAGAGTTGCGGCTCCAAGATTCAAGCTCTCAGCTCTCATTCCCCCAGTGGCATAATTAATTTATATATGAAATGAAAGGTTGTAAAGCAGATGAGGTCATTGGAATGCCACTGTGCTCCAGAAAAGCTTGAGGATTGAGGAATTATGGTTTGAAGGAAAATGCTGGAGCCAAAGGGTATGATCTGAGGTGTGGATCCAAGATTCTAACTCTCAGCTCTCATTCCCCCAGTGGAATAATTAATTTATATATGAAATAAAAGGTTGTTAAGCAGCTGAGGTCAGGGGAATGCCACTGTGCTTCATTGAGGCTTGATGATTAAGGAATTCTGGTTTGAAGGGGAATGCTTAAGTCAAAAGGTATGATCAGAGGTGTGGCTCAAAGATTCAAGCTCTCAGCTCTCATTCCCCCAGTGGCAAATTAATTTATATATGAAATGAAAGGTTGTTAAGCACCTGAGGTCAGGGGAATGCCACTGTGCTTCAGTCAGGCTTCAGGATTAAGGAATTCTGGTTTGAAGGGAAATGCTGGAGCCTAGAGGTATAGTCAGAGATGCGGCTATAAGATTCAAGCTCTCAGCTCTCATCCCCCAGATGGCATAATTAATTCACAAAACAAATGAATTGTTTCCAAGTAGTTGAGGTCAGGGAAAAGCCACTGTGCTTCAGTCAGGCTTGAGGATTAAGGAATTCTGGTCTGAAGGGAAATGCTGGAGTCAAAAGGTATGATCAGAGGTGTGGCTCCAAGATTCAAGCTCTCAGCTCTCATTCCCCCAGTGGAATATTTAATTTATATATAAAAAGAAAGGTTTTTAAGCAGCTAAGGTCAGGGGAATGCCACTGTGCTTCATTAAGGCTTGAGGATTAAGGAATTCTGGTTTGAAGGAAAATGCTGGAGCCAAAGGTTATGATCAGAGGTGTGGCTCCAAGATTTAAGCTCTCAGCTCTCATTCCCCCAGTGGAATATTTAATTTATATATGAAATGAAAGGTTGTTGAGCAGCTGAGGTCAGGGGAATGCCACTGTGCTTCAGTCAGGCTTGAGGATTAAGGAATTCTGGTTTGAAGGGAAATGCTGGAGTCAAAAGGTATGATCAGAGGTGTGGCTCCAAGATTCAAGCTCTCAGCTCTCATTACCCCAGTGGCAAATTAATTTATATATGAAATGAAAGGTTTTTAAGCACCTGAGGTCAGGGGAATGCCACTGTGCTCCAGAAAAGCTTGAGGATTGAGGAATTATGGTTTGAAGGAAAATGCTGGAGTCAAAAGGTATGATCAGAGGTGTGGCTTCAAGATTCAAGCTCTCAGCTCTCATTCCCCCAGTGGAATATTTAATTTATATATAAAAAGGAAGGTTGTTAAGCAGCTGAGGTCAGGGGAATGCCACTGTGCATCATTGAGGCTTGAGGATTAAGGAATTCTGGTTTGAAGGGAAATGCTTGAGTCAAAAGGTATGATCAGAGGTGTGGCTCCAAGATTCAAGCTCTCAGCTCTCATTCCCCTAGTGGCAAATTAATTTATATATGAAATGAAAGGTTGTTAAGCACCTGAGGTCATGGGAATGCCACTGTGCTTCAGTCAGGCTTCAGGATTAAGGAATTCTGGTCTGAAGGGAAATACTGGAGCCTAGAGGTATAGTCAGAGATGCGGCTATAAGATTCAAGCTCTCAGCTCTCATCCCCCAGATGGAATAATTAATTCACAAAAACAATGAATTGTTTCCAAGTAGTTGAGGTCAGGGAAAAGCCACTGTGCTTCAGTCAGGCTTGAGGATTAAGGAATTCTGGTCTGAAGGGAAATGCTGGAGTCAAAAGGTATGATCAGAGGTGTGGCTCCAAGATTCAAGCTCTCAGCTCTCATTCCCCCACTGGAATATTTAATTTATATATACAAAGAAAGGTTTTTAAGCAGCTAAGGTCAGGGGAATGCCACTGTGCTTCATTGAGGCTTGAGGATTAAGGAATTCTGGTTTGAAGGAAAATGCTGGAGCCAAAAGGTATGATCAGAGTTGCGGCTCCAAGATTCAAGCTCTCAGCTCTCATTCCCCCAGTGGAATAATTAATTTATATATGAAATAAAAGGTTGTTAAGCAGCTGAGGTCAGGGGAATGCCACTGTGCTTTAGTCAGGCTTGAGGATTAAGGAATTCTGGTTTGAAGGGAAATGCTGGAGTCAAAAGGTATGATCAGAGGTGTGGCTCCAAGATTCAAGCTCTCAGCTCTCATTCCCCCAGTGGCAAATTAATTTATATATGAAATGAAAGGTTGTTAAGCACCTGAGGTCAAGGGAATGCCACTGTGCTTTAGTCAGGCTTGAGGATTAAGGAATTCTGGTTTGAAGGAAAATGCTGGAGCCAAAAGGCATGATCAGAGGTGCGGCTCCAAGATTCTATTTCTCAGCTCTCATTCCCCCAGTGGCATAATTGATTTAAATATGAAATGAAAGGTTGTTAAGCAGCTGAGGTCAGGGGAATGCCACTGTGCTTCAGTCAGGCTTGAGGATTAAGGAATTCTGGTCTGAATGGAAATGCTGGAGTCAAAAGGTATGATCAGAGGTGCGGCTCCAAGATTCAAGCTCTCAGATCTCATTCCCCCAGTGGCATAATTAATTTATATATAAAATGAAAGGTTGTTAAGCAGCTGAGGTCAGGGGAATGCCACTGTGCTTCAGTCAGGCTTGAGGATTAAGGAATTCTGGTCTGAATGGAAATGCTGGAGTCAAAAGGTATGATCAGAGGTGCGGCTCCAAGATTCAAGCTCTCAGATCTCATTCCCCCAGTGGCATAATTAATTTATATATGAAATGAAAGGTTGTTAAGCAGATGAGGTCATTGGAATGCCACTGTGCTCCAGAAAAGCTTGAGGATTGAGGAATTATGGTTTGAAGGAAAATGCTGGAGCCAAAGGGTATGATCAGAGGTGTGTATCCAAGATTCTAACTCTCAGCTCTCATTCCCCCAGTGGAATAATTAATTTATATATGAAATAAAAGGTTGTTAAGCAGCTGAGGTCAGGGGAATGCCACTGTGCTTCATTGAGGCTTGATGATTAAGGAATTCTGGTTTGAAGGGGAATGCTTAAGTCAAAAGGTATGATCAGAGGTGTGGCTCAAAGATTCAAGCTCTCAGCTCTCATTCCCCCAGTGGCAAATTAATTTATATATGAAATGAAAGGTTGTTAAGCACCTGAGGTCAGGGGAATGCCACTGTGCTTCAGTCAGGCTTCAGGATTAAGGAATTCTGGTTTGAAGGGAAATGCTGGAGCCTAGAGGTATAGTCAGAGATGCGGCTATAAGATTCAAGCTCTCAGCTCTCATCCCCCAGATGGCATAATTAATTCACAAAACAAATGAATTGTTTCCAAGTAGTTGAGGTCAGGGAAAAGCCACTGTGCTTCAGTCAGGCTTGAGGATTAAGGAATTCTGGTCTGAAGGGAAATGCTGGAGTCAAAAGGTATGATCAGAGGTGTGGCTCCAAGATTCAAGCTCTCAGCTCTCATTCCCCCAGTGGAATATTTAATTTATATATGAAATGAAAGGTTTTTAAGCAGCTGAGGTCAGGGGAATGCCACTGTGCTTCATTAAGGCTTGAGGATTAAGGAATTCTGGTTTGAAGGAAAATGCTGGAGCCAAAGGTTATGATCAGAGGTGTGGCTCCAAGATTCAAGCTCTCAGCTCTCATTCCCCCAGTGGAATATTTAATTTATATATGAAATGAAAGGTTGTTAAGCAGCTGAGGTCAGGGGAATGCCACTGTGCTTCAGTCAGGCTTGAGGATTAAGGAATTCTGGTTTGAAGGGAAATGCTGGAGTCAAAAGGTATGATCAGAGGTGTGGCTCCAAGATTCAAGCTCTCAGCTCTCATTACCCCAGTGGCAAATTAATTTATATATGAAATGAAAGGTTTTTAAGCACCTGAGGTCAGGGGAATGCCACTGTGCTTCAGTCAGGCTTGAGGATTAAGGAATTCTGGTTTGAAGGGAAATGCTGGAGTCAAAAGGTATGATCAGAGGTGTGGCTTCAAGATTCAAGCTCTCAGCTCTCATTCCCCCAGTGGAATATTTAATTTATATATAAAAAGGAAGGTTTTTAAGCAGCTGAGGTCAGGGGAATGCCACTGTGCATCATTGAGGCTTGAGGATTAAGGAATTCTGGTTGGAAGGGAAATGCTTGAGTCAAAAGGTATGATCAGAGGTGTGGCTCCAAGATTCAAGCTCTCAGCTCTCATTCCCCTAGTGGCATATTAATTTATATATGAAATGAAAGGTTGTTAAGCACCTGAGGTCAGGGGAATGCCACTGTGCTTCAGTCAGGCTTCAAGATTAAGGAATTCTGGTCTGAAGGGAAATACTGGAGCCTAGAGGTATAGTCAGAGATGCGGCTATAAGATTCAAGCTCTCAGCTCTCATCCCCCAGATGGAATAATTAATTCACAAAACAAATGAACTGTTTCCAAGTAGTTGAGGTCAGGGAAAAGCCACTGTGCTTCAGTCAGGCTTGAGGATTAAGGAATTCTGGTCTGAAGGGAAATGCTGGAGTCAAAAGGTATGATCAGAGGTGTGGCTCCAAGATTCAAGCTCTCAGATCTCATTCCCCCAGTGGCATAATTAATTTATATATAAAATGAAAGGTTGTTAAGCAGATGAGGTCAGGGGAATGCCACTGTGCTTCATTCAGGCTTGAGGATTAAGGAATTCTGGTTTGAAGGGAAATGCTGGAGTCAAAAGGTATGATCAGAGGTGTGGCTCCAAGATTCAAGCTCTCAGCTCTCATTCCCCCAGTGGCATAATTAATTTATATATGAAATGAAAGGTTGTAAAGCAGATGAGGCCATTGGAATGCCACTGTGCTCCAGAAAAGCTTGAGGATTGAGGAATTATGGTTTGAAGGAAAATGCTGGAGCCAAAGGGTATGATCAGAGGTGTGGATCCAAGATTCTAACTCTCAGCTCTCATTCCCCCAGTGGAATATTTAATTTATATATGAAATGAAACGTTTTTAAGCAGCTAAGGTCAGGGGAATGCCACTGTGCTTCATTGAGGCTTGAGGATTAAGGAATTCTGGTTTGAAGGAAAATGCTGGAGCCAAAAGGTATGATCAGAGTTGCGGCTCCAAGATTCAAGCTCTCAGCTCTCATTCCCCCAGTGGCATAATTAAATTAAATATGAAATGAAAGGTTGTTAAGCAGCTGAGGTCAGGGGAATGCCACTGTGCTTCAGTCAGGCTTGAGGATTAAGGAATTCTGGTTTGAAGGGAAATGCTGGAGTCAAAAGGTATGATCAGAGGTGTGGCTCCTAGATTCAAGCTCTCAGCTCTCATTCCCCCAGTGGAATATTTAATTTATATATACAAAGAAAGGTTTTTAAGCAGCTAAGGTCAGGGGAATGCCACTGTGCTTCATTAAGGCTTGAGGATTAAGGAATTCTGGTTTGAAGGAAAATGCTGGAGCCAAAGGTTATGATCAGAGGTGTGGCTCCAAGATTCAAGCTCTCAGCTCTCATTCCCCCAGTGGAATATTTAATTTATATATGAAATGAAAGGTTGTTAAGCAGCTGAGGTCAGGGGAATGCCACTGTGCTTCAGTCAGGCTTGAGGATTAAGGAATTCTGGTTTGAAGGGAAATGCTGGAGTCAAAAGGTATGATCAGAGTTGCGGCTCCAAGATTCAAGCTCTCAGCTCTCATTCCCCCAGTGGAATAATTAATTTATATATGAAATAAAAGGTTGTTAAGCAGCTGAGGTCAGGGGAATGCCACTGTGCTTTAGTCAGGCTTGAGGATTAAGGAATTCTGGTTTGAAGGGAAATGCTGGAGTCAAAAGGTATGATCAGAGGTGTGGCTCCAAGATTCAAGCTCTCAGCTCTCATTCCCCCAGTGGCAAATTAATTTATATATGAAATGAAAGGTTGTTAAGCACCTGAGGTCAAGGGAATGCCACTGTGCTTTAGTCAGGCTTGAGGATTAAGGAATTCTGGTTTGAAGGAAAATGCTGGAGCCAAAAGGCATGATCAGAGGTGCGGCTCCAAGATTCTATTTCTCAGCTCTCATTCCCCCAGTGGCATAATTGATTTAAATATGAAATGAAAGGTTGTTAAGCAGCTGAGGTCAGGGGAATGCCACTGTGCTTCAGTCAGGCTTGAGGATTAAGGAATTCTGGTCTGAATGGAAATGCTGGAGTCAAAAGGTATGATCAGAGGTGCGGCTCCAAGATTCAAGCTCTCAGATCTCATTCCCCCAGTGGCATAATTAATTTATATATAAAATGAAAGGTTGTTAAGCAGCTGAGGTCAGGGGAATGCCACTGTGCTTCAGTCAGGCTTGAGGATTAAGGAATTCTGGTCTGAATGGAAATGCTGGAGTCAAAAGGTATGATCAGAGGTGCGGCTCCAAGATTCAAGCTCTCAGATCTCATTCCCCCAGTGGCATAATTAATTTATATATGAAATGAAAGGTTGTTAAGCAGATGAGGTCATTGGAATGCCACTGTGCTCCAGAAAAGCTTGAGGATTGAGGAATTATGGTTTGAAGGAAAATGCTGGAGCCAAAGGGTATGATCAGAGGTGTGTATCCAAGATTCTAACTCTCAGCTCTCATTCCCCCAGTGGAATAATTAATTTATATATGAAATAAAAGGTTGTTAAGCAGCTGAGGTCAGGGGAATGCCACTGTGCTTCATTGAGGCTTGATGATTAAGGAATTCTGGTTTGAAGGGGAATGCTTAAGTCAAAAGGTATGATCAGAGGTGTGGCTCAAAGATTCAAGCTCTCAGCTCTCATTCCCCCAGTGGCAAATTAATTTATATATGAAATGAAAGGTTGTTAAGCACCTGAGGTCAGGGGAATGCCACTGTGCTTCAGTCAGGCTTCAGGATTAAGGAATTCTGGTTTGAAGGGAAATGCTGGAGCCTAGAGGTATAGTCAGAGATGCGGCTATAAGATTCAAGCTCTCAGCTCTCATCCCCCAGATGGCATAATTAATTCACAAAACAAATGAATTGTTTCCAAGTAGTTGAGGTCAGGGAAAAGCCACTGTGCTTCAGTCAGGCTTGAGGATTAAGGAATTCTGGTCTGAAGGGAAATGCTGGAGTCAAAAGGTATGATCAGAGGTGTGGCTCCAAGATTCAAGCTCTCAGCTCTCATTCCCCCAGTGGAATATTTAATTTATATATAAAAAGAAAGGTTTTTAAGCAGCTAAGGTCAGGGGAATGCCACTGTGCATCATTAAGGCTTGAGGATTAAGGAATTCTGGTTTGAAGGAAAATGCTGGAGCCAAAGGTTATGATCAGAGGTGTGGCTCCAAGATTCAAGCTCTCAGCTCTCATTCCCCCAGTGGAATATTTAATTTATATATGAAATGAAAGGTTGTTAAGCAGCTGAGGTCAGGGGAATGCCACTGTGCTTCAGTCAGGCTTGAGGATTAAGGAATTCTGGTTTGAAGGGAAATGCTGGAGTCAAAAGGTATGATCAGAGGTGTGGCTCCAAGATTCAAGCTCTCAGCTCTCATTACCCCAGTGGCAAATTAATTTATATATGAAATGAAAGGTTTTTAAGCACCTGAGGTCAGGGGAATGCCACTGTGCTTCAGTCAGGCTTGAGGATTAAGGAATTCTGGTTTGAAGGGAAATGCTGGAGTCAAAAGGTATGATCAGAGGTGTGGCTTCAAGATTCAAGCTCTCAGCTCTCATTCCCCCAGTGGAATATTTAATTTATATATAAAAAGGAAGGTTTTTAAGCAGCTGAGGTCAGGGGAATGCCACTGTGCATCATTGAGGCTTGAGGATTAAGGAATTCTGGTTGGAAGGGAAATGCTTGAGTCAAAAGGTATGATCAGAGGTGTGGCTCCAAGATTCAAGCTCTCAGCTCTCATTCCCCTAGTGGCATATTAATTTATATATGAAATGAAAGGTTGTTAAGCACCTGAGGTCAGGGGAATGCCACTGTGCTTCAGTCAGGCTTCAAGATTAAGGAATTCTGGTCTGAAGGGAAATACTGGAGCCTAGAGGTATAGTCAGAGATGCGGCTATAAGATTCAAGCTCTCAGCTCTCATCCCCCAGATGGAATAATTAATTCACAAAACAAATGAACTGTTTCCAAGTAGTTGAGGTCAGGGAAAAGCCACTGTGCTTCAGTCAGGCTTGAGGATTAAGGAATTCTGGTCTGAAGGGAAATGCTGGAGTCAAAAGGTATGATCAGAGGTGTGGCTCCAAGATTCAAGCTCTCAGATCTCATTCCCCCAGTGGCATAATTAATTTATATATAAAATGAAAGGTTGTTAAGCAGATGAGGTCAGGGGAATGCCACTGTGCTTCATTCAGGCTTGAGGATTAAGGAATTCTGGTTTGAAGGGAAATGCTGGAGTCAAAAGGTATGATCAGAGGTGTGGCTCCAAGATTCAAGCTCTCAGCTCTCATTCCCCCAGTGGCATAATTAATTTATATATGAAATGAAAGGTTGTAAAGCAGATGAGGCCATTGGAATGCCACTGTGCTCCAGAAAAGCTTGAGGATTGAGGAATTATGGTTTGAAGGAAAATGCTGGAGCCAAAGGGTATGATCAGAGGTGTGGATCCAAGATTCTAACTCTCAGCTCTCATTCCCCCAGTGGAATATTTAATTTATATATGAAATGAAACGTTTTTAAGCAGCTAAGGTCAGGGGAATGCCACTGTGCTTCATTGAGGCTTGAGGATTAAGGAATTCTGGTTTGAAGGAAAATGCTGGAGCCAAAAGGTATGATCAGAGTTGCGGCTCCAAGATTCAAGCTCTCAGCTCTCATTCCCCCAGTGGCATAATTAAATTAAATATGAAATGAAAGGTTGTTAAGCAGCTGAGGTCAGGGGAATGCCACTGTGCTTCAGTCAGGCTTGAGGATTAAGGAATTCTGGTTTGAAGGGAAATGCTGGAGTCAAAAGGTATGATCAGAGGTGTGGCTCCTAGATTCAAGCTCTCAGCTCTCATTCCCCCAGTGGAATATTTAATTTATATATACAAAGAAAGGTTTTTAAGCAGCTAAGGTCAGGGGAATGCCACTGTGCTTCATTAAGGCTTGAGGATTAAGGAATTCTGGTTTGAAGGAAAATGCTGGAGCCAAAGGTTATGATCAGAGGTGTGGCTCCAAGATTCAAGCTCTCAGCTCTCATTCCCCCAGTGGAATATTTAATTTATATATGAAATGAAAGGTTGTTAAGCAGCTGAGGTCAGGGGAATGCCACTGTGCTTCAGTCAGGCTTGAGGATTAAGGAATTCTGGTTTGAAGGGAAATGCTGGAGTCAAAAGGTATGATCAGAGGTGTGGCTCCAAGATTCAAGCTCTCAGCTCTCATTACCCCAGTGGCAAATTAATTTATATATGAAATGAAAGGTTTTTAAGCACCTGAGGTCAGGGGAATGCCACTGTGCTTCAGTCAGGCTTGAGGATTAAGGAATTCTGGTTTGAAGGGAAATGCTGGAGTCAAAAGGTATGATCAGAGGTGTGGCTTCAAGATTCAAGCTCTCAGCTCTCATTCCCCCAGTGGAATATTTAATTTATATATAAAAAGGAAGGTTTTTAAGCAGCTGAGGTCAGGGGAATGCCACTGTGCTTCATTGAGGCTTGAGGATTAAGGAATTCTGGTTTGAAGGGAAATGCTTGAGTCAAAAGGTATGATCAGAGGTGTGGCTCCAAGATTCAAGCTCTCAGCTCTCATTCCCCTAGTGGCAAATTAATTTATATATGAAATGAAAGGTTGTTAAGCACCTGAGGTCAGGGGAATGCCACTGTGCTTCAGTCAGGCTTCAGGATTAAGGAATTCTGGTTTGAAGGGAAATACTGGAGCCTAGAGGTATAGTCAGAGATGCGGCTATAAGATTCAAGCTCTCAGCTCTCATCCCCCAGATGGCATAATTAATTCACAAATCAAATGAATTGTTTCCAAGTAGTTGAGGTCAGGGAAAAGCCACTGTGCTTCAGTCAGGCTTGAGGATTAAGGAATTCTGGTCTGAAGGGAAATGCTGGAGTCAAAAGGTATGATCAGAGGTGTGGCTCCAAGATTCAAGCTCTCAGCTCTCATTCCCCCAGTGGAATATTTAATTTATATATACAAAGAAAGGTTTTTAAGCAGCTAAGGTCAGGGGAATGCCACTGTGCTTCATTGAGGCTTGAGGATTAAGGAATTATGGTTTGAAGGAAAATGCTGGAGCCAAAAGGTATGATCAGAGTTGCGGCTCCAAGATTCAAGCTCTCAGCTCTCATTCCCCCAGTGGAATAATTAATTTATATATGAAATAAAAGGTTGTTAAGCAGCTGAGGTCAGGGGAATGCCACTGTGCTTTAGTCAGGCTTGAGGATTAAGGAATTCTGGTTTGAAGGGAAATGCTGGAGTCAAAAGGTATGATCAGAGGTGTGGCTCCAAGATTCAAGCTCTCAGCTCTCATTCCCCCAGTGGCAAATTAATTTATATATGAAATGAAAGGTTGTTAAGCACCTGAGGTCAAGGGAATGCCACTGTGCTTTAGTCAGGCTTGAGGATTAAGGAATTCTGGTTTGAAGGAAAATGCTGGAGCCAAAAGGCATGATCAGAGGTGCGGCTCCAAGATTCTATTTCTCAGCTCTCATTCCCCCAGTGGCATAATTGATTTAAATATGAAATGAAAGGTTGTTAAGCAGCTGAGGTCAGGGGAATGCCACTGTGCTTCAGTCAGGCTTGAAGATTAAGGAATTCTGGTCTGAATGGAAATGCTGGAGTCAAAAGGTATGATCAGAGGTGCGGCTCCAAGGTTCAAGCTCTCAGATCTCATTCCCCCAGTGGCATAATTAATTTATATTTAAAATGAAAGGTTGTTAAGCAGATGAGGTCAGGGGAATGCCACTGTGCTTCATTCAGGCTTGAGGATTAAGGAATTCTGGTTTGAAGGGAAATGCTGGAGTCAAAAGGTATGATCAGAGGTGTGGCTCCTAGATTCAAGCTCTCAGCTCTCATTCCCCCAGTGGCATAATTAATTTATATATGAAATGAAAGGTTGTAAAGCAGATGAGGTCATTGGAATGCCACTGTGCTCCAGAAAAGCTTGAGGATGTAGGAATTATGGTTTGAAGGAAAATGCTGGAGCCAAAGGGTATGATCAGAGGTGTGGATCCAAGATTCTAACTCTCAGCTCTCATTCCCCCAGTGGAATATTTAATTTTTATATGAAATGAAACGTTTTTAAGCAGCTAAGGTCATGGGAATGCCACTGTGCTTCATTGAGGCTTGAGGATTAAGGAATTCTGGTTTGAAGGAAAATGCTGGAGCCAAAAGGTATGATCAGAGTTGCGGCTCCAAGATTCAAGCTCTCAGCTCTCATTCCCCCAGTGGCATAATTAAATTAAATATGAAATGAAAGGTTGTTAAGCAGCTGAGGTCAGGGGAATGCCACTGTGCTTCAGTCAGGCTTGAGGATTAAGGAATTCTGGTTTGAAGGGAAATGCTGGAGTCAAAAGGTATGATCAGAGGTGTGGCTCCTAGATTTAAGCTCTCAGCTCTCATTCCCCCAGTGGCATAATTGATTTAAATATGAAATGAAAGGTTGTTAAGCAGCTGAGGTCAGGGGAATGCCACTGTGCTTCAGTCAGGCTTGAGGATTAAGGAATTCTGGTCTGAATGGAAATGCTGGAGTCAAAAGGTATGATCAGAGGTGCGGCTCCAAGATTCAAGCTCTCAGATCTCATTCCCCCAGTGGCATAATTAATTTATATATGAAATGAAAGGTTGTAAAGCAGATGAGGTCATTGGAATGCCACTGTGCTCCAGAAAAGCTTGAGGATTGAGGAATTATGGTTTGAAGGAAAATGCTGGAGCCAAAGGGTATGATCAGAGGTGTGGATCCAAGATTCTAACTCTCAGCTCTCATTCCCCCAGTGGAATAATTAATTTATATATGAAATAAAAGGTTGTTAAGCAGCTGAGGTCAGGGGAATGCCACTGTGCTTCATTGAGGCTTGATGATTAAGGAATTCTGGTTTGAAGGGGAATGCTTAAGTCAAAAGGTATGATCAGAGGTGTGGCTCCAAGATTCAAGCTCTCAGCTCTCATTCCCCCAGTGGCAAATTAATTTATATATGAAATGAAAGGTTGTTAAGCACCTGAGGTCAGGGGAATGCCACTGTGCTTCAGTCAGGCTTCAGGATTAAGGAATTCTGGTTTGAAGGGAAATGCTGGAGCCTAGAGGTATAGTCAGAGATGCGGCTATAAGATCCAAGCTCTCAGCTCTCATCCCCCAGATGGCATAATTAATTCACAAAACAAATGAATTGTTTCCAAGTAGTTGAGGTCAGGGAAAAGCCACTGTGCTTCAGTCAGGCTTGAGGATTAAGGAATTCTGGTCTGAAGGGAAATGCTGGAGTCAAAAGGTATGATCAGAGGTGTGGCTCCAAGATTCAAGCTCTCAGCTCTCATTCCCCCAGTGGAATATTTAATTTATATATAAAAAGAAAGGTTTTTAAGCAGCTAAGGTCAGGGGAATGCCACTGTGCTTCATTAAGGCTTGAGGATTAAGGAATTCTGGTTTGAAGGAAAATGCTGGAGCCAAAGGTTATGATCAGAGGTGTGGCTCCAAGATTCAAGCTCTTAGCTCTCATTCCCCCAGTGGAATATTTAATTTATATATGAAATGAAAGGTTGTTAAGCAGCTGAGGTCAGGGGAATGCCACTGTGCTTCAGTCAGGCTTGAGGATTAAGGAATTCTGGTTTGAAGGGAAATGCTGGAGTCAAAAGGTATGATCAGAGGTGTGGATCCAAGATTCAAGCTCTCAGCTCTCATTACCCCAGTGGCAAATTAATTTATATATGAAATGAAAGGTTTTTAAGCACCTGAGGTCAGGGGAATGCCACTGTGCTTCAGTCAGGCTTGAGGATTAAGGAATTCTGGTTTGAAGGGAAATGCTGGAGTCAAAAGGTATGATCAGAGGTGTGGCTTCAAGATTCAAGCTCTCAGCTCTCATTCCCCCAGTGGAATATTTAATTTATATATAAAAAGGAAGGTTGTTAAGCAGCTGAGGTCAGGGGAATGCCACTGTGCTTCATTGAGGCTTGAGGATTAAGGAATTCTGGTTTGAAGGGAAATGCTTGAGTCAAAAGGTATGATCAGAGGTGTGGCTCCAAGATTCAAGCTCTCAGCTCTCATTCCCCTAGTGGCAAATTAATTTATATATGAAATTAAAGGTTTTTAAGCACCTGAGGTCAGGGGAATGCCACTGTGCTTCAGTCAGGCTTCAGGATTAAGGAATTCTGGTCTGAAGGGAAATACTGGAGCCTAGAGGTATAGTCAGAGATGCGGCTATAAGATTCAAGCTCTCAGCTCTCATCCCCCAGATGGAATAATTAATTCACAAAAACAATGAATTGTTTCCAAGTAGTTGAGGTCAGGGAAAAGCCACTGTGCTTCAGTCAGGCTTGAGGATTAAGGAATTCTGGTCTGAAGGGAAATGCTGGAGTCAAAAGGTATGATCAGAGGTGTGGCTCCAAGATTCAAGCTCTCAGCTCTCATTCCCCCACTGGAATATTTAATTTATATATACAAAGAAAGGTTTTTAAGCAGCTAAGGTCAGGGGAATGCCACTGTGCTTCATTGAGGCTTGAGGATTAAGGAATTCTGGTTTGAAGGAAAATGCTGGAGCCAAAAGGTATGATCAGAGTTGCGGCTCCAAGATTCAAGCTCTCAGCTCTCATTCCCCCAGTGGAATAATTAATTTATATATGAAATAAAAGGTTGTTAAGCAGCTGAGGTCAGGGGAATGCCACTGTGCTTTAGTCAGGCTTGAGGATTAAGGAATTCTGGTTTGAAGGGAAATGCTGGAGTCAAAAGGTATGATCAGAGGTGTGGCTCCAAGATTCAAGCTCTCAGCTCTCATTCCCCCAGTGGCAAATTAATTTATATATGAAATGAAAGGTTGTTAAGCACCTGAGGTCAAGGGAATGCCACTGTGCTTTAGTCAGGCTTGAGGATTAAGGAATTCTGGTTTGAAGGAAAATGCTGGAGCCAAAAGGCATGATCAGAGGTGCGGCTCCAAGATTCTATTTCTCAGCTCTCATTCCCCCAGTGGCATAATTGATTTAAATATGAAATGAAAGGTTGTTAAGCAGCTGAGGTCAGGGGAATGCCACTGTGCTTCAGTCAGGCTTGAGGATTAAGGAATTCTGGTCTGAATGGAAATGCTGGAGTCAAAAGGTATGATCAGAGGTGCGGCTCCAAGATTCAAGCTCTCAGATCTCATTCCCCCAGTGGCATAATTAATTTATATATAAAATGAAAGGTTGTTAAGCAGCTGAGGTCAGGGGAATGCCACTGTGCTTCAGTCAGGCTTGAGGATTAAGGAATTCTGGTCTGAATGGAAATGCTGGAGTCAAAAGGTATGATCAGAGGTGCGGCTCCAAGATTCAAGCTCTCAGATCTCATTCCCCCAGTGGCATAATTAATTTATATATGAAATGAAAGGTTGTTAAGCAGATGAGGTCATTGGAATGCCACTGTGCTCCAGAAAAGCTTGAGGATTGAGGAATTATGGTTTGAAGGAAAATGCTGGAGCCAAAGGGTATGATCAGAGGTGTGTATCCAAGATTCTAACTCTCAGCTCTCATTCCCCCAGTGGAATAATTAATTTATATATGAAATAAAAGGTTGTTAAGCAGCTGAGGTCAGGGGAATGCCACTGTGCTTCATTGAGGCTTGATGATTAAGGAATTCTGGTTTGAAGGGGAATGCTTAAGTCAAAAGGTATGATCAGAGGTGTGGCTCAAAGATTCAAGCTCTCAGCTCTCATTCCCCCAGTGGCAAATTAATTTATATATGAAATGAAAGGTTGTTAAGCACCTGAGGTCAGGGGAATGCCACTGTGCTTCAGTCAGGCTTCAGGATTAAGGAATTCTGGTTTGAAGGGAAATGCTGGAGCCTAGAGGTATAGTCAGAGATGCGGCTATAAGATTCAAGCTCTCAGCTCTCATCCCCCAGATGGCATAATTAATTCACAAAACAAATGAATTGTTTCCAAGTAGTTGAGGTCAGGGGAATGCCACTGTGCTTCATTGAGGCTTGAGGATTAAGGAATTCTGGTTTGAAGGGAAATGCTTGAGTCAAAAGGTATGATCAGAGGTGTGGCTCCAAGATTCAAGCTCTCAGCTCTCATTCCCCCAGTGGAATATTTAATTTATATATAAAAAGAAAGGTTTTTAAGCAGCTAAGGTCAGGGGAATGCCACTGTGCTTCATTAAGGCTTGAGGATTAAGGAATTCTGGTTTGAAGGAAAATGCTGGAGCCAAAGGTTATGATCAGAGGTGTGGCTCCAAGATTCAAGCTCTCAGCTCTCATTCCCCCAGTGGAATATTTAATTTATATATGAAATGAAAGGTTGTTAAGCAGCTGAGGTCAGGGGAATGCCACTGTGCTTCAGTCAGGCTTGAGGATTAAGGAATTCTGGTTTGAAGGGAAATGCTGGAGTCAAAAGGTATGATCAGAGGTGTGGCTCCAAGATTCAAGCTCTCAGCTCTCATTACCCCAGTGGCAAATTAATTTATATATGAAATGAAAGGTTTTTAAGCACCTGAGGTCAGGGGAATGCCACTGTGCTTCAGTCAGGCTTGAGGATTAAGGAATTCTGGTTTGAAGGGAAATGCTGGAGTCAAAAGGTATGATCAGAGGTGTGGCTTCAAGATTCAAGCTCTCAGCTCTCATTCCCCCAGTGGAATATTTAATTTATATATAAAAAGGAAGGTTTTTAAGCAGCTGAGGTCAGGGGAATGCCACTGTGCATCATTGAGGCTTGAGGATTAAGGAATTCTGGTTGGAAGGGAAATGCTTGAGTCAAAAGGTATGATCAGAGGTGTGGCTCCAAGATTCAAGCTCTCAGCTCTCATTCCCCTAGTGGCATATTAATTTATATATGAAATGAAAGGTTGTTAAGCACCTGAGGTCAGGGGAATGCCACTGTGCTTCAGTCAGGCTTCAGGATTAAGGAATTCTGGTCTGAAGGGAAATACTGGAGCCTAGAGGTATAGTCAGAGATGCGGCTATAAGATTCAAGCTCTCAGCTCTCATCCCCCAGATGGAATAATTAATTCACAAAACAAATGAACTGTTTCCAAGTAGTTGAGGTCAGGGAAAAGCCACTGTGCTTCAGTCAGGCTTGAGGATTAAGGAATTCTGGTCTGAAGGGAAATGCTGGAGTCAAAAGGTATGATCAGAGGTGTGGCTCCAAGATTCAAGCTCTCAGATCTCATTCCCCCAGTGGCATAATTAATTTATATATAAAATGAAAGGTTGTTAAGCAGATGAGGTCAGGGGAATGCCACTGTGCTTCATTCAGGCTTGAGGATTAAGGAATTCTGGTTTGAAGGGAAATGCTGGAGTCAAAAGGTATGATCAGAGGTGTGGCTCCAAGATTCAAGCTCTCAGCTCTCATTCCCCCAGTGGCATAATTAATTTATATATGAAATGAAAGGTTGTAAAGCAGATGAGGCCATTGGAATGCCACTGTGCTCCAGAAAAGCTTGAGGATTGAGGAATTATGGTTTGAAGGAAAATGCTGGAGCCAAAGGGTATGATCAGAGGTGTGGATCCAAGATTCTAACTCTCAGCTCTCATTCCCCCAGTGGAATATTTAATTTATATATGAAATGAAACGTTTTTAAGCAGCTAAGGTCAGGGGAATGCCACTGTGCTTCATTGAGGCTTGAGGATTAAGGAATTCTGGTTTGAAGGAAAATGCTGGAGCCAAAAGGTATGATCAGAGTTGCGGCTCCAAGATTCAAGCTCTCAGCTCTCATTCCCCCAGTGGCATAATTAAATTAAATATGAAATGAAAGGTTGTTAAGCAGCTGAGGTCAGGGGAATGCCACTGTGCTTCAGTCAGGCTTGAGGATTAAGGAATTCTGGTTTGAAGGGAAATGCTGGAGTCAAAAGGTATGATCAGAGGTGTGGCTCCTAGATTCAAGCTCTCAGCTCTCATTCCCCCAGTGGAATATTTAATTTATATATACAAAGAAAGGTTTTTAAGCAGCTAAGGTCAGGGGAATGCCACTGTGCTTCATTAAGGCTTGAGGATTAAGGAATTCTGGTTTGAAGGAAAATGCTGGAGCCAAAGGTTATGATCAGAGGTGTGGCTCCAAGATTCAAGCTCTCAGCTCTCATTCCCCCAGTGGAATATTTAATTTATATATGAAATGAAAGGTTGTTAAGCAGCTGAGGTCAGGGGAATGCCACTGTGCTTCAGTCAGGCTTGAGGATTAAGGAATTCTGGTTTGAAGGGAAATGCTGGAGTCAAAAGGTATGATCAGAGGTGTGGCTCCAAGATTCAAGCTCTCAGCTCTCATTACCCCAGTGGCAAATTAATTTATATATGAAATGAAAGGTTTTTAAGCACCTGAGGTCAGGGGAATGCCACTGTGCTTCAGTCAGGCTTGAGGATTAAGGAATTCTGGTTTGAAGGGAAATGCTGGAGTCAAAAGGTATGATCAGAGGTGTGGCTTCAAGATTCAAGCTCTCAGCTCTCATTCCCCCAGTGGAATATTTAATTTATATATAAAAAGGAAGGTTTTTAAGCAGCTGAGGTCAGGGGAATGCCACTGTGCTTCATTGAGGCTTGAGGATTAAGGAATTCTGGTTTGAAGGGAAATGCTTGAGTCAAAAGGTATGATCAGAGGTGTGGCTCCAAGATTCAAGCTCTCAGCTCTCATTCCCCTAGTGGCAAATTAATTTATATATGAAATGAAAGGTTGTTAAGCACCTGAGGTCAGGGGAATGCCACTGTGCTTCAGTCAGGCTTCAGGATTAAGGAATTCTGGTTTGAAGGGAAATACTGGAGCCTAGAGGTATAGTCAGAGATGCGGCTATAAGATTCAAGCTCTCAGCTCTCATCCCCCAGATGGCATAATTAATTCACAAATCAAATGAATTGTTTCCAAGTAGTTGAGGTCAGGGAAAAGCCACTGTGCTTCAGTCAGGCTTGAGGATTAAGGAATTCTGGTCTGAAGGGAAATGCTGGAGTCAAAAGGTATGATCAGAGGTGTGGCTCCAAGATTCAAGCTCTCAGCTCTCATTCCCCCAGTGGAATATTTAATTTATATATACAAAGAAAGGTTTTTAAGCAGCTAAGGTCAGGGGAATGCCACTGTGCTTCATTGAGGCTTGAGGATTAAGGAATTATGGTTTGAAGGAAAATGCTGGAGCCAAAAGGTATGATCAGAGTTGCGGCTCCAAGATTCAAGCTCTCAGCTCTCATTCCCCCAGTGGAATAATTAATTTATATATGAAATAAAAGGTTGTTAAGCAGCTGAGGTCAGGGGAATGCCACTGTGCTTTAGTCAGGCTTGAGGATTAAGGAATTCTGGTTTGAAGGGAAATGCTGGAGTCAAAAGGTATGATCAGAGGTGTGGCTCCAAGATTCAAGCTCTCAGCTCTCATTCCCCCAGTGGCAAATTAATTTATATATGAAATGAAAGGTTGTTAAGCACCTGAGGTCAAGGGAATGCCACTGTGCTTTAGTCAGGCTTGAGGATTAAGGAATTCTGGTTTGAAGGAAAATGCTGGAGCCAAAAGGCATGATCAGAGGTGCGGCTCCAAGATTCTATTTCTCAGCTCTCATTCCCCCAGTGGCATAATTGATTTAAATATGAAATGAAAGGTTGTTAAGCAGCTGAGGTCAGGGGAATGCCACTGTGCTTCAGTCAGGCTTGAAGATTAAGGAATTCTGGTCTGAATGGAAATGCTGGAGTCAAAAGGTATGATCAGAGGTGCGGCTCCAAGGTTCAAGCTCTCAGATCTCATTCCCCCAGTGGCATAATTAATTTATATTTAAAATGAAAGGTTGTTAAGCAGATGAGGTCAGGGGAATGCCACTGTGCTTCATTCAGGCTTGAGGATTAAGGAATTCTGGTTTGAAGGGAAATGCTGGAGTCAAAAGGTATGATCAGAGGTGTGGCTCCAAGATTCAAGCTCTCAGCTCTCATTCCCCCAGTGGCATAATTAATTTATATATGAAATGAAAGGTTGTAAAGCAGATGAGGTCATTGGAATGCCACTGTGCTCCAGAAAAGCTTGAGGATGTAGGAATTATGGTTTGAAGGAAAATGCTGGAGCCAAAGGGTATGATCAGAGGTGTGGATCCAAGATTCTAACTCTCAGCTCTCATTCCCCCAGTGGAATATTTAATTTTTATATGAAATGAAACGTTTTTAAGCAGCTAAGGTCATGGGAATGCCACTGTGCTTCATTGAGGCTTGAGGATTAAGGAATTCTGGTTTGAAGGAAAATGCTGGAGCCAAAAGGTATGATCAGAGTTGCGGCTCCAAGATTCAAGCTCTCAGCTCTCATTCCCCCAGTGGCATAATTAAATTAAATATGAAATGAAAGGTTGTTAAGCAGCTGAGGTCAGGGGAATGCCACTGTGCTTCAGTCAGGCTTGAGGATTAAGGAATTCTGGTTTGAAGGGAAATGCTGGAGTCAAAAGGTATGATCAGAGGTGTGGCTCCTAGATTTAAGCTCTCAGCTCTCATTCCCCCAGTGTCATAATTGATTTAAATATGAAATGAAAGGTTGTTAAGCAGCTGAGGTCAGGGGAATGCCACTGTGCTTCAGTCAGGCTTGAGGATTAAGGAATTCTGGTCTGAATGGAAATGCTGGAGTCAAAAGGTATGATCAGAGGTGCGGCTCCAAGATTCAAGCTCTCAGATCTCATTCCCCCAGTGGCATAATTAATTTATATATGAAATGAAAGGTTGTAAAGCAGATGAGGTCATTGGAATGCCACTGTGCTCCAGAAAAGCTTGAGGATTGAGGAATTATGGTTTGAAGGAAAATGCTGGAGCCAAAGGGTATGATCAGAGGTGTGGATCCAAGATTCTAACTCTCAGCTCTCATTCCCCCAGTGGAATAATTAATTTATATATGAAATAAAAGGTTGTTAAGCAGCTGAGGTCAGGGGAATGCCACTGTGCTTCATTGAGGCTTGATGATTAAGGAATTCTGGTTTGAAGGGGAATGCTTAAGTCAAAAGGTATGATCAGAGGTGTGGCTCCAAGATTCAAGCTCTCAGCTCTCATTCCCCCAGTGGCAAATTAATTTATATATGAAATGAAAGGTTGTTAAGCACCTGAGGTCAGGGGAATGCCACTGTGCTTCAGTCAGGCTTCAGGATTAAGGAATTCTGGTTTGAAGGGAAATGCTGGAGCCTAGAGGTATAGTCAGAGATGCGGCTATAAGATTCAAGCTCTCAGCTCTCATCCCCCAGATGGCATAATTAATTCACAAAACAAATGAATTGTTTCCAAGTAGTTGAGGTCAGGGAAAAGCCACTGTGCTTCAGTCAGGCTTGAGGATTAAGGAATTCTGGTCTGAAGGGAAATGCTGGAGTCAAAAGGTATGATCAGAGGTGTGGCTCCAAGATTCAAGCTCTCAGCTCTCATTCCCCCAGTGGAATATTTAATTTATATATAAAAAGAAAGGTTTTTAAGCAGCTAAGGTCAGGGGAATGCCACTGTGCTTCATTAAGGCTTGAGGATTAAGGAATTCTGGTTTGAAGGAAAATGCTGGAGCCAAAGGTTATGATCAGAGGTGTGGCTCCAAGATTCAAGCTCTTAGCTCTCATTCCCCCAGTGGAATATTTAATTTATATATGAAATGAAAGGTTGTTAAGCAGCTGAGGTCAGGGGAATGCCACTGTGCTTCAGTCAGGCTTGAGGATTAAGGAATTCTGGTTTGAAGGGAAATGCTGGAGTCAAAAGGTATGATCAGAGGTGTGGATCCAAGATTCAAGCTCTCAGCTCTCATTACCCCAGTGGCAAATTAATTTATATATGAAATGAAAGGTTTTTAAGCACCTGAGGTCAGGGGAATGCCACTGTGCTTCAGTCAGGCTTGAGGATTAAGGAATTCTGGTTTGAAGGGAAATGCTGGAGTCAAAAGGTATGATCAGAGGTGTGGCTTCAAGATTCAAGCTCTCAGCTCTCATTCCCCCAGTGGAATATTTAATTTATATATAAAAAGGAAGGTTGTTAAGCAGCTGAGGTCAGGGGAATGCCACTGTGCTTCATTGAGGCTTGAGGATTAAGGAATTCTGGTTTGAAGGGAAATGCTTGAGTCAAAAGGTATGATCAGAGGTGTGGCTCCAAGATTCAAGCTCTCAGCTCTCATTCCCCTAGTGGCAAATTAATTTATATATGAAATTAAAGGTTTTTAAGCACCTGAGGTCAGGGGAATGCCACTGTGCTTCAGTCAGGCTTCAGGATTAAGGAATTCTGGTTTGAAGGGAAATACTGGAGCCTAGAGGTATAGTCAGAGATGCGGCTATAAGATTCAAGCTCTCAGCTCTCATCCCCCAGATGGCATAATTAATTCACAAATCAAATGAATTGTTTCCAAGTAGTTGAGGTCAGGGAAAAGCCACTGTGCTTCAGTCAGACTTGAGGATTAAGGAATTCTGGTCTGAAGGGAAATGCTGGAGTCAAAAGGTATGATCAGAGGTGTGGCTCCAAGATTCAAGCTCTCAGCTCTCATTCCCCCAGTGGAATATTTAATTTATATATACAAAGAAAGGTTTTTAAGCAGCTAAGGTCAGGGGAATGCCACTGTGCTTCATTGAGGCTTGAGGATTAAGGAATTCTGGTTTGAAGGAAAATGCTGGAGCCAAAAGGTATGATCAGAGTTGCGGCTCCAAGATTCAAGCTCTCAGCTCTCATTCCCCCAGTGGAATAATTAATTTATATATGAAATAAAAGGTTGTTAAGCAGCTGAGGTCAGGGGAATGCCACTGTGCTTCAGTCAGGCTTGAGGATTAAGGAATTCTGGTTTGAAGGAAAATGCTGGAGTCAAAAGGTATGATCAGAGGTGTGGCTCCAAGATTCAAGCTCTCAGCTCTCATTCCCCCAGTGGCAAATTAATTTATATATGAAATGAAAGGTTGTTAAGCACCTGAGGTCAGGGGAATGCCACTGTGCTTCAGTCAGGCTTCAGGATTAAGGAATTCTGGTTTGAAGGGAAATGCTGGAGCCTAGAGGTATAGTCAGAGATGCGGCTATAAGATTCAAGCTCTCAGCTCTCATCCCCCAGATGGCATAATTAATTCTCAAAACAAATGAATTGTTTCCAAGTAGTTGAGGGCAGGGAAAAGCCACTGTGCTTCAGTCAGGCTTGAGGATTAAGGAATTCTGGTCTGAAGGGAAATGCTGGAGTCAAAAGGTATGATCAGAGGTGTGGCTCCAAGATTCAAGCTCTCAGCTCTCATTCCCCCAGTGGAATATTTAATTTATATATACAAAGAAAGGTTTTTAAGCAGCTAAGGTCAGGGGAATGCCACTGTGCTTCAGTCAGGCTTGAGGATTAAGGAATTCTGGTCTGAATGGAAATGCTGGAGTCAAAAGGTATGATCAGAGGTGCGGCTCCAAGATTCAAGCTCTCAGATCTCATTCCCCCAGTGGCATAATTAATTTATATTTAAAATGAAAGGTTGTTAAGCAGATTAGGTCAGGGGAATGCCACTGTGCTTCATTCAGGCTTGAGGATTAAGGAATTCTGGTTTGAAGGGAAATGCTGGAGTCAAAAGGTATGATCAGAGGTGTGGCTCCAAGATTCAAGCTCTCAGCTCTCATTCCCCCAGTGGCATAATTAATTTATATATGAAATGAAAGGTTGTAAAGCAGATGAGGTCATTGGAATGCCACTGTGCTCCAGAAAAGCTTGAGGATTGAGGAATTATGGTTTGAAGGAAAATGCTGGAGCCAAAGGGTATGATCAGAGGTGTGGATCCAAGATTCTAACTCTCAGCTCTCATTCCCCCAGTGGAATATTTAATTTATATATGAAATGAAACGTTTTTAAGCAGCTAAGGTCAGGGGAATGCCACTGTGCTTCATTGAGGCTTGAGGATTAAGGAATTCTGGTTTGAAGGAAAATGCTGGAGCCAAAAGGTATGATCAGAGTTGCGGCTCCAAGATTCAAGCTCTCAGCTCTCATTCCCCCAGTGGCATAATTAAATTAAATATGAAATGAAAGGTTGTTAAGCAGCTGAGGTCAGGGGAATGCCACTGTGCTTCAGTCAGGCTTGAGGATTAAGGAATTCTGGTTTGAAGGGAAATGCTGGAGTCAAAAGGTATGATCAGAGGTGTGGCTCCAAGATTCAAGCTCTCAGCTCTCATTCCCCCAGTGGCATAATTGATTTAAATATGAAATGAAGGTTGTTAAGCAGCTGAGGTCAGGGGAATGCCACTGTGCTTCAGTCAGGCTTGAGGATTAAGGAATTCTGGTCTGAATGGAAATGCTGGAGTCAAAAGGTATGATCAGAGGTGCGGCTCCAAGGTTCAAGCTCTCAGATCTCATTCCCCCAGTGGCATAATTAATTTATATATGAAATGAAAGGTTGTAAAGCAGATGAGGTCATTGGAATGCCACTGTGCTCCAGAAAAGCTTGAGGATTGAGGAATTATGGTTTGAAGGAAAATGCTGGAGCCAAAGGGTATGATCAGAGGTGTGGATCCAAGATTCTAACTCTCAGCTCTCATTCCCCCAGTGGAATTATTAATTTATATATGAAATAAAAGGTTGTTAAGCAGCTGAGGTCAGGGGAATGCCACTGTGCTTCATTGAGGCTTGATGATTAAGGAATTCTTGTTTGAAGGGAAATGCTTAAGTCAAAAGGTATGATCAGAGGTGTGGCTCCAAGATTCAAGCTCTCAGCTCTCATTCCCCCAGTGGCAAATTAATTTATATATGAAATGAAAGGTTGTTAAGCACCTGAGGTCAGGGGAATGCCACTGTGCTTCAGTCAGGCTTCAGGATTAAGGAATTCTGGTTTGAAGGGAAATGCTGGAGCCTAGAGGTATAGTCAGAGATGCGGCTATAAGATTCAAGCTCTCAGCTCTCATCCCCCAGATGGCATAATTAATTCACAAAACAAATGAATTGTTTCCAAGTAGTTGAGGTCAGGGAAAAGCCACTGTGCTTCAGTCAGGCTTGAGGATTAAGGAATTCTGGTCTGAAGGGAAATGCTGGAGTCAAAAGGTATGATCAGAGGTGTGGCTCCAAGATTCAAGCTCTCAGCTCTCATTTCCCCAGTGGAATATTTAATTTATATATAAAAAGAAAGGTTTTTAAGCAGCTAAGGTCAGGGGAATGCCACTGTGCTTCATTAAGGCTTGAGGATTAAGGAATTCTGGTTTGAAGGAAAATGCTGGAGCCAAAGGTTATGATCAGAGGTGTGGCTCCAAGATTCAAGCTCTCAGCTCTCATTCCCCCAGTGGCATAATTAATTTATATATGAAATGAAAGGTTGTTAAGCAGCTGAGGTCAGGGGAATGCCACTGTGCTTCAGTCAGGCTTGAGGATTAAGGAATTCTGGTTTGAAGGGAAATGCTGGAGTCAAAAGGTATGATCAGAGGTGTAGCTCCAAGATTCAAGCTCTCAGCTCTCATTCCCCCAAATGCATAATTAATTTGTATATGAAATGAAAGGTTGTTAAGCAGCTGAGGTCAGGGGAATGCCACTGTGCTTCAGTCAGGCTTGAGGATTAAGGAATTCTGGTTTAAAGGGAAATGCTGGATTCAATAGGAATGATCAGAGGTGCGGTTCCAAGATTCAAGCTCTCAGCTCTCATTCCCCCAGTTGCATAATTAATTTATATATGAAATAAAAGGTTGTTAAGCAGCTGAGGTCAGGGGAATGCCACTGTGCTTCAGTCAGGCTTGAGGATTAAGGAATTCTGGTTTGAATGGAAATGCTGGAGTCATAAGGTATGATCAGAGGTGTGGCTCCAAGATTCAAGCTCTTAGCTCTTATTCCCCCAGTGGCCTATTTAATTTATATATACAATGAAAGGTTGTTAAGCACCTGAGGTCAGGGGATTGCCACTGTGCTTCAGTCAGGCTTGAGGATTAAGGAATTCTGGTTTGAGGGGAAATGCTGGAATCAAAAGGTATGATCAAAGGTGCGGTTCCAAGATTCAAGCTCTCAGCTCTCATTCCCCCAGTGGCATAATTAATTTGTATATGAAATGAAAGGTTGTTAAGCAGCTGAGGTCAGGGGAATGCCACTGTGCTTCAGTCAGGCTTGAGGATTAAGGAATTCTGGTTTGAAGGGAAATGCTTGAGTCAAAAGGTATGATCAGAGGTGTTGCTCCAAGATTCAAGCTCTCAGCTCTCATTCCCCCAGTGGCATAATTAATTTATATATGAAATGAAAGGTTGTTAAGCAGATGAGGTCAGGGGAATGCCACTGTGCTTCAGTCAGGCTTGAGGATTAAGGAATTCTGGTTTGAAGGGAAATGCTGGATTCAAAAGGAATGATCAAAGGTGTAGCTCCAAGATTCAAGCTCTCAGCTCTCATTCCCCCAGTGGCATAATTAATTTATATATGAAATAAAAGGTTGTTAAGCAGCTGAGGTCAGGGGAATGCCACTGTGCTTCATTGAGGCTTGAGGATTAAGGAATTCTGGTTTGAAGGAAAATGCTGGAGCCAAAGGGTATGATCAGAGGTGTGGATCCAAGATTCTAACTCTCAGCTCTCATTCCCCCAGTGGCATAATTAATTTGTATATGAAATGAAATGTTGTTAAGCAGATGAGATCAGGGGAATGCCACTGTGCTTCAGTCAGGCTTGAGGATTAAGGAATTCTGGTTTGAAGGGAAATGCTGGAGTCATAAGGTATGATCAGAGGTGTGGCTCCAAAGTTCAACCTCTCAGCTCTCATTCCCCCAGTGGCATAATTAATTTGTATATGAAATGAAATGTTGTTAAGCAGATGAGGTCAGGGGAATGCCACTGTGCTTCAGTCAGGCTTGAGGATTAAGGAATTCTGGTCTAAATGGAAATGCTGGAGTCATAAGGTATGATCAGAGGTGTAGCTCCAAGATTCAAGCTCTCAGCTCTCATTCCCCCAGTTGCATAATTAATTTGTATATGAAATGAAAGGTTGTTAAGCAGCTGAGGTCAGGGGAAGGCCACTGTGCTTCAGTCAGGCTTGAGGATTAAGGAATTCTGGTTTAAAGGGAAATGCTGGATTCAAAAGGTATGATCAGAGTTGCGGCTCCAAGATTCAAGCTCTCAGCTCTCATTCCCCCAGTGGAATAATTAATTTATATATGAAATAAAAGGTTGTTAAGCAGCTGAGGTCAGGGGAATGCCACTGTGCTTCAGTCAGGCTTGAGGATTAAGGAATTCTGGTTTGAAGGGAAATGCTGGAGTCAAAAGGTATGATCAGAGGTGTGGCTCCAAGATTCAAGCTCTCAGCTCTCATTCCCCCAGTGGCAAATTAATTTATATATGAAATGAAAGGTTGTTAAGCACCTGAGGTCAGGGGAATGCCACTGTGCTTCAGTCAGGCTTCAGGATTAAGGAATTCTGGTTTGAAGGGAAATGCTGGAGCCTAGAGGTATAGTCAGAGATGCGGCTATAAGATTCAAGCTCTCAGCTCTCATCCCCCAGATGGCATAATTAATTCACAAAACAAATGAATTGTTTCCAAGTAGTTGAGGTCAGGGAAAAGCCACTGTGCTTCAGTCAGGCTTGAGGATTAAGGAATTCTGGTCTGAAGGGAAATGCTGGAGTCAAAAGGTATGATCAGAGGTGTGGCTCCAAGATTCAAGCTCTCAGCTCTCATTCCCCCAGTGGCATAATTAATTTATATATGAAATGAAAGGTTGTTAAGCAGATGAGGTCAGGGGAATGCCACTGTGCTTCAGTCAGGCTTGAGGATTAAGGAATTCTGGTTTGAAGGGAAATGCTGGAGTCATAAGGTATGATCAAAGGTGTAGCTCCAAGATTCAAGCTCTCAGCTCTCATTCCCCCAGTGGCATAATTAATTTATATATAAAATGAAAGGTTGTTAAGCAGCTGAGGTCAGGGGAATGCCACTGTGCTTCAGTCAGGCTTCAGGATTAAGGAATTCTGGTTTAAAGGGAAATGCCGGATTCAAAAGGAATGATCAGAGGTGCGGCTCCAAGATTCAAGCTCTCAGCTCTCATTCCCCCAGTTGCATAATTAATTTATATATGAAATGAAAGGTTGTTAAGCAGCTGAGGTCAGGGGAATGCCACTGTGCTTCAGTCAGGCTTCAGGATTAAGGAATTCTGGTCTGAAGGGAAATGCTTGAGTCATAAGGTATGATCAGAGGTGTGGCTCAAAGATTCAAGCTCTCAGCTCTCATTCCCCCAGTGGAATATTTAATTTATATATGAAATGAAAGGTTGTTAAGCAGATGAGGTCAGGGGAATGCCACTGTGCTTCAGTCAGGCTTCAGGATTAAGGAATTCTGGTTTAAAGGGAAATGCTGGATTCAAAAGGAATGATCAGAGGTGCGGTTCCAAGATTCAAGCTCTCAGCTCTCATTCCCCCAGTTGCATAATTAATTTATATATGAAATAAAAGGTTGTTAAGCAGCTGAGGTCAGGGGAATGCCACTGTGCTTCATTGAGGCTTGAGGATTAAGGAATTCTGGTTTGAAGGAAAATGCTGGAGCCAAAGGGTATGATCAGAGGTGTGGATCCAAGATTCTAACTCTCAGCTCTCATTCCCCCAGTGGCATAATTAATTTGTATATGAAATGAAATGTTGTTAAGCAGATGAGATCAGGGGAATGCCACTGTGCTTCAGTCAGGCTTGAGGATTAAGGAATTCTGGTTTGAAGGGAAATGCTGGAGTCATAAGGTATGATCAGAGGTGTGGCTCCAAAATTCAACCTCTCAGCTCTCATTCCCCCAGTGGCATAATTAATTTGTATATGAAATGAAATGTTGTTAAGCAGATGAGGTCAGGGGAATGCCACTGTGCTTCAGTCAGGCTTGAGGATTAAGGAATTCTGGTCTAAATGGAAATGCTGGAGTCATAAGGTATGATCAGAGGTGTAGCTCCAAGATTCAAGCTCTCAGCTCTCATTCCCCCAGTTGCATAATTAATTTGTATATGAAATGAAAGGTTGTTAAGCAGCTGAGGTCAGGGGAAGGCCACTGTGCTTCAGTCAGGCTTGAGGATTAAGGAATTCTGGTTTAAAGGGAAATGCTGGATTCAAAAGGAATGATCAGAGGTGCGGTTCCAAGATTCAAGCTCTCAGCTCTCATTCCCCCAGTTGCATAATTAATTTATATATGAAATAAAAGGTTGTTAAGCAGCTGAGGTCAGGGGAATGCCACTGTGCTTCAGTCAGGCTTGAGGATTAAGGAATTCTGGTTTGAAGGAAAATGCTGGAGTCAAAAGGTATGATCAGAGGTGTGGCTCCAAGATTCAAGCTCTCAGCTCTCATTCCCCCAGTGGCAAATTAATTTATATATGAAATGAAAGGTTGTTAAGCACCTGAGGTCAGGGGAATGCCACTGTGCTTCAGTCAGGCTTCAGGATTAAGGAATTCTGGTTTGAAGGGAAATGCTGGAGCCTAGAGGTATAGTCAGAGATGCGGCTATAAGATTCAAGCTCTCAGCTCTCATCCCCCAGATGGCATAATTAATTCACAAAACAAATGAATTGTTTCCAAGTAGTTGAGGTCAGGGAAAAGCCACTGTGCTTCAGTCAGGCTTGAGGATTAAGGAATTCTGGTCTGAAGGGAAATGCTGGAGTCAAAAGGTATGATCAGAGGTGTGGCTCCAAGATTCAAGCTCTCAGCTCTCATTCCCCCAGTGGAATATTTAATTTATATATAAAAAGAAAGGTTTTTAAGCAGCTAAGGTCAGGGGAATGCCACTGTGCTTCATTAAGGCTTGAGGATTAAGGAATTCTGGTTTGAAGGAAAATGCTGGAGCCAAAGGTTATGATCAGAGGTGTGGCTCCAAGATTCAAGCTCTCAGCTCTCATTCCCCCAGTGGAATATTTAATTTATATATGAAATGAAAGGTTGTTAAGCAGCTGAGGTCAGGGGAATGCCACTGTGCTTCAGTCAGGCTTGAGGATTAAGGAATTCTGGTTTGAAGGGAAATGCTGGAGTCAAAAGGTATGATCAGAGGTGTAGCTCCAAGATTCAAGCTCTCAGCTCTCATTCCCCCAAATGCATAATTAATTTGTATATGAAATGAAAGGTTGTTAAGCAGCTGAGGTCAGGGGAATGCCACTGTGCTTCAGTCAGGCTTGAGGATTAAGGAATTCTGGTTTAAAGGGAAATGCTGGATTCAATAGGAATGATCAGAGGTGCGGTTCCAAGATTCAAGCTCTCAGCTCTCATTCCCCCAGTTGCATAATTAATTTATATATGAAATAAAAGGTTGTTAAGCAGCTGAGGTCAGGGGAATGCCACTGTGCTTCAGTCAGGCTTGAGGATTAAGGAATTCTGGTTTGAATGGAAATGCTGGAGTCATAAGGTATGATCAGAGGTGTGGCTCCAAGATTCAAGCTCTTAGCTCTTATTCCCCCAGTGGCCTATTTAATTTATATATACAATGAAAGGTTGTTAAGCAGCTGAGGTCAGGGGAATGCCACTGTGCTTCAGTCAGGCTTGAGGATTAAGGAATTCTGGTTTGAGGGGAAATGCTGGAATCAAAAGGTATGATCAAAGGTGCGGCTCCAAGATTCAAGCTCTCAGCTCTCATTCCCCCAGTGGCATAATTAATTTGTATATGAAATGAAAGGTTGTTAAGCAGCTGAGGTCAGGGGAATGCCACTGTGCTTCAGTCAGGCTTGAGGATTAAGGAATTCTGGTTTGAAGGGAAATGCTTGAGTCAAAAGGTATGATCAGAGGTGTGGCTCCAAGATTCAAGCTCTCAGCTCTCATTCCCCCAGTGGCATAATTAATTTATATATGAAATGAAAGGTTGTTAAGCAGATGAGGTCAGGGGAATGCCACTGTGCTTCAGTCAGGCTTGAGGATTAAGGAATTCTGGTTTGAAGGGAAATGCTGGAGTCATAAGGTATGATCAAAGGTGTAGCTCCAAGATTCAAGCTCTCAGCTCTCATTCCCCCAGTGGCATAATTAATTTATATATGAAATGAAAGGTTGTTAAGCAGCTGAGGTCAGGGGAATGCCACTGTGCTTCAGTCAGGCTTCAGGATTAAGGAATTCTGGTTTAAAGGGAAATGCCGGATTCAAAAGGAATGATCAGAGGTGCGGCTCCAAGATTCAAGCTCTCAGCTCTCATTCCCCCAGTTGCATAATTAATTTATATATGAAATGAAAGGTTGTTAAGCAGCTGAGGTCAGGGGAATGCCACTGTGCTTCAGTCAGGCTTCAGGATTAAGGAATTCTGGTCTGAAGGGAAATGCTTGAGTCATAAGGTATGATCAGAGGTGTGGCTCCAAGATTCAAGCTCTCAGCTCTCATTCCCCCAGTGGAATATTTAATTTATATATGAAATGAAAGGTTGTTAAGCAGATGAGGTCAGGGGAATGCCACTGTGCTTCAGTCAGGCTTCAGGATTAAGGAATTCTGGTTTAAAGGGAAATGCTGGATTCAAAAGGAATGATCAGAGGTGCGGTTCCAAGATTCAAGCTCTCAGCTCTCATTCCCCCAGTTGCATAATTAATTTATATATGAAATGAAAGGTTGTTAAGCAGCTGAGGTCAGGGGAATGCCACTGTGCTTCATTGAGGCTTGAGGATTAAGGAATTCTGGTTTGAAGGAAAATGCTGGAGCCAAAGGGTATGATCAGAGGTGTGGATCCAAGATTCTAACTCTCAGCTCTCATTCCCCCAGTGGCATAATTAATTTGTATATGAAATGAAATGTTGTTAAGCAGATGAGATCAGGGGAATGCCACTGTGCTTCAGTCAGGCTTGAGGATTAAGGAATTCTGGTTTGAAGGGAAATGCTGGAGTCATAAGGTATGATCAGAGGTGTGGCTCCAAAATTCAACCTCTCAGCTCTCATTCCCCCAGTGGCATAATTAATTTGTATATGAAATGAAATGTTGTTAAGCAGATGAGGTCAGGGGAATGCCACTGTGCTTCAGTCAGGCTTGAGGATTAAGGAATTCTGGTCTAAATGGAAATGCTGGAGTCATAAGGTATGATCAGAGGTGTAGCTCCAAGATTCAAGCTCTCAGCTCTCATTCCCCCAGTTGCATTATCAATTTGTATATGAAATGAAAGGTTGTTAAGCAGCTGAGGTCAGGGGAAGGCCACTGTGCTTCAGTCAGGCTTGAGGATTAAGGAATTCTGGTTTAAAGGGAAATGCTGGATTCAAAAGGAATGATCAGAGGTGCGGTTCCAAGATTCAAGCTCTCAGCTCTCATTCCCCCAGTTGCATAATTAATTTATATATGAAATAAAAGGTTGTTAAGCAGCTGAGGTCAGGGGAAGGCCACTGTGCTTCAGTCAGGCTTGAGGATTAAGGAATTCTGGTTTAAAGGGAAATGCTGGATTCAAAAGGAATGATCAGAGGTGCGGTTCCAAGATTCAAGCTCTCAGCTCTCATTCCCCCAGTTGCATAATTAATTTATATATGAAATAAGAGGTTGTTAAGCAGCTGAGGTCAGGGGAATGCCACTGTGCTTCAGTCAGGCTTGAGGATTAAGGAATTCTGGTTTGAAGGAAAATGCTGGAGTCAAAAGGTATGATCAGAGGTGTGGCTCCAAGATTCAAGCTCTCAGCTCTCATTCCCCCAGTGGCAAATTAATTTATATATGAAATGAAAGGTTGTTAAGCACCTGAGGTCAGGGGAATGCCACTGTGCTTCAGTCAGGCTTCAGGATTAAGGAATTCTGGTTTGAAGGGAAATGCTGGAGCCTAGAGGTATAGTCAGAGATGCGGCTATAAGATTCAAGCTCTCAGCTCTCATCCCCCAGATGGCATAATTAATTCACAAAACAAATGAATTGTTTCCAAGTAGTTGAGGTCAGGGAAAAGCCACTGTGCTTCAGTCAGGCTTGAGGATTAAGGAATTCTGGTCTGAAGGGAAATGCTGGAGTCAAAAGGTATGATCAGAGGTGTGGCTCCAAGATTCAAGCTCTCAGCTCTCATTCCCCCAGTGGAATATTTAATTTATATATAAAAAGAAAGGTTTTTAAGCAGCTAAGGTCAGGGGAATGCCACTGTGCTTCATTAAGGCTTGAGGATTAAGGAATTCTGGTTTGAAGGAAAATGCTGGAGCCAAAGGTTATGATCAGAGGTGTGGCTCCAAGATTCAAGCTCTCAGCTCTCATTCCCCCAGTGGAATATTTAATTTATATATGAAATGAAAGGTTGTTAAGCAGCTGAGGTCAGGGGAATGCCACTGTGCTTCAGTCAGGCTTGAGGATTAAGGAATTCTGGTTTGAAGGGAAATGCTGGAGTCAAAAGGTATGATCAGAGGTGTAGCTCCAAGATTCAAGCTCTCAGCTCTCATTCCCCCAAATGCATAATTAATTTGTATATGAAATGAAAGGTTGTTAAGCAGCTGAGGTCAGGGGAATGCCACTGTGCTTCAGTCAGGCTTGAGGATTAAGGAATTCTGGTTTAAAGGGAAATGCTGGATTCAATAGGAATGATCAGAGGTGCGGTTCCAAGATTCAAGCTCTCAGCTCTCATTCCCCCAGTTGCATAATTAATTTATATATGAAATAAAAGGTTGTTAAGCAGCTGAGGTCAGGGGAATGCCACTGTGCTTCAGTCAGGCTTGAGGATTAAGGAATTCTGGTTTGAATGGAAATGCTGGAGTCATAAGGTATGATCAGAGGTGTGGCTCCAAGATTCAAGCTCTTAGCTCTTATTCCCCCAGTGGCCTATTTAATTTATATATACAATGAAAGGTTGTTAAGCACCTGAGGTCAGGGGATTGCCACTGTGCTTCAGTCAGGCTTGAGGATTAAGGAATTCTGGTTTGAGGGGAAATGCTGGAGTCAAAAGGTATGATCAAAGGTGCGGCTCCAAGATTCAAGCTCTCAGCTCTCATTCCCCCAGTGGCATAATTAATTTGTATATGAAATGAAAGGTTGTTAAGCAGCTGAGGTCAGGGGAATGCCACTGTGCTTCAGTCAGGCTTGAGGATTAAGGAATTCTGGTTTGAAGGGAAATGCTTGAGTCAAAAGGTATGATCAGAGGTGTGGCTCCAAGATTCAAGCTCTCAGCTCTCATTCCCCCAGTGGCATAATTAATTTATATATGAAATGAAAGGTTGTTAAGCAGATGAGGTCAGGGGAATGCCACTGTGCTTCAGTCAGGCTTGAGGATTAAGGAATTCTGGTTTGAAGGGAAATGCTGGAGTCATAAGGTATGATCAAAGGTGTAGCTCCAAGATTCAAGCTCTCAGCTCTCATTCCCCCAGTGGCATAATTAATTTATATATGAAATGAAAGGTTGTTAAGCAGCTGAGGTCAGGGGAATGCCACTGTGCTTCAGTCAGGCTTCAGGATTAAGGAATTCTGGTTTAAAGGGAAATGCCGGATTCAAAAGGAATGATCAGAGGTGCGGCTCCAAGATTCAAGCTCTCAGCTCTCATTCCCCCAGTTGCATAATTAATTTATATATGAAATGAAAGGTTGTTAAGCAGCTGAGGTCAGGGGAATGCCACTGTGCTTCAGTCAGGCTTCAGGATTAAGGAATTCTGGTCTGAAGGGAAATGCTTGAGTCATAAGGTATGATCAGAGGTGTGGCTCCAAGATTCAAGCTCTCAGCTCTCATTCCCCCAGTGGAATATTTAATTTATATATGAAATGAAAGGTTGTTAAGCAGATGAGGTCAGGGGAATGCCACTGTGCTTCAGTCAGGCTTCAGGATTAAGGAATTCTGGTTTAAAGGGAAATGCTGGATTCAAAAGGAATGATCAGAGGTGCGGTTCCAAGATTCAAGCTCTCAGCTCTCATTCCCCCAGTTGCATAATTAATTTATATATGAAATAAAAGGTTGTTAAGCAGCTGAGGTCAGGGGAATGCCACTGTGCTTCATTGAGGCTTGAGGATTAAGGAATTCTGGTTTGAAGGGAAATGCTGGAGCCAAAGGGTATGATCAGAGGTGTGGATCCAAGATTCTAACTCTCAGCTCTCATTCCCCCAGTGGCATAATTAATTTGTATATGAAATGAAATGTTGTTAAGCAGATGAGATCAGGGGAATGCCACTGTGCTTCAGTCAGGCTTGAGGATTAAGGAATTCTGGTTTGAAGGGAAATGCTGGAGTCATAAGGTATGATCAGAGGTGTGGCTCCAAAATTCAACCTCTCAGCTCTCATTCCCCCAGTGGCATAATTAATTTGTATATGAAATGAAATGTTGTTAAGCAGATGAGGTCAGGGGAATGCCACTGTGCTTCAGTCAGGCTTGAGGATTAAGGAATTCTGGTCTAAATGGAAATGCTGGAGTCATAAGGTATGATCAGAGGTGTAGCTCCAAGATTCAAGCTCTCAGCTCTCATTCCCCCAGTTGCATTATCAATTTGTATATGAAATGAAAGGTTGTTAAGCAGCTGAGGTCAGGGGAAGGCCACTGTGCTTCAGTCAGGCTTGAGGATTAAGGAATTCTGGTTTAAAGGGAAATGCTGGATTCAAAAGGAATGATCAGAGGTGCGGTTCCAAGATTCAAGCTCTCAGCTCTCATTCCCCCAGTTGCATAATTAATTTATATATGAAATAAAAGGTTGTTAAGCAGCTGAGGTCAGGGGAATGCCACTGTGCTTCAGTCAGGCTTGAGGATTAAGGAATTCTGGTTTGAAGGGAAATGCTGGAGTCATAAGGTATGATCAGAGGTGTGGCTCCAAGATTCAAGCTCTTAGCTCTTATTCCCCCAGTGGCCTATTATATTTATATATACAATGAAAGGTCGTTAAGCACCTGAGGTCAGGGGATTGCCACTGTGCTTCAGTCAGGCTTGAGGATTAAGGAATTCTGGTTTGAGGGGAAATGCTGGAGTCATAAGGTATGATCAAAGGTGTGACTCCAAGATTCAAGCTCTCAGCTCTCATTCCCCCAGTGGCTTAATTAATTTGTATATGAATTGAAAGGTTGTTAAGCAGCTGAGGTCAGGGGAATGCCACTGTGCTTCAGTCAGGCTTGAGGATTAAGGAATTCTGGTTTGAAGGGAAATGCTTGAGTCAAAAGGTATGATCAGAGGTGTGGCTCCAAGATTCAAGCTCTCAGCTCTCATTCCCCCAGTGGCATAATTAATTTATATATGAAATGAAATGTTGTTAAGCAGATGAGGTCAGGGGAATGCCACTGTGCTTCAGTCAGGCTTGAGGATTAAGGAATTCTGGTCTGAAGGGAAATGCTGGAGTCAAAAGGTATGATCAGAGAAGTGGCTCCAAGATTCAAGCTCTCAGCTCTCATTCCCCCAGTGGCATAATTAATTTATATATGAAATGAAAGGTGTTTAAGCAGCTAAGGTCAGGGGAATGCCACTGTGCTTCATTGAGGCTTGAGGATTAAGGAATTCTGGTTTGAAGGAAAATGCTGGAGCCAAAGGGTATGATCAGAGGTGTGGATCCAAGATTCTAACTCTCAGCTCTCATTCCCCAGTGGAATATTTAATTTAAATATAAAATGAAAGGTTTTTAAGCAGCTAAGGTCAGGGGAATGCCACTGTGCTTCATTGAGGCTTGAGGATTAAGGAATTCTGGTTTGAAGGAAAATGCTGGAGCCAAAAGGTATGATCAGAGTTGCGGCTCCAAGATTCAAGCTCTCAGCTCTCATTCCCCCAGTGGCATAATTAATTTGTATATGAAATGAAAGGTTGTTAAGCAGCTGAGGTCAGGGGAATGCCACTGTGCTTCAGTCAGGCTTGAGGATTAAGGAATTCTGGTTTGAAGGGAAATGCTTGAGTCAAAAGGTATGATCAGAGGTGTGGTTCCAAGATTCAAGCTCTCAGCTCTCATTCCCCCAGTAGCATAATTAATTTGTATATGAAATGAAAGGTTGTTAAGCAGATGAGGTCAGGGGAATGCCACTGTGCTTCAGTCAGGCTTGAGGATTAAGGAATTCTGGTTTGAGGGGAAATGCTGGATTCAAAAGGTATGATCAGAGGTGCGGCTCCAAGATTCAAGCTCTCAGCTCTCATTCCCCCAGTGGCATAATTAATTTATATATGAAATAAAAGATTGTTAAGCAGCTGAGGTCAGGGGAATGCCACTGTGCTTCAGTCAGGCTTGAGGATTAAGGAATTCTGGTTTGAAGGGAAATGCTTGAGTCAAAAGGTATGATCAGAGGTGTGGCTCCAAGATTCAAGCTCTCAGCTCTCATTACCCCAGTGGCATAATTAATTTGTATATGAAATGAAATGTTGTTAAGCAGATGAGATCAGGGGAATGCCACTGGGCTTCAGTCAGGCTTGAGGATTAAGGAATTCTGGTTTGAAGGGAAATGCTTGAGTCAAAAGGTATGATCAGAGGTGTAGCTCCAAGATTCAAGCTCTCAGCTCTCATTCCCCCCGTGGCATAATTAATTTGTATATGAAATAAAAGGTTGTTAAGCAGCTGAGGTCAGGGGAATGCCACTGTGCTTAAGTCAGGCTTGAAGATTAAGGATTTCTTGTTTAAAGGGAAATGCTGGATTCAAAAGGAATGATCAGAGGTGCGGCTCCAAGATTCAAGCTCTCAGCTCTCATTCCCCCAGTTGCATAATTAATTTATATATGAAATAAAAGGTTGTTAAGCAGCTGAGGTCAGGGGAATGCCACTGTGCTTAAGTCAGGCTTGAGGATTAAGGAATTCTGGTTTGAATGGAAATGCTGGAGTCATAAGGTATGATCAGAGGTGTGGCTCCAAGATTCAAGCTCTTAGCTCTTATTCCCCAATTGGCCTATTTAATTTATATATGCAATGAAAGGTTGTTAAGCACCTGAGGTCAGGGGATTGCCACTGTGCTTCAGTCAGGCTTGAGGATTAAGGAATTCTGGTTTGAGGGGAAATGCTGGAGTCAAAAGGTATGATCTAAGGTGCGGCTCCAAGATTCAAGCTCTCAGCTCTCATTCCCCCAGTGACATAATTAATTTGTATATGAAATGAAATGTTGTTAAGCAGATGAGGTCAGGGGAATGCCACTGTGCTTCAGTCAGGCTTGAGGATTAAGGAATTCTGGTCTAAATGGAAATGCTGGAGTCATAAGGTATGATCAGAGGTGTAGCTCCAAGATTCAAGCTCTCAGCTCTCATTCCCCCAGTTGCATAATTAATTTGTATATGAAATGAAAGGTTGTTAAGCAGCTGAGGTCAGGGGAATGCCACTGTGCTTCAGTCAGGCTTGAGGATTAAGGAATTCTGGTTTGAAGGGAAATGCTTGAGTCAAAAGGTATGATCAGAGGTGTGGTTCCAAGATTCAAGCTCTCAGCTCTCATTCCCCCAGTAGCATAATTAATTTATATATGAAATGAAAGGTTGTTAAGCAGCTGAGGTCAGGGGAATGCCACTGTGCTTCAGTCAGGCTTGAGGATTAAGGAATTCTGGTTTGAAGGGAAATGCTGGAGTCATAAGGAATGATCAGAGGTGTAGCTCCAAGATTCAAGCTCTCAGCTCTCATTCCCCCAGTGGCATAATTAATTTATATATGAAATGAAAGGTTGTTAAGCAGATGAGGTCAGGGGAATGCCACTGTGCTTCAGTCAGGCTTGAGGATTAAGGAATTCTGGTTTGAAGGGAAATGCTGGAGTCATAAGGTATGATCAAAGGTGTAGCTCCAAGATTCAAGCTCTCAGCTCTCATTCCCCCAGTGGCATAATTAATTTATATATGAAATGAAAGGTTGTTAAGCAGCTGAGGTCAGGGGAATGCCACTGTGCTTCAGTCAGGCTTCAGGATTAAGGAATTCCGGTTTAAAGGGAAATGCCGGATTCAAAAGGAATGATCAGAGGTGCGGCTCCAAGATTCAAGCTCTCAGCTCTCATTCCCCCAGTTGCATAATTAATTTATATATGAAATGAAAGGTTGTTAAGCAGCTGAGGTCAGGGGAATGCCACTGTGCTTCAGTCAGGCTTCAGGATTAAGGAATTCTGGTTTGAAGGGAAATGCTTGAGTCAAAAGGTATGATCAGAGGTGTGGCTCCAAAATTCAAGCTCTCAGCTCTCATTACCCCAGTGGCATAATTAATTTGTATATGAAATGAAATGTTGTTAAGCAGATGAGATCAGGGGAATGCCACTGGGCTTCAGTCAGGCTTGAGGATTAAGGAATTCTGGTTTGAAGGGAAATGCTTGAGTCAAAAGGTATGATCAGAGGTGTAGCTCCAAGATTCAAGCTCTCAGCTCTCATTCCCCCCGTGGCATAATTAATTTGTATATGAAATAAAAGGTGTTAAGCAGCTGAGGTCAGGGGAATGCCACTGTGCTTAAGTCAGGCTTGAGGATTAAGGATTTCTGGTTTAAAGGGAAATGCTGGATTCAAAAGGAATGATCAGAGGTGCGGCTCCAAGATTCAAGCTCTCAGCTCTCATTCCCCCAGTTGCATAATTAATTTATATATGAAATAAAAGGTTGTTAAGCAGCTGAGGTCAGGGGAATGCCACTGTGCTTAAGTCAGGCTTGAGGATTAAGGAATTCTGGTTTGAATGGAAATGCTGGAGTCATAAGGTATGATCAGAGGTGTGGCTCCAAGATTCAAGCTCTTAGCTCTTATTCCCCAATTGGCCTATTTAATTTATATATACAATGAAAGGTTGTTAAGAACCTGAGGTCAGGGGATTGCCACTGTGCTTCAGTCAGGCTTGAGGATTAAGGAATTCTGGTTTGAGGGGAAATGCTGGAGTCAAAAGGTATGATCTAAGGTGCGGCTCCAAGATTCAAGCTCTCAGCTCTCATTCCCCCAGTGACATAATTAATTTGTATATGAAATGAAATGTTGTTAAGCAGATGAGGTCAGGGGAATGCCACTGTGCTTCAGTCAGGCTTGAGGATTAAGGAATTCTGGTCTAAATGGAAATGCTGGAGTCATAAGGTATGATCAGAGGTGTAGCTCCAAGATTCAAGCTCTCAGCTCTCATTCCCCCAGTTGCATAATTAATTTGTATATGAAATGAAAGGTTGTTAAGCAGCTGAGGTCAGGGGAATGCCACTGTGCTTCAGTCAGGCTTGAGGATTAAGGAATTCTGGTTTGAAGGGAAATGCTTGAGTCAAAAGGTATGATCAGAGGTGTGGTTCCAAGATTCAAGCTCTCAGCTCTCATTCCCCCAGTAGCATAATTAATTTATATATGAAATGAAAGGTTGTTAAGCAGCTGAGGTCAGGGGAATGCCACTGTGCTTCAGTCAGGCTTGAGGATTAAGGAATTCTGGTTTGAAGGCAAATGCTGGAGTCATAAGGAATGATCAGAGGTGTAGCTCCAAGATTCAAGCTCTCAGCTCTCATTCCCCCAGTGGCATAATTAATTTGTATATGAAATGAAATGTTGTTAAGCAGATGAGGTCAGGGGAATGCCACTGTGCTTCAGTCAGGCTTGAGGATTAAGGAATTCTGGTCTAAATGGAAATGCTGGAGTCATAAGGTATGATCAGAGGTGTAGCTCCAAGATTCAAGCTCTCAGCTCTCATTCCCCCAGTGGCATAATTAATTTATATATGAAATGAAAGGTTGTTAAGCAGCTGAGGTCAGGGGAATGCCACTGTGCTTCATTGAGGCTTGAGGATTAAGGAATTCTGGTTTGAAGGGAAATGCTTGAGTCAAAAGGTATGATCAGAGGTGTGGCTCCAAGATTCAAGCTCTCAGCTCTCATTCCCCTAGTGGCAAATTAATTTATATATGAAATGAAAGGTTGTTAAGCACCTGAGGTCAGGGGAATGCCACTGTGCTTCAGTCAGGCTTGAGGATTAAGGAATTCTGGTTGGAAGGGAAATGCTGGAGTCATAAGGTATGATCAGAGGTGTGGCTCCAAGATTCAAGCTCTCAGCTCTCATTCCCCCAGTGGAATATTTAATTTATATATAAAAAGGAAGGTTGTTAAGCAGCTGAGGTCAGGGGAATGCCACTGTGCTTCATTGAGGCTTGAGGATTAAGGAATTCTGGTTTGAAGGAAAATGCTGGAGCCAAAGGTTATGATCAGAGGTGTGGCTCCAAGATTCAAGCTCTTAGCTCTCATTCCCCCAGTGGAATATTTAATTTATATATGAAATGAAAGGTTGTTAAGCAGCTGAGGTCAGGGGAATGCCACTGTGCTTAAGTCAGGCTTGAGGATTAAGGAATTCTGGTTTGAAGGGAAATGCTGGAGTCAAAAGGTATGATCAGAGGTGTGGCTCCAAGATTCAAGCTCTCAGCTCTCATTACCCCAGTGGCAAATTAATTTATATATGAAATGAAAGGTTTTTAAGCACCTGAGGTCAGGGGAATGCCACTGTGCTTCAGTCAGGCTTGAGGATTAAGGAATTCTGGTTTGAAGGGAAATGCTGGAGTCAAAAGGTATGATCAGAGGTGTGGCTTCAAGATTCAAGCTCTCAGCTCTCATTCCCCCAGTGGAATATTTAATTTATATATAAAAAGGAAGGTTGTTAAGCAGCTGAGGTCAGGGGAATGCCACTGTGCTTCATTGAGGCTTGAGGATTAAGGAATTCTGGTTTGAAGGGAAATGCTTGAGTCAAAAGGTATGATCAGAGGTGTGGCTCCAAGATTCAAGCTCTCAGCTCTCATTCCCCTAGTGGCAAATTAATTTATATATGAAATGAAAGGTTGTTTAGCACCTGAGGTCAGGGGAATGCCACTGTGCTTCAGTCAGGCTTCAGGATTAAGGAATTCTGGTTTGAAGGGAAATACTGGAGCCTAGAGGTATAGTCAGAGATGCGGCTATAAGATTCAAGCTCTCAGCTCTCATCCCCCAGATGGCATAATTAATTCACAAATCAAATGAATTGTTTCCAAGTAGTTGAGGTCAGGGAAAAGCCACTGTGCTTCAGTCAGGCTTGAGGATTAAGGAATTCTGGTCTGAAGGGAAATGCTGGAGTCAAAAGGTATGATCAGAGGTGTGGCTCCAAGATTCAAGCTCTCAGCTCTCATTCCCCCAGTGGAATATTTAATTTATATATACAAAGAAAGGTTTTTAAGCAGCTAAGGTCAGGGGAATGCCACTGTGCTTCATTGAGGCTTGAGGATTAAGGAATTCTGGTTTGAAGGAAAATGCTGGAGCCAAAAGGTATGATCAGAGTTGCGGCTCCAAGATTCAAGCTCTCAGCTCTCATTCCCCCAGTGGAATAATTAATTTATATATGAAATAAAAGGTTGTTAAGCAGCTGAGGTCAGGGGAATGCCACTGTGCTTCAGTCAGGCTTGAGGATTAAGGAATTCTGGTTTGAAGGAAAATGCTGGAGTCAAAAGGTATGATCAGAGGTGTGGCTCCAAGATTCAAGCTCTCAGCTCTCATTCCCCCAGTGGCAAATTAATTTATATATGAAATGAAAGGTTGTTAAGCACCTGAGGTCAGGGGAATGCCACTGTGCTTCAGTCAGGCTTCAGGATTAAGGAATTCTGGTTTGAAGGGAAATGCTGGAGCCTAGAGGTATAGTCAGAGATGCGGCTATAAGATTCAAGCTCTCAGCTCTCATCCCCCAGATGGCATAATTAATTCTCAAAACAAATGAATTGTTTCCAAGTAGTTGAGGGCAGGGAAAAGCCACTGTGCTTCAGTCAGGCTTGAGGATTAAGGAATTCTGGTCTGAAGGGAAATGCTGGAGTCAAAAGGTATGATCAGAGGTGTGGCTCCAAGATTCAAGCTCTCAGCTCTCATTCCCCCAGTGGAATATTTAATTTATATATACAAAGAAAGGTTTTTAAGCAGCTAAGGTCAGGGGAATGCCACTGTGCTTCAGTCAGGCTTGAGGATTAAGGAATTCTGGTCTGAATGGAAATGCTGGAGTCAAAAGGTATGATCAGAGGTGCGGCTCCAAGATTCAAGCTCTCAGATCTCATTCCCCCAGTGGCATAATTAATTTATATATAAGATGAAAGGTTGTTAAGCAGATGAGGTCAGGGGAATGCCACTGTGCTTCATTCAGGCTTGAGGATTAAGGAATTCTGGTTTGAAGGGAAATGCTGGAGTCAAAAGGTATGATCAGAGGTGTGGCTCCAAGATTCAAGCTCTCAGCTCTTATTCCCCCAGTGGCATAATTAATTTATATATGAAATGAAAGGTTGTAAAGCAGATGAGGTCATTGGAATGCCACTGTGCTCCAGAAAAGCTTGAGGATTGAGGAATTATGGTTTGAAGGAAAATGCTGGAGCCAAAGGGTATGATCAGAGGTGTGGATCCAAGATTCTAACTCTCAGCTCTCATTCCCCCAGTGGAATATTTAATTTATATATGAAATGAAACGTTTTTAAGCAGCTAAGGACAGGGGAATGCCACTGTGCTTCATTGAGGCTTGAGGATTAAGGAATTCTGGTTTGAAGGAAAATGCTGGAGCCAAAAGGTATGATCAGAGTTGCGGCTCCAAGATTCAAGCTCTCAGCTCTCATTCCCCCAGTGGCATAATTAAATTAAATATGAAATGAAAGGTTGTTAAGCAGCTGAGGTCAGGGGAATGCCACTGTGCTTCAGTCAGGCTTGAGGATTAAGGAATTCTGGTTTGAAGGGAAATGCTGGAGTCAAAAGGTATGATCAGAGGTGTGGCTCCAAGATTCAAGCTCTCAGCTCTCATTCCCCCAGTGGCATAATTGATTTAAATATGAAATGAAGGTTGTTAAGCAGCTGAGGTCAGGGGAATGCCACTGTGCTTCAGTCAGGCTTGAGGATTAAGGAATTCTGGTCTGAATGGAAATGCTGGAGTCAAAAGGTATGATCAGAGGTGCGGCTCCAAGATTCAAGCTCTCAGCTCTCATTCCCCCAGTAGCATAATTAATTTATATATGAAATGAAAGGTTGTAAAGCAGATGAGTTCATTGGAATGCCACTGTGCTCCAGAAAAGCTTGAGGATTGAGGAATTATGGTTTGAAGGAAAATGCTGGAGCAAAAGGGTATGATCAGAGGTGTGGATCCAAGATTCTAACTCTCAGCTCTCATTCCCCCAGTGGAATAATTAATTTATATATGAAATAAAAGGTTGTTAAGCAGCTGAGGTCAGGGGAATGCCACTGTGCTTCATTGAGGCTTGATGATTAAGGAATTCTTGTTTGAAGGGAAATGCTTAAGTCAAAAGGTATGATCAGAGGTGTGGCTCCAAGATTCAAGCTCTCAGCTCTCATTCCCCCAGTGGCAAATTAATTTATATATGAAATGAAAGGTTGTTAAGCACCTGAGGTCAGGGGAATGCCACTGTGCTTCAGTCAGGCTTCAGGATTAAGGAATTCTGGTTTGAAGGGAAATGCTGGAGCCTAGAGGTATAGTCAGAGATGCGGCTATAAGATTCAAGCTCTCAGCTCTCATCCCCCAGATGGCATAATTAATTCACAAAACAAATGAATTGTTTCCAAGTAGTTGAGGTCAGGGAAAAGCCACTGTGCTTCAGTCAGGCTTGAGGATTAAGGAATTCTGGTCTGAAGGGAAATGCTGGAGTCAAAAGGTATGATCAGAGGTGTGGCTCCAAGATTCAAGCTCTCAGCTCTCATTCCCCCAGTGGAATATTTAATTTATATATAAAAAGAAAGGTTTTTAAGCAGCTAAGGTCAGGGGAATGCCACTGTGCTTCATTAAGGCTTGAGGATTAAGGAATTCTGGTTTGAAGGAAAATGCAGGAGCCAAAGGTTATGATCAGAGGTGTGGCTCCAAGATTCAAGCTCTCAGCTCTCATTCCCCCAGTGGAATATTTAATTTATATATGAAATGAAAGGTTGTTAAGCAGCTGAGGTCAGGGGAATGCCACTGTGCTTCAGTCAGGCTTGAGGATTAAGGAATTCTGGTTTGAAGGGAAATGCTGGAGTCAAAAGGTATGATCAGAGGTGTAGCTCCAAGATTCAACCTCTCAGCTCTCATTCCCCCAAATGCATAATTAATTTGTATATGAAATGAAAGGTTGTTAAGCAGCTGAGGTCAGGGGAATGCCACTGTGCTTCAGTCAGGCTTGAGGATTAAGGAATTCTGGTTTAAAGGGAAATGCTGGATTCAATAGGAATGATCAGAGGTGCGGTTCCAAGATTCAAGCTCTCAGCTCTCATTCCCCCAGTTGCATAATTAATTTATATATGAAATAAAAGGTTGTTAAGCAGCTGAGGTCAGGGGAATGCCACTGTGCTTCAGTCAGGCTTGAGGATTAAGGAATTCTGGTTTGAATGGAAATGCTGGAGTCATAAGGTATGATCAGAGGTGTGGCTCCAAGATTCAAGCTCTTAGCTCTTATTCCCCCAGTGGCCTATTTAATTTATATATACAATGAAAGGTTGTTAAGCACCTGAGGTCAGGGGATTGCCACTGTGCTTCAGTCAGGCTTGAGGATTAAGGAATTCTGGTTTGAGGGGAAATGCTGGAATCAGAAGGTATGATCAAAGGTGCGGCTCCAAGATTCAAGCTCTCAGCTCTCATTCCCCCAGTGGCATAATTAATTTGTATATGAAATGAAAGGTTGTTAAGCAGCTGAGGTCAGGGGAATGCCACTGTGCTTCAGTCAGGCTTGAGGATTAAGGAATTCTGGTTTGAAGGGAAATGCTTGAGTCAAAAGGTATGATCAGAGGTGTGGCTCCAAGATTCAAGCTCTCAGCTCTCATTCCCCCAGTGGCATAATTAATTTATATATGAAATGAAAGGTTGTTAAGCAGATGAAGTCAGGGAAATGCCACTGTGCTTCAGTCAGGCTTGAGGATTAAGGAATTCTGGTTTGAAGGGAAATGCTGGAGTCATAAGGTATGATCAAAGGTGTAGCTCCAAGATTCAAGCTCTCAGCTCTCATTCCCCCAGTGGCATAATTAATTTATATATGAAATGAAAGGTTGTTAAGCAGCTGAGGTCAGGGGAATGCCACTGTGCTTCAGTCAGGCTTCAGGATTAAGGAATTCTGGTTTAAAGGGAAATGCCGGATTCAAAAGGAATGATCAGAGGTGCGGCTCCAAGATTCAAGCTCTCAGCTCTCATTCCCCCAGTTGCATAATTAATTTATATATGAAATGAAAGGTTGTTAAGCAGCTGAGGTCAGGGGAATGCCACTGTGCTTCAGTCAGGCTTCAGGATTAAGGAATTCTGGTCTGAAGGGAAATGCTTGAGTCATAAGGTATGATCAGAGGTGTGGCTCCAAGATTCAAGCTCTCAGCTCTCATTCCCCCAGTGGAATATTTAATTTATATATGAAATGAAAGGTTGTTAAGCAGATGAGGTCAGGGGAATGCCACTGTGCTTCAGTCAGGCTTCAGGATTAAGGAATTCTGGTTTAAAGGGAAATGCTGGATTCAAAAGGAATGATCAGAGGTGCGGTTCCAAGATTCAAGCTCTCAGCTCTCATTCCCCCAGTTGCATAATTAATTTATATATGAAATAAAAGGTTGTTAAGCAGCTGAGGTCAGGGGAATGCCACTGTGCTTCATTGAGGCTTGAGGATTAAGGAATTCTGGTTTGAAGGAAAATGCTGGAGCCAAAGGGTATGATCAGAGGTGTGGATCCAAGATTCTAACTCTCAGCTCTCATTCCCCCAGTGGCATAATTAATTTGTATATGAAATGAAATGTTGTTAAGCAGATGAGGTCAGGGGAATGCCACTGTGCTTCAGTCAGGCTTGAGGATTAAGGAATTCTGGTTTGAAGGGAAATGCTGGAGTCATAAGGTATGATCAGAGGTGTGGCTCCAAAATTCAACCTCTCAGCTCTCATTCCCCCAGTGGCATAATTAATTTGTATATGAAATGAAATGTTGTTAAGCAGATGAGGTCAGGGGAATGCCACTGTGCTTCAGTCAGGCTTGAGGATTAAGGAATTCTGGTCTAAATGGAAATGCTGGAGTCATAAGGTATGATCAGAGGTGTAGCTCCAAGATTCAAGCTCTCAGCTCTCATTCCCCCAGTTGCATAATTAATTTGTATATGAAATGAAAGGTTGTTAAGCAGCTGAGGTCAGGGGAAGGCCACTGTGCTTCAGTCAGGCTTGAGGATTAAGGAATTCTGGTTTAAAGGGAAATGCTGGATTCAAAAGGAATGATCAGAGGTGCGGTTCCAAGATTCAAGCTCTCAGCTCTCATTCCCCCAGTTGCATAATTAATTTATATATGAAATAAAAGGTTGTTAAGCAGCTGAGGTCAGGGGAACGCCACTGTGCTTCAGTCAGGCTTGAGGATTAAGGAATTCTGGTTTGAATGGAAATGCTGGAGTCATAAGGTATGATCAGAGGTGTGGCTCCAAGATTCAAGCTCTTAGCTCTTATTCCCCCAGTGGCCTATTATATTTATATATACAATGAAAGGTCGTTAAGCACCTGAGGTCAGGGGATTGCCACTGTGCTTCAGTCAGGCTTGAGGATTAAGGAATTCTGGTTTGAGGGGAAATGCTGGAGTCATAAGGTATGATCAAAGGTGTGACTCCAAGATTCAAGCTCTCAGCTCTCATTCCCCCAGTGGCTTAATTAATTTGTATATGAATTGAAAGGTTGTTAAGCAGCTGAGGTCAGGGGAATGCCACTGTGCTTCAGTCAGGCTTGAGGATTAAGGAATTCTGGTTTGAAGGGAAATGCTTGAGTCAAAAGGTATGATCAGAGGTGTGGCTCCAAGATTCAAGCTCTCAGCTCTCATTCCCCCAGTGGCATAATTAATTTATATATGAAATGAAATGTTGTTAAGCAGATGAGGTCAGGGGAATGCCACTGTGCTTCAGTCAGGCTTGAGGATTAAGGAATTCTGGTCTGAAGGGAAATGCTGGAGTCAAAAGGTATGATCAGAGAAGTGGCTCCAAGATTCAAGCTCTCAGCTCTCATTCCCCCAGTGGCATAATTAATTTGTATATGAAATGAAAGGTGTTTAAGCAGCTAAGGTCAGGGGAATGCCACTGTGCTTCATTGAGGCTTGAGGATTAAGGAATTCTGGTTTGAAGGAAAATGCTGGAGCCAAAGGGTATGATCAGAGGTGTGGATCCAAGATTCTAACTCTCAGCTCTCATTCCCCAGTGGAATATTTAATTTATATATAAAATGAAAGGTTTTTAAGCAGCTAAGGTCAGGGGAATGCCACTGTGCTTCATTGAGGCTTGAGGATTAAGGAATTCTGGTTTGAAGGAAAATGCTGGAGCCAAAAGGTATGATCAGAGTTGCGGCTCCAAGATTCAAGCTCTCAGCTCTCATTCCCCCAGTGGCATAATTAATTTGTATATGAATTGAAAGGTTGTTAAGCAGCTGAGGTCAGGGGAATGCCACTGTGCTTCAGTCAGGCTTGAGGATTAAGGAATTCTGGTTTGAATGGAAATGCTGGAGTCATAAGGTATGATCAGAGGTGTGGCTCCAAGATTCAAGCTCTTAGCTCTTATTCCCCCAGTGGCCTATTATATTTATATATACAATGAAAGGTCGTTAAGCACCTGAGGTCAGGGGATTGCCACTGTGCTTCAGTCAGGCTTGAGGATTAAGGAATTCTGGTTTGAGGGGAAATGCTGGAGTCATAAGGTATGATCAAAGGTGTGACTCCAAGATTCAAGCTCTCAGCTCTCATTCCCCCAGTGGCTTAATTAATTTGTATATGAATTGAAAGGTTGTTAAGCAGCTGAGGTCAGGGGAATGCCACTGTGCTTCAGTCAGGCTTGAGGATTAAGGAATTCTGGTTTGAAGGGAAATGCTTGAGTCAAAAGGTATGATCAGAGGTGTGGCTCCAAGATTCAAGCTCTCAGCTCTCATTCCCCCAGTGGCATAATTAATTTATATATGAAATGAAATGTTGTTAAGCAGATGAGGTCAGGGGAATGCCACTGTGCTTCAGTCAGGCTTGAGGATTAAGGAATTCTGGTCTGAAGGGAAATGCTGGAGTCAAAAGGTATGATCAGAGAAGTGGCTCCAAGATTCAAGCTCTCAGCTCTCATTCCCCCAGTGGCATAATTAATTTGTATATGAAATGAAAGGTGTTTAAGCAGCTAAGGTCAGGGGAATGCCACTGTGCTTCATTGAGGCTTGAGGATTAAGGAATTCTGGTTTGAAGGAAAATGCTGGAGCCAAAGGGTATGATCAGAGGTGTGGATCCAAGATTCTAACTCTCAGCTCTCATTCCCCAGTGGAATATTTAATTTATATATAAAATGAAAGGTTTTTAAGCAGCTAAGGTCAGGGGAATGCCACTGTGCTTCATTGAGGCTTGAGGATTAAGGAATTCTGGTTTGAAGGAAAATGCTGGAGCCAAAAGGTATGATCAGAGTTGCGGCTCCAAGATTCAAGCTCTCAGCTCTCATTCCCCCAGTGGCATAATTAATTTGTATATGAAATGAAAGGTTGTTAAGCAGCTGAGGTCAGGGGAATGCCACTGTGCTTCAGTCAGGCTTGAGGATTAAGGAATTCTGGTTTGAAGGGAAATGCTTGAGTCAAAAGGTATGATCACAGGTGTGGTTCCAAGATTCAAGCTCTCAGCTCTCATTCCCCCAGTAGCATAATTAATTTGTATATGAAATGAAAGGTTGTTAAGCAGATGAGGTCAGGGGAATGCCACTGTGCTTCAGTCAGGCTTGAGGATTAAGGAATTCTGGTTTGAGGGGAAATGCTGGATTCAAAAGGTATGATCAGAGGTGCGGCTCCAAGATTCAAGCTCTCAGCTCTCATTCCCCCAGTGGCATAATTAATTTATATATGAAATAAAAGATTGTTAAGCAGCTGAGGTCAGGGGAATGCCACTGTGCTTCAGTCAGGCTTGAGGATTAAGGAATTCTGGTTTGAAGGGAAATGCTTGAGTCAAAAGGTATGATCAGAGGTGTGGCTCCAAGATTCAAGCTCTCAGCTCTCATTACCCCAGTGGCATAATTAATTTGTATATGAAATGAAATGTTGTTAAGCAGATGAGATCAGGGGAATGCCACTGGGCTTCAGTCAGGCTTGAGGATTAAGGAATTCTGGTTTGAAGGGAAATGCTTGAGTCAAAAGGTATGATCAGAGGTGTAGCTCCAAGATTCAAGCTCTCAGCTCTCATTCCCCCCGTGGCATAATTAATTTGTATATGAAATAAAAGGTTGTTAAGCAGCTGAGGTCAGGGGAATGCCACTGTGCTTAAGTCAGGCTTGAGGATTAAGGAATTCTGGTTTTAAGGGAAATGCTGGATTCAAAAGGAATGATCAGAGGTGCGGCTCCAAGATTCAAGCTCTCAGCTCTCATTCCCCCAGTTGCATAATTAATTTATATATGAAATAAAAGGTTGTTAAGCAGCTGAGGTCAGGGGAATGCCACTGTGCTTAAGTCAGGCTTGAGGATTAAGGAATTCTGGTTTGAATGGAAATGCTGGAGTCATAAGGTATGATCAGAGGTGTGGCTCCAAGATTCAAGCTCTTAGCTCTTATTCCCCAATTGGCCTATTTAATTTATATATACAATGAAAGGTTGTTAAGCACCTGAGGTCAGGGGATTGCCACTGTGCTTCAGTCAGGCTTGAGGATTAAGGAATTCTGGTTTGAGGGGAAATGCTGGAGTCAAAAGGTATGATCTAAGGTGCGGCTCCAAGATTCAAGCTCTCAGCTCTCATTCCCCCAGTGACATAATTAATTTGTATATGAAATGAAATGTTGTTAAGCAGATGAGGTCAGGGGAATGCCACTGTGCTTCAGTCAGGCTTGAGGATTAAGGAATTCTGGTCTAAATGGAAATGCTGGAGTCATAAGGTATGATCAGAGGTGTAGCTCCAAGATTCAAGCTCTCAGCTCTCATTCCCCCAGTTGCATAATTAATTTGTATATGAAATGAAAGGTTGTTAAGCAGCTGAGGTCAGGGGAATGCCACTGTGCTTCAGTCAGGCTTGAGGATTAAGGAATTCTGGTTTGAAGGGAAATGTTTGAGTCAAAAGGTATGATCAGAGGTGTGGTTCCAAGATTCAAGCTCTCAGCTCTCATTCCCCCAGTAGCATAATTAATTTATATATGAAATGAAAGGTTGTTAAGCAGCTGAGGTCAGGGGAATGCCACTGTGCTTCAGTCAGGCTTGAGGATTAAGGAATTCTGGTTTGAAGGGAAATGCTGGAGTCATAAGGAATGATCAGAGGTGTAGCTCCAAGATTCAAGCTCTCAGCTCTCATTCCCCCAGTGGCATAATTAATTTATATATGAAATGAAAGGTTGTTAAGCAGATGAGGCCAGGGGAATGCCACTGTGCTTCAGTCAGGCTTGAGGATTAAGGAATTCTGGTTTGAAGGGAAATGCTGGAGTCATAAGGTATGATCAAAGGTGTAGCTCCAAGATTCAAGCTCTCAGCTCTCATTCCCCCAGTGGCATAATTAATTTATATATGAAATGAAAGGTTGTTAAGCAGCTGAGGTCAGGGGAATGCCACTGTGCTTCAGTCAGGCTTCAGGATTAAGGAATTCTGGTTTGAGGGGAAATGCTGGAATCAGAAGGTATGATCAAAGGTGCGGCTCCAAGATTCAAGCTCTCAGCTCTCATTCCCCCAGTGGCATAATTAATTTGTATATGAAATGAAAGGTTGTTAAGCAGCTGAGGTCAGGGGAATGCCACTGTGCTTCAGTCAGGCTTGAGGATTAAGGAATTCTGGTTTGAAGGGAAATGCTTGAGTCATAAGGAATGATCAGAGGTGTGGCTCCAAGATTCAAGCTCTCAGCTCTCATTCCCCCAGTGGCATAATTAATTTATATATGAAATGAAAGGTTGTTAAGCAGATGAGGCCAGGGGAATGCCACTGTGCTTCAGTCAGGCTTGAGGATTAAGGAATTCTGGTTTGAAGGGAAATGCTGGAGTCATAAGGTATGATCAAAGGTGTAGCTCCAAGATTCAAGCTCTCAGCTCTCATTCCCCCAGTGGCATAATTAATTTATATATGAAATGAAAGGTTGTTAAGCAGCTGAGGTCAGGGGAATGCCACTGTGCTTCAGTCAGGCTTCAGGATTAAGGAATTCTGGTTTAAAGGGAAATGCCGGATTCAAAAGGAATGATCAGAGGTGCGGCTCCAAGATTCAAGCTCTCAGCTCTCATTCCCCCAGTTGCATAATTAATTTATATATGAAATGAAAGGTTGTTAAGCAGCTGAGGTCAGGGGAATGCCACTGTGCTTCAGTCAGGCTTCAGGATTAAGGAATTCTGGTTTGAAGGGAAATGCTTGAGTCAAAAGGTATGATCAGAGGTGTGGCTCCAAAATTCAAGCTCTCAGCTCTCATTACCCCAGTGGCATAATTAATTTGTATATGAAATGAAATGTTGTTAAGCAGATGAGATCAGGGGAATGCCACTGGGCTTCAGTCAGGCTTGAGGATTAAGGAATTCTGGTTTGAAGGGAAATGCTTGAGTCAAAAGGTATGATCAGAGGTGTAGCTCCAAGATTCAAGCTCTCAGCTCTCATTCCCCCCGTGGCATAATTAATTTGTATATGAAATAAAAGGTTGTTAAGCAGCTGAGGTCAGGGGAATGCCACTGTGCTTAAGTCAGGCTTGAGGATTAAGGATTTCTGGTTTAAAGGGAAATGCTGGATTCAAAAGGAATGATCAGAGGTGCGGCTCCAAGATTCAAGCTCTCAGCTCTCATTCCCCCAGTTGCATAATTAATTTATATATGAAATAAAAGGTTGTTAAGCAGCTGAGGTCAGGGGAATGCCACTGTGCTTAAGTCAGGCTTGAGGATTAAGGAATTCTGGTTTGAATGGAAATGCTGGAGTCATAAGGTATGATCAGAGGTGTGGCTCCAAGATTCAAGCTCTTAGCTCTTATTCCCCAATTGGCCTATTTAATTTATATATACAATGAAAGGTTGTTAAGCACCTGAGGTCAGGGGATTGCCACTGTGCTTCAGTCAGGCTTGAGGATTAAGGAATTCTGGTTTGAGGGGAAATGCTGGTTTCAAAAGGTATGATCTAAGGTGCGGCTCCAAGATTCAAGCTCTCAGCTCTCATTCCCCCAGTGACATAATTAATTTGTATATGAAATGAAATGTTGTTAAGCAGATGAGGTCAGGGGAATGCCACTGTGCTTCAGTCAGGCTTGAGGATTAAGGAATTCTGGTCTAAATGGAAATGCTGGAGTCATAAGGTATGATCAGAGGTGTAGCTCCAAGATTCAAGCTCTCAGCTCTCATTCCCCCAGTTGCATAATTAATTTGTATATGAAATGAAAGGTTGTTAAGCAGCTGAGGTCAGGGGAATGCCACTGTGCTTCAGTCAGGCTTGAGGATTAAGGAATTCTGGTTTGAAGGGAAATGCTTGAGTCAAAAGGTATGATCAGAGGTGTGGTTCCAAGATTCAAGCTCTCAGCTCTCATTCCCCCAGTAGCATAATTAATTTATATATACAATGAAAGGTTGTTAAGCAGCTGAGGTCAGGGGAATGCCACTGTGCTTCAGTCAGGCTTGAGGATTAAGGAATTCTGGTTTGAATGGAAATGCTGGAGTCATAAGGTATGATCAGAGGTGTAGCTCCAAGATTCAAGCTCTCAGCTCTCATTCCCCCAGTTGCATAATTAATTTATATATGAAATGAAAGGTTGTTAAGCAGCTGAGGTCAGGGGAATGCCACTGTGCTTCAGTCAGGCTTCAGGATTAAGGAATTCTGGTTTGAAGGGAAATGCTTGAGTCAAAAGGTATGATCAGAGGTGTAGCTCCAAGATTCAAGCTCTCAGCTCTCATTCCCCCAGTGGCATAATTAATTTGTATATGAAATGAAATGTTGTTAAGCAGATGAGGTCAGGGGAATGCCACTGTGCTTCAGTCAGGCTTGAGGATTAAGGAATTCTGGTCTAAATGGAAATGCTGGAGTCATAAGGTATGATCAGAGGTGTAGCTCCAAGATTCAAGCTCTCAGCTCTCATTCCCCCAGTGGCATAATTAATTTATATATGAAATGAAAGGTTGTTAAGCAGCTGAGGTCAGGGGAATGCCACTGTGCTTCAGTCAGGCTTGAGGATTAAGGAATTCTGGTTGGAAGGGAAATGCTGGAGTCATAAGGTATGATCAGAGGTGTGGCTCCAAGATTCAAGCTCTCAGCTCTCATTCCCCCAGTGGCATAATTAATTTATATATGAAATGAAAGGTTGTTAAGCATCTGAGGTCAGGGGAATGCCACTGTGCTTCAGTCAGGCTTCAGGATTAAGGAATTCTGGTTTGAAGGGAAATGCTTGAGTCAAAAGGTATGATCAGAGGTGTGGCTCCAAAATTCAAGCTCTCAGCTCTCATTACCCCAGTGGCATAATTAATTTGTATATGAAATGAAATGTTGTTAAGCAGATGAGATCAGGGGAATGCCACTGGGCTTCAGTCAGGCTTGAGGATTAAGGAATTCTGGTTTGAAGGGAAATGCTTGAGTCAAAAGGTATGATCAGAGGTGTAGCTCCAAGATTCAAGCTCTCAGCTCTCATTCCCCCCGTGGCATAATTAATTTGTATATGAAATAAAAGGTTGTTAAGCAGCTGAGGTCAGGGGAATGCCACTGTGCTTAAGTCAGGCTTGAGGATTAAGGATTTCTGGTTTAAAGGGAAATGCTGGATTCAAAAGGAATGATCAGAGGTGCGGCTCCAAGATTCAAGCTCTCAGCTCTCATTCCCCCAGTTGCATAATTAATTTATATATGAAATAAAAGGTTGTTAAGCAGCTGAGGTCAGGGGAATGCCACTGTGCTTAAGTCAGGCTTGAGGATTAAGGAATTCTGGTTTGAATGGAAATGCTGGAGTCATAAGGTATGATCAGAGGTGTGGCTCCAAGATTCAAGCTCTTAGCTCTTATTCCCCAATTGGCCTATTTAATTTATATATACAATGAAAGGTTGTTAAGCACCTGAGGTCAGGGGATTGCCACTGTGCTTCAGTCAGGCTTGAGGATTAAGGAATTCTGGTTTGAGGGGAAATGCTGGTTTCAAAAGGTATGATCTAAGGTGCGGCTCCAAGATTCAAGCTCTCAGCTCTCATTCCCCCAGTGACATAATTAATTTGTATATGAAATGAAATGTTGTTAAGCAGATGAGGTCAGGGGAATGCCACTGTGCTTCAGTCAGGCTTGAGGATTAAGGAATTCTGGTCTAAATGGAAATGCTGGAGTCATAAGGTATGATCAGAGGTGTAGCTCCAAGATTCAAGCTCTCAGCTCTCATTCCCCCAGTTGCATAATTAATTTGTATATGAAATGAAAGGTTGTTAAGCAGCTGAGGTCAGGGGAATGCCACTGTGCTTCAGTCAGGCTTGAGGATTAAGGAATTCTGGTTTGAAGGGAAATGCTTGAGTCAAAAGGTATGATCAGAGGTGTGGTTCCAAGATTCAAGCTCTCAGCTCTCATTCCCCCAGTAGCATAATTAATTTATATATACAATGAAAGGTTGTTAAGCAGCTGAGGTCAGGGGAATGCCACTGTGCTTCAGTCAGGCTTGAGGATTAAGGAATTCTGGTTTGAAGGCAAATGCTGGAGTCATAAGGTATGATCAGAGGTGTAGCTCCAAGATTCAAGCTCTCAGCTCTCATTCCCCCAGTTGCATAATTAATTTATATATGAAATGAAAGGTTGTTAAGCAGCTGAGGTCAGGGGAATGCCACTGTGCTTCAGTCAGGCTTCAGGATTAAGGAATTCTGGTTTGAAGGGAAATGCTTGAGTCAAAAGGTATGATCAGAGGTGTAGCTCCAAGATTCAAGCTCTCAGCTCTCATTCCCCCAGTGGCATAATTAATTTGTATATGAAATGAAATGTTGTTAAGCAGATGAGGTCAGGGGAATGCCACTGTGCTTCAGTCAGGCTTGAGGATTAAGGAATTCTGGTCTAAATGGAAATGCTGGAGTCATAAGGTATGATCAGAGGTGTAGCTCCAAGATTCAAGCTCTCAGCTCTCATTCCCCCAGTGGCATAATTAATTTATATATGAAATGAAAGGTTGTTAAGCAGCTGAGGTCAGGGGAATGCCACTGTGCTTCAGTCAGGCTTGAGGATTAAGGAATTCTGGTTGGAAGGGAAATGCTGGAGTCATAAGGTATGATCAGAGGTGTGGCTCCAAGATTCAAGCTCTCAGCTCTCATTCCCCCAGTGGCATAATTAATTTATATATGAAATGAAAGGTTGTTAAGCATCTGAGGTCAGGGGAATGCCACTGTGCTTCAGTCAGGCTTCAGGATTAAGGAATTCTGGTTTAAAGGGAAATGCTGGAGCCTAGAGGTATAGTCAGAGATGCTGCTATAAGATTCAAGCTCTCAGCTCTCATCCCCCCAATGGCATATTTAATTCACAAAACAAATGAATTGTTTCCAAGTAGTTGAGGTCAGGGGAAAGCCACTGTGCTTCAGTCAGGCTTGAGGATAAAGGAATTCTGGTTGGAAGGGAAATGCTGGAGTCATAAGGTATGATCAGAGGTGTGACTCCAAGATTCAAGCTCTCAGATCTCATTCCCCCAGTGGCTTAATTAATTTGTATATGAATTGAAAGGTTGTTAAGCAGCTGAGGTCAGGGGAATGCCACTGTGCTTCAGTCAGGCTTGAGGATTAAGGAATTCTGGTTTGAAGGGAAATGCTGGAGTCAAAAGGTATGATCAGAGGTGTGGCTCCAAGATTCAAGCTTTCAGCTCTTATTCCCCCAGTGGCATAATTAATTTGTATATGAAATGAAATGCTGTTAAGCAGATGAGGTCAGGGGAATGCCACTGTGCTTCAGTCAGGCTTGAGGATTAAGGAATTCTGGTCTGAAGGGAAATGCTGGAGTCAAAAGGTATGATCAGAGAAGTGGCTCCAAGATTCAAGCTCTCAGCTCTCATTCCCCCAGTGGCATAATTAATTTATATATGAAATGAAAGGTGTTTAAGCAGCTAAGGTCAGGGGAATGCCACTGTGCTTCATTGAGGCTTGAGGATTAAGGAATTCTGGTTTGAAGGAAAATGCTGGAGCCAAAGGGTATGATCAGAGGTGTGGATCCAAGATTCTAACTCTCAGCTCTCATTCCCCAGTGGAATATTTAATTTATATATAAAATGAAAGGTTTTTAAGCAGCTAAGGTCAGGGGAATGCCACTGTGCTTCATTGAGGCTTGAGGATTAAGGAATTCTGGTTTGAAGGAAAATGCTGGAGCCAAAAGGTATGATCAGAGTTGCGGCTCCAAGATTCAAGCTCTCAGCTCTCATTCCCCCAGTGGCATAATTAATTTGAATATGAAATGAAAGGTTGTTAAGCAGCTGAGGTCAGGGGAATGCCACTGTGCTTCAGTCAGGCTTGAGGATTAAGGAATTCTGGTTTGAAGGGAAATGCTTGAGTCAAAAGGTATGATCAGAGGTGTGGTTCCAAGATTCAAGCTCTCAGCTCTCATTCCCCCAGTAGCATAATTAATTTGTATATGAAATGAAAGGTTGTTAAGCAGATGAGGTCAGGGGAATGCCACTGTGCTTCAGTCAGGCTTGAGGATTAAGGAATTCTGGTTTGAAGGGAAATGCTGGAGTCATAAGGTATGATCAAAGGTGTAGCTCCAAGATTCAAGCTCTCAGCTCTCATTCACCCAGTGGCATAATTAATGTATATATGAAATTAAAGGTTGTTAAGCAGCTGAGGTCAGGGGAATGCCACTGTGCTTCAGTCAGGCTTCAGGATTAAGGATTTCTGGTTTAAAGGGAAATGCTGGATTCAAAAGGAATGATCAGAGGTGCGATTCCAAGATTCAAGCTCTCAGCTCTCATTCCCCCAGTTGCATAATTAATTTATATATGAAATAAAAGGTTGTTAAGCAGCTGAGGTCAGGGGAATGCCACTGTGCTTCAGTCAGGCTTGAGGATAAAGGAATTCTGGTTTGAATGGAAATGCTGGAGTCATAAGGTATGATCAGAGGTGTGGCTCCAAGATTCAAGCTCTCAGCTCTTATTCCCCCAGTGGCCTATTATATTTATATATACAATGAAAGGTTGTTAAGCAGCTGAGGTCAGGGGAATGCCACTGTGCTTCATTGAGGCTTGAGGATTAAGGAATTCTGGTTTGAAGGAAAATGCTGGAGCCAAAGGGTATGATCAGAGGTGTGGATCCAAGATTCTAACTCTCAGCTCTCATTCCCCCAGTGGCATAATTAATTTGTATATGAAATGAAATGTTGTTAAGCAGATGAGATCAGGGGAATGCCACTGTGCTTCAGTCAGGCTTGAGGATTAAGGAATTCTGGTTTGAAGGGAAATGCTGGAGTCATAAGGTATGATCAGAGGTGTGGCTCCAAAATTCAACCTCTCAGCTCTCATTCCCCCAGTGGCATAATTAATTTGTATATGAAATGAAATGTTGTTAAGCAGATGAGGTCAGGGGAATGCCACTGTGCTTCAGTCAGGCTTGAGGATTAAGGAATTCTGGTCTAAAAGGAAATGCTGGAGTCATAAGGTATGATCAGAGGTGTAGCTCCAAGATTCAAGCTCTCAGCTCTCATTCCCCCAGTTGCATAATTAATTTGTATATGAAATAAAAGGTTGTTAAGCAGCTGAGGTCAGGGGAAGGCCACTGTGCTTCAGTCAGGCTTGAGGATTAAGGAATTCTGGTTTAAAGGGAAATGCTGGATTCAAAAGGAATGATCAGAGGTGCGGTTCCAAGATTCAAGCTCTCAGCTCTCATTCCCCCAGTTGCATAATTTATTTATATATGAAATAAAAGGTTGTTAAGCAGCTGAGGTCAGGGGAATGCCACTGTGCTTCAGTCAGGCTTGAGGATTAAGGAATTCTGGTTTGAATGGAAATGCTGGAGTCATAAGGTATGATCAGAGGTGTGGCTCCAAGATTCAAGCTCTTAGCTCTTATTCCCCCAGTGGCCTATTATATTTATATATACAATGAAAGGTTGTTAAGCACCTGAGGTCAGGGGATTGCCACTGTGCTTCAGTCAGGCTTGAGGATTAAGGAATTCTGGTTTGAGGGGAAATGCTGGAATCAAAAGGTATGATCAAAGGTGCGGCTCCAAGATTCAAGCTCTCAGCTCTCATTCCCCCAGTGGCATAATTAATTTGTATATGAAATGAAATGTTGTTAAGCAGCTGAGGTCAGGGGAATGCCACTGTGCTTCAGTCAGGCTTGAGGATTAAGGAATTCTGGTTTGAAGGGAAATGCTTGAGTCAAAAGGTATGATCAGAGGTGTGGCTCCAAGATTCAAGCTCTCAGCTCTCATTCCCCCAGTGGCATTATTAATTTATATATGAAATGAAAGGTTGTTAAGCATCTGAGGTCAGGGGAATGCCACTGTGCTTCAGTCAGGCTTGAGGATTAAGGAATTCTGGTTTGAAGGGAAATGCTGGAGTCATAAGGTATGATCAAAGGTGTAGCTCCAAGATTCAAGCTCTCAGCTCTCATTCCCCCAGTGGCATAATTAATTTATATATGAAAGGTTGTTAAGCATCTGAGGTCAGGGGAATGCCACTGTGCTTCAGTCAGGCTTCAGGATTAAGGAATTCTGGTTTAAAGGGAAATGCTGGAGCCTAGAGGTATAGTCAGAGATGCGGCTATAAGATTCAAGCTCTCAGCTCTCATCCCCCCAATGGCATATTTAATTCACAAAACAAATGAATTGTTTCCAAGTAGTTGAGGTCAGGGGAAAGCCACTGTGCTTCAGTCAGGCTTGAGGATTAAGGAATTCTGGTTGGAAGGGAAATGCTGGAGTCATAAGGTATGATCAGAGGTGTGACTCCAAGATTCAAGCTCTCAGCTCTCATTCCCCCAGTGGCTTAATTAATTTGTATATGAATTGAAAGGTTGTTAAGCAGCTGAGGTCAGGGGAATGCCACTGTGCTTCAGTCAGGCTTGAGGATTAAGGAATTCTGGTTTGAAGGGAAATGCTGGAGTCAAAAGGTATGATCAGAGGTGTGGCTCCAAGATTCAAGCTTTCAGCTCTTATTCCCCCAGTGGCATAATTAATTTGTATATGAAATGAAATGCTGTTAAGCAGATGAGGTCAGGGGAATGCCACTGTGCTTCAGTCAGGCTTGAGGATTAAGGAATTCTGGTTTGAAGGGAAATGCTGGAGTCAAAAGGTATGATCAGAGGTGTGGCTCCAAGATTCAAGCTTTCAGCTCTTATTCCCCCAGTGGCATAATTAATTTGTATATGAAATGAAATGTTGTTAAGCAGATGAGGTCAGGGGAATGCCACTGTGCTTCAGTCAGGCTTGAGGATTAAGGAATTCTGGTCTGAAGGGAAATGCTGGAGTCAAAAGGTATGATCAGAGGTGTGGCTCCAAGATTCAAGCTCTCAGCTCTCATTCCCCCAGTGGCATAACTAATTTGTATATGAAATGAAAGGTGTTTAAGCAGCTAAGGTCAGGGAAATGCCACTGTGCTTCATTGAGGCTTGAGGATTAAGGAATTCTGGTTTGAAGGAAAATGCTGGAGCCAAAGGGTATGATCAGAGGTGTGGATCCAAGATTCTAACTCTCAGCTCTCATTCCCCAGTGGAATATTTAATTTATATATAAAATGAAAGGTTTTTAAGCAGCTAAGGTCAGGGGAATGCCACTGTGCTTCATTGAGGCTTGAGGATTAAGGAATTCTGGTTTGAAGGAAAATGCTGGAGCCAAAAGGTATGATCAGAGTTGCGGCTCCAAGATTCAAGCTCTCAGCTCTCATTCCCCCAGTGGCATAATTAATTTGTATATGAAATGAAAGGTTTTTAAGCAGCTGAGGTCAGGGGAATGCCACTGTGCTTCAGTCAGGCTTGAGGATTAAGGAATTCTGGTTTGAAGGGAAATGCTTGAGTCAAAAGGTATGATCAGAGGTGTGGTTCCAAGATTCAAGCTCTCAGCTCTCATTCCCCCAGTAGCATAATTAATTTGTATATGAAATGAAAGGTTGTTAAGCAGATGAGGTCAGGGGAATGCCACTGTGCTTCAGTCAGGCTTGAGGATTAAGGAATTCTGGTTTGAAGGGAAATGCTGGAGTCATAAGGTATGATCAGAGGTGCGATTCCAAGATTCAAGCTCTCAGCTCTCATTCCCCAGTGGAATATTTAATTTATATATGAAATGAAAGGTTGTTAAGCAGATGAGGTCAGGGGAATGCCACTGTGCTTCAGTCAGGCTTGAGGATTAAGGAATTCTGGTCTGAAGGGAAATGCTGGAGTCAAAAGGTATGATCAGAGAAGTGGCTCCAAGATTCAAGCTCTCAGCTCTCATTCCCCCAGTGGCATAATTAATTTGTATATGAAATGAAAGGTGTTTAAGCAGATAAGGTCAGGGGAATGCCACTGTGCTTCATTGAGGCTTGAGGATTAAGGAATTCTGGTTTGAAGGAAAATGCTGGAGCCAAAGGGTATGATCAGAGGTGTGGATCCAAGATTCTAACTCTCAGCTCTCATTCCCCAGTGGAATATTTAATTTATATATAAAATGAAAGGTTTTTAAGCAGCTAAGGTCAGGGGAATGCCACTGTGCTTCATTGAGGCTTGAGGATTAAGGAATTCTGGTTTGAAGGAAAATGCTGGAGCCAAAAGGTATGATCAGAGTTGCGGCTCCAAGATTCAAGCTCTCAGCTCTCATTCCCCCAGTGGCATAATTAATTTGTATATGAAATGAAAGGTTGTTAAGCAGCTGAGGTCAGGGGAATGCCACTGTGCTTCAGTCAGGCTTGAGGATTAAGGAATTCTGGTTTGAAGGGAAATGCTTGAGTCAAAAGGTATGATCAGAGGTGTGGTTCCAAGATTCAAGCTCTCAGCTCTCATTCCCCCAGTAGCATAATTAATTTGTATATGAAATGAAAGGTTGTTAAGCAGATGAGGTCAGGGGAATGCCAATGTGCTTCAGTCAGGCTTGAGGATTAAGGAATTCTGGTTTGAGGGGAAATGCTGGATTCAAAAGGTATGATCAGAGGTGCGGCTCCAAGATTCAAGCTCTCAGCTCTCATTCCCCCTGTGGCATAATTAATTTATATATGAAATAAAAGATTGTTAAGCAGCTGAGGTCAGGGGAATGCCACTGTGCTTCAGTCAGGCTTGAGGATTAAGGAATTCTGGTTTGAAGGGAAATGCTTGAGTCAAAAGGTATGATCAGAGGTGTGGCTCCAAGATTCAAGCTCTCAGCTCTCATTACCCCAGTGGCATAATTAATTTGTATATGAAATGAAATGTTGTTAAGCAGATGAGATCAGGGGAATGCCACTGGGCTTCAGTCAGGCTTGAGGATTAAGGAATTCTGGTTTGAAGGGAAATGCTTGAGTCAAAAGGTATGATCAGAGGTGTAGCTCCAAGATTCAAGCTCTCAGCTCTCATTCCCCCCGTGGCATAATTAATTTGTATATGAAATAAAAGGTTGTTAAGCAGCTGAGGTCAGGGGAATGCCACTGTGCTTAAGTCAGGCTTGAGGATTAAGGATTTCTGGTTTAAAGGGAAATGCTGGATTCAAAAGGAATGATCAGAGGTGCGGCTCCAAGATTCAAGCTCTCAGCTCTCATTCCCCCAGTTGCATAATTAATTTATATATGAAATAAAAGGTTGTTAAGCAGCTGAGGTCAGGGGAATGCCACTGTGCTTAAGTCAGGCTTGAGGATTAAGGAATTCTGGTTTGAAGGGAAATGCTGGAGTCATAAGGTATGATCAGAGGTGTGGCTCCAAGATTCAAGCTCTTAGCTCTTATTCCCCAATTGGCCTATTTAATTTATATATACAATGAAAGGTTGTTAAGCACCTGAGGTCAGGGGATTGCCACTGTGCTTCAGTCAGGCTTGAGGATTAAGGAATTCTGGTTTGAGGGGAAATGCTGGAGTCAAAAGGTATGATCTAAGGTGCGGCTCCAAGATTCAAGCTCTCAGCTCTCATTCCCCCAGTGACATAATTAATTTGTATATGAAATGAAATGTTGTTAAGCAGATGAGGTCAGGGGAATGCCACTGTGCTTCAGTCAGGCTTGAGGATTAAGGAATTCTGGTCTAAATGGAAATGCTGGAGTCATAAGGTATGATCAGAGGTGTAGCTCCAAGATTCAAGCTCTCAGCTCTCATTCCCCCAGTTGCATAATTAATTTGTATATGAAATGAAAGGTTGTTAAGCAGCTGAGGTCAGGGGAATGCCACTGTGCTTCAGTCAGGCTTGAGGATTAAGGAATTCTGGTTTGAAGGGAAATGTTTGAGTCAAAAGGTATGATCAGAGGTGTGGTTCCAAGATTCAAGCTCTCAGCTCTCATTCCCCCAGTAGCATAATTAATTTATATATGAAATGAAAGGTTGTTAAGCAGCTGAGGTCAGGGGAATGCCACTGTGCTTCAGTCAGGCTTGAGGATTAAGGAATTCTGGTTTGAAGGGAAATGCTGGAGTCATAAGGAATGATCAGAGGTGTAGCTCCAAGATTCAAGCTCTCAGCTCTCATTCCCCCAGTGGCATAATTAATTTATATATGAAATGAAAGGTTGTTAAGCAGATGAGGTCAGGGGAATGCCACTGTGCTTCAGTCAGGCTTGAGGATTAAGGAATTCTGGTTTGAAGGGAAATGCTGGAGTCATAAGGTATGATCAAAGGTGTAGCTCCAAGATTCAAGCTCTCAGCTCTCATTCCCCCAGTGGCATAATTAATTTATATATGAAATGAAAGGTTGTTAAGCAGCTGAGGTCAGGGGAATGCCACTGTGCTTCAGTCAGGCTTCAGGATTAAGGAATTCTGGTTTAAAGGGAAATGCCGGATTCAAAAGGAATGATCAGAGGTGCGGCTCCAAGATTCAAGCTCTCAGCTCTCATTCCCCCAGTTGCATAATTAATTTATATATGAAATGAAAGGTTGTTGAGCAGCTGAGGTCAGGGGAATGCCACTGTGCTTCAGTCAGGCTTCAGGACTAAGGAATTCTGGTTTGAAGGGAAATGCTTGAGTCAAAAGGTATGATCAGAGGTGTGGCTCCAAAATTCAAGCTCTCAGCTCTCATTACCCCAGTGGCATAATTAATTTGTATATGAAATGAAATGTTGTTAAGCAGATGAGATCAGGGGAATGCCACTGGGCTTCAGTCAGGCTTGAGGATTAAGGAATTCTGGTTTGAAGGGAAATGCTTGAGTCAAAAGGTATGATCAGAGGTGTAGCTCCAAGATTCAAGCTCTCAGCTCTCATTCCCCCCGTGGCATAATTAATTTGTATATGAAATAAAAGGTTGTTAAGCAGCTGAGGTCAGGGGAATGCCACTGTGCTTAAGTCAGGCTTGAGGATTAAGGATTTCTGGTTTAAAGGGAAATGCTGGATTCAAAAGGAATGATCAGAGGTGCGGCTCCAAGATTCAAGCTCTCAGCTCTCATTCCCCCAGTTGCATAATTAATTTATATATGAAATAAAAGGTTGTTAAGCAGCTGAGGTCAGGGGAATGCCACTGTGCTTAAGTCAGGCTTGAGGATTAAGGAATTCTGGTTTGAATGGAAATGCTGGAGTCATAAGGTATGATCAGAGGTGTGGCTCCAAGATTCAAGCTCTTAGCTCTTATTCCCCAATTGGCCTATTTAATTTATATATACAATGAAAGGTTGTTAAGCACCTGAGGTCAGGAGATTGCCACTGTGCTTCAGTCAGGCTTGAGGATTAAGGAATTCTGGTTTGAGGGGAAATGCTGGAGTCAAAAGGTATGATCTAAGGTGCGGCTCCAAGATTCAAGCTCTCAGCTCTCATCCCCCCAGTGACATAATTAATTTGTATATGAAATGAAATGTTGTTAAGCAGATGAGGTCAGGGGAATGCCACTGTGCTTCAGTCAGGCTTGAGGATTAAGGAATTCTGGTCTAAATGGAAATGCTGGAGTCATAAGGTATGATCAGAGGTGTAGCTCCAAGATTCAAGCTCTCAGCTCTCATTCCCCCAGTTGCATAATTAATTTGTATATGAAATGAAAGGTTGTTAAGCAGCTGAGGTCAGGGGAATGCCACTGTGCTTCAGTCAGGCTTGAGGATTAAGGAATTCTGGTTTGAAGGGAAATGCTTGAGTCAAAAGGTATGATCAGAGGTGTGGTTCCAAGATTCAAGCTCTCAGCTCTCATTCCCCCAGTAGCATAATTAATTTATATATGAAATGAAAGGTTGTTAAGCAGCTGAGGTCAGGGGAATGCCACTGTGCTTCAGTCAGGCTTGAGGATTAAGGAATTCTGGTTTGAAGGCAAATGCTGGAGTCATAAGGAATGATCAGAGGTGTAGCTCCAAGATTCAAGCTCTCAGCTCTCATTCCCACAGTGGCATAATTAATTTGTATATGAAATGAAATGTTGTTAAGCAGATGAGGTCAGGGGAATGCCACTGTGCTTCAGTCAGGCTTGAGGATTAAGGAATTCTGGTCTAAATGGAAATGCTGGAGTCATAAGGTATGATCAGAGGTGTAGCTCCAAGATTCAAGCTCTCAGCTCTCATTCCCCCAGTGGCATAATTAATTTATATATGAAATAAAAGGTTGTTAAGCAGCTGAGGTCAGGGGAATGCCACTGTGCTTCAGTCAGGCTTGAGGATTAAGGAATTCTGGTTGGAAGGGAAATGCTGGAGTCATAAGGTATGATCAGAGGTGTGGCTCCAAGATTCAAGCTCTCAGCTCTCATTCCCCCAGTGGCATAATTAATTTATATATGAAATGAAAGGTTGTTAAGCATCTGAGGTCAGGGGAATGCCACTGTGCTTCAGTCAGGCTTCAGGATTAAGGAATTCTGGTTTAAAGGGAAATGCTGGAGCCTAGAGGTATAGTCAGAGATGCGGCTATAAGATTCAAGCTCTCAGCTCTCATCCCCCCAATGGCATATTTAATTCACAAAACAAATGAATTGTTTCCAAGTAGTTGAGGTCAGGGGAAAGCCACTGTGCTTCAGTCAGGCTTGAGGATAAAGGAATTCTGGTTGGAAGGGAAATGCTGGAGTCATAAGGTATGATCAGAGGTGTGACTCCAAGATTCAAGCTCTCAGCTCTCATTCCCCCAGTGGCTTAATTAATTTTTATATGAATTGAAAGGTTGTTAAGCAGCTGAGGTCAGGGGAATGCCACTGTGCTTCAGTCAGGCTTGAGGATTAAGGAATTCTGGTTTGAAGGGAAATGCTGGAGTCAAAAGGTATGATCAGAGGTGTGGCTCCAAGATTCAAGCTTTCAGCTCTTATTCCCCCAGTTGCATAATTAATTTGTATATGAAATGAAATGCTGTTAAGCAGATGAGGTCAGGGGAATGCCACTGTGCTTCAGTCAGGCTTGAGGATTAAGGAATTCTGGTCTGAAGGGAAATGCTGGAGTCAAAAGGTATGATCAGAGGTGTGGCTCCAAGATTCAAGCTCTCAGCTCTCATTCCCCCAGTGGCATAATTAATTTATATATGAAATGAAAGGTGTTTAAGCAGCTAAGGTCAGGGGAATGCCACTGTGCTTCATTGAGGCTTGAGGATTAAGGAATTCTGGTTTGAAGGAAAATGCTGGAGCCAAAGGGTATGATCAGAGGTGTGGATCCAAGATTCTAACTCTCAGCTCTCATTCCCCAGTGGAATATTTAATTTATATATAAAATGAAAGGTTTTTAAGCAGCTAAGGTCAGGGGAATGCCACTGTGCTTCATTGAGGCTTGAGGATTAAGGAATTCTGGTTTGAAGGAAAATGCTGGAGCCAAAAGGTATGATCAGAGTTGCGGCTCCAAGATTCAAGCTCTCAGCTCTCATTCCCCCAGTGGCATAATTAATTTGTATATGAAATGAAAGGTTGTTAAGCAGCTGAGGTCAGGGGAATGCCACTGTGCTTCAGTCAGGCTTGAGGATTAAGGAATTCTGGTTTGAAGGGAAATGCTTGAGTCAAAAGGTATGATCAGAGGTGTGGTTCCAAGATTCAAGCTCTCAGCTCTCATTCCCCCAGTAGCATAATTAATTTGTATATGAAATGAAAGGTTGTTAAGCAGATGAGGTCAGGGGAATGCCACTGTGCTTCAGTCAGGCTTGAGGATTAAGGAATTCTGGTTTGAAGGGAAATGCTGGAGTCATAAGGTATGATCAAAGGTGTAGCTCCAAGATTCAAGCTCTCAGCTCTCATTCACCCAGTGGCATAATTAATGTATATATGAAATTAAAGGTTGTTAAGCAGCTGAGGTCAGGGGAATGCCACTGTGCTTCAGTCAGGCTTCAGGATTAAGGATTTCTGGTTTAAAGGGAAATGCTGGATTCAAAAGGAATGATCAGAGGTGCGATTCCAAGATTCAAGCTCTCAGCTCTCATTCCCCCAGTTGCATAATTAATTTATATATGAAATAAAAGGTTGTTAAGCAGCTGAGGTCAGGGGAATGCCACTGTGCTTCAGTCAGGCTTGAGGATTAAGGAATTCTGGTTTGAATGGAAATGCTGGAGTCATAAGGTATGATCAGAGGTGTGGCTCCAAGATTCAAGCTCTCAGCTCTTATTCCCCCAGTGGCCTATTATATTTATATATACAATGAAAGGTTGTTAAGCAGCTGAGGTCAGGGGAATGCCACTGTGCTTCATTGAGGCTTGAGGATTAAGGAATTCTGGTTTGAAGGAAAATGCTGGAGCCAAAGGGTATGATCAGAGGTGTGGATCCAAGATTCTAACTCTCAGCTCTCATTCCCCCAGTGGCATAATTAATTTGTATATGAAATGAAATGTTGTTAAGCAGATGAGATCAGGGGAATGCCACTGTGCTTCAGTCAGGCTTGAGGATTAAGGAATTCTGGTTTGAAGGGAAATGCTGGAGTCATAAGGTATGATCAGAGGTGTGGCTCCAAAATTCAACCTCTCAGCTCTCATTCCCCCAGTGGCATAATTAATTTGTATATGAAATGAAATGTTGTTAAGCAGATGAGGTCAGGGGAATGCCACTGTGCTTCAGTCAGGCTTGAGGATTAAGGAATTCTGGTCTAAATGGAAATGCTGGAGTCATAAGGTATGATCAGAGGTGTAGCTCCAAGATTCAAGCTCTCAGCTCTCATTCCCCCAGTTGCATAATTAATTTGTATATGAAATAAAAGGTTGTTAAGCAGCTGAGGTCAGGGGAAGGCCACTGTGCTTCAGTCAGGCTTGAGGATTAAAGAATTCTGGTTTAAAGGGAAATGCTGGATTCAAAAGGAATGATCAGAGGTGCGGTTCCAAGATTCAAGCTCTCAGCTCTCATTCCCCCAGTTGCATAATTTATTTATATATGAAATAAAAGGTTGTTAAGCAGCTGAGGTCAGGGGAATGCCACTGTGCTTCAGTCAGGCTTGAGGATTAAGGAATTCTGGTTTGAATGGAAATGCTGGAGTCATAAGGTATGATCAGAGGTGTGGCTCCAAGATTCAAGCTCTTAGCTCTTATTCCCCCAGTGGCCTATTATATTTATATATACAATGAAAGGTTGTTAGGCAGCTGAGGTCAGGGGAATGCCACTGTGCTTCAGTCAGGCTTCAGGATTAAGGAATTCTGGTTTAAAGGGAAATGCCGGATTCAAAAGGAATGATCAGAGGTGCGGCTCCAAGATTCAAGCTCTCAGCTCTCATTCCCCCAGTTGCATAATTAATTTATATATGAAATGAAAGGTTGTTAAGCAGCTGAGGTCAGGGGAATGCCACTGTGCTTCAGTCAGGCTTCAGGACTAAGGAATTCTGGTTTGAAGGGAAATGCTTGAGTCAAAAGGTATGATCAGAGGTGTGGCTCCAAAATTCAAGCTCTCAGCTCTCATTACCCCAGTGGCATAATTAATTTGTATATGAAATGAAATGTTGTTAAGCAGATGAGATCAGGGGAATGCCACTGGGCTTCAGTCAGGCTTGAGGATTAAGGAATTCTGGTTTGAAGGGAAATGCTTGAGTCAAAAGGTATGATCAGAGGTGTAGCTCCAAGATTCAAGCTCTCAGCTCTCATTCCCCCCGTGGCATAATTAATTTGTATATGAAATAAAAGGTTGTTAAGCAGCTGAGGTCAGGGGAATGCCACTGTGCTTAAGTCAGGCTTGAGGATTAAGGATTTCTGGTTTAAAGGGAAATGCTGGATTCAAAAGGAATGATCAGAGGTGCGGCTCCAAGATTCAAGCTCTCAGCTCTCATTCCCCCAGTGGCATAATTAATTTATATATGAAATAAAAGGTTGTTAAGCAGCTGAGGTCAGGGGAATGCCACTGTGCTTAAGTCAGGCTTGAGGATTAAGGAATTCTGGTTTGAATGGAAATGCTGGAGTCATAAGGTATGATCAGAGGTGTGGCTCCAAGATTCAAGCTCTTAGCTCTTATTCCCCAATTGGCCTATTTAATTTATATATACAATGAAAGGTTGTTAAGCACCTGAGGTCAGGGGATTGCCACTGTGCTTCAGTCAGGCTTGAGGATTAAGGAATTCTGGTTTGAGGGGAAATGCTGGAGTCAAAAGGTATGATCTAAGGTGCGGCTCCAAGATTCAAGCTCTCAGCTCTCATTCCCCCAGTGACATAATTAATTTGTATATGAAATGAAATGTTGTTAAGCAGATGAGGTCAGGGGAATGCCACTGTGCTTCAGTCAGGCTTGAGGATTAAGGAATTCTGGTCTAAATGGAAATGCTGGAGTCATAAGGTATGATCAGAGGTGTAGCTCCAAGATTCAAGCTCTCAGCTCTCATTCCCCCAGTTGCATAATTAATTTGTATATGAAATGAAAGGTTGTTAAGCAGCTGAGGTCAGGGGAATGCCACTGTGCTTCAGTCAGGCTTGAGGATTAAGGAATTCTGGTTTGAAGGGAAATGCTTGAGTCAAAAGGTATGATCAGAGGTGTGGTTCCAAGATTCAAGCTCTCAGCTCTCATTCCCCCAGTAGCATAATTAATTTATGTATGAAATGAAAGGTTGTTAAGCAGCTGAGGTCAGGGGAATGCCACTGTGCTTCAGTCAGGCTTGAGGATTAAGGAATTCTGGTTTGAAGGCAAATGCTGGAGTCATAAGGAATGATCAGAGGTGTAGCTCCAAGATTCAAGCTCTCAGCTCTCATTCCCCCAGTGGCATAATTAATTTGTATATGAAATGAAATGTTGTTAAGCAGATGAGGTCAGGGGAATGCCACTGTGCTTCAGTCAGGCTTGAGGATTAAGGAATTCTGGTCTAAATGGAAATGCTGGAGTCATAAGGTATGATCAGAGGTGTAGCTCCAAGATTCAAGCTCTCAGCTCTCATTCCCCCAGTGGCATAATTAATTTATATATGAAATGAAAGGTTGTTAAGCAGCTGAGGTCAGGGGAATGCCACTGTGCTTCAGTCAGGCTTGAGGATTAAGGAATTCTGGTTGGAAGGGAAATGCTGGAGTCATAAGGTATGATCAGAGGTGTGGCTCCAAGATTCAAGCTCTCAGCTCTCATTCCCCCTGTGGCATAATTAATTTATATATGAAATGAAAGGTTGTTAAGCATCTGAGGTCAGGGGAATGCCACTGTGCTTCAGTCAGGCTTCAGGATTAAGGAATTCTGGTTTAAAGGGAAATGCTGGAGCCTAGAGGTATAGTCAGAGATGCGGCTATAAGATTCAAGCTCTCAGCTCTCATCCCCCCAATGGCATATTTAATTCACAAAACAAATGAATTGTTTCCAAGTAGTTGAGGTCAGGGGAAAGCCACTGTGCTTCAGTCAGGCTTGAGGATAAAGGAATTCTGGTTGGAAGGGAAATGATGGAGTCATAAGGTATGATCAGAGGTGTGACTCCAAGATTCAAGCTCTCAGCTCTCATTCCCCCAGTGCCTTAATTAATTTTTATATGAATTGAAAGGTTGTTAAGCAGCTGAGGTCAGGGGAATGCCACTGTGCTTCAGTCAGGCTTGAGGATTAAGGAATTCTGGTTTGAAGGGAAATGCTGGAGTCAAAAGGTATGATCAGAGGTGTGGCTCCAAGATTCAAGCTTTCAGCTCTTATTCCCCCAGTGGCATAATTAATTTGTATATGAAATTAAAGGTTGTTAAGCAGCTGAGGTCAGGGGAATGCCACTGTGCTTCAGTCAGGCTTCAGGATTAAGGATTTCTGGTTTAAAGGGAAATGCTGGATTCAAAAGGAATGATCAGAGGTGCGATTCCAAGATTCAAGCTCTCAGCTCTCATTCCCCCAGTTGCATAATTAATTTATATATGAAATAAAAGGTTGTTAAGCAGCTGAGGTCAGGGGAATGCCACTGTGCTTCAGTCAGGCTTGAGGATAAAGGAATTCTGGTTTGAATGGAAATGCTGGAGTCATAAGGTATGATCAGAGGTGTGGCTCCAAGATTCAAGCTCTCAGCTCTTATTCCCCCAGTGGCCTATTATATTTATATATACAATGAAAGGTTGTTAAGCAGCTGAGGTCAGGGGAATGCCACTGTGCTTCATTGAGGCTTGAGGATTAAGGAATTCTGGTTTGAAGGAAAATGCTGGAGCCAAAGGGTATGATCAGAGGTGTGGATCCAAGATTCTAACTCTCAGCTCTCATTCCCCCAGTGGCATAATTAATTTGTATATGAAATGAAATGTTGTTAAGCAGATGAGATCAGGGGAATGCCACTGTGCTTCAGTCAGGCTTGAGGATTAAGGAATTCTGGTTTGAAGGGAAATGCTGGAGTCATAAGGTATGATCAGAGGTGTGGCTCCAAAATTCAACCTCTCAGCTCTCATTCCCCCAGTGGCATAATTAATTTGTATATGAAATGAAATGTTGTTAAGCAGATGAGGTCAGGGGAATGCCACTGTGCTTCAGTCAGGCTTGAGGATTAAGGAATTCTGGTCTAAATGGAAATGCTGGAGTCATAAGGTATGATCAGAGGTGTAGCTCCAAGATTCAAGCTCTCAGCTCTCATTCCCCCAGTTGCATAATTAATTCGTATATGAAATAAAAGGTTGTTAAGCAGCTGAGGTCAGGGGAAGGCCACTGTGCTTCAGTCAGGCTTGAGGATTAAGGAATTCTGGTTTAAAGGGAAATGCTGGATTCAAAAGGAATGATCAGAGGTGCGGTTCCAAGATTCAAGCTCTCAGCTCTCATTCCCCCAGTTGCATAATTTATTTATATATGAAATAAAAGGTTGTTAAGCAGCTGAGGTCAGGGGAATGCCACTGTGCTTCAGTCAGGCTTGAGGATTAAGGAATTCTGGTTTGAATGGAAATGCTGGAGTCATAAGGTATGATCAGAGGTGTGGCTCCAAGATTCAAGCTCTTAGCTCTTATTCCCCCAGTGGCCTATTATATTTATATATACAATGAAAGGTTGTTAAGCACCTGAGGTCAGGGGATTGCCACTGTGCTTCAGTCAGGCTTGAGGATTAAGGAATTCTGGTTTGAGGGGAAATGCTGGAATCAAAAGGTATGATCAAAGGTGCGGCTCCCAGATTCAAGCTCTCAGCTCTCATTCCCCCAGTGGCATAATTAATTTGTATATGAAATGAAATGTTGTTAAGCAGCTGAGGTCAGGGGAATGCCACTGTGCTTCAGTCAGGCTTGAGGATTAAGGAATTCTGGTTTGAAGGGAAATGCTTGAGTCAAAAGGTATGATCAGAGGTGTGGCTCCAAGATTCAAGCTCTCAGCTCTCATTCCCCCAGTGGCATTATTAATTTATATATGAAATGAAAGGTTGTTAAGCATCTGAGGTCAGGGGAATGCCACTGTGCTTCAGTCAGGCTTGAGGATTAAGGAATTCTGGTTTGAAGGGAAATGCTGGAGTCATAAGGTATGATCAAAGGTGTAGCTCCAAGATTCAAGCTCTCAGCTCTCATTCCCCCAGTGGCATAATTAATTTATATATGAAAGGTTGTTAAGCATCTGAGGTCAGGGGAATGCCACTGTGCTTCAGTCAGGCTTCAGGATTAAGGAATTCTGGTTTAAAGGGAAATGCTGGAGCCTAGAGGTATAGTCAGAGATGCGGCTATAAGATTCAAGCTCTCAGCTCTCATCCCCCCAATGGCATATTTAATTCACAAAACAAATGAATTGTTTCCAAGTAGTTGAGGTCAGGGGAAAGCCACTGTGCTTCAGTCAGGCTTGAGGATTAAGGAATTCTGGTTGGAAGGGAAATGCTGGAGTCATAAGGTATGATCAGAGGTGTGACTCCAAGATTCAAGCTCTCAGCTCTCATTCCCCCAGTGGCTTAATTAATTTGTATATGAATTGAAAGGTTGTTAAGCAGCTGAGGTCAGGGGAATGCCACTGTGCTTCAGTCAGGCTTGAGGATTAAGGAATTCTGGTCTGAAGGGAAATGCTGGAGTCAAAAGGTATGATCAGAGGTGTGGCTCCAAGATTCAAGCTCTCAGCTCTCATTCCCCCAGTGGCATAACTAATTTGTATATGAAATGAAAGGTGTTTAAGCAGCTAAGGTCAGGGAAATGCCACTGTGCTTCATTGAGGCTTGAGGATTAAGGAATTCTGGTTTGAAGGAAAATGCTGGAGCCAAAGGGTATGATCAGAGGTGTGGATCCAAGATTCTAACTCTCAGCTCTCATTCCCCAGTGGAATATTTAATTTATATATGAAATGAAAGGTTTTTAAGCAGCTAAGGTCAGGGGAATGCCACTGTGCTTCATTGAGGCTTGAGGATTAAGGAATTCTGGTTTGAAGGAAAATGCTGGAGCCAAAAGGTATGATCAGAGTTGCGGCTCCAAGATTCAAGCTCTCAGCTCTCATTCCCCCAGTGGCATAATTAATTTGTATATGAAATGAAAGGTTGTTAAGCAGCTGAGGTCAGGGGAATGCCACTGTGCTTCAGTCAGGCTTGAGGATTAAGGAATTCTGGTTTGAAGGGAAATGCTTGAGTCAAAAGGTATGATCAGAGGTGTGGTTCCAAGATTCAAGCTCTCAGCTCTCATTCCCCCAGTAGCATAATTAATTTGTATATGAAATGAAAGGTTGTTAAGCAGCTGAGGTCAGGGGAATGCCACTGTGCTTCAGTCAGGCTTGAGGATTAAGGAATTCTGGTTTGAAGGGAAATGCTGGAGTCATAAGGTATGATCAGAGGTGCGATTCCAAGATTCAAGCTCTCAGCTCTCATTCCCCAGTGGAATATTTAATTTATATATGAAATGAAAGGTTGTTAAGCAGCTGAGGTCAGGGGAATGCCACTGTGCTTCAGTCAGGCTTCAGGATTAAGGATTTCTGGTTTAAAGGGAAATGCTGGATTCAAAAGGAATGATCAGTGGTGCGGTTCCAAGATTCAAGCTCTCAGCTCTCATTCCCCCAGTTGCATAATTAATTTATATATGAAATAAAAGGTTGTTAAGCAGCTGAGGTCAGGGGAATGCCACTGTGCTTCAGTCAGGCTTGAGGATTAAGGAATTCTGGTTTGAAGGGAAATGCTTGAGTCAAAAGGTATGATCAGAGGTGTGGTTCCAAGATTCAAGCTCTCAGCTCTCATTCCCCCAGTAGCATAATTAATTTGTATATGAAATGAAATGTTGTTAAGCAGATGAGATCAGGGGAATGCCACTGGGCTTCAGTCAGGCTTGAGGATTAAGGAATTCTGGTTTGAAGGGAAATGCTTGAGTCAAAAGGTATGATCAGAGGTGTAGCTCCAAGATTCAAGCTCTCAGCTCTCATTCCCCCCGTGGCATAATTAATTTGTATATGAAATAAAAGGTTGTTAAGCAGCTGAGGTCAGGGGAATGCCACTGTGCTTAAGTCAGGCTTGAGGATTAAGGATTTCTGGTTTAAAGGGAAATGCTGGAGTCAAAAGGAATGATCAGAGGTGCGGCTCCAAGATTCAAGCTCTCAGCTCTCATTCCCCCAGTTGCATAATTAATTTATATATGAAATAAAAGGTTGTTAAGCAGCTGAGGTCAGGGGAATGCCACTGTGCTTAAGTCAGGCTTGAGGATTAAGGAATTCTGGTTTGAATGGAAATGCTGGAGTCATAAGGTATGATCAGAGGTGTGGCTCCAAGATTCAAGCTCTTAGCTCTTATTCCCCAATTGGCCTATTTAATTTATATATACAATGAAAGGTTGTTAAGCACCTGAGGTCAGGGGATTGCCACTGTGCTTCAGTCAGGCTTGAGGATTAAGGAATTCTGGTTTGAGGGGAAATGCTGGAGTCAAAAGGTATGATCTAAGGTGCGGCTCCAAGATTCAAGCTCTCAGCTCTCATTCCCCCAGTGACATAATTAATTTGTATATGAAATGAAATGTTGTTAAGCAGATGAGGTCAGGGGAATGCCACTGTGCTTCAGTCAGGCTTGAGGATTAAGGAATTCTGGTCTAAATGGAAATGCTGGAGTCATAAGGTATGATCAGAGGTGTAGCTCCAAGATTCAAGCTCTCAGCTCTCATTCCCCCAGTTGCATAATTAATTTGTATATGAAATGAAAGGTTGTTAAGCAGCTGAGGTCAGGGGAATGCCACTGTGCTTCAGTCAGGCTTGAGGATTAAGGAATTCTGGTTTGAAGGGAAATGCTTGAGTCAAAAGGTATGATCAGAGGTGTGGTTCCAAGATTCAAGCTCTCAGCTCTCATTCCCCCAGTAGCATATTTAATTCACAAAACAAATGAATTGTTTCCAAGTAGTTGAGGTCAGGGGAAAGCCACTGTGCTTCAGTCAGGCTTGAGGATAAAGGAATTCTGGTTGGAAGGGAAATGATGGAGTCATAAGGTATGATCAGAGGTGTGACTCCAAGATTCAAGCTCTCAGCTCTCATTCCCCCAGTGCCTTAATTAATTTTTATATGAATTGAAAGGTTGTTAAGCAGCTGAGGTCAGGGGAATGCCACTGTGCTTCAGTCAGGCTTGAGGATTAAGGAATTCTGGTTTGAAGGGAAATGCTGGAGTCAAAAGGTATGATCAGAGGTGTGGCTCCAAGATTCAAGCTTTCAGCTCTTATTCCCCCAGTGGCATAATTAATTTGTATATGAAATTAAAGGTTGTTAAGCAGCTGAGGTCAGGGGAATGCCACTGTGCTTCAGTCAGGCTTCAGGATTAAGGATTTCTGGTTTAAAGGGAAATGCTGGATTCAAAAGGAATGATCAGAGGTGCGATTCCAAGATTCAAGCTCTCAGCTCTCATTCCCCCAGTTGCATAATTAATTTATATATGAAATAAAAGGTTGTTAAGCAGCTGAGGTCAGGGGAATGCCACTGTGCTTCAGTCAGGCTTGAGGATAAAGGAATTCTGGTTTGAATGGAAATGCTGGAGTCATAAGGTATGATCAGAGGTGTGGCTCCAAGATTCAAGCTCTCAGCTCTTATTCCCCCAGTGGCCTATTATATTTATATATACAATGAAAGGTTGTTAAGCAGCTGAGGTCAGGGGAATGCCACTGTGCTTCATTGAGGCTTGAGGATTAAGGAATTCTGGTTTGAAGGAAAATGCTGGAGCCAAAGGGTATGATCAGAGGTGTGGATCCAAGATTCTAACTCTCAGCTCTCATTCCCCCAGTGGCATAATTAATTTGTATATGAAATGAAATGTTGTTAAGCAGATGAGATCAGGGGAATGCCACTGTGCTTCAGTCAGGCTTGAGGATTAAGGAATTCTGGTTTGAAGGGAAATGCTGGAGTCATAAGGTATGATCAGAGGTGTGGCTCCAAAATTCAACCTCTCAGCTCTCATTCCCCCAGTGGCATAATTAATTTGTATATGAAATGAAATGTTGTTAAGCAGATGAGGTCAGGGGAATGCCACTGTGCTTCAGTCAGGCTTGAGGATTAAGGAATTCTGGTCTAAATGGAAATGCTGGAGTCATAAGGTATGATCAGAGGTGTAGCTCCAAGATTCAAGCTCTCAGCTCTCATTCCCCCAGTTGCATAATTAATTCGTATATGAAATAAAAGGTTGTTAAGCAGCTGAGGTCAGGGGAAGGCCACTGTGCTTCAGTCAGGCTTGAGGATTAAGGAATTCTGGTTTAAAGGGAAATGCTGGATTCAAAAGGAATGATCAGAGGTGCGGTTCCAAGATTCAAGCTCTCAGCTCTCATTCCCCCAGTTGCATAATTTATTTATATATGAAATAAAAGGTTGTTAAGCAGCTGAGGTCAGGGGAATGCCACTGTGCTTCAGTCAGGCTTGAGGATTAAGGAATTCTGGTTTGAATGGAAATGCTGGAGTCATAAGGTATGATCAGAGGTGTGGCTCCAAGATTCAAGCTCTTAGCTCTTATTCCCCCAGTGGCCTATTATATTTATATATACAATGAAAGGTTGTTAAGCACCTGAGGTCAGGGGATTGCCACTGTGCTTCAGTCAGGCTTGAGGATTAAGGAATTCTGGTTTGAGGGGAAATGCTGGAATCAAAAGGTATGATCAAAGGTGCGGCTCCCAGATTCAAGCTCTCAGCTCTCATTCCCCCAGTGGCATAATTAATTTGTATATGAAATGAAATGTTGTTAAGCAGCTGAGGTCAGGGGAATGCCACTGTGCTTCAGTCAGGCTTGAGGATTAAGGAATTCTGGTTTGAAGGGAAATGCTTGAGTCAAAAGGTATGATCAGAGGTGTGGCTCCAAGATTCAAGCTCTCAGCTCTCATTCCCCCAGTGGCATTATTAATTTATATATGAAATGAAAGGTTGTTAAGCATCTGAGGTCAGGGGAATGCCACTGTGCTTCAGTCAGGCTTGAGGATTAAGGAATTCTGGTTTGAAGGGAAATGCTGGAGTCATAAGGTATGATCAAAGGTGTAGCTCCAAGATTCAAGCTCTCAGCTCTCATTCCCCCAGTGGCATAATTAATTTATATATGAAAGGTTGTTAAGCATCTGAGGTCAGGGGAATGCCACTGTGCTTCAGTCAGGCTTCAGGATTAAGGAATTCTGGTTTAAAGGGAAATGCTGGAGCCTAGAGGTATAGTCAGAGATGCGGCTATAAGATTCAAGCTCTCAGCTCTCATCCCCCCAATGGCATATTTAATTCACAAAACAAATGAATTGTTTCCAAGTAGTTGAGGTCAGGGGAAAGCCACTGTGCTTCAGTCAGGCTTGAGGATTAAGGAATTCTGGTTGGAAGGGAAATGCTGGAGTCATAAGGTATGATCAGAGGTGTGACTCCAAGATTCAAGCTCTCAGCTCTCATTCCCCCAGTGGCTTAATTAATTTGTATATGAATTGAAAGGTTGTTAAGCAGCTGAGGTCAGGGGAATGCCACTGTGCTTCAGTCAGGCTTGAGGATTAAGGAATTCTGGTCTGAAGGGAAATGCTGGAGTCAAAAGGTATGATCAGAGGTGTGGCTCCAAGATTCAAGCTCTCAGCTCTCATTCCCCCAGTGGCATAACTAATTTGTATATGAAATGAAAGGTGTTTAAGCAGCTAAGGTCAGGGAAATGCCACTGTGCTTCATTGAGGCTTGAGGATTAAGGAATTCTGGTTTGAAGGAAAATGCTGGAGCCAAAGGGTATGATCAGAGGTGTGGATCCAAGATTCTAACTCTCAGCTCTCATTCCCCAGTGGAATATTTAATTTATATATGAAATGAAAGGTTTTTAAGCAGCTAAGGTCAGGGGAATGCCACTGTGCTTCATTGAGGCTTGAGGATTAAGGAATTCTGGTTTGAAGGAAAATGCTGGAGCCAAAAGGTATGATCAGAGTTGCGGCTCCAAGATTCAAGCTCTCAGCTCTCATTCCCCCAGTGGCATAATTAATTTGTATATGAAATGAAAGGTTGTTAAGCAGCTGAGGTCAGGGGAATGCCACTGTGCTTCAGTCAGGCTTGAGGATTAAGGAATTCTGGTTTGAAGGGAAATGCTTGAGTCAAAAGGTATGATCAGAGGTGTGGTTCCAAGATTCAAGCTCTCAGCTCTCATTCCCCCAGTAGCATAATTAATTTGTATATGAAATGAAAGGTTGTTAAGCAGATGAGGTCAGGGGAATGCCACTGTGCTTCAGTCAGGCTTGAGGATTAAGGAATTCTGGTTTGAAGGGAAATGCTGGAGTCATAAGGTATGATCAGAGGTGCGATTCCAAGATTCAAGCTCTCAGCTCTCATTCCCCAGTGGAATATTTAATTTATATATGAAATGAAAGGTTGTTAAGCAGCTGAGGTCAGGGGAATGCCACTGTGCTTCAGTCAGGCTTCAGGATTAAGGATTTCTGGTTTAAAGGGAAATGCTGGATTCAAAAGGAATGATCAGTGGTGCGGTTCCAAGATTCAAGCTCTCAGCTCTCATTCCCCCAGTTGCATAATTAATTTATATATGAAATAAAAGGTTGTTAAGCAGCTGAGGTCAGGGGAATGCCACTGTGCTTCAGTCAGGCTTGAGGATTAAGGAATTCTGGTTTGAAGGGAAATGCTTGAGTCAAAAGGTATGATCAGAGGTGTGGTTCCAAGATTCAAGCTCTCAGCTCTCATTCCCCCAGTAGCATAATTAATTTGTATATGAAATGAAATGTTGTTAAGCAGATGAGATCAGGGGAATGCCACTGGGCTTCAGTCAGGCTTGAGGATTAAGGAATTCTGGTTTGAAGGGAAATGCTTGAGTCAAAAGGTATGATCAGAGGTGTAGCTCCAAGATTCAAGCTCTCAGCTCTCATTCCCCCCGTGGCATAATTAATTTGTATATGAAATAAAAGGTTGTTAAGCAGCTGAGGTCAGGGGAATGCCACTGTGCTTAAGTCAGGCTTGAGGATTAAGGATTTCTGGTTTAAAGGGAAATGCTGGATTCAAAAGGAATGATCAGAGGTGCGGCTCCAAGATTCAAGCTCTCAGCTCTCATTCCCCCAGTTGCATAATTAATTTATATATGAAATAAAAGGTTGTTAAGCAGCTGAGGTCAGGGGAATGCCACTGTGCTTAAGTCAGGCTTGAGGATTAAGGAATTCTGGTTTGAATGGAAATGCTGGAGTCATAAGGTATGATCAGAGGTGTGGCTCCAAGATTCAAGCTCTTAGCTCTTATTCCCCAATTGGCCTATTTAATTTATATATACAATGAAAGGTTGTTAAGCACCTGAGGTCAGGGGATTGCCACTGTGCTTCAGTCAGGCTTGAGGATTAAGGAATTCTGGTTTGAGGGGAAATGCTGGAGTCAAAAGGTATGATCTAAGGTGCGGCTCCAAGATTCAAGCTCTCAGCTCTCATTCCCCCAGTGACATAATTAATTTGTATATGAAATGAAATGTTGTTAAGCAGATGAGGTCAGGGGAATGCCACTGTGCTTCAGTCAGGCTTGAGGATTAAGGAATTCTGGTCTAAATGGAAATGCTGGAGTCATAAGGTATGATCAGAGGTGTAGCTCCAAGATTCAAGCTCTCAGCTCTCATTCCCCCAGTTGCATAATTAATTTGTATATGAAATGAAAGGTTGTTAAGCAGCTGAGGTCAGGGGAATGCCACTGTGCTTCAGTCAGGCTTGAGGATTAAGGAATTCTGGTTTGAAGGGAAATGCTTGAGTCAAAAGGTATGATCAGAGGTGTGGTTCCAAGATTCAAGCTCTCAGCTCTCATTCCCCCAGTAGCATAATTAATTTATATATGAAATGAAAGGTTGTTAAGCAGCTGAGGTCAGGGGAATGCCACTGTGCTTCAGTCAGGCTTGAGGATTAAGGAATTCTGGTTTGAAGGCAAATGCTGGAGTCATAAGGAATGATCAGAGGTGTAGCTCCAAGATTCAAGCTCTCAGCTCTCATTCCCCCAGTGGCATAATTAATTTGTATATGAAATGAAATGTTGTTAAGCAGATGAGGTCAGGGGAATGCCACTGTGCTTCAGTCAGGCTTGAGGATTAAGGAATTCTGGTCTAAATGGAAATGCTGGAGTCATAAGGTATGATCAGAGGTGTAGCTCCAAGATTCAAGCTCTCAGCTCTCATTCCCCCAGTGGCATAATTAATTTATATATGAAATGAAAGGTTGTTAAGCAGCTGAGGTCAGGGGAATGCCACTGTGCTTCAGTCAGGCTTGAGGATTAAGGAATTCTGGTTGGAAGGGAAATGCTGGAGTCATAAGGTATGATCAGAGGTGTGGCTCCAAGATTCAAGCTCTCAGCTCTCATTCCCCCTGTGGCATAATTAATTTATATATGAAATGAAAGGTTGTTAAGCATCTGAGGTCAGGGGAATGCCACTGTGCTTCAGTCAGGCTTCAGGATTAAGGAATTCTGGTTTAAAGGGAAATGCTGGAGCCTAGAGGTATAGTCAGAGATGCGGCTATAAGATTCAAGCTCTCAGCTCTCATCCCCCCAATGGCATATTTAATTCACAAAACAAATGAATTGTTTCCAAGTAGTTGAGGTCAGGGGAATGCCACTGTGCTTCAGTCAGGCTTCAGGATTAAGGATTTCTGGTTTAAAGGGAAATGCTGGAATCAAAAGGTATGATCAAAGGTGCGGCTCCCAGATTCAAGCTCTCAGCTCTCATTCCCCCAGTGGCATAATTAATTTGTATATGAAATGAAATGTTGTTAAGCAGCTGAGGTCAGGGGAATGCCACTGTGCTTCAGTCAGGCTTGAGGATTAAGGAATTCTGGTTTGAAGGGAAATGCTTGAGTCAAAAGGTATGATCAGAGGTGTGGCTCCAAGATTCAAGCTCTCAGCTCTCATTCCCCCAGTGGCATTATTAATTTATATATGAAATGAAAGGTTGTTAAGCATCTGAGGTCAGGGGAATGCCACTGTGCTTCAGTCAGGCTTGAGGATTAAGGAATTCTGGTTTGAAGGGAAATGCTGGAGTCATAAGGTATGATCAAAGGTGTAGCTCCAAGATTCAAGCTCTCAGCTCTCATTCCCCCAGTGGCATAATTAATTTTTATATGAAATGAAATGTTGTTAAGCAGATGAGGTCAGGGGAATGCCACTGTGCTTCAGTCAGGCTTGAGGATTAAGGAATTCTGGTCTAAATGGAAATGCTGGAGTCATAAGGTATGATCAGAGGTGTAGCTCCAAGATTCAAGCTCTCAGCTCTCATTCCCCCAGTTGCATAATTAATTTGTATATGAAATAAAAGGTTGTTAAGCAGCTGAGGTCAGGGGAAGGCCACTGTGCTTCAGTCAGGCTTGAGGATTAAGGAATTCTGGTTTAAAGGGAAATGCTGGATTCAAAAGGAATGATCAGAGGTGCGGTTCCAAGATTCAAGCTCTCAGCTCTCATTCCCCCAGTTGCATAATTTATTTATATATGAAATAAAAGGTTGTTAAGCAGCTGAGGTCAGGGGAATGCCACTGTGCTTCAGTCAGGCTTGAGGATTAAGGAATTCTGGTTTGAATGGAAATGCTGGAGTCATAAGGTATGATCAGAGGTGTGGCTCCAAGATTCAAGCTCTTAGCTCTTATTCCCCCAGTGGCCTATTATATTTATATATACAATGAAAGGTTGTTAAGCACCTGAGGTCAGGGGATTGCCACTGTGCTTCAGTCAGGCTTGAGGATTAAGGAATTCTGGTTTGAGGGGAAATGCTGGAATCAAAAGGTATGATCAAAGGTGCGGCTCCCAGATTCAAGCTCTCAGCTCTCATTCCCCCAGTGGCATAATTAATTTGTATATGAAATGAAATGTTGTTAAGCAGCTGAGGTCAGGGGAATGCCACTGTGCTTCAGTCAGGCTTGAGGATTAAGGAATTCTGGTTTGAAGGGAAATGCTTGAGTCAAAAGGTATGATCAGAGGTGTGGCTCCAAGATTCAAGCTCTCAGCTCTCATTCCCCCAGTGGCATTATTAATTTATATATGAAATGAAAGGTTGTTAAGCATCTGAGGTCAGGGGAATGCCACTGTGCTTCAGTCAGGCTTGAGGATTAAGGAATTCTGGTTTGAAGGGAAATGCTGGAGTCATAAGGTATGATCAAAGGTGTAGCTCCAAGATTCAAGCTCTCAGCTCTCATTCCCCCAGTGGCATAATTAATTTATATATGAAAGGTTGTTAAGCATCTGAGGTCAGGGGAATGCCACTGTGCTTCAGTCAGGCTTCAGGATTAAGGAATTCTGGTTTAAAGGGAAATGCTGGAGCCTAGAGGTATAGTCAGAGATGCGGCTATAAGATTCAAGCTCTCAGCTCTCATCCCCCCAATGGCATATTTAATTCACAAAACAAATGAATTGTTTCCAAGTAGTTGAGGTCAGGGGAAAGCCACTGTGCTTCAGTCAGGCTTGAGGATTAAGGAATTCTGGTTGGAAGGGAAATGCTGGAGTCATAAGGTATGATCAGAGGTGTGACTCCAAGATTCAAGCTCTCAGCTCTCATTCCCCCAGTGGCTTAATTAATTTGTATATGAATTGAAAGGTTGTTAAGCAGCTGAGGTCAGGGGAATGCCACTGTGCTTCAGTCAGGCTTGAGGATTAAGGAATTCTGGTCTGAAGGGAAATGCTGGAGTCAAAAGGTATGATCAGAGGTGTGGCTCCAAGATTCAAGCTCTCAGCTCTCATTCCCCCAGTGGCATAACTAATTTGTATATGAAATGAAAGGTGTTTAAGCAGCTAAGGTCAGGGAAATGCCACTGTGCTTCATTGAGGCTTGAGGATTAAGGAATTCTGGTTTGAAGGAAAATGCTGGAGCCAAAGGGTATGATCAGAGGTGTGGATCCAAGATTCTAACTCTCAGCTCTCATTCCCCAGTGGAATATTTAATTTATATATAAAATGAAAGGTTTTTAAGCAGCTAAGGTCAGGGGAATGCCACTGTGCTTCATTGAGGCTTGAGGATTAAGGAATTCTGGTTTGAAGGAAAATGCTGGAGCCAAAAGGTATGATCAGAGGTGCGGCTCCAAGATTCAAGCTCTCAGCTCTCATTCCCCCAGTGGCATAATTAATTTGTATATGAAATGAAAGGTTGTTAAGCAGCTGAGGTCAGGGGAATGCCACTGTGCTTCAGTCAGGCTTGAGGATTAAGGAATTCTGGTTTGAAGGGAAATGCTTGAGTCAAAAGGTATGATCAGAGGTGTGGTTCCAAGATTCAAGCTCTCAGCTCTCATTCCCCCAGTGGCATAATTAATTTGTATATGAAATGAAAGGTTGTTAAGCAGCTGAGGTCAGGGGAATGCCACTGTGCTTCAGTCAGGCTTGAGGATTAAGGAATTCTGGTTTGAAGGGAAATGCTGGAGTCATAAGGTATGATCAGAGGTGCGATTCCAAGATTCAAGCTCTCAGCTCTCATTCCCCAGTGGAATATTTAATTTATATATGAAATGAAAGGTTGTTAAGCAGCTGAGGTCAGGGGAATGCCACTGTGCTTCAGTCAGGCTTCAGGATTAAGGATTTCTGGTTTAAAGGGAAATGCTGGATTCAAAAGGAATGATCAGTGGTGCGGTTCCAAGATTCAAGCTCTCAGCTCTCATTCCCCCAGTTGCATAATTAATTTATATATGAAATAAAAGGTTGTTAAGCAGCTGAGGTCAGGGGAATGCCACTGTGCTTCAGTCAGGCTTGAGGATTAAGGAATTCTGGTTTGAATGGAAATGCTGGAGTCATAAGGTATGATCAGAGGTGTGGCTCCAAGATTCAAGCTCTTAGCTCTTATTCCCCCAGTGGCCTATTTAATTTATATATACAATGAAAGTTTGTTAAGCACCTGAGGTCAGGGGATTGCCACTGTGCTTCAGTCAGGCTTGAGGATTAAGGGATTCTGGTTTGAGGGGAAATGCTGGAATCAAAAGGTATGATCAAAGGTGCGGCTCCAAGATTCAAGCTCTCAGCTCTCATTCCCCCAGTGGCATAATTAATTTGTATATGAAATGAAAGGTTGTTAAGCAGCTGAGGTCAGGGGAATGCCACTGTGCTTCAGTCAGGCTTGCGGATTAAGGAATTCTGGTTTGAAGGGATATGCTTGAGTCAAAAGGTATGATCAGAGGTGTGGCTCCAAGATTCAAGCTCTCAGCTCTCATTCCCCCAGTGGCATAATTAATTTGTATATGAAATGAAAGGTTGTAAAGCAGCTAAGGTCAGGGGAATGCCACTGTGCTTCAGTCAGGCTTGAGGATTAAGGAATTCTGGTCTGAAGGGAAATGCTGGAGTCAAAAGGTATGATCAGAGAAGTGGCTCCAAGATTCAAGCTCTCAGCTCTCATTCCCCCAGTGGCATAATTAATTTGTATATGAAATTAAAGGTGTTTAAGCAGCTAAGGTCAGGGGAATGCCACTGTGCTTCATTGAGGCTTGAGGATTAAGGAATTCTGGTTTAAAGGGAAATACCAGATTCAAAAGGAATGATCAGAGGTGCGGCTCCAAGATTCAAGCTCTCAGCTCTCATTCCCCCAGTTGCATAATTAATTTATATATGAAATAAAAGGTTGTTAAGCAGCTGAGGTCAGGGGAATGCCACTGTGCTTCAGTCAGGCTTGAGGATAAAGGAATTCTGGTTTGAAGGGAAATGCTTGAGTCATAAGGTATGATCAGAGGTGTGGCTCCAAGATTCAAGCTCTCAGCTCTCATTCCCCCAGTGGCATAATTAATTTATATATGAAATGAAAGGTTGTTAAGCAGATGAGGTCAGGGGAATGCCACTGTGCTTCAGTCAGGCTTCAGGATTAAGGAATTCTGGTTTAAAGGGAAATGCTGGATTCAAAAGGAATGATCAGAGGTGCGGTTCCAAGATTCAAGCTCTCAGCTCTCATTCCCCCAGTTGCATAATTAATTTATATATGAAATAAAAGGTTGTTAAGCAGCTGAGGTCAGGGGAATGCCACTGTGCTTCATTGAGGCTTGAGGATTAAGGAATTCTGGTTTGAAGGAAAATGCTGGAGCCAAAGGGTATGATCAGAGGTGTGGATCCAAGATTCTAACTCTCAGCTCTCATTCCCCCAGTGGCATAATTAATTTGTATATGAAATGAAATGTTGTTAAGCAGATGAGATCAGGGGAATGCCACTGTGCTTCAGTCAGGCTTGAGGATTAAGGAATTCTGGTTTGAAGGGAAATGCTGGAGTCATAAGGTATGATCAGAGGTGTGGCTCCAAAATTCAACCTCTCAGCTCTCATTCCCCCAGTGGCATAATTAATTTGTATATGAAATGAAATGTTGTTAAGCAGATGAGGTCAGGGGAATGCCACTGTGCTTCAGTCAGGCTTGAGGATTAAGGAATTCTGGTCTAAATGGAAATGCTGGAGTCATAAGGTATGATCAGAGGTGTAGCTCCAAGATTCAAGCTCTCAGCTCTCATTCCCCCAGTTGCATAATTAATTTATATATGAAATAAAAGGTTGTTAAGCAGCTGAGGGCAGGGGAATGCCACTGTGCTTCAGTCAGGCTTGAGGATTAAGGAATTCTGGTTTGAAGGGAAATGCTGGAGTCATAAGGTATGATCAGAGGTGTGGCTCCAAGATTCAAGCTCTCAGCTCTCATTCCCCCAGTGGCATAATTAATTTGTATATGAAATGAAATGTTGTTCAGCAGATGAGGTCAGGGGAATGCCACTGTGCTTCAGTCAGGCTTGAGGATTAAGGAATTCAGGTTTGAAGGGAAATGCTTGAGTCAAAAGGTATGATCAGAGGTGTGGTTCCAAGATTCAAGCTCTCAGCTCTCATTCCCCCAATGGCGTATTTAATTTATATATGAAATGAAAGGTTGTTAAGCAGCTGAGGTCAGGGGAATGCCACTGTGCTTCAGTCAGGCTTGAGGATCAAGGAATTCTGGTTTAAAGGGAAATGCTGGATTCAAAAGGAATGATCAGAGGTGCGGCTCCAAGATTCAAGCTCTTAGCTCTTATTCCCCCAATGGCATAAATAATTTGTATATGAAATGAAAGGTTGTTAAGCAGATGAGGTCAGGGGAATGCCACTGTGCTTCAGTCAGGCTTGAGGATTAAGGAATTCTGGTTTGAAGGGAAATGCTTGAGTCAAAAGGTATGATCAGAGGTGTGGTTCCAAGATTCAAGCTCTCAGCTCTCATTCCCCCAGTAGCATAATTAATTTGTATATGAAATGAAAGGTTGTTAAGCAGATGAGGTCAGGGGAATGCCACTGTGCTTCAGTCAGGCTTGAGGATTAAGGAATTCTGGTTTGAAGGGAAATGCTGGAGTCATAAGGTATGATCAGAGGTGCGATTCCAAGATTCAAGCTCTCAGCTCTCATTCCCCAGTGGAATATTTAATTTATATATGAAATGAAAGGTTGTTAAGCAGCTGAGGTCAGGGGAATGCCACTGTGCTTCAGTCAGGCTTCAGGATTAAGGATTTCTGGTTTAAAGGGAAATGCTGGATTCAAAAGGAATGATCAGTGGTGCGGTTCCAAGATTCAAGCTCTCAGCTCTCATTCCCCCAGTTGCATAATTAATTTATATATGAAATAAAAGGTTGTTAAGCAGCTGAGGTCAGGGGAATGCCACTGTGCTTCAGTCAGGCTTGAGGATTAAGGAATTCTGGTTTGAATGGAAATGCTGGAGTCATAAGGTATGATCAGAGGTGTGGCTCCAAGATTCAAGCTCTTAGCTCTTATTCCCCCAGTGGCCTATTTAATTTATATATACAATGAAAGTTTGTTAAGCACCTGAGGTCAGGGGATTGCCACTGTGCTTCAGTCAGGCTTGAGGATTAAGGGATTCTGGTTTGAGGGGAAATGCTGGAATCAAAAGGTATGATCAAAGGTGCGGCTCCAAGATTCAAGCTCTCAGCTCTCATTCCCCCAGTGGCATAATTAATTTGTATATGAAATGAAAGGTTGTTAAGCAGCTGAGGTCAGGGGAATGCCACTGTGCTTCAGTCAGGCTTGCGGATTAAGGAATTCTGGTTTGAAGGGATATGCTTGAGTCAAAAGGTATGATCAGAGGTGTGGCTCCAAGATTCAAGCTCTCAGCTCTCATTCCCCCAGTGGCATAATTAATTTGTATATGAAATGAAAGGTTGTAAAGCAGCTAAGGTCAGGGGAATGCCACTGTGCTTCAGTCAGGCTTGAGGATTAAGGAATTCTGGTCTGAAGGGAAATGCTGGAGTCAAAAGGTATGATCAGAGAAGTGGCTCCAAGATTCAAGCTCTCAGCTCTCATTCCCCCAGTGGCATAATTAATTTGTATATGAAATTAAAGGTGTTTAAGCAGCTAAGGTCAGGGGAATGCCACTGTGCTTCATTGAGGCTTGAGGATTAAGGAATTCTGGTTTAAAGGGAAATACCGGATTCAAAAGGAATGATCAGAGGTGCGGCTCCAAGATTCAAGCTCTCAGCTCTCATTCCCCCAGTTGCATAATTAATTTATATATGAAATAAAAGGTTGTTAAGCAGCTGAGGTCAGGGGAATGCCACTGTGCTTCAGTCAGGCTTGAGGATAAAGGAATTCTGGTTTGAAGGGAAATGCTTGAGTCATAAGGTATGATCAGAGGTGTGGCTCCAAGATTCAAGCTCTCAGCTCTCATTCCCCCAGTGGCATAATTAATTTATATATGAAATGAAAGGTTGTTAAGCAGATGAGGTCAGGGGAATGCCACTGTGCTTCAGTCAGGCTTCAGGATTAAGGAATTCTGGTTTAAAGGGAAATGCTGGATTCAAAAGGAATGATCAGAGGTGCGGTTCCAAGATTCAAGCTCTCAGCTCTCATTCCCCCAGTTGCATAATTAATTTATATATGAAATAAAAGGTTGTTAAGCAGCTGAGGTCAGGGGAATGCCACTGTGCTTCATTGAGGCTTGAGGATTAAGGAATTCTGGTTTGAAGGAAAATGCTGGAGCCAAAGGGTATGATCAGAGGTGTGGATCCAAGATTCTAACTCTCAGCTCTCATTCCCCCAGTGGCATAATTAATTTATATATGAAATGAAAGGTTGTTAAGCAGATGAGATCAGGGGAATGCCACTGTGCTTCAGTCAGGCTTGAGGATTAAGGAATTCTGGTTTGAAGGGAAATGCTGGAGTCATAAGGTATGATCAGAGGTGTGGCTCCAAAATTCAACCTCTCAGCTCTCATTCCCCCAGTGGCATAATTAATTTGTATATGAAATGAAATGTTGTTAAGCAGATGAGGTCAGGGGAATGCCACTGTGCTTCAGTCAGGCTTGAGGATTAAGGAATTCTGGTCTAAATGGAAATGCTGGAGTCATAAGGTATGATCAGAGGTGTAGCTCCAAGATTCAAGCTCTCAGCTCTCATTCCCCCAGTTGCATAATTAATTTATATATGAAATAAAAGGTTGTTAAGCAGCTGAGGGCAGGGGAATGCCACTGTGCTTCAGTCAGGCTTGAGGATTAAGGAATTCTGGTTTGAAGGGAAATGCTGGAGTCATAAGGTATGATCAGAGGTGTGGCTCCAAGATTCAAGCTCTCAGCTCTCATTCCCCCAGTGGCATAATTAATTTGTATATGAAATGAAATGTTGTTCAGCAGATGAGGTCAGGGGAATGCCACTGTGCTTCAGTCAGGCTTGAGGATTAAGGAATTCAGGTTTGAAGGGAAATGCTTGAGTCAAAAGGTATGATCAGAGGTGTGGTTCCAAGATTCAAGCTCTCAGCTCTCATTCCCCCAATGGCGTATTTAATTTATATATGAAATGAAAGGTTGTTAAGCAGCTGAGGTCAGGGGAATGCCACTGTGCTTCAGTCAGGCTTGAGGATCAAGGAGTTCTGGTTTAAAGGGAAATGCTGGATTCAAAAGGAATGATCAGAGGTGCGGCTCCAAGATTCAAGCTCTTAGCTCTTATTCCCCCAATGGCATAAATAATTTGTATATGAAATGAAAGGTTGTTAAGCAGATGAGGTCAGGGGAATGCCACTGTGCTTCAGTCAGGCTTGAGGATTAAGGAATTCTGGTTTGAAGGGAAATGCTTGAGTCAAAAGGTATGATCAGAGGTGTGGTTCCAAGATTCAAGCTCTCAGCTCTCATTCCCCCAATGGCATATTTAATTTATATATGAAATGAAAGGTTGTTAAGCAGCTGAGGTCAGGGGAATGCCACTGTGCTTCAGTCAGGCTTGAGGATTAAGGAATTCTGGTTTGAAGGGAAATGCTGGAGTCATAAGGTATGATCAGAGGTGTGGCTCCAAAATTCAACCTCTCAGCTCTCATTCCCCCAGTGGCATAATTAATTTGTATATGAAATGAAATGTTGTTAAGCAGATGAGGTCAGGGGAATGCCACTGTGCTTCAGTCAGGCTTCAGGATTAAGGAATTCTGGTTTAAAGGGAAATGCTGGAGCCTAGAGGTATAGTCAGAGATGCGGCTATAAGATTCAAGCTCTCAGCTCTCATCCCCCCAATGGCATATTTAATTCACAAAACAAATGAATTGTTTCCAAGTAGTTGAGGTCAGGGGAAAGCCACTGTGCTTCAGTCAGGCTTGAGGATTAAGGAATTCTGGTTGGAAGGGAAATGCTGGAGTCATAAGGTATGATCAGAGGTGTGACTCCAAGATTCAAGCTCTCAGCTCTCATTCCCCCAGTGGCTTAATTAATTTGTATATGAATTGAAAGGTTGTTAAGCAGCTGAGGTCAGGGGAATGCCACTGTGCTTCAGTCAGGCTTGAGGATTAAGGAATTCTGGTTTGAAGGGAAATGCTGGAGTCAAAAGGTATGATCAGAGGTGTGGCTCCAAGATTCAAGCTTTCAGCTCTTATTCCCCCAGTGGCATAATTAATTTGTATATGAAATGAAATGTTGTTGAGCAGATGAGGTCAGGGGAATGCCACTGTGCTTCAGTCAGGCTTGAGGATTAAGGAATTCTGGTCTGAAGGGAAATGCTGGAGTCAAAAGGTATGATCAGAGGTGTGGCTCCAAGATTCAAGCTCTCAGCTCTCATTCCCCCAGTGGCATAACTAATTTGTATATGAAATGAAAGGTGTTTAAGCAGCTAAGGTCAGGGAAATGCCACTGTGCTTCATTGAGGCTTGAGGATTAAGGAATTCTGGTTTGAAGGAAAATGCTGGAGCCAAAGGGTATGATCAGAGGTGTGGATCCAAGATTCTAACTCTCAGCTCTCATTCCCCAGTGGAATATTTAATTTATATATAAAATGAAAGGTTTTTAAGCAGCTAAGGTCAGGGGAATGCCACTGTGCTTCATTGAGGCTTGAGGATTAAGGAATTCTGGTTTGAAGGAAAATGCTGGAGCCAAAAGGTATGATCAGAGTTGCGGCTCCAAGATTCAAGCTCTCAGCTCTCATTCCCCCAGTGGCATAATTAATTTGTATATGAAATGAAAGGTTGTTAAGCAGCTGAGGTCAGGGGAATGCCACTGTGCTTCAGTCAGGCTTGAGGATTAAGGAATTCTGGTTTGAAGGGAAATGCTTGAGTCAAAAGGTATGATCAGAGGTGTGGTTCCAAGATTCAAGCTCTCAGCTCTCATTCCCCCAGTAGCATAATTAATTTGTATATGAAATGAAAGGTTGTTAAGCAGATGAGGTCAGGGGAATGCCACTGTGCTTCAGTCAGGCTTGAGGATTAAGGAATTCTGGTTTGAAGGGAAATGCTGGAGTCATAAGGTATGATCAGAGGTGCGATTCCAAGATTCAAGCTCTCAGCTCTCATTCCCCAGTGGAATATTTAATTTATATATGAAATGAAAGGTTGTTAAGCAGCTGAGGTCAGGGGAATGCCACTGTGCTTCAGTCAGGCTTCAGGATTAAGGATTTCTGGTTTAAAGGGAAATGCTGGATTCAAAAGGAATGATCAGAGGTGCGGTTCCAAGATTCAAGCTCTCAGCTCTCATTCCCCCAGTTGCATAATTAATTTATATATGAAATAAAAGGTTGTTAAGCAGCTGAGGTCAGGGGAATACCACTGTGCTTCAGTCAGGCTTGAGGATTAAGGAATTCTGGTTTGAATGGAAATGCTGGAGTCATAAGGTATGATCAGAGGTGTGGCTCCAAGATTCAAGCTCTTAGCTCTTATTCCCCCAGTGGCCTATTTAATTTATATATACAATGAAAGTTTGTTAAGCACCTGAGGTCAGGGGATTGCCACTGTGCTTCAGTCAGGCTTGAGGATTAAGGAATTCTGGTTTGAGGGGAAATGCTGGAATCAAAAGGTATGATCAAAGGTGCGGCTCCAAGATTCAAGCTCTCAGCTCTCATTCCCCCAGTGGCATAATTAATTTGTATATGAAATGAAATGTTGTTGAGCAGATGAGGTCAGGGGAATGCCACTGTGCTTCAGTCAGGCTTGAGGATTAAGGAATTCTGGTCTGAAGGGAAATGCTGGAGTCAAAAGGTATGATCAGAGGTGTGGCTCCAAGATTCAAGCTCTCAGCTCTCATTCCCCCAGTGGCATAATTAATTTGTATATGAAATGAAAGGTTGTTAAGCAGCTAAGGTCAGGGGAATGCCACTGTGCTTCAGTCAGGCTTGAGGATTAAGGAATTCTGGTCTGAAGGGAAATGCTGGAGTCAAAAGGTATGATCAAAGAAGTGGCTCCAAGATTCAAGCTCTCAGCTCTCATTCCCCCAGTGGCATAATTAATTTGTATATGGAATTAAAGGTGTTTAAGCAGCTAAGGTCAGGGGAATGCCACTGTGCTTCATTGAGGCTTGAGGATTAAGGAATTCTGGTTTAAAGGGAAATGCCGGATTCAAAAGGAATGATCAGAGGTGCGGCTCCAAGATTCAAGCTCTCAGCTCTCATTCCCCCAGTTGCATAATTAATTTATATATGAAATAAAAGGTTGTTAAGCAGCTGAGGTCAGGGGAATGCCACTGTGCTTCAGTCAGGCTTGAGGATAAAGGAATTCTGGTTTGAAGGGAAATGCTGGAGTCATAAGGTATGATCAGAGGTGTGGCTCCAAGATTCAAGCTCTCAGCTCTCATTCCCCCAGTGGCATAATTAATTTATATATGAAATGAAAGGTTGTTAAGCAGATGAGGTCAGGGGAATGCCACTGTGCTTCAGTCAGGCTTCAGGATTAAGGAATTCTGGTTTAAAGGGAAATGCTGGATTCAAAAGGAATGATCAGAGGTGCGGTTCCAAGATTCAAGCTCTCAGCTCTCATTCCCCCAGTTGCATAATTAATTTATATATGAAATAAAAGGTTGTTAAGCAGCTGAGGTCAGGGGAATGCCACTGTGCTTCATTGAGGCTTGAGGATTAAGGAATTCTGGTTTGAAGGAAAATGCTGGAGCCAAAGGGTATGATCAGAGGTGTGGATCCAAGATTCTAACTCTCAGCTCTCATTCCCCCAGTGGCATAATTAATTTGTATATGAAATGAAATGTTGTTAAGCAGATGAGATCAGGGGAATGCCACTGTGCTTCAGTCAGGCTTGAGGATTAAGGAATTCTGGTTTGAAGGGAAATGCTGGAGTCATAAGGTATGATCAGAGGTGTGGCTCCAAAATTCAACCTCTCAGCTCTCATTCCCCCAGTGGCATAATTAATTTGTATATGAAATGAAATGTTGTTAAGCAGATGAGGTCAGGGGAATGCCACTGTGCTTCAGTCAGGCTTGAGGATTAAGGAATTCTGGTCTAAATGGAAATGCTGGAGTCATAAGGTATGATCAGAGGTGTAGCTCCAAGATTCAAGCTCTCAGCTCTCATTCCCCCAGTTGCATAATTAATTTATATATGAAATAAAAGGTTGTTAAGCAGATGAGGTCAGGGGAATGCCACTGTGCTTCAGTCAGGCTTCAGGATTAAGGAATTCTGGTTTAAAGGGAAATGCTGGAGCCTAGAGGTATAGTCAGAGATGCGGCTATAAGATTCAAGCTCTCAGCTCTCATCCCCCCAATGGCATATTTAATTCACAAAACAAATGAATTGTTTCCAAGTAGTTGAGGTCAGGGGAAAGCCACTGTGCTTCAGTCAGGCTTGAGGATTAAGGAATTCTGGTTGGAAGGGAAATGCTGGAGTCATAAGGTATGATCAGAGGTGTGACTCCAAGATTCAAGCTCTCAGCTCTCATTCCCCCAGTGGCTTAATTAATTTGTATATGAATTGAAAGGTTGTTAAGCAGCTGAGGTCAGGGGAATGCCACTGTGCTTCAGTCAGGCTTGAGGATTAAGGAATTCTGGTTTGAAGGGAAATGCTGGAGTCAAAAGGTATGATCAGAGGTGTGGCTCCAAGATTCAAGCTTTCAGCTCTTATTCCCCCAGTGGCATAATTAATTTGTATATGAAATGAAATGTTGTTGAGCAGATGAGGTCAGGGGAATGCCACTGTGCTTCAGTCAGGCTTGAGGATTAAGGAATTCTGGTCTGAAGGGAAATGCTGGAGTCAAAAGGTATGATCAGAGGTGTGGCTCCAAGATTCAAGCTCTCAGCTCTCATTCCCCCAGTGGCATAACTAATTTGTATATGAAATGAAAGGTGTTTAAGCAGCTAAGGTCAGGGAAATGCCACTGTGCTTCATTGAGGCTTGAGGATTAAGGAATTCTGGTTTGAAGGAAAATGCTGGAGCCAAAGGGTATGATCAGAGGTGTGGATCCAAGATTCTAACTCTCAGCTCTCATTCCCCAGTGGAATATTTAATTTATATATGAAATGAAAGGTTGTTAAGCAGCTGAGGTCAGGGGAATGCCACTGTGCTTCAGTCAGGCTTCAGGATTAAGGATTTCTGGTTTAAAGGGAAATGCTGGATTCAAAAGGAATGATCAGAGGTGCGGTTCCAAGATTCAAGCTCTTAGCTCTCATTCCCCCAGTTGCATAATTAATTTATATATGAAATAAAAGGTTGTTAAGCAGCTGAGGTCAGGGGAATGCCACTGTGCTTCAGTCAGGCTTGAGGATTAAGGAATTCTGGTTTGAATGGAAATGCTGGAGTCATAAGGTATGATCAGAGGTGTGGCTCCAAGATTCAAGCTCTTAGCTCTTATTCCCCCAGTGGCCTATTTAATTTATATATACAATGAAAGTTTGTTAAGCACCTGAGGTCAGGGGATTGCCACTGTGCTTCAGTCAGGCTTGAGGATTAAGGAATTCTGGTTTGAGGGGAAATGCTGGAATCAAAAGGTATGATCAAAGGTGCGGCTCCAAGATTCAAGCTCTCAGCTCTCATTCCCCCAGTGGCATAATTAATTTGTATATGAAATGAAAGGTTGTTAAGCAGCTGAGGTCAGGGGAATGCCACTGTGCTTCAGTCAGGCTTGAGGATTAAGGAATTCTGGTTTGAAGGGAAATGCTTGAGTCAAAAGGTATGATCAGAGGTGTGGCTCCAAGATTCAAGCTCTCAGCTCTCATTCCCCCAGTGGCATAATTAATTTGTATATGAAATGAAAGGTTGTTAAGCAGCTAAGGTCAGGGGAATGCCACTGTGCTTCAGTCAGGCTTGAGGATTAAGGAATTCTGGTCTGAAGGGAAATGCTGGAGTCAAAAGGTATGATCAGAGAAGTGGCTCCAAGATTCAAGCTCTCAGCTCTCATTCCCCCAGTGGCATAATTAATTTGTATATGAAATTAAAGGTGTTTAAGCAGCTAAGGTCAGGGGAATGCCACTGTGCTTCATTGAGGCTTGAGGATTAAGGAATTCTGGTTTAAAGGGAAATGCCGGATTCAAAAGGAATGATCAGAGGTGCGGCTCCAAGATTCAAGCTCTCAGCTCTCATTCCCCCAGTTGCATAATTATTTTATATATGAAATAAAAGGTTGTTAAGCAGCTGAGGTCAGGGGAATGCCACTGTGCTTCAGTCAGGCTTGAGGATAAAGGAATTCTGGTTTGAAGGGAAATGCTTGAGTCATAAGGTATGATCAGAGGTGTGGCTCCAAGATTCAAGCTCTCAGCTCTCATTCCCCCAGTGGCATAATTAATTTATATATGAAATGAAAGGTTGTTAAGCAGATGAGGTCAGGGGAATGCCACTGTGCTTCAGTCAGGCTTCAGGATTAAGGAATTCTGGTTTAAAGGGAAATGCTGGATTCAAAAGGAATGATCAGAGGTGCGGTTCCAAGATTCAAGCTCTCAGCTCTCATTCCCCCAGTTGCATAATTAATTTATATATGAAATAAAAGGTTGTTAAGCAGCTGAGGTCAGGGGAATGCCACTGTGCTTCATTGAGGCTTGAGGATTAAGGAATTCTGGTTTGAAGGAAAATGCTGGAGCCAAAAGGTATGATCAGAGGTGTGGATCCAAGATTCTAACTCTCAGCTCTCATTCCCCCAGTGGCATAATTAATTTGTATATGAAATGAAATGTTGTTAAGCAGATGAGATCAGGGGAATGCCACTGTGCTTCAGTCAGGCTTGAGGATTAAGGAATTCTGGTTTGAAGGGAAATGCTGGAGTCATAAGGTATGATCAGAGGTGTGGCTCCAAAATTCAACCTCTCAGCTCTCATTCCCCCAGTGGCATAATTAATTTGTATATGAAATGAAATGTTGTTAAGCAGATGAGGTCAGGGGAATGCCACTGTGCTTCAGTCAGGCTTGAGGATTAAGGAATTCTGGTCTAAATGGAAATGCTGGAGTCATAAGGTATGATCAGAGGTGTAGCTCCAAGATTCAAGCTCTCAGCTCTCATTCCCCCAGTTGCATAATTAATTTATATATGAAATAAAAGGTTGTTAAGCAGCTGAGGGCAGGGGAATGCCACTGTGCTTCAGTCAGGCTTGAGGATTAAGGAATTCTGGTTTGAAGGGAAATGCTTGAGTCATAAGGTATGATCAGAGGTGTGGCTCCAAGATTCAAGCTCTCAGCTCTCATTCCCCCAGTGGCATAATTAATTTGTATATGAAATGAAATGTTGTTCAGCAGATGAGGTCAGGGGAATGCCACTGTGCTTCAGTCAGGCTTGAGGATCAAGGAATTCTGGTTTAAAGGGAAATGCTGGATTCAAAAGGAATGATCAGAGGTGCGGCTCCAAGATTCAAGCTCTTAGCTCTTATTCCCCCAATGGCATAATTAATTTGTATATGAAATGAAAGGTTGTTAAGCAGATGAGGTCAGGGGAATGCCACTGTGCTTCAGTCAGGCTTGAGGATTAAGGAATTCTGGTTTGAAGGGAAATGCTTGAGTCAAAAGGTATGATCAGAGGTGTGGTTCCAAGATTCAAGCTCTCAGCTCTCATTCCCCCAATGGCATATTTAATTTATATATGAAATGAAAGGTTGTTTAGCAGCTGAGGTCAGGGGAATGCCACTGTGCTTCAGTCAGGCTTCAGGATTAAGGAATTCTGGTTTAAAGGGAAATGCTGGAGTCATAAGGTATGATCAGAGGTGTGGCTCCAAAATTCAACCTCTCAGCTCTCATTCCCCCAGTGGCATAATTAATTTGTATATGAAATGAAATGTTGTTAAGCAGATGAGGTCAGGGGAATGCCACTGTGCTTCAGTCAGGCTTCAGGATTAAGGAATTCTGGTTTGAAGGAAAATGCTGGAGCCAAAGGGTATGATCAGAGGTGTGGATCCAAGATTCTAACTCTCAGCTCTCATTCCCCAGTGGAATATTTAATTTATATATAAAATGAAAGGTTTTTAAGCAGCTAAGGTCAGGGGAATGCCACTGTGCTTCATTGAGGCTTGAGGATTAAGGAATTCTGGTTTGAAGGAAAATGCTGGAGCCAAAAGGTATGATCAGAGTTGCGGCTCCAAGATTCAAGCTCTCAGCTCTCATTCCCCCAGTGGCATAATTAATTTGTATATGAAATGAAAGGTTGTTAAGCAGCTGAGGTCAGGGGAATGCCACTGTGCTTCAGTCAGGCTTGAGGATTAAGGAATTCTGGTTTGAAGGGAAATGCTTGAGTCAAAAGGTATGATCAGAGGTGTGGTTCCAAGATTCAAGCTCTCAGCTCTCATTCCCCCAGTAGCATAATTAATTTGTATATGAAATGAAAGGTTGTTAAGCAGATGAGGTCAGGGGAATGCCACTGTGCTTCAGTCAGGCTTGAGGATTAAGGAATTCTGGTTTGAAGGGAAATGCTGGAGTCATAAGGTATGATCAAAGGTGTAGCTCCAAGATTCAAGCTCTCAGCTCTCATTCCCCAGTGGAATATTTAATTTATATATGAAATGAAAGGTTGTTAAGCAGCTGAGGTCAGGGGAATGCCACTGTGCTTCAGTCAGGCTTCAGGATTAAGGATTTCTGGTTTAAAGGGAAATGCTGGATTCAAAAGGAATGATCAGAGGTGCGGTTCCAAGATTCAAGCTCTCAGCTCTCATTCCCCCAGTTGCATAATTAATTTATATATGAAATAAAAGGTTGTTAAGCAGCTGAGGTCAGGGGAATGCCACTGTGCTTCAGTCAGGCTTGAGGATTAAGGAATTCTGGTTTGAATGGAAATGCTGGAGTCATAAGGTATGATCAGAGGTGTGGCTCCAAGATTCAAGCTCTTAGCTCTTATTCCCCCAGTGGCCTATTTAATTTATATATTCAATGAAAGTTTGTTAAGCACCTGAGGTCAGGGGAATGCCACTGTGCTTCAGTCAGGCTTGAGGATTAAGGAATTCTGGTTTGAGGGGAAATGCTGGAATCAAAAGGTATGATCAAAGGTGCGGCTCCAAGATTCAAGCTCTCAGCTCTCATTCCCCCAGTGGCATAATTAATTTGTATATGAAATGAAAGGTTGTTAAGCAGCTGAGGTCAGGGGAATGCCACTGTGCTTCAGTCAGGCTTGAGGATTAAGGAATTCTGGTTTGAAGGGAAATGCTTGAGTCAAAAGGTATGATCAGAGGTGTGGCTCCAAGATTCAAGCTCTCAGCTCTCATTCCCCCAGTGGCATAATTAATTTGTATATGAAATGAAAGGTTGTTAAGCAGCTAAGGTCAGGGAAATGCCACTGTGCTTCATTGAGGCTTGAGGATTAAGGAATTCTGGTTTGAAGGAAAATGCTGGAGCCAAAGGGTATGATCAGAGGTGTGGTTCCAAGATTCAAGCTCTCAGCTCTCATTCCCCAGTGGAATATTTAATTTATATATAAAATGAAAGGTTTTTAAGCAGCTAAGGTCAGGGGAATGCCACTGTGCTTCATTGAGGCTTGAGGATTAAGGAATTCTGGTTTGAAGGAAAATGCTGGAGCCAAAAGGTATGATCAGAGTTGCGGCTCCAAGATTCAAGCTCTCAGCTCTCATTCCCCCAGTGGCATAATTAATTTGTATATGAAATGAAAGGTTGTTAAGCAGCTGAGGTCAGGGGAATGCCACTGTGCTTCAGTCAGGCTTGAGGATTAAGGAATTCTGGTTTGAAGGGAAATGCTTGAGTCAAAAGGTATGATCAGAGGTGTGGTTCCAAGATTCAAGCTCTCAGCTCTCATTCCCCCAGTAGCATAATTAATTTGTATATGAAATGAAAGGTTGTTAAGCAGATGAGGTCAGGGGAATGCCACTGTGCTTCAGTCAGGCTTGAGGATTAAGGAATTCTGGTTTGAAGGGAAATGCTTGAGTCATAAGGTATGATCAAAGGTGTGGTTCCAAGATTCAAGCTCTCAGCTCTCATTCCCCCAGTAGCATAATTAATTTGTATATGAAATGAAAGGTTGTTAAGCAGATGAGGTCAGGGGAATGCCACTGTGCTTCAGTCAGGCTTGAGGATTAAGGAATTCTGGTTTGAAGGGAAATGCTGGAGTCATAAGGTATGATCAAAGGTGTAGCTCCAAGATTCAAACTCTCAGCTCTCATTCCCCAGTGGAATATTTAATTTATATATGAAATGAAAGGTTGTTAAGCAGCTGAGGTCAGGGGAATGCCACTGTGCTTCAGTCAGGCTTCAGGATTAAGGATTTCTGGTTTAAAGGGAAATGCTAGATTCAAAAGGAATGATCAGAGGTGCGGTTCCAAGATTCAAGCTCTCAGCTCTCATTCCCCCAGTTGCATAATTAATTTATATATGAAATAAAAGGTTGTTAAGCAGCTGAGGTCAGGGGAATGCCACTGTGCTTCAGTCAGGCTTGAGGATTAAGGAATTCTGGTTTGAATGGAAATGCTGGAGTCATAAGGTATGATCAGAGGTGTGGCTCCAAGATTCAAGCTCTTAGCTCTTATTCCCCCAGTGGCCTATTTAATTTATATATACAATGAAAGTTTGTTAAGCACCTGAGGTCAGGGGATTGCCACTGTGCTTCAGTCAGGCTTGAGGATTAAGGAATTCTGGTTTGAGGGGAAATGCTGGAATCAAAAGGTATGATCAAAGGTGCGGCTCCAAGATTCAAGCTCTCAGCTCTCATTCCCCCAGTGGCATAATTAATTTGTATATAAAATGAAAGGTTGTTAAGCAGCTGAGGTCAGGGGAATGCCACTGTGCTTCAGTCAGGCTTGAGGATTAAGGAATTCTGGTTTGAAGGGAAATGCTTGAGTCAAAAGGTATGATCAGAGGTGTGGCTCCAAGATTCAAGCTCTCAGCTCTCATTCCCCCAGTGGCATAATTAATTTGTATATGAAATGAAAGGTTGTTAAGCAGCTAAGGTCAGGGAAATGCCACTGTGCTTCATTGAGGCTTGAGGATTAAGGAATTCTGGTTTGAAGGAAAATGCTGGAGCCAAAGGGTATGATCAGAGGTGTGGATCCAAGATTCTAACTCTCAGCTCTCATTCCCCAGTGGAATATTTAATTTATATATAAAATGAAAGGTTTTTAAGCAGCTAAGGTCAGGGGAATGCCACTGTGCTTCATTGAGGCTTGAGGATTAAGGAATTCTGGTTTGAAGGAAAATGCTGGAGCCAAAAGGTATGATCAGAGTTGCGGCTCCAAGATTCAAGCTCTCAGCTCTCATTCCCCCAGTGGCATAATTAATTTGTATATGAAATGAAATGTTGTTAAGCAGCTGAGGTCAGGGGAATGCCACTGTGCTTCAGTCAGGCTTGAGGATTAAGGAATTCTGGTTTGAAGGGAAATGCTTGAGTCAAAAGGTATGATCAGAGGTGTGGTTCCAAGATTCAAGCTCTCAGCTCTCATTCCCCCAGTAGCATAATTAATTTGTATATGAAATGAAAGGTTGTTAAGCAGATGAGGTCAGGGGAATGCCACTGTGCTTCAGTCAGGCTTGAGGATTAAGGAATTCTGGTTTGAAGGGAAATGCTGGAGTCATAAGGTATGATCAAAGGTGTAGCTCCAAGATTCAAGCTCTCAGCTCTCATTCCCCAGTGGAATATTTAATTTATATATGAAATGAAAGGTTGTTAAGCAGCTGAGGTCAGGGGAATGCCACTGTGCTTCAGTCAGGCTTCAGGATTAAGGATTTCTGGTTTAAAGGGAAATGCTGGATTCAAAAGGAATGATCAGAGGTGCGGTTCCAAGATTCAAGCTCTCAGCTCTCATTCCCCCAGTTGCATAATTAATTTATATATGAAATAAAAGGTTGTTAAGCAGCTGAGGTCAGGGGAATGCCACTGTGCTTCAGTCAGGCTTGAGGATTAAGGAATTCTGGTTTGAAGGGAAATGCTTGAGTCAAAAGGTATGATCAGAGGTGTGGTTCCAAGATTCAAGCTCTCAGCTCTCATTCCCCCAGTAGCATAATTAATTTGTATATGAAATGAAAGGTTGTTAAGCAGATGAGGTCAGGGGAATGCCACTGTGCTTCAGTCAGGCTTGAGGATTAAGGAATTCTGGTTTGAAGGGAAATGCTTGAGTCATAAGGTATGATCAAAGGTGTGGTTCCAAGATTCAAGCTCTCAGCTCTCATTCCCCCAGTAGCATAATTAATTTGTATATGAAATGAAAGGTTGTTAAGCAGATGAGGTCAGGGGAATGCCACTGTGCTTCAGTCAGGCTTGAGGATTAAGGAATTCTGGTTTGAAGGGAAATGCTGGAGTCATAAGGTATGATCAAAGGTGTAGCTCCAAGATTCAAGCTCTCAGCTCTCATTCCCCAGTGGAATATTTAATTTATATATGAAATGAAAGGTTGTTAAGCAGCTGAGGTCAGGGGAATGCCACTGTGCTTCAGTCAGGCTTCAGGATTAAGGATTTCTGGTTTAAAGGGAAATGCTAGATTCAAAAGGAATGATCAGAGGTGCGGTTCCAAGATTCAAGCTCTCAGCTCTCATTCCCCCAGTTGCATAATTAATTTATATATGAAATAAAAGGTTGTTAAGCAGCTGAGGTCAGGGGAATGCCACTGTGCTTCAGTCAGGCTTGAGGATTAAGGAATTCTGGTTTGAATGGAAATGCTGGAGTCATAAGGTATGATCAGAGGTGTGGCTCCAAGATTCAAGCTCTTAGCTCTTATTCCCCCAGTGGCCTATTTAATTTATATATACAATGAAAGTTTGTTAAGAACCTGAGGTCAGGGGATTGCCACTGTGCTTCAGTCAGGCTTGAGGATTAAGGAATTCTGGTTTGAGGGGAAATGCTGGAATCAAAAGGTATGATCAAAGGTGCGGCTCCAAGATTCAAGCTCTCAGCTCTCATTCCCCCAGTGGCATAATTAATTTGTATATAAAATGAAAGGTTGTTAAGCAGCTGAGGTCAGGGGAATGCCACTGTGCTTCAGTCAGGCTTGAGGATTAAGGAATTCTGGTTTGAAGGGAAATGCTTGAGTCAAAAGGTATGATCAGAGGTGTGGCTCCAAGATTCAAGCTCTCAGCTCTCATTCCCCCAGTGGCATAATTAATTTGTATATGAAATGAAAGGTTGTTAAGCAGCTAAGGTCAGGGAAATGCCACTGTGCTTCATTGAGGCTTGAGGATTAAGGAATTCTGGTTTGAAGGAAAATGCTGGAGCCAAAGGGTATGATCAGAGGTGTGGATCCAAGATTCTAACTCTCAGCTCTCATTCCCCAGTGGAATATTTAATTTATATATAAAATGAAAGGTTTTTAAGCAGCTAAGGTCAGGGGAATGCCACTGTGCTTCATTGAGGCTTGAGGATTAAGGAATTCTGGTTTGAAGGAAAATGCTGGAGCCAAAAGGTATGATCAGAGTTGCGGCTCCAAGATTCAAGCTCTCAGCTCTCATTCCCCCAGTGGCATAATTAATTTGTATATGAAATGAAAGGTTGTTAAGCAGCTGAGGTCAGGGGAATGCCACTGTGCTTCAGTCAGGCTTGAGGATTAAGGAATTCTGGTTTGAAGGGAAATGCTTGAGTCAAAAGGTATGATCAGAGGTGTGGTTCCAAGATTCAAGCTCTCAGCTCTCATTCCCCCAGTAGCATAATTAATTTGTATATGAAATGAAAGGTTGTTAAGCAGATGAGGTCAGGGGAATGCCACTGTGCTTCAGTCAGGCTTGAGGATTAAGGAATTCTGGTTTGAAGGGAAATGCTGGAGTCATAAGGTATGATCAAAGGTGTAGCTCCAAGATTCAAGCTCTCAGCTCTCATTCCCCAGTGGAATATTTAATTTATATATGAAATGAAAGGTTGTTAAGCAGCTGAGGTCAGGGGAATGCCACTGTGCTTCAGTCAGGCTTCAGGATTAAGGATTTCTGGTTTAAAGGGAAATGCTGGATTCAAAAGGAATGATCAGAGGTGCGGTTCCAAGATTCAAGCTCTCAGCTCTCATTCCCCCAGTTGCATAATTAATTTATATATGAAATAAAAGGTTGTTAAGCAGCTGAGGTCAGGGGAATGCCACTGTGCTTCAGTCAGGCTTGAGGATTAAGGAATTCTGGTTTGAATGGAAATGCTGGAGTCATAAGGTATGATCAGAGGTGTGGCTCCAAGATTCAAGCTCTTAGCTCTTATTCCCCCAGTGGCCTATTTAATTTATATATACAATGAAAGTTTGTTAAGCACCTGAGGTCAGGGGATTGCCACTGTGCTTCAGTCAGGCTTGAGGATTAAGGAATTCTGGTTTGAGGGGAAATGCTGGAATCAAAAGGTATGATCAAAGGTGCGGCTCCAAGATTCAAGCTCTCAGCTCTCATTCCCCCAGTGGCATAATTAATTTGTATATGAAATGAAAGGTTGTTAAGCAGCTGAGGTCAGGGGAATGCCACTGTGCTTCAGTCAGGCTTGAGGATTAAGGAATTCTGGTTTGAAGGGAAATGCTTGAGTCAAAAGGTATGATCAGAGGTGTGGCTCCAAGATTCAAGCTCTCAGCTCTCATTCCCCCAGTGGCATAATTAATTTGTATATGAAATGAAAGGTTGTTAAGCAGCTAAGGTCAGGGGAATGCCACTGTGCTTCAGTCAGGCTTGAGGATTAAGGAATTCTGGTCTGAAGGGAAATGCTGGAGTCAAAAGGTATGATTAGAGAAGTGGCTCCAAGATTCAAGCTCTCAGCTCTCATTCCCCCAGTGGCATAATTAATTTGTATATGAAATTAAAGGTGTTTAAGCAGCTAAGGTCAGGGGAATGCCACTGTGCTTCATTGAGGCTTGAGGATTAAGGAATTCTGGTTTAAAGGGAAATGCCGGATTCAAAAGGAATGATCAGAGGTGCGGCTCCAAGATTCAAGCTCTCAGCTCTCATTCCCCCAGTTGCATAATTAATTTATATATGAAATAAAAGGTTGTTAAGCAGCTGAGGTCAGGGGAATGCCACTGTGCTTCAGTCAGGCTTGAGGATAAAGGAATTCTGGTTTGAATGGAAATGCTTGAGTCATAAGGTATGATCAGAGGTGTGGCTCCAAGATTCAAGCTCTCAGCTCTCATTCCCCCAGTGGCATAATTAATTTATATATGAAATGAAAGGTTGTTAAGCAGATGAGGTCAGGGGAATGCCACTGTGCTTCATTGAGGCTTGAGGATTAAGGAATTCTGGTTTGAAGGAAAATGCTGGAGCCAAAGGGTATGATCAGAGGTGTGGATCCAAGATTCTAACTCTCAGCTCTCATTCCCCCAGTGGCATAATTAATTTGTATATGAAATGAAATGTTGTTAAGCAGATGAGATCAGGGGAATGCCACTGTGCTTCAGTCAGGCTTGAGGATTAAGGAATTCTGGTTTGAAGGGAAATGCTGGAGTCATAAGGTATGATCAGAGGTGTGGCTCCAAAATTCAACCTCTCAGCTCTCATTCCCCCAGTGGCATAATTAATTTGTATATGAAATGAAATGTTGTTAAGCAGATGAGGTCAGGGGAATGCCACTGTGCTTCAGTCAGGCTTGAGGATTAAGGAATTCTGGTCTAAATGGAAATGCTGGAGTCATAAGGTATGATCAGAGGTGTAGCTCCAAGATTCAAGCTCTCAGCTCTCATTCCCCCAGTTGCATAATTAATTTATATATGAAATAAAAGGTTGTTAAGCAGCTGAGGGCAGGGGAATGCCACTGTGCTTCAGTCAGGCTTGAGGATTAAGGAATTCTGGTTTGAAGGGAAATGCTTGAGTCATAAGGTATGATCAGAGGTGTGGCTCCAAGATTCAAGCTCTCAGCTCTCATTCCCCCAGTGGCATAATTAATTTGTATATGAAATGAAATGTTGTTCAGCAGATGAGGTCAGGGGAATGCCACTGTGCTTCAGTCAGGCTTGAGGATTAAGGAATTCTGGTTTGAAGGGAAATGCTTGAGTCAAAAGGTATGATCAGAGGTGTGGTTCCAAGATTCAAGCTCTCAGCTCTCATTCCCCCAATGGCATATTTAATTTATATATGAAATGAAAGGTTGTTAAGCAGCTGAGGTCAAAGGAATGCCACTGTGCTTCAGTCAGGCTTGAGGATTAAGGAATTCTGGTTTGAGGGGAAATGCTGGAATCAAAAGGTATGATCAAAGGTGCGGCTCCAAGATTCAAGCTCTCAGCTCTCATTCCCCCAGTGGCATAATTAATTTGTATATGAAATGAAAGGTTGTTAAGCAGCTGAGGTCAGGGGAATGCCACTGTGCTTCAGTCAGGCTTGAGGATTAAGGAATTCTGGTTTGAAGGGAAATGCTTGAGTCAAAAGGTATGATCAGAGGTGTGGCTCCAAGATTCAAGCTCTCAGCTCTCATTCCCCCAGTGGCATAATTAATTTATATATGAAATGAAAGGTTGTTAAGCAGATGAGGTCAGGGGAATGCCACTGTGCTTCAGTCAGGCTTGAGGATTAAGGAATTCTGGTTTGAAGGGAAATGCTGGAGTCATAAGGTATGATCAAAGGTGTAGCTCCATGATTCAAGCTCTCAGCTCTCATTCCCCCAGTGGCATAATTAATTTATATATGAAATGAAAGGTTGTTAAGCAGCTGAGGTCAGGGGAATGCCACTGTGTTTCAGTCAGGCTTCAGGATTGAGGAATTCTGGTTTATAGGGAAATGCTGGATTCAAAAGGAATGATCAGAGGTGCGGCTCCAAGATTCAAGCTCTCAGCTCTCATTCCCCCAGTTGCATAATTAATTTATATATGAAATAAAAGGTTGTTAAGCAGCTGAGGTCAGGGGAATGCCACTGTGCTTCAGTCAGGCTTGAGGATTAAGGAATTCTGGTTTGAAGGGAAATGCTTGAGTCATAAGGTATGATCAGAGGTGTGGCTCCAAGATTCAAGCTCTCAGCTCTCATTCCCCCAGTGGCATAATTAATTTGTATATGAAATGAAATGTTGTTAAGCAGATGAGATCAGGGGAATGCCACTGTGCTTCAGTCAGGCTTGAGGATTAAGGAATTCTGGTTTGAAGGGAAATGCTGGAGTCATAAGGTATGATCAGAGGTGTGGCTCCAAGATTCAAGCTCTCAGCTCTCATTCCCCCAGTGGCATAATTAATTTGTATATGAAATGAAAGGTTGTTAAGCAGCTGAGGTCAGGGGAATGCCACTGTGCTTCAGTCAGGCTTCAGGATTAAGGAATTCTGGTTTAAAGGGAAATGCTGGATTCAAAAGGAATGATCAGAGGTGCGGCTCCAAGATTCAAGCTCTTAGATCTTATTCCCCCAATGGCATAATTAATTTGTATATGAAATGAAAGGTTGTTAAGCAGCTGAGGTCAGGGGAATGCCACTGTGCTTCAGTCAGGCTTGAGGATTAAGGAATTCTGGTTTGAAGGGAAATGCTTGAGTCAAAAGGTATGATCAGAGGTGTGGTTCCAAGATTCAAGCTCTCACCTCTCATTCCCCCAGTTGCATAATTAATTTATATATGAAATGAAAGGTTGTTAAGCAGCTGAGGTCAGGGGAATGCCACTGTGCTTCAGTCAAGCTTGAGGATTAAGGAATTCTGGTTTGAAGGGAAATGCTGGAGTCATAAGGTATGATCAGAGGTGTGGCTCCAAAATTCAACCTCTCAGCTCTCATTCCCCCAGTGGCATAATTAATTTGTATATGAAATGAAATGTTGTTAAGCAGATGAGGTCAGGGGAATGCCACTGTGCTTCAGTCAGGCTTGAGTATTAAGGAATTCTGGTCTAAATGGAAATGCTGGAGTCATAAGGTATGATCAGAGGTGTTGCTTCAAGATTCAAGCTCTCAGCACTCATTCCCCCAGTGGCATAATTAATTTATATATGAAATGAAAGGTTGTTAAGCAGCTGAGGTCAGGGGAATGCCACTGTGCATCAGTCAGGCTTGAGGATTAAGGAATTCTGGTTGGAAGGGAAATGCTGGAGTCATAAGGTATGATCAGAGGTGTGGCTCCAAGATTCAAGCTCTCAGCTCTCATTCCCCCAGTGGCATAATTAATTTATATATGAAATGAAAGGTTGTTAAGCAGCTGAGGTCAGGGGAATGCCACTGTGCTTCAGTCAGGCTTCAGGATTAAGGAATTCTGGTTTAAAGGGAAATGCTGGATTCAAAAGGAATGATCAGAGGTGCGGCTCCAAGATTCAAGCTCTTAGCTCTTATTCCCCAATTGGCCTATTTAATTTATATATACAATGAAAGTTTGTTAAGCACCTGAGGTCAGGGGATTGCCACTGTGCTTCAGTCAGGCTTGAGGATTAAGGAATTCTGGTTTGAGGGGAAATTGCTGGAGTCAAAAGGTATGATCAAAGGTGGGGCTCCAAGATTCAAGCTCTCAGCTCTCATTCCCCCAGTGGCATAATTAATTTGTATATGAAATGAAAGGTTGTTAAGCAGCTGAGGTCAGGGGAATGCCACTGTGCTTCAGTCAGGCTTGAGGATTAAGGAATTCTGATTTGAAGGGAAATGCTTGAGTCAAAAGGTATGATCAGAGGTGTGGCTCCAAGATTCAAGCTCTCAGCTCTCATTCCCCCAGTGGCATAATTAATTTATATATGAAATGAAAGGTTGTTAAGCAGATGAGGTCAGGGGAATGCCACTGTGCTTCAGTCAGGCTTGAGGATTAAGGAATTCTGGTTTGAAGGGAAATGCTGGAGTCATAAGGTATGATCAAAGGTGTAGCTCCAAGATTCAAGCTCTCAGCTCTCATTCCCCCAGTGGCATAATCAATTTATATATGAAATGAAAGGTTGTTAAGCAGCTGAGGTCAGGGGAATGCCACTGTGTTTCAGTCAGGCTTCAGGATTGAGGAATTCTGGTTTAAAGGGAAATGCTGGATTCAAAAGGAATGATCAGAGGTGCGGCTCCAAGATTCAAGCTCTCAGCTCTCATTCCCCCAGTTGCATAATTAATTTATATATGAAATAAAAGGTTGTTAAGCAGCTGAGGGCAGGGGAATGCCACTGTGCTTCAGTCAGGCTTGAGGATTAAGGAATTCTGGTTTGAAGGGAAATGCTTGAGTCATAAGGTATGATCAGAGGTGTGGCTCCAAGATTCAAGCTCTCAGCTCTCATTCCCCCAGTGGCATAATTAATTTGTATATGAAATTAAATGTTGTTAAGCAGATGAGATCAGGGGAATGCCACTGTGCTTCAGTCAGGCTTGAGGATTAAGGAATTCTGGTTTGAAGGGAAATGCTTGAGTCAAAAGGTATGATCAGAGGTGTGGTTCCAAGATTCAAGCTCTCAGCTCTCATTCCCCCAATGGCATATTTAATTTATATATGAAATGAAAGGTTGTTAAGCAGCTGAGGTCAGGGGAATGCCACTGTGCTTCAGTCAGGCTTGAGGATTAAGGAATTCTGGTTTGAAGGGAAATGCTGGAGTCATAAGGTATGATCAGAGGTGTGGCTCCAAAATTCAACCTCTCAGCTCTCATTCCCCCAGTGGCATAATTAATTTGTATATGAAATGAAATGTTGTTAAGCAGATGAGGTCAGGGGAATGCCACTGTGCTTCAGTCAGGCTTGAGTATTAAGGAATTCTGGTCTAAATGGAAATGCTGGAGTCATAAGGTATGATCAGAGGTGTAGCTCCAAGATTCAAGCTCTCAGCTCTCATTCCCCCAGTGGCATAATTAATTTTTATATGAAATGAAAGGTTGTTAAGCAGCTGAGGTCAGGGGAATGCCACTGTGCTTCAGTCAGGCTTGAGGATTAAGGAATTCTGGTTGGAAGGGAAATGCTGGAGTCATAAGGTATGATCAGAGGTGTGGCTCCAAGATTCAAGCTCTCAGCTCTCATTCCCCCAGTGGCATAATTAATTTATATATGAAATGAAAGGTTGTTAAGCAGCTGAGGTCAGGGGAATGCCACTGTGCTTCAGTCAGGCTTCAGGATTAAGGAATTCTGGTTTAAAGGGAAATGCTGGATTCAAAAGGAATGATCAGAGGTGCGGCTCCAAGATTCAAGCTCTTAGCTCTTATTCCCCAATTGGCCTATTTAATTTATATATACAATGAAAGGTTGTTAAGCACCTGAGGTCAGGGGATTGCCACTGTGCTTCAGTCAGGCTTGAGGATTAAGGAATTCTGGTTTGAGGGGAAATTGCTGGAGTCAAAAGGTATGATCTAAGGTGCGGCTCCAAGATTCAAGCTCTCAGCTCTCATTCCTCCAGTTGCATAATTAATTTATATATGAAATAAAAGGTTGTTAAGCAGCTGAGGTCAGGGGAATGCCACTGTGCTTCAGTCAGGCTTGAGGATTAAGGAATTCTGGTTTAAAGGGAAATGCTGGAGCCAAAAGGAATGATCAGAGGTGCGGTTCCAAGATTCAAGCTCTCAGCTCTCATTCCCCCAGTTGCATAATTAATTTATATATGAAATAAAAGGTTGTTAAGCAGCTGAGGTCAGGGGAATGCCACTGTGCTTCAGTCAGGCTTGAGGATTAAGGAATTCTGGTTTGAATGGAAATGCTGGAGTCATAAGGTATGATCAGAGGTGTGGCTCCAAGATTCAAGCTCTTAGCTCTTATTCCCCCAGTGGCCTATTTAATTTATATATACAATGAAAGGTTGTTAAGCAGCTGAGGTCAGGGGAATGCCACTGTGCTTCAGTCAGGCTTGAGGATTAAGGAATTCTGGTTTGAGGGGAAATGCTGGAATCAAAAGGTATGATCAAAGGTGCGGCTCCAAGATTCAAGCTCTCAGCTCTCATTCCCCCAGTGGCATAATTAATTTGTATATGAAATGAAAGGTTGTTAAGCAGCTGAGGTCAGGGGAATGCCACTGTGCTTCAGTCAGGCTTGAGGATTAAGGAATTCTGGTTTGAAGGGAAATGCTTGAGTCAAAAGGTATGATCAGAGGTGTGGCTCCAAGATTCAAGCTCTCAGCTCTCATTCCCCCAGTGGCATAATTAATTTATATATGAAATGAAAGGTTGTTAAGCAGATGAGGTCAGGGGAATGCCACTGTGCTTCAGTCAGGCTTGAGGATTAAGGAATTCTGGTTTGAAGGGAAATGCTGGAGTCATAAGGTATGATCAAAGGTGTAGCTCCATGATTCAAGCTCTCAGCTCTCATTCCCCCAGTGGCATAATTAATTTATATATGAAATGAAAGGTTGTTAAGCAGCTGAGGTCAGGGGAATGCCACTGTGTTTCAGTCAGGCTTCAGGATTGAGGAATTCTGGTTTAAAGGGAAATGCTGGATTCAAAAGGAATGATCAGAGGTGCGGCTCCAAGATTCAAGCTCTCAGCTCTCATTCCCCCAGTTGCATAATTAATTTATATATGAAATAAAAGGTTGTTAAGCAGCTGAGGTCAGGGGAATGCCACTGTGCTTCAGTCAGGCTTGAGGATTAAGGAATTCTGGTTTGAAGGGAAATGCTTGAGTCATAAGGTATGATCAGAGGTGTGGCTCCAAGATTCAAGCTCTCAGCTCTCATTCCCCCAGTGGCATAATTAATTTGTATATGAAATGAAATGTTGTTAAGAACCTGAGGTCAGGGGATTGCCACTGTGCTTCAGTCAGGCTTGAGGATTAAGGAATTCTGGTTTGAGGGGAAATGCTGGAATCAAAAGGTATGATCAAAGGTGCGGCTCCAAGATTCAAGCTCTCAGCTCTCATTCCCCCAGTGGCATAATTAATTTGTATATAAAATGAAAGGTTGTTAAGCAGCTGAGGTCAGGGGAATGCCACTGTGCTTCAGTCAGGCTTGAGGATTAAGGAATTCTGGTTTGAAGGGAAATGCTTGAGTCAAAAGGTATGATCAGAGGTGTGGCTCCAAGATTCAAGCTCTCAGCTCTCATTCCCCCAGTGGCATAATTAATTTGTATATGAAATGAAAGGTTGTTAAGCAGCTAAGGTCAGGGAAATGCCACTGTGCTTCATTGAGGCTTGAGGATTAAGGAATTCTGGTTTGAAGGAAAATGCTGGAGCCAAAGGGTATGATCAGAGGTGTGGATCCAAGATTCTAACTCTCAGCTCTCATTCCCCAGTGGAATATTTAATTTATATATAAAATGAAAGGTTTTTAAGCAGCTAAGGTCAGGGGAATGCCACTGTGCTTCATTGAGGCTTGAGGATTAAGGAATTCTGGTTTGAAGGAAAATGCTGGAGCCAAAAGGTATGATCAGAGTTGCGGCTCCAAGATTCAAGCTCTCAGCTCTCATTCCCCCAGTGGCATAATTAATTTGTATATGAAATGAAAGGTTGTTAAGCAGCTGAGGTCAGGGGAATGCCACTGTGCTTCAGTCAGGCTTGAGGATTAAGGAATTCTGGTTTGAAGGGAAATGCTGGAGTCAAAAGGTATGATCAGAGGTGTGGTTCCAAGATTCAAGCTCTCAGCTCTCATTCCCCCAGTAGCATAATTAATTTGTATATGAAATGAAAGGTTGTTAAGCAGATGAGGTCAGGGGAATGCCACTGTGCTTCAGTCAGGCTTGAGGATTAAGGAATTCTGGTTTGAAGGGAAATGCTGGAGTCATAAGGTATGATCAAAGGTGTAGCTCCAAGATTCAAGCTCTCAGCTCTCATTCCCCAGTGGAATATTTAATTTATATATGAAATGAAAGGTTGTTAAGCAGCTGAGGTCAGGGGAATGCCACTGTGCTTCAGTCAGGCTTCAGGATTAAGGATTTCTGGTTTAAAGGGAAATGCTGGATTCAAAAGGAATGATCAGAGGTGCGGTTCCAAGATTCAAGCTCTCAGCTCTCATTCCCCCAGTTGCATAATTAATTTATATATGAAATAAAAGGTTGTTAAGCAGCTGAGGTCAGGGGAATGCCACTGTGCTTCAGTCAGGCTTGAGGATTAAGGAATTCTGGTTTGAATGGAAATGCTGGAGTCATAAGGTATGATCAGAGGTGTGGCTCCAAGATTCAAGCTCTTAGCTCTTATTCCCCCAGTGGCCTATTTAATTTATATATACAATGAAAGTTTGTTAAGCACCTGAGGTCAGGGGATTGCCACTGTGCTTCAGTCAGGCTTGAGGATTAAGGAATTCTGGTTTGAGGGGAAATGCTGGAATCAAAAGGTATGATCAAAGGTGCGGCTCCAAGATTCAAGCTCTCAGCTCTCATTCCCCCAGTGGCATAATTAATTTGTATATGAAATGAAAGGTTGTTAAGCAGCTGAGGTCAGGGGAATGCCACTGTGCTTCAGTCAGGCTTGAGGATTAAGGAATTCTGGTTTGAAGGGAAATGCTTGAGTCAAAAGGTATGATCAGAGGTGTGGCTCCAAGATTCAAGCTCTCAGCTCTCATTCCCCCAGTGGCATAATTAATTTGTATATGAAATGAAAGGTTGTTAAGCAGCTAAGGTCAGGGGAATGCCACTGTGCTTCAGTCAGGCTTGAGGATTAAGGAATTCTGGTCTGAAGGGAAATGCTGGAGTCAAAAGGTATGATTAGAGAAGTGGCTCCAAGATTCAAGCTCTCAGCTCTCATTCCCCCAGTGGCATAATTAATTTGTATATGAAATTAAAGGTGTTTAAGCAGCTAAGGTCAGGGGAATGCCACTGTGCTTCATTGAGGCTTGAGGATTAAGGAATTCTGGTTTAAAGGGAAATGCCGGATTCAAAAGGAATGATCAGAGGTGCGGCTCCAAGATTCAAGCTCTCAGCTCTCATTCCCCCAGTTGCATAATTAATTTATATATGAAATAAAAGGTTGTTAAGCAGCTGAGGTCAGGGGAATGCCACTGTGCTTCAGTCAGGCTTGAGGATAAAGGAATTCTGGTTTGAATGGAAATGCTTGAGTCATAAGGTATGATCAGAGGTGTGGCTCCAAGATTCAAGCTCTCAGCTCTCATTCCCCCAGTGGCATAATTAATTTATATATGAAATGAAAGGTTGTTAAGCAGATGAGGTCAGGGGAATGCCACTGTGCTTCATTGAGGCTTGAGGATTAAGGAATTCTGGTTTGAAGGAAAATGCTGGAGCCAAAGGGTATGATCAGAGGTGTGGATCCAAGATTCTAACTCTCAGCTCTCATTCCCCCAGTGGCATAATTAATTTGTATATGAAATGAAATGTTGTTAAGCAGATGAGATCAGGGGAATGCCACTGTGCTTCAGTCAGGCTTGAGGATTAAGGAATTCTGGTTTGAAGGGAAATGCTGGAGTCATAAGGTATGATCAGAGGTGTGGCTCCAAAATTCAACCTCTCAGCTCTCATTCCCCCAGTGGCATAATTAATTTGTATATGAAATGAAATGTTGTTAAGCAGATGAGGTCAGGGGAATGCCACTGTGCTTCAGTCAGGCTTGAGGATTAAGGAATTCTGGTCTAAATGGAAATGCTGGAGTCATAAGGTATGATCAGAGGTGTAGCTCCAAGATTCAAGCTCTCAGCTCTCATTCCCCCAGTTGCATAATTAATTTATATATGAAATAAAAGGTTGTTAAGCAGCTGAGGGCAGGGGAATGCCACTGTGCTTCAGTCAGGCTTGAGGATTAAGGAATTCTGGTTTGAAGGGAAATGCTTGAGTCATAAGGTATGATCAGAGGTGTGGCTCCAAGATTCAAGCTCTCAGCTCTCATTCCCCCAGTGGCATAATTAATTTGTATATGAAATGAAATGTTGTTCAGCAGATGAGGTCAGGGGAATGCCACTGTGCTTCAGTCAGGCTTGAGGATTAAGGAATTCTGGTTTGAAGGGAAATGCTTGAGTCAAAAGGTATGATCAGAGGTGTGGTTCCAAGATTCAAGCTCTCAGCTCTCATTCCCCCAATGGCATATTTAATTTATATATGAAATGAAAGGTTGTTAAGCAGCTGAGGTCAAAGGAATGCCACTGTGCTTCAGTCAGGCTTGAGGATTAAGGAATTCTGGTTTGAGGGGAAATGCTGGAATCAAAAGGTATGATCAAAGGTGCGGCTCCAAGATTCAAGCTCTCAGCTCTCATTCCCCCAGTGGCATAATTAATTTGTATATGAAATGAAAGGTTGTTAAGCAGCTGAGGTCAGGGGAATGCCACTGTGCTTCAGTCAGGCTTGAGGATTAAGGAATTCTGGTTTGAAGGGAAATGCTTGAGTCAAAAGGTATGATCAGAGGTGTGGCTCCAAGATTCAAGCTCTCAGCTCTCATTCCCCCAGTGGCATAATTAATTTATATATGAAATGAAAGGTTGTTAAGCAGATGAGGTCAGGGGAATGCCACTGTGCTTCAGTCAGGCTTGAGGATTAAGGAATTCTGGTTTGAAGGGAAATGCTGGAGTCATAAGGTATGATCAAAGGTGTAGCTCCATGATTCAAGCTCTCAGCTCTCATTCCCCCAGTGGCATAATTAATTTATATATGAAATGAAAGGTTGTTAAGCAGCTGAGGTCAGGGGAATGCCACTGTGTTTCAGTCAGGCTTCAGGATTGAGGAATTCTGGTTTATAGGGAAATGCTGGATTCAAAAGGAATGATCAGAGGTGCGGCTCCAAGATTCAAGCTCTCAGCTCTCATTCCCCCAGTTGCATAATTAATTTATATATGAAATAAAAGGTTGTTAAGCAGCTGAGGTCAGGGGAATGCCACTGTGCTTCAGTCAGGCTTGAGGATTAAGGAATTCTGGTTTGAAGGGAAATGCTTGAGTCATAAGGTATGATCAGAGGTGTGGCTCCAAGATTCAAGCTCTCAGCTCTCATTCCCCCAGTGGCATAATTAATTTGTATATGAAATGAAATGTTGTTAAGCAGATGAGATCAGGGGAATGCCACTGTGCTTCAGTCAGGCTTGAGGATTAAGGAATTCTGGTTTGAAGGGAAATGCTGGAGTCATAAGGTATGATCAGAGGTGTGGCTCCAAGATTCAAGCTCTCAGCTCTCATTCCCCCAGTGGCATAATTAATTTGTATATGAAATGAAAGGTTGTTAAGCAGCTGAGGTCAGGGGAATGCCACTGTGCTTCAGTCAGGCTTCAGGATTAAGGAATTCTGGTTTAAAGGGAAATGCTGGATTCAAAAGGAATGATCAGAGGTGCGGCTCCAAGATTCAAGCTCTTAGATCTTATTCCCCCAATGGCATAATTAATTTGTATATGAAATGAAAGGTTGTTAAGCAGCTGAGGTCAGGGGAATGCCACTGTGCTTCAGTCAGGCTTGAGGATTAAGGAATTCTGGTTTGAAGGGAAATGCTTGAGTCAAAAGGTATGATCAGAGGTGTGGTTCCAAGATTCAAGCTCTCACCTCTCATTCCCCCAGTTGCATAATTAATTTATATATGAAATGAAAGGTTGTTAAGCAGCTGAGGTCAGGGGAATGCCACTGTGCTTCAGTCAAGCTTGAGGATTAAGGAATTCTGGTTTGAAGGGAAATGCTGGAGTCATAAGGTATGATCAGAGGTGTGGCTCCAAAATTCAACCTCTCAGCTCTCATTCCCCCAGTGGCATAATTAATTTGTATATGAAATGAAATGTTGTTAAGCAGATGAGGTCAGGGGAATGCCACTGTGCTTCAGTCAGGCTTGAGTATTAAGGAATTCTGGTCTAAATGGAAATGCTGGAGTCATAAGGTATGATCAGAGGTGTTGCTTCAAGATTCAAGCTCTCAGCACTCATTCCCCCAGTGGCATAATTAATTTATATATGAAATGAAAGGTTGTTAAGCAGCTGAGGTCAGGGGAATGCCACTGTGCATCAGTCAGGCTTGAGGATTAAGGAATTCTGGTTGGAAGGGAAATGCTGGAGTCATAAGGTATGATCAGAGGTGTGGCTCCAAGATTCAAGCTCTCAGCTCTCATTCCCCCAGTGGCATAATTAATTTATATATGAAATGAAAGGTTGTTAAGCAGCTGAGGTCAGGGGAATGCCACTGTGCTTCAGTCAGGCTTCAGGATTAAGGAATTCTGGTTTAAAGGGAAATGCTGGATTCAAAAGGAATGATCAGAGGTGCGGCTCCAAGATTCAAGCTCTTAGCTCTTATTCCCCAATTGGCCTATTTAATTTATATATACAATGAAAGTTTGTTAAGCACCTGAGGTCAGGGGATTGCCACTGTGCTTCAGTCAGGCTTGAGGATTAAGGAATTCTGGTTTGAGGGGAAATTGCTGGAGTCAAAAGGTATGATCAAAGGTGGGGCTCCAAGATTCAAGCTCTCAGCTCTCATTCCCCCAGTGGCATAATTAATTTGTATATGAAATGAAAGGTTGTTAAGCAGCTGAGGTCAGGGGAATGCCACTGTGCTTCAGTCAGGCTTGAGGATTAAGGAATTCTGATTTGAAGGGAAATGCTTGAGTCAAAAGGTATGATCAGAGGTGTGGCTCCAAGATTCAAGCTCTCAGCTCTCATTCCCCCAGTGGCATAATTAATTTATATATGAAATGAAAGGTTGTTAAGCAGATGAGGTCAGGGGAATGCCACTGTGCTTCAGTCAGGCTTGAGGATTAAGGAATTCTGGTTTGAAGGGAAATGCTGGAGTCATAAGGTATGATCAAAGGTGTAGCTCCAAGATTCAAGCTCTCAGCTCTCATTCCCCCAGTGGCATAATCAATTTATATATGAAATGAAAGGTTGTTAAGCAGCTGAGGTCAGGGGAATGCCACTGTGTTTCAGTCAGGCTTCAGGATTGAGGAATTCTGGTTTAAAGGGAAATGCTGGATTCAAAAGGAATGATCAGAGGTGCGGCTCCAAGATTCAAGCTCTCAGCTCTCATTCCCCCAGTTGCATAATTAATTTATATATGAAATAAAAGGTTGTTAAGCAGCTGAGGGCAGGGGAATGCCACTGTGCTTCAGTCAGGCTTGAGGATTAAGGAATTCTGGTTTGAAGGGAAATGCTTGAGTCATAAGGTATGATCAGAGGTGTGGCTCCAAGATTCAAGCTCTCAGCTCTCATTCCCCCAGTGGCATAATTAATTTGTATATGAAATTAAATGTTGTTAAGCAGATGAGATCAGGGGAATGCCACTGTGCTTCAGTCAGGCTTGAGGATTAAGGAATTCTGGTTTGAAGGGAAATGCTTGAGTCAAAAGGTATGATCAGAGGTGTGGTTCCAAGATTCAAGCTCTCAGCTCTCATTCCCCCAATGGCATATTTAATTTATATATGAAATGAAAGGTTGTTAAGCAGCTGAGGTCAGGGGAATGCCACTGTGCTTCAGTCAGGCTTGAGGATTAAGGAATTCTGGTTTGAAGGGAAATGCTGGAGTCATAAGGTATGATCAGAGGTGTGGCTCCAAAATTCAACCTCTCAGCTCTCATTCCCCCAGTGGCATAATTAATTTGTATATGAAATGAAATGTTGTTAAGCAGATGAGGTCAGGGGAATGCCACTGTGCTTCAGTCAGGCTTGAGTATTAAGGAATTCTGGTCTAAATGGAAATGCTGGAGTCATAAGGTATGATCAGAGGTGTAGCTCCAAGATTCAAGCTCTCAGCTCTCATTCCCCCAGTGGCATAATTAATTTTTATATGAAATGAAAGGTTGTTAAGCAGCTGAGGTCAGGGGAATGCCACTGTGCTTCAGTCAGGCTTGAGGATTAAGGAATTCTGGTTGGAAGGGAAATGCTGGAGTCATAAGGTATGATCAGAGGTGTGGCTCCAAGATTCAAGCTCTCAGCTCTCATTCCCCCAGTGGCATAATTAATTTATATATGAAATGAAAGGTTGTTAAGCAGCTGAGGTCAGGGGAATGCCACTGTGCTTCAGTCAGGCTTCAGGATTAAGGAATTCTGGTTTAAAGGGAAATGCTGGATTCAAAAGGAATGATCAGAGGTGCGGCTCCAAGATTCAAGCTCTTAGCTCTTATTCCCCAATTGGCCTATTTAATTTATATATACAATGAAAGGTTGTTAAGCACCTGAGGTCAGGGGATTGCCACTGTGCTTCAGTCAGGCTTGAGGATTAAGGAATTCTGGTTTGAGGGGAAATTGCTGGAGTCAAAAGGTATGATCTAAGGTGCGGCTCCAAGATTCAAGCTCTCAGCTCTCATTCCTCCAGTTGCATAATTAATTTATATATGAAATAAAAGGTTGTTAAGCAGCTGAGGTCAGGGGAATGCCACTGTGCTTCAGTCAGGCTTGAGGATTAAGGAATTCTGGTTTAAAGGGAAATGCTGGAGCCAAAAGGAATGATCAGAGGTGCGGTTCCAAGATTCAAGCTCTCAGCTCTCATTCCCCCAGTTGCATAATTAATTTATATATGAAATAAAAGGTTGTTAAGCAGCTGAGGTCAGGGGAATGCCACTGTGCTTCAGTCAGGCTTGAGGATTAAGGAATTCTGGTTTGAATGGAAATGCTGGAGTCATAAGGTATGATCAGAGGTGTGGCTCCAAGATTCAAGCTCTTAGCTCTTATTCCCCCAGTGGCCTATTTAATTTATATATACAATGAAAGGTTGTTAAGCACCTGAGGTCAGGGGATTGCCACTGTGCTTCAGTCAGGCTTGAGGATTAAGGAATTCTGGTTTGAGGGGAAATGCTGGAATCAAAAGGTATGATCAAAGGTGCGGCTCCAAGATTCAAGCTCTCAGCTCTCATTCCCCCAGTGGCATAATTAATTTGTATATGAAATGAAAGGTTGTTAAGCAGCTGAGGTCAGGGGAATGCCACTGTGCTTCAGTCAGGCTTGAGGATTAAGGAATTCTGGTTTGAAGGGAAATGCTTGAGTCAAAAGGTATGATCAGAGGTGTGGCTCCAAGATTCAAGCTCTCAGCTCTCATTCCCCCAGTGGCATAATTAATTTATATATGAAATGAAAGGTTGTTAAGCAGATGAGGTCAGGGGAATGCCACTGTGCTTCAGTCAGGCTTGAGGATTAAGGAATTCTGGTTTGAAGGGAAATGCTGGAGTCATAAGGTATGATCAAAGGTGTAGCTCCATGATTCAAGCTCTCAGCTCTCATTCCCCCAGTGGCATAATTAATTTATATATGAAATGAAAGGTTGTTAAGCAGCTGAGGTCAGGGGAATGCCACTGTGTTTCAGTCAGGCTTCAGGATTGAGGAATTCTGGTTTAAAGGGAAATGCTGGATTCAAAAGGAATGATCAGAGGTGCGGCTCCAAGATTCAAGCTCTCAGCTCTCATTCCCCCAGTTGCATAATTAATTTATATATGAAATAAAAGGTTGTTAAGCAGCTGAGGTCAGGGGAATGCCACTGTGCTTCAGTCAGGCTTGAGGATTAAGGAATTCTGGTTTGAAGGGAAATGCTTGAGTCATAAGGTATGATCAGAGGTGTGGCTCCAAGATTCAAGCTCTCAGCTCTCATTCCCCCAGTGGCATAATTAATTTGTATATGAAATGAAATGTTGTTAAGCAGATGAGATCAGGGGAATGCCACTGTGCTTCAGTCAGGCTTGAGGATTAAGGAATTCTGGTTTGAAGGGAAATGCTGGAGTCATAAGGTATGATCAGAGGTGTGGCTCCAAGATTCAAGCTCTCAGCTCTCATTCCCCCAGTGGCATAATTAATTTGTATATGAAATGAAAGGTTGTTAAGCAGCTGAGGTCAGGGGAATGCCACTGTGCTTCAGTCAGGCTTCAGGATTAAGGAATTCTGGTTTAAAGGGAAATGCTGGATTCAAAAGGAATGATCAGAGGTGCGGCTCCAAGATTCAAGCTCTTAGATCTTATTCCCCCAATGGCATAATTAATTTGTATATGAAATGAAAGGTTGTTAAGCAGCTGAGGTCAGGGGAATGCCACTGTGCTTCAGTCAGGCTTGAGGATTAAGGAATTCTGGTTTGAAGGGAAATGCTTGAGTCAAAAGGTATGATCAGAGGTGTGGTTCCAAGATTCAAGCTCTCACCTCTCATTCCCCCAGTTGCATAATTAATTTATATATGAAATGAAAGGTTGTTAAGCAGCTGAGGTCAGGGGAATGCCACTGTGCTTCAGTCAAGCTTGAGGATTAAGGAATTCTGGTTTGAAGGGAAATGCTGGAGTCATAAGGTATGATCAGAGGTGTGGCTCCAAAATTCAACCTCTCAGCTCTCATTCCCCCAGTGGCATAATTAATTTGTATATGAAATGAAATGTTGTTAAGCAGATGAGGTCAGGGGAATGCCACTGTGCTTCAGTCAGGCTTGAGTATTAAGGAATTCTGGTCTAAATGGAAATGCTGGAGTCATAAGGTATGATCAGAGGTGTTGCTTCAAGATTCAAGCTCTCAGCACTCATTCCCCCAGTGGCATAATTAATTTATATATGAAATGAAAGGTTGTTAAGCAGCTGAGGTCAGGGGAATGCCACTGTGCATCAGTCAGGCTTGAGGATTAAGGAATTCTGGTTGGAAGGGAAATGCTGGAGTCATAAGGTATGATCAGAGGTGTGGCTCCAAGATTCAAGCTCTCAGCTCTCATTCCCCCAGTGGCATAATTAATTTATATATGAAATGAAAGGTTGTTAAGCAGCTGAGGTCAGGGGAATGCCACTGTGCTTCAGTCAGGCTTCAGGATTAAGGAATTCTGGTTTAAAGGGAAATGCTGGATTCAAAAGGAATGATCAGAGGTGCGGCTCCAAGATTCAAGCTCTTAGCTCTTATTCCCCAATTGGCCTATTTAATTTATATATACAATGAAAGTTTGTTAAGCACCTGAGGTCAGGGGATTGCCACTGTGCTTCAGTCAGGCTTGAGGATTAAGGAATTCTGGTTTGAGGGGAAATTGCTGGAGTCAAAAGGTATGATCAAAGGTGGGGCTCCAAGATTCAAGCTCTCAGCTCTCATTCCCCCAGTGGCATAATTAATTTGTATATGAAATGAAAGGTTGTTAAGCAGCTGAGGTCAGGGGAATGCCACTGTGCTTCAGTCAGGCTTGAGGATTAAGGAATTCTGATTTGAAGGGAAATGCTTGAGTCAAAAGGTATGATCAGAGGTGTGGCTCCAAGATTCAAGCTCTCAGCTCTCATTCCCCCAGTGGCATAATTAATTTATATATGAAATGAAAGGTTGTTAAGCAGATGAGGTCAGGGGAATGCCACTGTGCTTCAGTCAGGCTTGAGGATTAAGGAATTCTGGTTTGAAGGGAAATGCTGGAGTCATAAGGTATGATCAAAGGTGTAGCTCCAAGATTCAAGCTCTCAGCTCTCATTCCCCCAGTGGCATAATCAATTTATATATGAAATGAAAGGTTGTTAAGCAGCTGAGGTCAGGGGAATGCCACTGTGTTTCAGTCAGGCTTCAGGATTGAGGAATTCTGGTTTAAAGGGAAATGCTGGATTCAAAAGGAATGATCAGAGGTGCGGCTCCAAGATTCAAGCTCTCAGCTCTCATTCCCCCAGTTGCATAATTAATTTATATATGAAATAAAAGGTTGTTAAGCAGCTGAGGGCAGGGGAATGCCACTGTGCTTCAGTCAGGCTTGAGGATTAAGGAATTCTGGTTTGAAGGGAAATGCTTGAGTCATAAGGTATGATCAGAGGTGTGGCTCCAAGATTCAAGCTCTCAGCTCTCATTCCCCCAGTGGCATAATTAATTTGTATATGAAATTAAATGTTGTTAAGCAGATGAGATCAGGGGAATGCCACTGTGCTTCAGTCAGGCTTGAGGATTAAGGAATTCTGGTTTGAAGGGAAATGCTTGAGTCAAAAGGTATGATCAGAGGTGTGGTTCCAAGATTCAAGCTCTCAGCTCTCATTCCCCCAATGGCATATTTAATTTATATATGAAATGAAAGGTTGTTAAGCAGCTGAGGTCAGGGGAATGCCACTGTGCTTCAGTCAGGCTTGAGGATTAAGGAATTCTGGTTTGAAGGGAAATGCTGGAGTCATAAGGTATGATCAGAGGTGTGGCTCCAAAATTCAACCTCTCAGCTCTCATTCCCCCAGTGGCATAATTAATTTGTATATGAAATGAAATGTTGTTAAGCAGATGAGGTCAGGGGAATGCCACTGTGCTTCAGTCAGGCTTGAGTATTAAGGAATTCTGGTCTAAATGGAAATGCTGGAGTCATAAGGTATGATCAGAGGTGTAGCTCCAAGATTCAAGCTCTCAGCTCTCATTCCCCCAGTGGCATAATTAATTTTTATATGAAATGAAAGGTTGTTAAGCAGCTGAGGTCAGGGGAATGCCACTGTGCTTCAGTCAGGCTTGAGGATTAAGGAATTCTGGTTGGAAGGGAAATGCTGGAGTCATAAGGTATGATCAGAGGTGTGGCTCCAAGATTCAAGCTCTCAGCTCTCATTCCCCCAGTGGCATAATTAATTTATATATGAAATGAAAGGTTGTTAAGCAGCTGAGGTCAGGGGAATGCCACTGTGCTTCAGTCAGGCTTGAGGATTAAGGAATTCTGGTTTAAAGGGAAATGCTGGATTCAAAAGGAATGATCAGAGGTGCGGCTCCAAGATTCAAGCTCTTAGCTCTTATTCCCCAATTGGCCTATTTAATTTATATATACAATGAAAGGTTGTTAAGCACCTGAGGTCAGGGGATTGCCACTGTGCTTCAGTCAGGCTTGAGGATTAAGGAATTCTGGTTTGAGGGGAAATTGCTGGAGTCAAAAGGTATGATCTAAGGTGCGGCTCCAAGATTCAAGCTCTCAGCTCTCATTCCTCCAGTTGCATAATTAATTTATATATGAAATAAAAGGTTGTTAAGCAGCTGAGGTCAGGGGAATGCCACTGTGCTTCAGTCAGGCTTGAGGATTAAGGAATTCTGGTTTAAAGGGAAATGCTGGAGCCAAAAGGAATGATCAGAGGTGCGGTTCCAAGATTCAAGCTCTCAGCTCTCATTCCCCCAGTTGCATAATTAATTTATATATGAAATAAAAGGTTGTTAAGCAGCTGAGGTCAGGGGAATGCCACTGTGCTTCAGTCAGGCTTGAGGATTAAGGAATTCTGGTTTGAATGGAAATGCTGGAGTCATAAGGTATGATCAGAGGTGTGGCTCCAAGATTCAAGCTCTTAGCTCTTATTCCCCCAGTGGCCTATTTAATTTATATATACAATGAAAGGTTGTTAAGCACCTGAGGTCAGGGGATTGCCACTGTGCTTCAGTCAGGCTTGAGGATTAAGGAATTCTGGTTTGAGGGGAAATGCTGGAATCAAAAGGTATGATCAAAGGTGCGGCTCCAAGATTCAAGCTCTCAGCTCTCATTCCCCCAGTGGCATAATTAATTTGTATATGAAATGAAAGGTTGTTAAGCAGCTGAGGTCAGGGGAATGCCACTGTGCTTCAGTCAGGCTTGAGGATTAAGGAATTCTGGTTTGAAGGGAAATGCTTGAGTCAAAAGGTATGATCAGAGGTGTGGCTCCAAGATTCAAGCTCTCAGCTCTCATTCCCCCAGTGGCATAATTAATTTATATATGAAATGAAAGGTTGTTAAGCAGATGAGGTCAGGGGAATGCCACTGTGCTTCAGTCAGGCTTGAGGATTAAGGAATTCTGGTTTGAAGGGAAATGCTGGAGTCATAAGGTATGATCAAAGGTGTAGCTCCAAGATTCAAGCTCTCAGCTCTCATTCCCCCAGTGGCATAATTAATTTATATATGAAACGAAAGGTTGTTAAGCAGCTGAGGTCAGGGGAATGCCACTGTGCTTCAGTCAGGCTTCAGGATTAAGGAATTCTGGTTTAAAGGGAAATGCCGGATTCAAAAGGAATGATCAGAGGTGCGGCTCCAAGATTCAAGCTCTCAGCTCTCATTCCCCCAGTTGCATAATTAATTTATATATGAAATGAAAGGTTGTTAAGCAGCTGAGGTCAGGGGAATGCCACTGTGCTTCAGTCAGGCTTCAGGATTAAGGAATTCTGGTCTGAAGGGAAATGCTTGAGTCATAAGGTATGATCAGAGGTGTGGCTCCAAAATTCAACCTCTCAGCTCTCATTCCCCCAGTGGCATAATTAATTTGTATATGAAATGAAATGTTGTTAAGCAGATGAGGTCAGGGGAATGCCACTGTGCTTCAGTCAGGCTTGAGGATTAAGGAATTCTGGTCTAAATGGAAATGCTGGAGTCATAAGGTATGATCAGAGGTGTAGCTCCAAGATTCAAGCTCTCAGCTTTCATTCCCCCAGTTGCATAATTAATTTGTATATGAAATGAAAGGTTGTTAAGCAGCTGAGGTCAGGGGAAGGCCACTGTGCTTCAGTCAGGCTTGAGGATTAAGGAATTCTGGTTTAAAGGGAAATGCTGGATTCAAAAGGAATGATCAGAGGTGCGGTTCCAAGATTCAAGCTCTCAGCTCTCATTCCCCCAGTTGCATAATTAATTTATATATGAAATAAAAGGTTGTTAAGCAGCTGAGGTCAGGGGAACGCCACTGTGCTTCAGTCAGGCTTGAGGATTAAGGAATTCTGGTTTGAATGGAAATGCTGGAGTCATAAGGTATGATCAGAGGTGTGGCTCCAAGATTCAAGCTCTTAGCTCTTATTCCCCCAGTGGCCTATTATATTTATATATACAATGAAAGGTCGTTAAGCACCTGAGGTCAGGGGATTGCCACTGTGCTTCAGTCAGGCTTGAGGATTAAGGAATTCTGGTTTGAGGGGAAATGCTGGAATCAAAAGGTATGATCAAAGGTGCGGCTCCAAGATTCAAGCTCTCAGCTCTCATTCCCCCAGTGGCATAATTAATTTGTATATGAAATGAAAGGTTGTTAAGCAGCTGAGGTCAGGGGAATGCCACTGTGCTTCAGTCAGGCTTGAGGATTAAGGAATTCTGGTTTGAAGGGAAATGCTTGAGTCAAAAGGTATGATCAGAGGTGTGGCTCCAAGATTCAAGCTCTCAGCTCTCATTCCCCCAATGGCATATTTAATTTATATATGAAATGAAAGGTTGTTAAGCAGATGAGGTCAGGGGAATGCCACTGTGCTTCAGTCAGGCTTGAGGATTAAGGAATTCTGGTTTGAAGGGAAATGCTGGAGTCATAAGGTATGATCAAAGGTGTAGCTCCAAGATTCAAGCTCTCAGCTCTCATTCCCCCAGTGGCATAATTAATTTATATATGAAATGAAAGGTTGTTAAGCAGCTGAGGTCAGGGGAATGCCACTGTGTTTCAGTCAGGCTTCAGGATTGAGGAATTCTGGTTTAAAGGGAAATGCTGGATTCAAAAGGAATGATCAGAGGTGCGGCTCCAAGATTCAAGCTCTCAGCTCTCATTCCCCCAGTTGCATAATTAATTTATATATGAAATAAAAGGTTGTTAAGCAGCTGAGGTCAGGGGAATGCCACTGTGCTTCAGTCAGGCTTGAGGATTAAGGAATTCTGGTTTGAAGGGAAATGCTTGAGTCAAAAGGTATGATCAGAGGTGTGGCTCCAAGATTCAAGCTCTCAGCTCTCATTCCCCCAATGGCATATTTAATTTATATATGAAATGAAAGGTTGTTAAGCAGCTGAGGTCAGGGGAATGCCACTGTGCTTCAGTCAGGCTTGAGGATTAAGGAATTCTGGTTTGAAGGGAAATGCTGGAGTCATAAGGTATGATCAGAGGTGTGGCTCCAAAATTCAACCTCTCAGCTCTCATTCCCCCAGTGGCATAATTAATTTGTATATGAAATGAAATGTTGTTAAGCAGATGAGGTCAGGGGAATGCCACTGTGCTTCAGTCAGGCTTGAGTATTAAGGAATTCTGGTCTAAATGGAAATGCTGGAGTCATAAGGTATGATCAGAGGTGTAGCTCCAAGATTCAAGCTCTCAGCTCTCATTCCCCCAGTGGCATAATTAATTTTTATATGAAATGAAAGGTTGTTAAGCAGCTGAGGTCAGGGGAATGCCACTGTGCTTCAGTCAGGCTTGAGGATTAAGGAATTCTGGTTGGAAGGGAAATGCTGGAGTCATAAGGTATGATCAGAGGTGTGGCTCCAAGATTCAAGCTCTCAGCTCTCATTCCCCCAGTGGCATAATTAATTTATATATGAAATGAAAGGTTGTTAAGCAGCTGAGGTCAGGGGAATGCCACTGTGCTTCAGTCAGGCTTGAGGATTAAGGAATTCTGGTTTGAATGGAAATGCTGGAGTCATAAGGTATGATCAGAGGTGTGGCTCCAAGATTCAAGCTCTTAGCTCTTATTCCCCCAGTGGCCTATTTAATTTATATATACAATGAAAGTTTGTTAAGCACCTGAGGTCAGGGGATTGCCACTGTGCTTCAGTCAGGCTTGAGGATTAAGGAATTCTGGTTTGAGGGGAAATGCTGGAATCAAAAGGTATGATCAAAGGTGCGGCTCCAAGATTCAAGCTCTCAGCTCTCATTCCCCCAGTGGCATAATTAATTTGTATATGAAATGAAAGGTTGTTAAGCAGCTGAGGTCAGGGGAATGCCACTGTGCTTCAGTCAGGCTTGAGGATTAAGGAATTCTGGTTTGAAGGGAAATGCTTGAGTCAAAAGGTATGATCAGAGGTGTGGCTCCAAGATTCAAGCTCTCAGCTCTCATTCCCCCAGTGGCATAATTAATTTATATATAAAATGAAAGGTTGTTAAGCAGATGAGGTCAGGGGAATGCCACTGTGCTTCAGTCAGGCTTGAGGATTAAGGAATTCTGGTTTGAAGGGAAATGCTGGAGTCATAAGGTATGATCAAAGGTGTAGCTCCAAGATTCAAGCTCTCAGCTCTCATTCCCCCAGTGGCATAATTAATTTATATATGAAATGAAAGGTTGTTAAGCAGCTGAGGTCAGGGGAATGCCACTGTGCTTCAGTCAGGCTTCAGGATTAAGGAATTCTGGTTTAAAGGGAAATGCCGGATTCAAAAGGAATGATCAGAGGTGCGGCTCCAAGATTCAAGCTCTCAGCTCTCATTCCCCCAGTTGCATAATTAATTTATATATGAAATGAAAGGTTGTTAAGCAGCTGAGGTCAGGGGAATGCCACTGTGCTTCAGTCAGGCTTCAGGATTAAGGAATTCTGGTTTGAAGGGAAATGCTTGAGTCAAAAGGTATGATCAGAGGTGTGGCTCCAAGATTCAAGCTCTCAGCTCTCATTCCCCCAGTGGCATAATTAATTTATATATAAAATGAAAGGTTGTTAAGCAGATGAGGTCAGGGGAATGCCACTGTGCTTCATTGAGGCTTGATGATTAAGGAATTCTGGTTTGAAGGAAAATGCTGGAGCCAAAAGGTATGATCAGAGTTGCGGCTCTAAGATTCAAGCTCTCAGCTCTCATTCCCTTAGTGGCATAATTAATTTATATATGAAATTAAAGGTTGTTAAGCAGCTGAGGTCAGGGGAATGCCACTGTGCTTCATTGAGGCTTGAGGATTAAGAAATTCTGGTTTGAAGGGAAATGCTTGAGTCAAAAGCTATGATCAGAGGTGTGGCTCCAAGATTCAAGCTCTCAGCTCTCATTCCCCCAGTGGCAAATTAATTTATATATGAAATGAAAGGTTGTTAAGCACCTGAGGTCAGGGGAATGCCACTGTGCTTTAGTCAGGCTCGAGGATTAAGGAATTCTGGTTTGAAGGAAAATGCTGGAGCCAAAAGGCATGATCAGAGGTGCGGCTCCAAGATTCTATTTCTCAGCTCTTATTCCCCCAGTGGCATAATTAAATTAAATATGAAATGAAAGATTGTTAAGCAGCTGAGGTCAGGGGAATGCCACTGTGCTTCATTGAGGCTTGAAGATTAAGGAATTCTGGTTTGAAGGAAAATGCTGGAGCCAAAAGGTATGATCAGAGTTGCGGCTCCAAGATTCAAGCTCTCAGCTCTCATTCCCCCAGTGGCATAATTAATTTATATATGAAATTAAAGGTTGTTAAGCAGCTGAGGTCAGGGGAATGCCACTGTGCTTCATTGAGGCTTGAGGATTAAGGAATTCTGGTTTGAAGGGAAATGCTTGAGTCAAAAGGTATGATCAGAGGTGTGGCTCCAAGATTCAAGCTCTCAGCTCTCATTCCCCCAGTGGCAAATTAATTTATATATGAAATGAAAGGTTGTTAAGCACCTGAGGTCAGGGGAATGCCACTGTGCTTTAGTCAGGCTCGAGGATTAAGGAATTCTGGTTTGAAGGAAAATGCTGGAGCCAAAAGGCATGATCAGAGGTGCGGCTCCAAGATTTTATTTCTCAGCTCTTATTCCCCCAGTGGCATAATTGATTTAAATATGAAATGAAAGGTTGTTAAGCAGCTGAGGTCAGGGGAATGCCACTGTGCTTCATTGAGGCTTGAAGATTAAGGAATTCTGGTTTGAAGGAAAATGCTGGAGCCAAAAGGTATGATCAGAGTTGCGGCTCCAAGATTCAAGCTCTCAGCTCTCATTCCCCCAGTGGCATAATTAATTTATATATGAAATAAAAAGGTTGTTAAGCAGCTGAGGTCAGGGGAATGCCACTGTGCTTCATTGAGGCTTGAGGATTAAGGAATTCTGGTTTGAAGGGAAATGCTTGAGTCAAAAGGTATGATCAGAGGTGTGGCTCCAAGACTCAAGCTCTCAGCTCTCATTCCCCCAGTGGAAAATTAATTTATATATGAAATGAAAGGTTGTTAAGCAGCTGAGGTCAGGGGAATGCCACTGTGCTTCATTGAGGCTTAAGGATTAAGGAATTCTGGTTTGAAGGAAAATGCTGGAGCCAAAAGGCATGATCAGAGGTGCGGCTCCAAGATTCTATTTCTCAGCTCTCATTCCCCCAGTGGCATAATTGATTTAAATATGAAATGAAAGGTTGTTAAGCAGCTGAGGTCAGGGGAATGCCACTGTGCTTCAGTCAGGCTTGAGGATTAAGGAATTCTGGTCTGAATGGAAATGCTGGAGTCAAAAGGTATGATCAGAGGTGCGGCTCCAAGATTCAAGCTCTCAGATCTCATTCCCCCAGTGGCATAATTAATTTATATATGAAATGAAAGGTTGTAAAGCAGATGAGGTCATTGGAATGCCACTGTGCTTCATTGAGGCTTGAGGATTAAGGAATTCTGGTTTGAAGGGAAATGCTTGAGTCAAAAGGTATGATCAGAGGTGTGGCTCCAAGATTCAAGCTCTCAGCTCTCATTCCCCCAGTGGCAAATTAATTTATATATGAAATGAAAGGTTGTTAAGCACCTAAGGTCAGGGGAATGCCACTGTGCTTCATTGAGGCTTGAGGATTAAGGAATTCTGGTTTGAAGGAAAATGCTGGAGTCAAAAGGTATGATCAGAGGTGCGGCTCCAAGATTCTATTTCTCAGCTCTCATTCCCCCAGTGGCATAATTGATTTAAATATGAAATGAAAGGTTGTTAAGCAGCTGAGGTCAGGGGAATGCCACTGTGCTTCAGTCAGGCTTGAGGATTAAGGAATTCTGGTCTGAATGGAAATGCTGGAGTCAAAAGGTATGATCAGAGGTGCGGCTCCAAGATTCAAGCTCTCAGATCTCATTCCCCCAGTGGCATAATTAATTTATATATGAAATGAAAGGTTGTAAAGCAGATGAGGTCATTGGAATGCCACTGTGCTTCATTGAGGCTTGAGGATTAAGGAATTCTGGTTTGAAGGGAAATGCTTGAGTCAAAAGGTATGATCAGAGGTGTGGCTCCAAGATTCAAGCTCTCAGCTCTCATTCCCCCAGTGGCAAATTAATTTATATATGAAATGAAAGGTTGTTAAGCACCTGAGGTCAGGGGAATGCCACTGTGCTTTAGTCAGGCTTGAGGATTAAGGAATTCTGGTTTGAAGGAAAATGCTGGAGCCAAAAGGCATGATCAGAGGTGCGGCTCCAAGATTCTATTTCTCAGCTCTCATTCCCCCAGTGGCATAATTAAATTAAATATGAAATGAAAGGTTGTTAAGCAGCTGAGGTCAGGGGAATGCCACTGTGCTTCAGTCAGGCTTGAGGATTAAGGAATTCTGGTTTGAAGGGAAATGCTGGAGTCAAAAGGTATGATCAGAGGTGTGGCTCCAAGATTCAAGCCCTCAGCTCTCATTCCCCCAGTGGCAAATTAATTTATATATGAAATGAAAGGTTGTTAAGCACCTGAGGTCAGGGGAATGCCACTGTGCTTCATTGAGGCTTGAGGATTAAGGAATTCTGGTTTGAAGGAAAATGCTGGAGCCAAAAGGCATGATCAGAGGTGCGGCTCCAACATTCTATTTCTCAGCTCTCATTCCCCCAGTGGCATAATTAATTTATATATGAAATGAAAGGTTGTTAAGCAGCTGAGGTCAGGGGAATGCCACTGTGCTTCAGTCAGGCTTGAGGATTAAGGAATTCTGGTTTGAAGGGAAATGCTTGAGTCAAAAGGTATGATCAGAGGTGTTGCTCCAAGATTCAAGCTCTCAGCTCTCATTACCCCAGTGGCAAATTAATTTATATATGAAATGAAAGGTTTTTAAGCACCTGAGGTCAGGGGAATGCCACTGTGCTTTAGTCAGGCTTGAGGATTAAGGAATTCTGGTTTGAAGGAAAATGCTGGAGCCAAAAGGCATGATCAGAGGTGCGGCTCCAAGATTCTATTTCTCAGCTCTCATTCCCCCAGTGGCATAATTGATTTAAATATGAAATGAAAGGTTGTTAGGCAGCTGAGGGCAGGGGAATGCCACTGTGCTTCAGTCAGGCTGGAGGATTAAGGAATTCTGGTCTGAATGGAAATGCTGGAGTCAAAAGGTATGATCAGAGGTGCGGCTCCAAGATTCAAGCTCTCAGCTCTCATTCCCCCAGTGGCATAAATAATTTATATATGAAATGAAAGTTTGTAAAGCAGATGAGGTCATCGGAATGCCACTGTGCTCCAGAAAAGCTTGAGGATTGAGGAATTATGGTTTGAAGGAAAATGCTGGAGCCAAAGGGTATGATCAGAGGTGTGGATCCAAGATTCTAACTCTCAGCTCTCATTCCCCCAGTGGCATAATTAATTTGTATATGAAATGAAAGGTTGTTAAGCAGCTGAGGTCAGGGGAATGCCACTGTGCTTCAGTCAGGCTTGAGGATTAAGGAATTCTGGTTTGAAGGAAAATGCTGGAGCCAAAAGGTATGATCAGAGTTGCGGCTCCAAGATTCAAGCTCTCAGCTCTCATTCCCTCAGTGGCATAATTAATTTATATATGAAATTAAAGGTTGTTAAGCAGCTGAGGTTAGGGGAATGCCACTGTGCTTCATTGAGGCTTGATGATTAAGGAATTCTTGTTTGAAGGGAAATGCTTGAGTCAAAAGGTATGATCAGAGGTGTGGCTCCAAGATTCAAGCTCTCAGCTCTCATTCCCCCAGTGGCAAATTAATTTATATATGAAATGAAAGGTTGTTAAGCAACTGAGGTCAGGGGAATGCCACTGTGCTTCAGTCAGGCTTCAGGATTAAGGAATTCTGGTTTGAAGGGAAATGCTGGAGCCTAGAGGTATAGTCAGAGATGCGGCTATAAGATTCAAGCTCTCAGCTCTCATCCCCCAGATGGCATAATTTATTCACAAAACAAATGAATTGTTTCCAAGTAGTTGAGGTCAGGGAAAAGCCACTGTGCTTCAGTCAGGCTTGAGGATTAAGGAATTCTGGTTTGAAGGAAAATGCTGGAGCCAAAAGGCATGATCAGCGGTGCGGCTCCAAGATTCTATTTCTCAGCTCTCATTCCCCCAGTGGCATAATTAATTTATATATGAAATTAAAGGTTGTTAAGCAGCTGAGGTCAGGGGAATGCCACTGTGCTTTAGTCAGGCTCGAGGATAAAGGAATTCTGGTTTGAAGGAAAATGCTGGAGCCAAAAGGAATGATCAGAGGTGCGGCTCCAAGATTCTATTTCTCAGCTCTTATTCCCCCAGTGGCATAATTAAATTAAATATGAAATGAAAGATTGTTAAGCAGCTGAGGTCAGGGGAATGCCACTGTGCTTCATTGAGGCTTGAAGATAAAGGAATTCTGGTTTGAAGGAAAATGCTGGAGCCAAAAGGTATGATCAGAGTTGCGGCTCCAAGATTCAAGCTCTCAGCTCTCATTCCCCCAGTGGCATAATTAATTTATATATGAAATAAAAGGTTGTTAAGCAGCTGAGGTCAGGGGAATGCCACTGTGCTTCATTGAGGCTTGAGGATTAAGGAATTCTGGTTTGAAGGGAAATGCTTGAGTCAAAAGGTATGATCAGAGGTGTGGCTCCAAGATTCAAGCTCTCAGCTCTCATTCCCCCAGTGGCAAATTAATTTATATATGAAATGAAAGGTTGTTAAGCACCTGAGGTCAGGGGAATGCCACTGTGCTTTAGTCAGGCTCGAGGATTAAGGAATTCTGGTTTGAAGGAAAATGCTGGAGCCAAAAGGCATGATCAGAGGTGCGGCTCCAAGATTCTATTTCTCAGCTCTTATTCCCCCAGTGGCATAATTAAATCAAATATGAAATGGAAGATTGTTAAGCAGCTGAGGTCAGGGGAATGCCACTGTGCTTCATTGAGGCTTGAAGATTAAGGAATTCTGGTTTGAAGGAAAATGCTGGAGCCAAAAGGTATGATCAGAGTTGCGGCTCCAAGATTCAAGCTCTCAGCTCTCATTCCCCCAGTGGCATAATTGATTTAAATATGAAATGAAAGGTTGTTAAGCACCTGAGGTCAGGGGAATGCCACTGTGCTTCATTGAGGCTTGAGGATTAAGGAATTCTGGTTTGAAGGAAAATGCTGGAGCCAAAAGGCATGATCAGAGGTGCGGCTCCAACATTCTATTTCTCAGCTCTCATTCCCCCAGTGGCATAATTAATTTATATATGAAATGAAAGGTTGTTAAGCAGCTGAGGTCAGGGGAATGCCACTGTGCTTCAGTCAGGCTTGAGGATAAAGGAATTCTGGTTTGAAGGGAAATGCTTGAGTCAAAAGGTATGATCAGAGGTGTTGCTCCAAGATTCAAGCTCTCAGCTCTCATTACCCCAGTGGCAAATTAATTTATATATGAAATGAAAGGTTTTTAAGCACCTGAGGTCAGGGGAATGCCACTGTGCTTTAGTCAGGCTTGAGGATTAAGGAATTCTGGTTTGAAGGAAAATGCTGGAGCCAAAAGGTATGATCAGAGTTGCGGCTCCAAGATTCAAGCTCTCAGCTCTCATTCCCTCAGTGGCATAATTAATTTATATATGAAATTAAAGGTTGTTAAGCAGCTGAGGTTAGGGGAATGCCACTGTGCTTCATTGAGGCTTGATGATTAAGGAATTCTTGTTTGAAGGGAAATGCTTGAGTCGAAAGGTATGATCAGAGGTGTGGCTCCAAGATTCAAGCTCTCAGCTCTCATTCCCCCAGTGGCAAATTAATTTATATATGAAATGAAAGGTTGTTAAGCAACTGAGGTCAGGGGAATGCCACTGTGCTTCAGTCAGGCTTCAGGATTAAGGAATTCTGGTTTGAAGGGAAATGCTGGAGCCTAGAGGTATAGTCAGAGATGCGGCTATAAGATTCAAGCTCTCAGCTCTCATCCCCCAGATGGCATAATTTATTCACAAAACAAATGAATTGTTTCCAAGTAGTTGAGGTCAGGGAAAAGCCACTGTGCTTCAGTCAGGCTTGAGGATTAAGGAATTCTGGTTTGAAGGAAAATGCTGGAGCCAAAAGGCATGATCAGCGGTGCGGCTCCAAGATTGTATTTCTCAGCTCTCATTCCCCCAGTGGCATAATTAATTTATATATGAAATTAAAGGTTGTTAAGCAGCTGAGGTCAGGGGAATGCCACTGTGCTTCATTGAGGCTTGAGGATTAAGGAATTCTGGTTTGAAGGGAAATGCTTGAGTCAAAAGGTATGATCAGAGGTGTGGCTCCAAGATTTAAGCTCTCAGCTCTCATTCCCCCAGTGGCAAATTAATTTATATATGAAATGAAAGGTTGTTAAGCACCTGAGGTCAGGGGAATGCCACTGTGCTTTAGTCAGGCTCGAGGATTAAGGAATTCTGGTTTGAAGGAAAATGCTGGAGCCAAAAGGCATGATCAGAGGTGCGGCTCCAAGATTCTATTTCTCAGCTCTTATTCCCCCAGTGGCATAATTAAATTAAATATGAAATGAAAGATTGTTAAGCAGCTGAGGTCAGGGGAATGCCACTGTGCTTCATTGAGGCTTGAAGATTAAGGAATTCTGGTTTGAAGGAAAATGCTGGAGCCAAAAGGTATGATCAGAGTTGCGGCTCCAAGATTCAAGCTCTCAGCTCTCATTCCCCCAGTGGCATAATTAATTTATATATGAAATAAAAGGTTGTTAAGCAGCTGAGGTCAGGGGAATGCCACTGTGCTTCATTGAGGCTTGAGGATTAAGGAATTCTGGTTTGAAGGAAAATGCTGGAGCCAAAAGGCATGATCAGAGGTGCGGCTCCAAGATTCTATTTCTCAGCTCTCATTCCCCCAGTGGCATAATTAAATTAAATATGAAATGAAAGGTTGTTAAGCAGCTGAGGTCAGGGGAATGCCACTGTGCTTCAGTCAGGCTTGAGGATTAAGGAATTCTGGTTTGAAGGGAAATGCTGGAGTCAAAAGGTATGATCAGAGGTGTGGCTCCAAGATTCAAGCTCTCAGCTCTCATTCCCCCAGTGGCAAATTAATTTATATATGAAATTAAAGGTTGTTAAGCACCTGAGGTCAGGGGAATGCCACTGTGCTTTAGTCAGGCTCGAGGATTAAGGAATTCTGGTTTGAAGGAAAATGCTGGAGCCAAAAGGCATGATCAGAGGTGCGGCTCCAAGATTTTATTTCTCAGCTCTTATTCCCCCAGTGGCATAATTAAATTAAATATGAAATGGAAAATTGTTAAGCAGCTGAGGTCAGGGGAATGCCACTGTGCTTCATTGAGGCTTGAAGATTAAGGAATTCTGGTTTGAAGGAAAATGCTGGAGCCAAAAGGTATGATCAGAGTTGCGGCTCCAAGATTCAAGCTCTCAGCTCTCATTCCCCCAGTGGCATAATTAATTTATATATGAAATGAAAGGTTGTAAAGCAGATGAGGTCATTGGAATGCCACTGTGCTTCATTGAGGCTTGAGGATTAAGGATTTCTGGTTTGAAGGGAAATGCTTGAGTCAAAAGGTATGATCAGAGGTGTGGCTCCAAGATTCAAGCTCTCAGCTCTCATTCCCCCAGTGGCAAATTAATTTATATATGAAATGAAAGGTTGTTAAGCACCTGAGGTCAGGGGAATGCCACTGTGCTTTAGTCAGGCTTGAGGATTAAGGAATTCTGGTTTGAAGGAAAATGCTGGAGCCAAAAGGCATGATCAGAGGTGCGGCTCCAAGATTCTATTTCTCAGCTCTCATTCCCCCAGTGGCATAATTAATTTATATATGAAATGAAAGGTTGTTAAGCAGCTGAGGTCAGGGGAATGCCACTGTGCTTCAGTCAGGCTTGAGGATTAAGGAATTCTGGTTTGAAGGGAAATGCTTGAGTCAAAAGGTATGATCAGAGGTGTGGCTCCAAGATTCAAGCTCTCAGCTCTCATTACCCCAGTGGCAAATAAATTAATATATGAAATGAAAGGTTTTTAAGCACCTGAGGTCAGGGGAATGCCACTGTGCTTCAGTCAGGCTTGAGGATTAAGGAATTCTGGTTTGAAGGAAAATGCTGGAGCCAAAAGGCATGATCAGAGGTGCGGCTCCAAGATTCTATTTCTCAGCTCTCATTCCCCAAGTGGCATAATTGATTTAAATATGAAATGAAAGGTTGTTAGGCAGCTGAGGTCAGGGGAATGCCACTGTGCTTCAGTCAGGCTTGAGGATTAAGGAATTCTGGTCTGAATGGAAATGCTGGAGTCAAAAGGTATGATCAGAGGTGCGGCTCCAAGATTCAAGCTCTCAGCTCTCATTCCCCCAGTGGCATAAATAATTTATATATGAAATGAAAGTTTGTAAAGCAGATGAGGTCATCGGAATGCCACTGTGCTCCAGAAAAGCTTGAGGATTGAGGAATTATGGTTTGAAGGAAAATGCTGGAGCCAAAGGGTATGATCAGAGGTGTGGATCCAAGATTCTAACTCTCAGCTCTCATTCCCCCAGTGGAATATTTAATTTATATATGAAATGAAACGTTTTTAAGCAGCTAAGGTCAGGGGAATGCCACTGTGCTTCATTGAGGCTTGAGGATTAAGGAATTCTGGTTTGAAGGAAAATGCTGGAGCCAAAAGGTATGATCAGAGTTGCGGCTCCAAGATTCAAGCTCTCAGCTCTCATTCCCTCAGTGGCATAATTAATTTATATATGAAATAAAAGGTTGTTAAGCAGCTGAGGTCAGGGGAATGCCACTGTGCTTCATTGAGGCTTGAGGATTAAGGAATTCTGGTTTGAAGGGAAATGCTTGAGTCAAAAGGTATGATCAGAGGTGTGGCTCCAAGATTCAAGCTCTCAGCTCTCATTCCCCCAGTGGCAAATTAATTTATATATGAAATGAAAGGTTGTTAAGCAACTGAGGTCAGGGGAATGCCACTGTGCTTCAGTCAGGCTTCAGGATTAAGGAATTCTGGTTTGAAGGGAAATGCTGGAGCCTAGAGGTATAGTCAGAGATGCGGCTATAAGATTCAAGCTCTCAGCTCTCATCCCCCAGATGGCATAATTAATTCACAAAACAAATGAATTGTTTCCAAGTAGTTGAGGTCAGGGAAAAGCCACTGTGCTTCAGTCAGGCTTGAGGATTAAGGAATTCTGGTTTGAAGGAAAATGCTGGAGCCAAAAGGCATGATCAGAGGTGCGGCTCCAAGATTCTATTTCTCAGCTCTCATTCCCCCAGTGGCATAATTAATTTATATATGAAATTAAAGGTTGTTAAGCAGCTGAGGTCAGGGGAATGCCACTGTGCTTCATTGAGGCTTGAGGATTAAGGAATTCTGGTTTGAAGGGAAATGCTTGAGTCAAAAGGTATGATCAGAGGTGTGGCTCCAAGATTCAAGCTCTCAGCTCTCATTCCCCCAGTGGCAAATTAATTTATATATGAAATGAAAGGTTGTTAAGCACCTGAGGTCAGGGGAATGCCACTGTGCTTTAGTCAGGCTCGAGGATTAAGGAATTCTGGTTTGAAGGAAAATGCTGGAGCCAAAAGGCATGATCAGAGGTGCGGCTCCAAGATTCTATTTCTCAGCTCTTATTCCCCCAGTGGCATAATTAAATTAAATATGAAATGAAAGATTGTTAAGCAGCTGAGGTCAGGGGAATGCCACTGTGCTTCATTGAGGCTTGAAGATTAAGGAATTCTGGTTTGAAGGAAAATGCTGGAGCCAAAAGGTATGATCAGAGTTGCGGCTCCAAGATTCAAGCTCTCAGCTCTCATTCCCCCAGTGGCATAATTAATTTATATATGAAATAAAAGGTTGTTAAGCAGCTGAGGTCAGGGGAATGCCACTGTGCTTCATTGAGGCTTGAGGATTAAGGAATTCTGGTTTGAAGGGAAATGCTTGAGTCAAAAGGTATGATCAGAGGTGTGGCTCCAAGATTCAAGCTCTCAGCTCTCATTCCCCCAGTGGCAAATTAATTTATATATGAAATGAAAGGTTGTTAAGCACCTGAGGTCAGGGGAATGCCACTGTGCTTTAGTCAGGCTCGAGGATTAAGGAATTCTGGTTTGAAGGAAAATGCTGGAGCCAAAAGGCATGATCAGAGGTGCGGCTTTAAGATTCTATTTCTCAGCTCTTATTCCCCCAGTGGCATAATTAAATTAAATATGAAATGAAAGATTGTTAAGCAGCTGAGGTCAGGGGAATGCCACTGTGCTTCATTGAGGCTTGAAGATTAAGGAATTCTGGTTTGAAGGAAAATGCTGGAGCCAAAAGGTATGATCAGAGTTGCGGCTCCAAGATTCAATCTCTCAGCTCTCATTCCCCCAGTGGCATAATTAATTTATATATGAAATAAAAGGTTGTTAAGCAGCTGAGGTCAGGGGAATGCCACTGTGCTTCATTGAGGCTTGAGGATTAAGGAATTCTGGTTTGAAGGGAAATGCTTGAGTCAAAAGGTATGATCAGAGGTGTGGCTCCAAGATTCAAGCTCTCAGCTCTCATTCCCCCAGTGGCAAATTAATTTATATATGAAATGAAAGGTTGTTAAGCACCTGAGGTCAGGGGAATGCCACTGTGCTTTAGTCAGGCTTGAGGATTAAGGAATTCTGGTTTGAAGGAAAATGCTGGAGCCAAAAGGCATGATCAGAGGTGCGGCTCCAAGATTCTATTTCTCAGCTCTCATTCCCCCAGTGGCATAATTAAATTAAATATGAAATTAAAGGTTGTTAAGCAGCTGAGGTCACGGGAATGCCACTGTGCTTCAGTCAGGCTTGAGGATTAAGGAATTCTGGTTTGAAGGGAAATGCTGGAGTCAAAAGGTATGATCAGAGGTGTGGCTCCAAGATTCAAGCTCTCAGCTCACATTCCCCCAGTGGCATAATTAATTTATATATGAAATAAAAGGTTGTAAAGCAGCTGAGGTCAGGGGAATGCCACTGTGCTTCATTGAGGCTTGAGGATTAAGGAATTCTGGATTGAAGGAAAATGCTGGAGCCAAAAGGCATGATCAGAGGTGCGGCTCCAAGATTCTATTTATCAGCTCTCATTCCCCCAGTGGCATAATTAAATTAAATATGAAATGAAAGGTTGTTAAGCAGCTGAGGTCAGGGGAATGCCACTGTGCTTCAGTCAGGCTTGAGGATTAAGGAATTCTGGTTTGAAGGGAAATGCTGGAGTCATAAGGTATGATCAGAGGTGTGGCTCCAAGATTCAAGCTCTCAGCTCTCATTCCCCCAGTGGCAAATTAATTTATATATGAAATGAAAGGTTGTTAAGCACCTGAGGTCAGGGGAATGCCACTGTGCTTTAGTCAGGCTTGAGGATTAAGGAATTCTGGTTTGAAGGAAAATGCTGGAGCCAAAAGGCATGATCAGAGGTGCGGCTCCAAGATTCTATTTCTCAGCTCTTATTCCCCCAGTGGCATAATTAAATTAAATATGAAATGAAAGATTGTTAAGCAGCTGAGGTCAGGGGAATGCCACTGTGCTTTAGTCAGGCTTGAGGATTAAGGAATTCTGGTTTGAATGGAAATGCTGGAGCCAAAAGGCATGATCACAGGTGCGGCTCCAAGATCCTATTTCTCACCTCTCATTCCCCCAGTGGCATAATTAAATTAAATATGAAATGAAAGGTTGTTGAGCAGCTGAGGTCAGGGGAATGCCACTGTGCTTTAGTCAGGCTTGAGGATTAAGGAATTCTGGTTTGAAGGGAAATGCTGGAGTCAAAAGGTATGATCAGAGGTGTGGCTCCAAGATTCAAGCTCTCAGCTCTCATTCCCCCAGTGGCATAATTAAATTAAATATGAAATGAAAGGTTGTTAAGCAGCTGAGGTCAGGGGAATGCCACTGTGCTTCAGTCAGGCTTGAGGATTAAGGAATTCTGGTTTGAAGGAAAATGCTGGAGCCAAAAGGTATGATCAGAGTTGCGGCTCCAAGACTCAAGCTCTCAGCTCTCATTCCCCCAGTGGCATAATTAATTTATATATGAAATAAAAGGTTGTTAAGCAGCTGAGGTCAGGGGAATGCCACTGTGCTTCATTGAGGCTTGAGGATTAAGGAATTCTGGTTTGAAGGGAAATGCTTGAGTCAAAAGGTATGATCAGAGGTGTGGCTCCAAGATTCAAGCTCTCAGCTCTCATTCCCCCAGTGGCAAATTAATTTGTATATGAAATGAAAGGTTGTTAAGCACCTGAGGTCAGGGGAATGCCACTGTGCTTTAGTCAGGCTTGAGGATTAAGGAATTCTGGTTTGAAGGAAAATGCTGGAGCCAAAAGGCATGATCAGAGGTGCGGCTCCAAGATTCTATTTCTCAGCTCTCATTCCCTCAGTGGCATAATTAAATTATATATGAAATAAAAGGTTGTTAAGCAGCTGAGGTCAGGGGAATGCCACTGTGCTTCAGTCAGGCTTGAGGATTAAGGAATTCTGGTTTGAAGGGAAATGCTGGAGTCAAAAGGTATGATCAGAGGTGTGGCTCCAAGATTCAAGCTCTCAGCTCTCATTCCCCCAGTGGCAAATTAATTTATATATGAAATGAAAGGTTTTTAAGCACCTGAGGTCAGGGGAATGCCACTGTGCTTTAGTCAGGCTTCAGGATTAAGGAATTCTGGTTTGAAGGGAAATGCTGGAGCCTAGAGGTATAGTCAGAGATGCGGCTATAAGATTCAAGCTCTCAGCTCTCATCCCCCAGATGGCATAATTAATTCACAAAACAAATGAATTGTTTCCAAGTAGTTGAGGTCAGGGAAAAGCCAATGTGCTTCAGTCAGGCTTGAGGATTAAGGAATTCTGGTCTGAAGGGAAATGCTGGAGTCAAAAGGTATGATCAGAGGTGTGGCTCCAAGATTCAAGCTCTCAGCTCTCATTCCCGCAGTGGCATATTTAATTTATATATAAAAAGAAAGGTTTTTAAGCAGCTAAGGTCAGGGGAATGCCACTGTGCTTCATTGAGGCTTGAGGATTAAGGAATTCTGGTTTGAAGGAAAATGCTGGAGCAAAAGGTTATGATCAGAGGTGTGGATTTAAGATTCTTACTCTCAGCTCTCATTCCCCCAGTGGAATATTTAATTTATATATGAAATGAAAGGTTGTTAAGCAGCTGAGGTCAGGGGAATGCCACTGTGCTTCATTGAGGCTTGAAGATTAAGGAATTCTGGTTTGAAGGAAAATGCTGGAGCCAAAAGGTATGATCAGAGTTGCGGCTCCAAGATTCAAGCTCTCAGCTCTCATTCCCTCAGTGGCATAATTAATTTATATATGAAATGAAAGGTTGTTAAGCAGCTGAGGTCAGGGGAATGCCACTGTGCTTCATTGAGGCTTGAGGATTAAGGAATTCTGGTTTGAAGGGAAATGCTTGAGTCAAAAGGTATGATCAGAGGTGTGGCTCCAAGATTCAAGCTCTCAGCTCTCATTCCCCCAGTGGCAAATTAATTTGTATATGAAATGAAAGGTTGTTAAGCACCTGAGGTCAGGGGAATGCCACTGTGCTTTAGTCAGGCTTGAGGATTAAGGAATTCTGGTTTGAAGGAAAATGCTGGAGCCAAAAGGCATGATCAGAGGTGCGGCTCCAAGATTCTATTTCTCAGCTCTCATTCCCTCAGTGGCATAATTAAATTATATATGAAATAAAAGGTTGTTAAGCAGCTGAGGTCAGGGGAATGCCACTGTGCTTCAGTCAGGCTTGAGGATTAAGGAATTCTGGTTTGAAGGGAAATGCTTGAGTCAAAAGGTATGATCATAGGTGTGGCTCCAAGATTCAAGCTCTCAGCTCTCATTCCCCCAGTGGCAAATTAATTTGTATATGAAATGAAAGGTTGTAAAGCAGATGAGGTCATTGGAATGCCACTGTGCTCCAGAAAAGCTTGAGGATTGAGGAATTCTGGTTTGAAGGAAAATGCTGGAGCCAAAGGGTATGATCAGAGGTGTGGATCCAAGATTCTAACTCTCAGCTCTCATTCCCCCAGTGGAATATTTAATTTATATATTAAATGAAAGGTTTTTAATCAGCTAAGGTCAGGGGAATGCCACTGTGCTTCATTGAGGCTTGAAGATTAAGGAATTCTGGTTTGAAGGAAAATGCTGGAGCCAAAAGGTATGATCAGAGTTGCGGCTCCAAGATTCAAGCTCTCAGCTCTCATTCCCTCAGTGGCATAATTAACTTATATATGAAATGAAAGGTTGTTAAGCACCTGAGGTCAGGGGAATGCCACTGTGCTTCATTGAGGCTTGAGGATTAAGGAATTCTGGTTTGAAGGGAAATGCTTGAGTCAAAAGGTATGATCATAGGTGTGGCTCCAAGATTCAAGCTCTCAGCTCTCATTCCCCCAGTGGCAAATTAATTTATATATGAAATGAAAGGTTGTTAAGCACCTGAGGTCAGGGGAATGCCACTGTGCTTTAGTCAGGCTTGAGGATTAAGGAATTCTGGTTTGAAGGAAAATGCTGGAGCCAAAAGGCATGATCAGAGGTGCGGCTCCAAGATTCTATTTCTCAGCTCTCATTCCCCCAGTGGCATAATTGATTTAAATATGAAATGAAAGGTTGTTAAGCAGCTGAGGTCAGGGGAATGCCACTGTGCTTCAGTCAGGCTTGAGGATTAAGGAATTCTGGTTTGAAGGAAAATGCTGGAGCCAAAAGGTATGATCAGAGTTGCGGCTCCAAGATTCAAGCTCTCAGCTCTCATTCCCCCGGTGGCATAATTAATTTATAATGAAATAAAAGGTTGTTAAGCAGCTGAGGTCAGGGGAATGCCACTGTGCTTCATTGAGGCTTGAGGATTAAGGAATTCTGGTTTGAAGGGAAATGCTTGAGTCAAAAGGTATGATCAGAGGTGTGGCTCCAAGATTCAAGCTCTCAGCTCTCATTCCCCCAGTGGCAAATTAATTTATATATGAAATGAAAGGTTGTTAAGCACCTGAGGTCAGGGGAATGCCACTGTGCTTTAGTCAGGCTTGAGGATTAAGGAATTCTGGTTTGAAGGAAAATGCTGGAGCCAAAAGGCATGATCAGAGGTGTGGCTCCAAGATTCTATTTCTCAGCTCTCATTCCCCCAGTGGCATAATTAATTTATATATGAAATAAAAGGTTGTTAAGCAGCTGAGGTCAGGGGAATGCCACTGTGCTTCATTGAGGCTTGAGGATTAAGGAATTCTGGTTTGAAGGGAAATGCTGGAGTCAAAAGGTATGATCAGAGGTGTGGCTCCAAGATTCAAGCTCTCAGCTCTCATTCCCCCAGTGGCAAATTAATTTATATATGAAATGAAAGGTTGTTAAGCACCTAAGGTCAGGGGAATGCCACTGTGCTTTAGTCAGGCTTGAGGATTAAGGAATTCTGGTTTGAAGGAAAATGCTGGAGCCAAAAGGCATGATCAGAGGTGCGGCTCCAAGATTCTATTTCTCAGCTCTCATTCCCCCAGTGGCATAATTGATTTAAATATGAAATGAAAGGTTGTTAAGCAGCTGAGGTCAGGGGAATGCCACTGTGCTTCAGTCAGGCTTGAGGATTAAGGAATTCTGGTCTGAATGGAAATGCTGGAGTCAAAAGGTATGATCAGAGGTGCGGCTCCAAGATTCAAGCTCTCAGATCTCATTCCCCCAGTGGCATAAAAAATTTATATATGAAATGAAAGGTTGTAAAGCAGATGAGGTCATTGGAATGCCACTGTGCTCCAGAAAAGCTTGAGGATTGAGGAATTATGGTTTGAAGGAAAATGCTGGAGCCAAAGGGTATGATCAGAGGTGTGGATCCAAGATTCTAACTCTCAGCTCTCATTCCCCCAGTGGAATATATAATTTATATATGAAATGAAACGTTTTTAAGCAGCTAAGGTCAGGGGAATGCGACTGTGCTTCATTGAGGCTTGAGGATTAAGGAATTCTGGTTTGAAGGAAAATGCTGGAGCCAAAAGGTATGATCAGAGTTGCGGCTCCAAGATTCAAGCTCTCAGCTCTCATTCCCTCAGTGGCATAATTAATTTATATATGAAATAAAAGGTTGTTAAGCAGCTGAGGTCAGGGGAATGCCACTGTGCTTCATTGAGGCTTGAGGATTAAGGAATTCTGGTTTGAAGGGAAATGCTTGAGTCAAAAGGTATGATCAGAGGTGTGGCTCCAAGATTCAAGCTCTCAGCTCTCATTCCCCCAGTGGCAAATTAATTTATATATGAAATGAAAGGTTGTTAAGCACCTGAGGTCAGGGGAATGCCACTGTGCTTCAGTCAGGCTTCAGGATTAAGGAATTCTGGTTTTAAGGGAAATGCTGGAGCCTAGAGGTATAGTCAGAGATGCGGCTATAAGATTTAAGCTCTCAGCTCTCATCCCCCAGATGGCATAATTAATTCACAAAACAAATGAATTGTTTCCAAGTAGTTGAGGTCAGGGAAAAGCCACTGTGCTTCAGTCAGGCTTGAGGATTAAGGAATTCTGGTCTGAAGGGAAATGCTGGAGTCAAAAGGTATGATCAGAGGTGTGGCTCCAAGATTCAAGCTCTCAGCTCTCATTCCCCCAGTGGAATATTTAATTTATATATAAAAAGAAAGGTTTTTAAGCAGCTAAGGTCAGGGGAATGCTACTGTGCTTCATTGAGGCTTGAGGATTAAGGAATTCTGGTTTGAAGGAAAATGCTGGAGTAAAGGTTATGATCAGAGGTGTGGATCCAAGATTCTAACTCTCAGCTCTCATTCCCCCAGTAAAATATTTAATTTATATATGAAATGAAAGGTTGTTAAGCAGCTGAGGTCAGGGGAATGCCACTCTGCTTCATTGAGGCTTGAAGATTAAGGAATTCTGGTTTGAAGGAAAATGCTGGAGCCAAAAGGTATGATCAGAGTTGCGGCTCCAAGATTCAAGCTCTCAGCTCTCATTCCCTCAGTGGCATAATTAATTTATATATGAAATAAAAGGTTGTTAAGCAGCTGAGATCAGGGGAATGCCACTGTGCTTCATTGAGGCTTGAGGATTAAGGAATTCTGGTTTGAAGGGAAATGCTTGAGTCAAAAGGTATGATCAGAGGTGTGGCTCCAAGATTCAAGCTCTCAGCTCTCATTCCCCCAGTGGCAAATTAATTTATATATGAAATGAAAGGTTGTTAAGCACCTGAGGTCAGGGGAATGCCACTGTGCTTCAGTCAGGCTTCAGGATTAAGGAATTCTGGTTTTAAGGGAAATGCTGGAGCCTAGAGGTATAGTCAGAGATGCGGCTATAAGATTTAAGCTCTCAGCTCTCATCCCCCAGATGGCATAATTAATTCACAAAACAAATGAATTGTTTCCAAGTAGTTGAGGTCAGGGAAAAGCCACTGTGCTTCAGTCAGGCTTGAGGATTAAGGAATTCTGGTCTGAAGGGAAATGCTGGAGTCAAAAGGTATGATCAGAGGTGTGGCTCCAAGATTCAAGCTCTCAGCTCTCATTCCCCCAGTGGAATATTTAATTTATATATAAAAAGAAAGGTTTTTAAGCAGCTAAGGTCAGGGGAATGCTACTGTGCTTCATTGAGGCTTGAGGATTAAGGAATTCTGGTTTGAAGGAAAATGCTGGAGCAAAAGGTTATGATCAGAGGTGTGGATCCAAGATTCTAACTCTCAGCTCTCATTCCCCCAGTAAAATATTTAATTTATATATGAAATGAAAGGTTGTTAAGCAGCTGAGGTCAGGGGAATGCCACTCTGCTTCATTGAGGCTTGAAGATTAAGGAATTCTGGTTTGAAGGAAAATGCTGGAGCCAAAAGGTATGATCAGAGTTGCGGCTCCAAGATTCAAGCTCTCAGCTCTCATTCCCTCAGTGGCATAATTAATTTATATATGAAATAAAAGGTTGTTAAGCAGCTGAGGTCAGGGGAATGCCACTGTGCTTCATTGAGGCTTGAGGATTAAGGAATTCTGGTTTGAAGGGAAATGCTTGAGTCAAAAGGTATGATCATAGGTGTGGCTCCAAGATTCAAGCTCTCAGCTCTCATTCCCCCAGTGGCAAATTAATTTATATATGAAATGAAAGGTTGTTAAGCACCTGAGGTCAGGGGAATGCCACTGTGCTTTAGTCAGGCTTGAGGATTAAGGAATTCTGGTTTGAAGGAAAATGCTGGAGCCAAAAGGCATGATCAGAGGTGCGGCTCCAAGATTCTATTTCTCAGCTCTCATTCCCCCAGTGGCAAAATTGATTTAAATATGAAATGAAAGGTTGTTAAGCAGCTGAGGTCAGGGGAATGCCACTGTGCTTCAGTCAGGCATGAGGATTAAGGAATTCTGGTTTGAAGGAAAATGCTGGAGCCAAAAGGTATGATCAGAGTTGCGGCTCCAAGATTCAAGCTCTCAGCTCTCATTCCCCCGGTGGCATAATTAATTTATATATGAAATAAAAGGTTGTTAAGCAGCTGAGGTCAGGGGAATGCCACTGTGCTTCATTGAGGCTTGAGGATTAAGGAATTCTGGTTTGAAGGGAAATGCTTGAGTCAAAAGGTATGATCAGAGGTGTGGCTCCAAGATTCAAGCTCTCAGCTCTCATTCCCCCAGTGGCAAATTAATTTATATATGAAATGAAAGGTTGTTAAGCACCTGAGGTCAGGGGAATGCCACTGTGCTTTAGTCAGGCTTGAGGATTAAGAAATTCTGGTTTGAAGGAAAATGCTGGAGCCAAAAGGCATGATCAGAGGTGCGGCTCCAAGATTCTATTTCTCAGCTCTCATTCCCCCAGTGGCATAATTAATTTATATATGAAATAAAAGGTTGTTAAGCAGCTGAGGTCAGGGGAATGCCACTGTGCTTCATTGAGGCTTGAGGATTAAGGAATTCTGGTTTGAAGGGAAATGCTGGAGTCAAAAGGTATGATCAGAGGTGTGGCTCCAAGATTCAAGCTCTCAGCTCTCATTCCCCCAGTGGCAAATTAATTTATATATGAAATGAAAGGTTGTTAAGCACCTAAGGTCAGGGGAATGCCACTGTGCTTTAGTCAGGCTTGAGGATTAAGGAATTCTGGTTTGAAGGAAAATGCTGGAGCCAAAAGGCATGATCAGAGGTGCGGCTCCAAGATTCTATTTCTCAGCTCTCATTCCCCCAGTGGCATAATTGATTTAAATATGAAATGAAAGGTTGTTAAGCAGCTGAGGTCAGGGGAATGCCACTGTGCTTCAGTCAGGCTTGAGGATTAAGGAATTCTGGTCTGAATGGAAATGCTGGAGTCAAAAGGTATGATCAGAGGTGCGGCTCCAAGATTCAAGCTCTCAGATCTCATTCCCCCAGTGGCATAAAAAATTTATATATGAAATGAAAGGTTGTAAAGCAGATGAGGTCATTGGAATGCCACTGTGCTCCAGAAAAGCTTGAGGATTGAGGAATTATGGTTTGAAGGAAAATGCTGGAGCCAAAGGGTATGATCAGAGGTGTGGATCCAAGATTCTAACTCTCAGCTCTCATTCCCCCAGTGGAATGTATAATTTATATATGAAATGAAACGTTTTTAAGCAGCTAAGGTCAGGGGAATGCGACTGTGCTTCATTGAGGCTTGAGGATTAAGGAATTCTGGTTTGAAGGAAAATGCTGGAGCCAAAAGGTATGATCAGAGTTGCGGCTCCAAGATTCAAGCTCTCAGCTCTCATTCCCTCAGTGGCATAATTAATTTATATATAAAATAAAAGGTTGTTAAGCAGCTGAGGTCAGGGGAATGCCACTGTGCTTCATTGAGGCTTGAGGATTAAGGAATTCTGGTTTGAAGGGAAATGCTTGAGTCAAAAGGTATGATCAGAGGTGTGGCTCCAAGATTCAAGCTCTCAGCTCTCATTCCCCCAGTGGCAAATTCATTAATATATGAAATGAAAGGTTGTTAAGCACCTGAGGTCAGGGGAATGCCACTGTGCTTCAGTCAGGCTTCAGGATTAAGGAATTCTGGTTTTAAGGGAAATGCTGGAGCCTAGAGGTATAGTCAGAGATGCGGCTATAAGATTCAAGCTCTCAGCTCTCATTCCTCAGATGGCATAATTAATTCACAAAACAAATGAATTGTTTCCAAGTAGTTGAGGTCAGGGAAAAGCCACTGTGCTTCCGTCAGGCTTGAGGATTAAGGAATTCTGGTCTGAAGGGAAATGCTGGAGTCAAAAGGTATGATCAGAGGTGTGGCTCCAAGATTCAAGCTCTCAGCTCTCATTCCCCCAGTGGAATATTTAATTTATATATAAAAAGAAAGGTTTTTAAGCAGCTAAGGTCAGGGGAATGCCACTGTGCTTCATTGAGGCTTGAGGATTAAGGAATTCTGGTTTGAAGGAAAATGCTGGAGCAAAAGGTTATGATCAGAGGTGTGGATCCAAGATTCTAAATCTCAGCTCTCATTCCCCCAGTGGAATATTTAATTTATATATTAAATGAAAGGTTTTTAATCAGCTAAGGTCAGGGGAATGCCACTGTGCTTTAGTCAGGCTCGAGGATTAAGGAATTCTGGTTTGAAGGAAAATGCTGGAGCCAAAAGGCATGATCAGAGGTGCGGCTCCAAGATTCTATTTCTCAGCTCTTATTCGCCCAGTGGCATAATTAAATTAAATATGAAATGAAAGGTTGTTAAGCAGCTGAGGTCAGGGGAATGCCACTGTGCTTCATTGAGGCTTGAAGATTAAGGAATTCTGGCTTGAAGGGAAATGCTGGAGTCAAAAGGTATGATCAGAGGTGTGGCTCCAAGATTCAAGCTCTCAGCTCTCATTCCCCCAGTGGCAAATTAATTTATATATGAAATGAAAGGTTGTTAAGCACCTAAGGTCAGGGGAATGCCACTGTGCTTTAGTCAGGCTTGAGGATTAAGGAATTCTGGTTTGAAGGAAAATGCTGGAGCCAAAAGGCATGATCAGAGGTGCGGCTCCGAGATTCTATTTCTCAGCTCTCATTCCCCCAGTGGCATAATTGATTTAAATATGAAATGAAAGGTTGTTAAGCAGCTGAGGTCAGGGGAATGCCACTGTGCTTCAGTCAGGCTTGAGGATTAAGGAATTCTGGTCTGAATGGAAATGCTGGAGTCAAAAGGTATGATCAGAGGTGCGGCTCCAAGATTCAAGCTCTCAGATCTCATTCCCTCAGTGGCATAATTAATTTATATATAAAATAAAAGGTTGTTAAGCAGCTGAGGTCAGGGGAATGCCACTGTGCTTCATTGAGGCTTGAGGATTAAGGAATTCTGGTTTGAAGGGAAATGCTTGAGTCAAAAGGTATGATCAGAGGTGCGGCTCCAAGATTCAAGCTCTCAGATCTCATTCCCCCAGTGGCATAAAAAATTTATATATGAAATGAAAGGTTGTAAAGCAGATGAGGTCATTGGAATGCCACTGTGCTTTAGTCAGGCTTGAGGATTAAGGAATTCTGGTTTGAAGGAAAATGCTGGAGCCAAAAGGCATGATCAGAGGTGCGGCTCCAAGATTCTATTTCTCAGCTCTTATTCCCCCAGTGGCATAATTGAATTAAATATGAAATGAAAGATTGTTAAGCACCTGAGGTCAGGGGAATGCCACTGTGCTTCAGTCAGGCTTCAGGATTAAGGAATTCTGGTTTTAAGGGAAATGCTGGAGCCTAGAGGTATAGTCAGAGATGCGGCTATAAGATTCAAGCTCTCAGCTCTCATCCCCCAGATGGCATAATTAATTCACAAAACAAATGAATTGTTTCCAAGTAGTTGAGGTCAGGGAAAAGCCACTGTGCTTCCGTCAGGCTTGAGGATTAAGGAATTCTGGTCTGAAGGGAAATGCTGGAGTCAAAAGGTATGATCAGAGGTGTGGCTCCAAGATTCAAGCTCTCAGCTCTCATTCCCCCAGTGGAATGTTTAATTTATATATAAAAAGAAAGGTTTTTAAGCAGCTAAGGTCAGGGGAATGCCACTGTGCTTCATTGAGGCTTGAGGATTAAGGAATTCTGGTTTGAAGGAAAATGCTGGAGCAAAAGGTTATGATCAGAGGTGTGGATCCAAGATTCTAAATCTCAGCTCTCATTCCCCCAGTGGAATATTTAATTTATATATTAAATGAAAGGTTTTTAATCAGCTAAGGTCAGGGGAATGCCACTGTGCTTTAGTCAGGCTCGAGGATTAAGGAATTCTGGTTTGAAGGAAAATGCTGGAGCCAAAAGGCATGATCAGAGGTGCGGCTCCAAGATTCTATTTCTCAGCTCTTATTCGCCCAGTGGCATAATTAAATTAAATATGAAATGAAAGGTTGTTAAGCAGCTGAGGTCAGGGGAATGCCACTGTGCTTCATTGAGGCTTGAAGATTAAGGAATTCTGGCTTGAAGGGAAATGCTGGAGTCAAAAGGTATGATCAGAGGTGTGGCTCCAAGATTCAAGCTCTCAGCTCTCATTCCCCCAGTGGCAAATTAATTTATATATGAAATGAAAGGTTGTTAAGCACCTAAGGTCAGGGGAATGCCACTGTGCTTTAGTCAGGCTTGAGGATTAAGGAATTCTGGTTTGAAGGAAAATGCTGGAGCCAAAAGGCATGATCAGAGGTGCGGCTCCGAGATTCTATTTCTCAGCTCTCATTCCCCCAGTGGCATAATTGATTTAAATATGAAATGAAAGGTTGTTAAGCAGCTGAGGTCAGGGGAATGCCACTGTGCTTCAGTCAGGCTTGAGGATTAAGGAATTCTGGTCTGAATGGAAATGCTGGAGTCAAAAGGTATGATCAGAGGTGCGGCTCCAAGATTCAAGCTCTCAGATCTCATTCCCTCAGTGGCATAATTAATTTATATATAAAATAAAAGGTTGTTAAGCAGCTGAGGTCAGGGGAATGCCACTGTGCTTCATTGAGGCTTGAGGATTAAGGAATTCTGGTTTGAAGGGAAATGCTTGAGTCAAAAGGTATGATCAGAGGTGTGGCTCCAAGATTCAAGCTCTCAGCTCTCATTCCCCCAGTGGCAAATTAATTTATATATGAAATGAAAGGTTGTAAAGCAGATGAGGTCATTGGAATGCCACTGTGCTCCAGAAAAGCTTGAGGATTGAGGAATTATGGTTTGAAGGAAAATGCTGGAGCCAAAGGGTATGATCAGAGGTGTGGATCCAAGATTCTAACTCTCAGCTCTCATTCCCCCAGTGGAATATTTAATTTATATATTAAATGAAAGGTTTTTAATCAGCTAAGGTCAGGGGAATGCCACTGTGCTTCATTGAGGCTTGATGATTAAGGAATTCTGGTTTGAAGGAAAATGCTGGAGCCAAAAGGTATGATCAGAGTTGCGGCTCTAAGATTCAAGCTCTCAGCTCTCATTCCCCCAGTGGCATAATTAATTTATATATGAAATTATAGGTTGTTAAGCAGCTGAGGTCAGGGGAATGCCACTGTGCTTCATTGAGGCTTGAGGATTAAGGAATTCTGGTTTGAAGGGAAATGCTTGAGTCAAAAGGTATGATCAGAGGTGTGGCTCCAAGAGTCAAGCTCTCAGCTCTCATTCCCCCAGTGTCAAATTAATTTATATATGAAATGAAAGGTTGTTAAGCACCTGAGGTCAGGGGAATGCCACTGTGCTTTAGTCAGGCTCGAGGATTCAGGAATTCTGGTTTGAAGGAAAATGCTGGAGCCAAAAGGCATGATCAGAGGTGCGGCTCCAAGATTCTATTTCTCAGCTCTTATTCCCCCAGTGGCATAATTAAATTAAATATGAAATGAAAGGTTGTTAAGCAGCTGAGGTCAGGGGAATGCCACTGTGCTTCATTGAGGCTTGAAGATTAAGGAATTCTGGTTTGAAGGAAAATGCTGGAGCCAAAAGGTATGATCAGAGTTGCGGCTCCAAGATTCAAGCTCTCAGCTCTCATTCCCTCAGTGGCATAATTAATTTATATATGAAATAAAAGGTTGTTAAGCAGCTGAGGTCAGGGGAATGCCACTGTGCTTCATTGAGGCTTGAGGATTAAGGAATTCTGGTTTGAAGGGAAATGCTTGAGTCAAAAGGTATGATCATAGGTGTGGCTCCAAGATTCAAGCTCTCAGCTCTCATTCCCCCAGTGGCAAATTAATTTATATATGAAATGAAAGGTTGTTAAGCACCTGAGGTCAGGGGAATGCCACTGTGCTCCAGAAAAGCTTGAGGATTGAGGAATTATGGTTTGAAGGAAAATGCTTGAGACAAAGGGTATGATCAGAGGTGTGGATCCAAGATTCTAACTCTCAGCTCTCATTCCCCCAGTGGAATATTTAATTTATATATGAAATGAAAGGTTTATATGCAGCTAAGGTCAGGGGAATGCCACTGTGCTTCATTGAGGCTTGAGGATTATGGAATTCTGGTTTGAAGGAAAATGCTGGAGCCAAAGGGTATGATCAGAGGTGTGGATCCAAGATTCTAACTCTCAGCTCTCATTCCCCCAGTGGCATAATTAATTTAAATATGAAATAAAAGGTTGTTAAGCAGCTGAGGTCAGGGGAATGCCACTGTGCTTCATTGAGGCTTGAGGATTAAGGAATTCTGGTTTGAAGGGAAATGCTGGAGTCAAAAGGTATGATCAGAGGTGTGGCTCCAAGATTCAAGCTCTCAGCTCTCATTCCCCCAGTGGCAAATTAATTTATATATGAAATGAAAGGTTGTTAAGCAGCTGAGGTCAGGGGAATGCCACTGTGCTTTAGTCAGGCTTGAGGATTAAGGAATTCTGGTTTGAAGGAAAATGCTGGAGCCAAAAGGCATGATCAGAGGTGCGGCTCCAAGATTCTATTTCTCAGCTCTCATTCCCCCAGTGGCATAATTAAATTAAATATGAAATGAAAGGTTGTTAAGCAGCTGAGGTCAGGGGAATGCCACTGTGCTTCATTGAGGCTTGAGGATTAAGGAATTCTGGTTTGAAGGGAAATGCTTGAGTCAAAAGGTATGATCAGAGGTGTGGCTCCAAGATTCAAGCTCTCAGCTCTCATTCCCCCAGTGGCAAATTAATTTATATATGAAATGAAAGGTTGTTAAGCACCTGAGGTCAGGGGAATGCCACTGTGCTTCAGTCAGGCTTCAGGATTAAGGAATTCTGGTTTGAAGGGAAATGCTGGAGCCTTGAGGTATAGTCAGAGATGCGGCTATAAGATTCAAGCTCTCAGCTCTCATCCCCCAGATGGCATAATTAATTCACAAAACAAATGAATTGTTTCCAAGTTGTTGAGGTCAGGGAAAAGCCACTGTGCTTCAGTCAGGCTTGAGGATTAAGGAATTCTGGTCTGAAGGAAAATGCTGGAGCCAAAAGGTATGATCAGAGGTGTGGCTCCAAGATTCAAGCTCTCAGCTCTCATTCCCCCAAATGCATAATTAATTTGTATATGAAATGAAAGGTTGTTAAGCAGCTGAGGTCAGGGGAAGGCCACTGTGCTTCATTGAGGCTTGAGGATTAAGGAATTCTGGTTTGAAGGAAAATGCTGGAGCCAAAGGTTATGATCAGAGTTGCGTATATTCAAAATGATAGTAAAAGACTTAGAAGAGTGTGGTTATGCTGTGCATACTAAACTTTTTAAATTAAAATGGTATGACATCCCCGAAAATAGAGAGCGTGTCATATTTTTAGGGATTCGCAAGGATATAGCCAAAGATATACGATTTAAATGGCCACAAGAATGCCAAAAAATAACCAAGACATTACGCGATGCCATAGGTGATCTTCCCTTAGAGCTTGATGAGAGGATTCAACATGTAGCTACCAATCACAAAGTAAAAATTACAGGATATTTAGGGAATCGAGAGCTTGATTGGGATAAAGTGTCCCCGACAATAACAGGGAGGGGAGGTGGTACTGGAGGCCCTGTAATAAATATACATCCAAGTGGAGAAAGAAGAATGACAGTGAGGGAATATGCAAGGATTCAAACATTTCCAGACAATTTCTTCTTTTACGGAAGTGTATCTTCAAAATACAGACAAATAGGTAATGCAGTCCCTCCTAAGTTTTCCCTTTTCCTAGCAGAGTTTATTCAATCAACTTTGGTGCATAGGGATTCATGACATTTTCCATAGGCATAAACATTTTTTTTCATGAACTAACACAGTAAATGTGAATCGCTGGGGTACCAAACGGCACCCTTGTGAATTTCCAATTATTAAAAGAAGAAAATAAAGCTAGATGTGGTATAGATGATAGCGCCTTTTTGTTTTTGACAGTGAATAGAATCCCTTTAAAAAGAAACGCCTTTGATGTAAATTATCATTTGCATGACTTTTGTACATGAAATGTTTATTTAATCAAGGCCCCTTCAGGCAGCGAAGCTGACACCGGAGGCACAGCGGAGCTGACATCCTTTAAATGAAAGTACATTCTCAATAATATATAAGCCGGTCGTAAAGTACTTTACGTCCTTCCTGAATACAAAATGTATGTATAAAAATCCCAATACTATAAGCAGGTCACCCCTTAATATATAAGGGAACATCTTCTCTTGAAGGCCTCTGCCACCGTAGGATGCCAAGGCGCATTGTGAGTATCCAAATGTAAAAAGAAGAATATCAAATATCCCAAAGCATATTTAAAGAGCTGAAAAGAAGATCAACAAGATGACTATAAGTAAAATGATTTAAGGACAAATTAATATGTACATAAAAATGGATTTTGTGGTAGACGTAAAAAGAAGTTCTGATGTATGGATAGCTAAAATGAATGTGCATGATGTTCCTTCAAAAATTGTAAGGAATACTGAAGAAGAATTGAGAAATGCTGTCAAGGACGTTCTAATGGATGTAACCGCCAAACAATATGGGAAACAACTGGAGGATTATGATGCAAAACTTCAACGAACTTGGCGTGTGAGAGTAATTGAAAAGGAACAAAAAGATGAAGACGAGTGTCCCATGTGGGATTTGTTTTCTTGAGCTATAACTTTTTTGTATATCTTTCTATAGTTTTTTGCACTGATCGCTTTTTTTTTCCATTTGATAAAACTCTTTTTATCACTATAGGTGTTTACCCACATGGCATATCTTGAATGCATCTGTCACCATAGAATGGCAAGACTCCCTTGTATAGTTTGTGACATAATCACGACTTCAAGAAATTCAACAGATCAGTAGCCTCCAACGCATTTATAGACAAATGTTATTATAAACATATTTTAAGAATGTCAAAGTTAGACAGGTTGTTGGCATCTGCCAAAATGGTAGCAGACGTACGTCATGAGACAGCAGTTGCAATATGGAGTGCAGAAAGGAAGCTAGAGAGTGCAAGTGGTGAAATCAAGAAGGACTTAATGATTGACTTGAAGTGTCTCAGAAACAAGCTCAATAGGGCTTGAACATGCTCTTAGATGCAGCATTTTCTGCGGCAAGCATTGAACATAAAATGTGAAGAGTTTAAAAAGGATAAATTGCATCAATGTTGAAGATGCCTTGGGATGTAGCAGTGGATGAAGCGTTGAAAAAACTTGAACGTAAATTATGGTATTATTTAAGTGACTATGGTGAAGAGACTATATGGAGTGAAGATGAATATTATGATGAATTGATGAATGACACCGAAGGCGCAGCAAAGCTGACAGGTTTCCCGATGAGGAGAATTTATTTGATAAGGAAAAATTTGCTCAAGATGTTGAAATAATAATCAATGACTCCGTTTTGGCAAAACTTCCCTCATATAGCAAGATAAGTGAAGTCATAAAACAGTGTGTAATAAGTCAACTCTCCTTATGTAGAGCCGAACATCTTTTAGTAACAGGGAGAGGCTTTAAAGATAACACAGCGGAGTATATTGCGGAGTATTCACTAGGATGTATCAACAATGATATTGACGTAAAAAAAGCTTTATATGAAGAGTTCAAGCAAGATTTAAGATGTGAGTTAAAAAAGGTGTGAGAGAGTATTACTCAGAGAATGGATGTGAACAAGTGATAGGTAAGAAAGTGAATAAAATTTATGACAAAGTGAAAACGTATTTAGGAGTCCTTGGAACACAAAAGACTGATGGTGAAATTGATGAGGAATCTTGTGCCAAAGACCTTGAAAGCATCATAACTGAAGGACTAGGGGGAGATAAATTGGAAACAATAAAATTGCTGAAGAATTGTATAATGTCACAAATCTTTATAAGTATGAGCGAGGGCTGCTTGTGGTATTATAGTGAAGTATCACTAGATACAATAAACACAATAATAGAATGCACAACAAAACATTTGGATAATAGTTTAAGATTAGAATTTTACAAAGAGATGCGTGATGCATCTGAGAAGATCCAAAGAGCTTGGAGGACCTGCGTGTCTAATCCTAGCTACTCTGTATGCAGAAGGAGACTCGCTTGGATGGCTCTTTATGCATGTGATTTCCAAAATTATGTACCGTCTTACAAAACTACATTCAAGCAACAGCATGCTTCAACTCGTCAGATTAATGAATGGTTTGAAAATACAATACATACTTTGGAGGAAAGAGTTATTTATAAATCTTATGAAGACTTGAGTGCTTTTAACAGTCAAGGATACCAAATTGGATTTTCAGATTACAGTCTAATTTTCACATCTCTACTTAAGAAAATTGGATATCAAGTAAAAAATGCGGAAATAAATGAAGATGATAAAGGAGGATCATGTAGAATGGAAGAAATTATACCTACTGATTACTTCACAGCATATCATGAGATGAAGTCTATCAGTCTCGAGAAGAAAGAAAAAATAGAGCAGAAAATAAACCGCCAAGAAGCATGCGCATTTGACAAAAAAGCTCTTGACAGTTGGTTTTTTAAAAATACTGTCTTAAAGAACACGTTCGTCTTAGATGATGAACACATACTACAAGCTTATAAGCAATCATCTTATAGGTTTGATAGACACGAAAGCTTTAATAAACTATTATATAGGGCAAAAACGTTTAATTGGTCATTACACAATACATTTGAGTCAGACATGTTTTTCAGTTATTATCACAACAAACGATTTGAGAATGCAATAGATAATACACTTCGAGAATTAAGATCTAAAGATCCCATCCAAGAATTGCACAAATACAAAAACAAGGTTCTTGATGAAAAGAAAGAGGCCCTTAAATTGAAAGTCGTAAGAGATATGAGGGGGATTTTAGGAATTGAGTCTACTCTTGATTACAAATCTGTTATTAAGGATGAGCAACTCTATCAATTCATTTCATACATTAAATATCATACTTTACCTTTCCTAAAATATTTGTTTCCTTCAATAAGAACGAGTGAAAGTAAATTAGATTTACAACAAGCAAAAACAACTATTAACAACATATTACTTGATTGGAATGGGCGATCACTTTCATGCATTGAAAAACCAGGTAGGAAAAATAAAAACGGTGTAAAAAAAACCATGAACTACGTGTGCAAAATAACACCAAGTGATCACTCCACAATCGAGACTGAAGTAATGTTAGCACTTATTATACATAAACAAACATCAAAGAATTGAAAGGAATAAACAACGAATTGTATTGGGGTATCTGGATCTGGACAGTTTTTGAAACTACTTATCTATCTATAGTTTTTTGCAAAATGTGTCCTCCCTAGTGCAAAAAGGAAAACAAATAAACAACGAATTGTATTGGGGAATCTGGATGTGGGCACTTTTTGAAACTACTTATCTATCTATAGTTTTTTGCAAAATGTGTCCTCCCTAGTGCAAAAAGGAAAACAAATAAACAACGAATTGTATTGGGGGAATAGATCTGGACAGTTTTTGAAACTACTTATCTATCTATAGTTTTTTGCAAAATGTGTCCTCCCTAGTGCAAAAAGGAAAACAAATAAACAACGAATTGTATTGGGGAATCTGGATGTGGACACTTTTTGAAACTACTTATCTATCTATAGTTTTTTGCAAAATGTGTCCTCCCTAGTGCAAAAAGGAAAACAAATAAACAACGAATTGTATTGGGGAATCTGGATGTGGACACTTTTTGAAACTACTTATCTATCTATAGTTTTTTGCAAAATGTGTCCTCCCTAGTGCAAAAAGGAAAACAAAAACAACGAATTGTATGAGCTAACAGCGCTCCTTGTGATATCACAATTAAAAGTAAAAGATTATCAAATAAGATTGCTAAAATTCACAGCGCCCTTGTGATATTCAAATTAATAATAGAAGTTTATCAGATGACTCTAGCGCTAACGCTCACAGCGCCCTTGTGTTTTCCAATTGATAATAGAAGATTATCAAATAATTTTAGATAGAGTTAGATAAGATGTGGGTGGAAGACCCACAACCCCCTTTTGTCACTTGGTGATTTTTGCTGATCGCGAAGCTTCCTCCGGAACACTTACATTGCCCTTGTGTTTTCCAATTGATAATAGAAGATTTTCAAATAATTCTAGATAGATTTATATAAGATGTGGTTGGAAGGCCAATGCCCTTTGAAGACTCGCAATGTTTTCTGACGCTCACAGTGCCCTTGTGAGTTTCCAATTGTTTATTAGAAGAATATCAAATTAATATGTTGGGAAGGCCAACGCCATTTGAAGACTTGTAATGTTCGTTGACGCTCGCAGCGCCCTTGTTTTTTCCAATTGATAATAGAAGATTATCAAATAAATCTGTTGGGAAGGCCAACGCCCTTTGAAGAATCGTAATGTTCGCTGACGCTCACAGCGCCCTTGTTTTTTCCAATTGTTAATAGAAGATTATCAAATAAATATAGATATAGTTATATATGATGTGGGTGGAAGACCAACACCCTTATGTCACTTGGCAAGTTTTGCTGACGCTCACATCGTCCTTGTGTTTTCCAATTGATAATAGAAGAATATCAAATAAAGCTAGATAGAGTTAGATAAGATGTGGTTGGAAGGCCAGCCCCCTCTTGTCACTTGGCGAGTGTTGCTGACACTCAACCAACTTTGTTTTTTTCAATTGTTAATAGAAGATTATCAAATAAATGTAGATACCCTTTGGATACCAATGTTTTTGCATTATCAATTGTTGAAGGGAGTATTTAATTATACATAAAATATCTATATTTATCTGATGTTGAATAAGCTTACATGTGTTAACCAAGTGTTAAATGGATATGTGGATGTCTGTCAAGCATACACCAAGTGTTAGAAGGGTTAATATAGATAATTATATAGATAAGTATAGGTACATAGGGTTGATAGACAATTATCAATCAAGACCCCATAGAGGAACGGCAAGGTGCTAATTGTCCTAGTTGTTCCTTTAGTACATAGGGAAATACAGAGCCGAATATCAATAGGCATTTTATCAATAGCCGAATAACAAAAGGAAAACTTCATGCATTATCTAGATTAATGTCTGTATTTACTATAGGAATTCTGGATAAAGATATGTGCATAAACCTGCAGGCTCTGTATTTCCCTATGTACTAAAGGAATAGTTAGAGATGCGGCTATAAGATTCAAGCACTCAGCTCTTATCCCCCCAGTGGCATAATTAATTCACAAAACAAATGAATTGTTTCCAAGCTGCTAAGGTCAGTGGAATGCCACTGTGATTCAGTCAGGCTTGAGGATTCAGGAATTCTGGTTTGAAGGGAAATGCTGGAGCCTAGAGGTATAGTCAGAGATGCGGCTATAAGATTCAAGCTCTCAACCCTCATTCCCCCAGTGGCATATTTAATTCACAAAACAAATGAATTGTTTCCAAGCAGTTGATGTCAGTGGAATGCCACTGTGCTATAGTTAGGCTTAAGGATTGAGGATTTCTGGTATGAAGGTAAATGCTGGAGCCAAAAGGTGTCATCAGAGGTGCGGCTATAAGATCCAAGCTCTTAGCTCTCATCCCCCCAGTGGCATATTTAATTTATATATAAAATGAAAGGTTTTTAAGCAGCTAAGGTCAGTGGAATGCCACTGTGATTCAGTCAGGCTTGAGGATTGAGGAATTCTGGTTTGAAGGGGAATGCTGGAGCCAAGAGGTTTGATCAGAGGTGCGGCTCCAAGATTCAAGCTCTCAGCTCTCATCCCCCAAGTGGCATAATTAATTTATTTTAAAAAATGAAAGGTTTTTAAGCAGTTGGGGTCAGGGGAATGCCACTGTGATTCAGTCAGGCCCTGAGGATTGAGGAATTCTGGTATATAGGAAAATGCTGGAGCAAAAAGGCATGATCAGAGGTGTGGCTCCAAGATTCAAGCTCTCAGCTCTCATTCCCCCGGAGGCATAATTAATTTATATATAAAATAAAAGATTTTAAGCAGCTAAGTTCAGTAGAATGCCACTGTGATTCAGTCAGGCTTGAGGATTGAGGAAATCTGGTATATAGGAAAATGTTGGAGCCAAAAGGCATGATCAGAGGTGTGGCTCCAAGATTCTAACTCTCAGCTCTCATTCCCCCAGTGGCATAATTAGTTTATATATGAAATTATAGGTTGTTAAGCAGCTGAGGTCAGTGGAATGCCACTGTGCTTCAGTCAGGCTTGAGGATTAAGGAATTCTGGTTTGAAGGGAAATGCTGGAGCCTAGAGGTATAGTCAGAGATGCGGCTATAAGATTCAAGCTCTCAGCTCTTATCCCCCTGGTGGCATAATTAATTCACAAATTAAATGAATTGTTTACAAGCAGCTGAGGTCAGTGGAATGCCACTGTGCTTCAGTCAGGCTTGAGGATTAAGGAATTCTGGTTTAAAGGGAAATGCTGGAGCCTAGAGGTATAGTCAGAGATGCGGCTATAAGATTCAAGCTCTCAGCTCTCATCCCTCCAGTGGCATTAATAGTTTAAATATGAAATGAGAGTTTGTTAAGCAGCTGAGGTCAGTGGAATGCCACTGTGCTTCAGTCAGGCTTGAGGATTAAGGAATTCTGGTTTGAAGGGAAATGCTGGAGCCTAGAGGTATAGTCAGAGATGCGGCTATAAGATTCAAGCTCTCAGCTCTCATTCCCTTAGTGGCATAATTAGTTTATATATGCAATGAGAGGTTGTTAAGCAGCTGAGGTCAGTGGAATTCCACTGTGCTTCATTGAGGCTTGAGGATTAAGGAATTCTGGTATGAAGGTAAATGCTGTAGCCAAAAGGTGTCATCAGAGGAGCGGCTATAAGATCCAAGCTCTTAGCTCTCATCCCCCCAGTGGCATATTTAATTTATATATAAAATGAAAGGTTTTTAAGCAGCGAAGGTCAGTGGAATGCCACTGTGATTCAGTCAGGCTTGAGGATTGAGGAATTCTGGTATGAAGGTAAATGCTGGAACCAAAAGGTGTCATCAGAGGTGCGGCTATAAGATTCAAGCTCTTAGCTCTCATCCCCCAGTGGTATATTTAATTTGTATATAAAATGAAAGGTTTTTAAGCAGCGAAGGTCAGTGGAATGCCACTGTGATTCAGTCAGGCTTGAGGATTGAGGAATTCTGGTTTGAAGGGGAATGCTGGAGCCTAGAGGTATAGTCAGAGATGCGGCTATAAGATTCAAGCTCTCAGCTCTCATCCCTCCAGTGGCATATTTAATTCACAAAACAAATGAATTGTTTCCAAGCAGCTGAGGTCAATGGAATGCCACTGTGCTTCAGTCAGGCTTGAGGATTAAGGAATTCTGGTTTGAAGGGAAATTCTGGAGCATAGAGGTATAGTCAGAGATGCGGCTATAAGATTCAAGCTCTCAGCTCTTATCCCCCCAGTGGCATAATTAATTCACAAAACAAATGAATTTTTTACAAGCAGCTGAGGTCAGTGGAATGCCACTGTGCTTCAGTCAGGCTTGAGGATTAAGGAATTCTGGTTTGAAGGGAAATGCTGGAGCCTAGAGGTATAGTCAGAGATGCGGCTATAAGATTCAAGCTCTCAGCTCTCATCCCTCCGGTGGCATAAATAGTTTAAATATGAAATGAGAGTTTGTTAAGCGGCTGAGGTCAGTGGAATGCCACTGTGATTCAGTCAGGCTTGAGGATTCAGGAATTCTGGTTTGAAGGGAAATGCTGGAGCCTAGAGGTATAGTCAGAGATGCGGCTATAAGATTCAAGCTCTCAGCTCTCATTCCCTTAGTGGCATAATTAGTTTATATATGCAATGAGAGGTTGTTAAGCAGCTGAGGTCAGTGGAATTCCACTGTGCTTCATTGAGGCTTGAGGATTAAGGAATTCTGGTATGAAGGTAAATGCTGTAGCCAAAAGGTGTCATCAGAGGAGCGGCTATAAGATCCAAGCTCTTAGCTCTCATCCCCCCAGTGGCATATTTAATTTATATATAAAATGAAAGGTTTTTAAGCAGCGAAGGTCAGTGGAATGCAACTGTGATTCAGTCAGGCTTGAGGATTGAGGAATTCTGGTATGAAGGTAAATGCTGAAGCCAAAAGGTGTCATCAGAGGTGCGGCTATAAGATTCAAGCTCTTAGCTCTCATCCCCCCAGTGGTATATTTATTTTATATATAAAATGAAAGGTTTTTAAGCAGCGAAGGTCAGTGGAATGCCACTGTGATTCAGTCAGGCTTGAGGATTGAGGAATTCTGGTTTGAAGGGGAATGCTGGAGCCTAGAGGTATAGTCAGAGATGCGGCTATAAGATTCAAGCTCTCAGCTCTCATCCCTCCAGTGGCATATTTAATTCACAAAACAAATGAATTGTTTCCAAGCAGCTGAGGTCAATGGAATGCCACTGTGCTTCAGTCAGGCTTGAGGATTAAGGAATTCTGGTTTGAAGGGAAATTCTGGAGCATAGAGGTATAGTCAGAGATGCGGCTATAAGATTCAAGCTCTCAGCTCTTATCCCCCCAGTGGCATAATTAATTCACAAAACAAATGAATTTTTTACAAGCAGCTGAGGTCAGTGGAATGCCACTGTGCTTCAGTCAGGCTTGAGGATTAAGGAATTCTGGTTTGAAGGGAAATGCTGGAGCCTAGAGGTATAGTCAGAGATGCGGCTATAAGATTCAAGCTCTCAGCTCTCATCCCTCCGGTGGCATAAATAGTTTAAATATGAAATGAGAGTTTGTTTAGCGGCTTAGCTCAGTGGAATGCCACTGTGATTCAGTCAGGCTTGAGGATTAAGGAATTCTGGTTTGAAGGGAAATGCTGGAGCCTAGAGGTATAGTCACAGATGCGGCTATAAGATTCAAGCTCTCAGCTCTCATTCCCTTAGTGGCATAATTAGTTTATATATGCAATGAGAGGTTGTTAAGCAGCTGAGGTCAGTGGAATGCCACTGTGCTTCAGTCAGGCTTGAGGATTGAGGAATTCTGTTATGAAGGTAAATGCTGTAGCCAAAAGGTGTCATCAGAGGAGCGGCTATAAGATCCAAGCTCTTAGCTCTCATCCCCCCAGTGGCATATTTAATTTATATATAAAATGAAAGGTTTTTAAGCAGCGAAGGTCAGTGGAATGCAACTGTGATTCAGTCAGGCTTGAGGATTGAGGAATTCTGGTATGAAGGTAAATGCTGGAGCCAAAAGGTGTCATCAGAGGTGCGGCTATAAGATTCAAGCTCTTAGCTCTCATCCCCCCAGTGGTATATTTATTTTATATATAAAATGAAAGGTTTTTAAGCAGCGAAGGTCAGTGGAATGCCACTGTGATTCAGTCAGGCTTGAGGATTGAGGAATTCTGGTTTGAAGGGGAATGCTGGAGCCTAGAGGTATAGTCAGAGATGCGGCTATAAGATTCAAGCTCTCAGCTCTCATCCCTCCAGTGGCATATTTAATTCACAAAACAAATGAATTGTTTCCAAGCAGCTGAGGTCAATGGAATGCCACTGTGCTTCAGTCAGGCTTGAGGATTAAGGAATTCTGGTTTGAAGGGAAATTCTGGAGCATAGAGGTATAGTCAGAGATGCGGCTATAAGATTCAAGCTCTCAGCTCTTATCCCCCCAGTGGCATAATTAATTCACAAAACAAATGAATTTTTTACAAGCAGCTGAGGTCAGTGGAATGCCACTGTGCTTCAGTCAGGCTTGAGGATTAAGGAATTCTGGTTTGAAGGGAAATGCTGGAGCCTAGAGGTATAGTCAGAGATGCGGCTATAAGATTCAAGCTCTCAGCTCTCATCCCTCCGGTGGCATAAATAGTTTAAATATGAAATGAGAGTTTGTTTAGCGGCTTAGGTCAGTGGAATGCCACTGTGATTCAGTCAGGCTTGAGGATTGAGGAATTCTGGTTTGAAGGGAAATGCTGGAGCCTAGAGGTATAGTCACAGATGCGGCTATAAGATTCAAGCTCTCAGCTCTCATTCCCTTAGTGGCATAATTAGTTTATATATGCAATGAGAGGTTGTTAAGCAGCTGAGGTCAGTGGAATGCCACTGTGCTTCAGTCAGGCTTGAGGATTGAGGAATTCTGTTATGAAGGTAAATGCTGTAGCCAAAAGGTGTCATCAGAGGAGCGGCTATAAGATCCAAGCTCTTAGCTCTCATCCCCCCAGTGGCATATTTAATTCATATATAAAATGAAAGGTTTTTAAGCAGCGAAGGTCAGTGGAATGCAACTGTGATTCAGTCAGGCTTGAGGATTGAGGAATTCTGGTATGAAGGTAAATGCTGGAGCCAAAAGGAGTCATCAGAGGTGCGGCTATAAGATGCAAGCTCTTAGCTCTCATCCCCCCAGTGGCATATTTAATTTATATATAAAATGAAAGGTTTTTAAGCAGCGAAGGTCAGTGGAATGCCACTGTGATTCAGTCAGGCTTGAGGATTGAGGAATTCTGGTTTGAAGGGGAATGCTGGAGCCTAGAGGTATAGTCAGAGATGCGGCTATAAGATTCAAGCTCTCAGCTCTCATCCCTCCAGTGGCATATTTAATTCACAAAACAAATGAAATGTTTCCAAGCAGCTGAGGTCAATGGAATGCCACTGTGCTTCAGTCAGGCTTGAGGATTAAGGAATTCTGGTTTGAAGGGAAATTCTGGAGCCTAGAGATATAGTCAGAGATGCGGCTATAAGATCCAAGCTCTTAGCTCTCATCCCCCCAGTGGCATATTTAATTTATATATAAAATGAAAGGTTTTTAAGCAGCTAAGGTCAGTGGAATGCCACTGTGATTCAGTCAGGCTTGAGGATTGAGGAATTCTGGTTTGAAGGGGAATGCTGGAGCCAAGAGGTTTGATCAGAGGTGCGGCTCCAAGATCCAAGCTCTCAGCTCTCATCCCCCAAGTGGCATAATTAATTTATTTTAAAAAATGAAAGGTTTTTCAGCAGTTGGGGTCAGGGGAATGCCACTGTGATTCAGTCAGGCCCTGAGGATTGAGGAATTCTGGTATATAGGAAATTGCTGGAGCAAAAAGGAATGATCAGAGGTGTGGCTCCAAGATTCAAGCTCTCAGCTCTCATTCCCCCGGAGGCATAATTAATTTATATATAAAATAAAAGATTTTAAGCAGCTAAGTTCAGTAGAATGCCACTGTGATTCAGTCAGGCTTGAGGATTGAGGAAATCTGGTATATAGGAAAATGTTGGAGCCAAAAGGCATGATCAGAGGTGTGGCTCCAAGATTCTAACTCTCAGCTCTCATTCCCCCAGTGGCATAATTAGTTTATATATGAAATGAGAGGTTGTTAAGCAGCTGAGGTCAGTGGAATGCCACTGTGCTTCAGTCAGGCTTGAGGATTAAGGAATCCTGGTTTGAAGGGAAATGCTGGAGCCTAGAGGTATAGTCAGAGATGCGGCTATAAGATTCAAGCTCTCAGCTCTTATCCCCCTGGTGGCATAATTAATTCACAAATTAAATGAATTGTTTACAAGAAGCTGAGGTCAGTGGAATGCCACTGTGCTTCAGTCAGGCTTGAGGATAAAGGAATTCTGGTTTAAAGGGAAAAGCTGGAGCCTAGAGGTATAGTCAGAGATGCGGCTATAAGATTCAAGCTCTCAGCTCTCATCCCTCCAGTGGCATTAATAGTTTAAATATGAAATGAGAGTTTGTTAAGCAGCTGAGGTCAGTGGAATGCCACTGTGATTCAGTCAGGCTTGAGGATTAAGGAATTATGGTTTGAAGGGAAATGCTTGAGCCTAGAGGTATAGTCAGAGATGCGGCTATAAGATTCAAGCTCTCAGCTCTCATTCCCTTAGTGGCATAATTAGTTTATATATGCAATGAGAGGTTGTTAAGCAGCTGAGGTCAGTGGAATTCCACTGTGCTTCATTGAGGCTTGAGGATTAAGGAATTCTGGTATGAAGGTAAATGCTGTAGCCAAAAGGTGTCATCAGAGGAGCGGCTATAAGATCCAAGCTCTTAGCTCTCATCCCCCCAGTGGCATATTTAATCTATATATAAAATGAAAGGTTTTTATTAGCGAAGGTCAGTGGAATGCAACTGTGATTCAGTCAGGCTTGAGGATTGAGGAATTCTGGTATGAAGGTGAATGCTGGAGCCAAAAGGAGTCATCAGAGGTGCGGCTATAAGATGCAAGCTCTTAGCTCTCATCCCCCCAGTGGCATATTTAATTTATATATAAAATGAAAGGTTTTTAAGCAGCGAAGGTCAGTGGAATGCCACTGTGATTCAGTCAGGCTTGAGGATTGAGGAATTCTGGTTTTAAGGGGAATGCTGGAGCCTAGAGGTATAGTCAGAGATGCGGCTATAAGATTCAAGCTCTCAGCTCTCATCCCTCCAATGGCATATTTAATTCACAAAACAAATGAATTGTTTCCAAGCAGCTGAGGTCAATGGAATGCCACTGTGCTTCAGTCAGGCTTGAGGATTAAGGAATTCTGGTTTGAAGGGAAATTCTGGAGCCTAGAGATATAGTCAGAGATGCGGCTATAAGATTCAAGCTCTCAGCTCTTATCCCCCCAGTGGCATAATTAATTCACAAAACAAATGAATTTTTTACAAGCAGCTGAGGTCAGTGGAATGCCACTGTGCTTCAGTCAGGCTTGAGGATTAAGGAATTCTGGTTTGAAGGGAAATGCTGGAGCCTAGAGGTATAGTCAGAGATGCGGCTATAAGATTCAAGCTCTCAGCTCTCATCCCTCCGGTGGCATAAATAGTTTAAATATGAAATGAGAGTTTGTTAAGCGGCTGAGGTCAGTGGAATGCCACTGTGATTCAGTCAGGCTTGAGGATTCAGGAATTCTGGTTTGAAGGGAAATGCTGGAGCCTAGAGGTATAGTCAGAGATGCGGCTATAAGATTCAAGCTCTCAGCTCTCATTCCCTTAGTGGCATAATTAGTTTATATATGCAATGAGAGGTTGTTAAGCAGCTGAGGTCAGTGGAATTCCACTGTGCTTCATTGAGGCTTGAGGATTAAGGAATTCTGGTATGAAGGTAAATGCTGGAGCCAAAAGGAGTCATCAGAGGTGCGGCTATAAGATGCAAGCTCTTAGCTCTCATCCCCCCAGTGGCATATTTAATTTATATATAAAATGAAAGGTTTTTAAGCAGCGAAGGTCAGTGGAATGCCACTGTGATTCAGTCAGGCTTGAGGATTGAGGAATTCTGGTTTGAAGGGGAATGCTGGAGCCTAGAGGTATAGTCAGAGATGCGGCTATAAGATTCAAGCTCTCAGCTCTCATCCCTCCAGTGGCATATTTAATTCACAAAACAAATGAATTGTTTCCAAGCAGCTGAGGTCAGTGGAATGCCACTGTGCTTCAGTCAGGCTTGAGGATTAAGGAATTCTGGTTTGAAGGGAAATGCTGGAGCCTGGAGGTATAGTCAGAAATGCGGCTATAAGATTCAAGCTCTCAGCTCTCATCCCCCAAGTGGCATAATTCATTTATTTATAAAATGTAAGTTTTTTAAGCAATTGGGGTCAGGGGAATGCCACTGTGATTCAGTCAGGCCCTGAGGATTGAGGAATTCTGGAATATAGGAAAATGCTGGAGCAAAAAGGCATGATCAGAGGTGTGGCTCCAAGATTCAAGCTCTCAGCTCTCATTCCCCCAGTGGCATAATTAATTTATATATAAAAAAAGGTTTTTAAGCAGCTAAATTCAGAAGAATGCCACTGTGATTCAGTTAGGCTTGAGGATTGAGGAAATCTGGTATATAGGAAAATGCTGGAGCCAAAAGGTATGATCAGAGGTGTGGCTCCAAGATTCTAACTCTCAGCTCTCATTACCCCAGTGGCATAATTAGTTTATATATGAAATGAGAGGTTGTTAAGCAGCTGAGGGCAGTGGAAAGCCACTGTGCTTCAGTCAGGCTTGAGGATTAAGGAATTCTGGTTTGAAGGGAAATGCTGGAGCCTAGAGGTATAGTCAGAGATGCGGCTATAAGATTCAAGCTCTCAGCTCTCATTCCCTTAGTGGCATAATTAGTTTATATATGCAATGAGAGGTTGTTAAGCAGCTGAGGTCAGTGGAATGCCACTGTGCTTCAGTCAGGCTTGAGGATTGAGGAATTCTGTTATGAAGGTAAATGCTGTAGCCAAAAGGTGTCATCAGAGGAGCGGCTATAAGATCCAAGCTCTTAGCTCTCATCCCCCCAGTGGCATATTTAATTTATATATAAAATGAAAGGTTTTTAAGCAGCGAAGGTCAGTGGAATGCAACTGTGATTCAGTCAGGCTTGAGGATTGAGGAATTCTGGTATGAAGGTAAATGCTGGAGCCAAAAGGAGTCATCAGAGGTGCGGCTATAAGATTCAAGCTCTTAGCTCTCATCCCCCCAGTGGCATATTTAATTTATATATAAAATGAAAGGTTTTTAAGCAGCGAAGGTCAGTGGAATGCCACTGTGATTCAGTCAGGCTTGAGGATTGAGGAATTCTGGTTTGAAGGGGAATGCTGGAGCCTAGAGGTATAGTCAGAGATGCGGCTATAAGATTCAAGCTCTCAGCTCTCATCCCTCCAGTGGCATATTTAATTCACAAAACAAATGAATTGTTTCCAAGCAGCTGAGGTCAATGGAATGCCACTGTGCTTCAGTCAGGCTTGAGGATTAAGGAATTCTGGTTTGAAGGGAAATTCTGGAGCCTAGAGATATAGTCAGAGATGCGGCTATAAGATTCAAGCTCTTAGCTCTTATCCCCCCAGTGGCATAATTAATTCACAAAACAAATGAATTGTTTCCAAGCAGCTGAGGTCAGTGGAATGCCACTGTGCTTCAGTCAGGCTTGAGGATTAAGGAATTCTGGTTTGAAGGGAAATGCTGGAGCCTAGAGGTATAGTCAGAGATGCGGCTATAAGATTCAAGCTCTCAGCTCTCATCCCCCAAGTGGCATAATTAATTTATTTATAAAATGAAAGTTTTTTAAGCAGTTGGGGTCAGGGGAATGCCACTGTGATTCAGTCAGGCCCTGAGGATTGAGGAATTCTGGAATATAGGAAAATGCTGGAGCAAAAAGGCATGATCAGAGGTGTGGCTCCAAGATTCAAGCTCTCAGCTCTCATCCCCCCAGTGGCATATTTAATGTATATATAAAAAAAGGTTTTTAAGCAGCTAAGTTCAGTAGAATGCCACTGTGATTCAGTTAGGCTTGAGGATTGAGGAAATCTGGTATATAGGAAAATGCTGGAGCCAAAAGGTGTCATCAGAGGTGCGGCTATAAGATCCAAGCTCTTAGCTCTCATCCCCCCAGTGGCATATTTAATTTATATATCAAATGAAAGGTTTTTAAGCAGCTAAGGGCAGTGGAATGCCACTGTGATTCAGTCAGGCTTGAGGATTGAGAAATTCTGGTTTGAAGGGGAATGCTGGAGCCAAGAGGTTTGATCAGAGGTGCGGCTCCAAGATTCAAGCTCTCAGCTCTCATCCCCCAAGTGGCATAATTAATTTATTTATAAAATGAAAGGGTTTTAAGCAGTTGGGGTCAGGGGAATGCCACTGTGATTCAGTCAGGCCCAGAGGATTGAGGAATTCTGGAATATAGGAAAATGCTGGAGCAAAAAGGCATGATCAGGGGTGTGGCTCCAAGATTCAAGCTCTCAGCTCTCATTCCCCCAGTGGCATAATTAATATATATATAAAAAAGGTTTTTAAGCAGCTAAATTCAGTAGAATGCCACTGTGATTCAGTTAGGCTTGAGGATTGAGGAAATCTGGTATATAGGAAAATGCTGGAGCCAAAAGGTATGATCAGAGGTGTGGCTCCAAGATTCTAACTCTCAGCTCTCATTCCCCCAGTGGCATAATTAGTTTATATATGAAATGAGAGGTTGTTAAGCAGCTGAGGGCAGTGGAAAGCCACTGTGCTTCAGTCAGGCTAGAGGATTAAGGAATTCTGGTTTGAAGGGAAATGCTGGAGCCTAGAGGTATAGTCAGAGATGCGGCTATAAGATTCAAGCTCTCAGCCCTCATTCCCCCAGTGGCATATTTAATTCACAAAACAAATGAATTGTTTCCAAGCAGTTGATGTCAGTGGAATGCCACTGTGCTATAGTTAGGCTTAAGGATTGTGGATTTCTGGTATGAAGGTAAATGCTGGAGCCAAAAGGTGTCATCAGAGGTGCGGCTATAAGATCCAAGCTCTCAGCTCTCATCCCTCCAGTGGCATATTTAATTTATATATATAACGAAAGGTTTTTAAGCTGCTAAGGTCAGTGGAATGCCACTGTGATTCAGTCAGGCTTGAGGATTAAGGAATTCTGGTTTGAAGGGAAATGCTGGAGCCTAGAGGTATAGTCAGAGATGCGGCTATAAGATTCAAGCTCTCAGCTCTCATCCCCCAAGTGGCATAAATAATTTATTTTAAAAATGAAAGGTTTTTAAGCAGTTTGGGTTAGGGGAATGCCACTGTGATTCAGTCAGGCCCTGAGGATTGAGGAATTCTGGTATATAGGAAAATGCTAAAGCAAAAAGGCATGATCAGAGGTGTGGCTCCAAGATTCAAGCTCTCAGCTCTCATTCCCCCAGAGGCATAATTAATTTATATATAAAATAAAGAGTTTTTAAGCAGCTAAGTTCAGTAGAATGCCACTGTGATTCAGTCAGGCTTGAGGATTGAGGAAATCTGGTATGTAGGAAAATGCTGGAGCCAAAAGGCATGATCAGAGGTGTGGCTCCAAGATTCTAACTCTCAGCTCTCATTCCCCCAGTGGCATAATTAGTTTATATATGAAATGAGAGGTTGCTAAGCAGCTGAGGTCAGCGGAATGCCACTGTGCTTCAGTCAGGTTTGAGGATTAAGGAATCTGGTTTGAAGGGAAATGCTGGAGCCTAGAGGTATAGTCAGAGATGCGGCTATAAGATTCAAGCTCTCAGCTCTTATCCCCCCAGTGGCATAATTAATTCACAAACGAAATGAATTGTTTCCAAGCAGCTGAGGTCAGTGGAATGCCACTGTGCTTCAGTCAGGCTTGAGGATTAAGGAATTCTGGTTTGAAGGGAAATGCTGGAGCCTAGAGGTATAGTCAGAGATGCGGCTATAAGATTCAAGCTCTCAGCTCTCATTCCCTTAGTGGCATAATTAGTTTTTATATGCAATGAGAGGTTGTTAAGCAGCTGAGGTCAGTGGAATGCCACTGTGCTTCAGTCAGGCTTCAGGATTGAGGAATTCTGGTTTGAAGGGGAATGCTGGAGCCAAGAGGTTTGATCAGAGGTGCGGCTCCAAGATTCAAGCTCTCAGCTCTCATTCCCCCAGTGGCATAATTAATTTAAATATAAACAAAAGGTGTTTAAGCAGCTAAGTTCAGTAGAATGCCACTGTGATTCAGTCAGGCTTGAGGATTGAGGAAATCTGGTTTGAAGGGAAATGCTGGAGCCTAGAGGTATAGTCAGAGATGCGGCTATAAGATTCAAGCTCTCAGCCCTCATTCCCCCAGTGGCATATTTAATTCACAAAACAAATGAATTGTTTCCAAGCAGTTGATGTCAGTGGAATGCCACTGTGCTATAGTTAGGCTTAAGGATTGTGGATTTCTGGTATGAAGGTAAATGCTGGAGCCAAAAGGTGTCATCAGAGGTGCGGCTCTAAGATCCAAGCTCTCAGCTCTCATCCCTCCAGTGGCATATTTAATTTATATATAGAACGAAAGGTTTTTAAGCAGCTGAGGTCAGTGGAATGCCACTGTGATTCAGTCAGGCTTGAGGATTAAGGAATTCTGGTTTGAAGGGAAATGCTGGAGCCTAGAGGTATAGTAAGAGATGCAGCTATAAGATTCAAGCTCTCAGCTCTCATTCCCTTAGTGGCATAATTAGTTTATATATGCAATGAGAGGTTGTTAAGCAGCTGAGGTCAGTGGAATGCCACTGTGCTTCAGTCAGGCTTGAGGATTGAGGAATTCTGGTATAAAGGTAAATGCTGTAGCCAAAAGGTGTCATCATAGGAGCGGCTATAAGATCCAAGCTCTTAGCTCTCATCCCCCCAGTGGCATATTTAATTTATATATAAAATGAAAGGTTTGTAAGCAGTGAAGGTCAGTGGAATGCCACTGTGATTCAGGGTGGCTTGAGGATTGAGGAATTCTGGTATGAAGGTAAATGCTGGAGCCAAAAGGTGTCATCAGAGGTGCGGCTATAAGATTCAAGCTCTTAGCTCTCATCCCCCCAGTGGCATATTTAATTGATTTATAAAATGAAAGTTTTTTAAGCAGCGAAGGTCAGTGGAATGCCACTGTGATTCAGTCAGGCTTGAGGATTGAGGAATTCTGGTTTGAAGGGGAATGCTGGAGCCTAGAGGTATAGTCAGAGATGCGGCTATAAGATTCAAGCTCTCAGCTCTCATCCCTCCAGTTGTATATTTAATTCACAAAACAAATGAATTGTTTCCAAGCAGCTGAGGTCAATGGAATGCCACCGTGTTTCAGTCAGGCTTGAGGATTGAGGAAATCTGGTATATAGGAAAATGCTGGAGCCTAGAGATATAGTCAGAGATGCGTCTATAAGATTCAAGCTCTCAGCTCTTATCCCCCCAGTGGCATAATTAATTCACAAAACAAATGAATTGTTTCCAAGCAGCTGAGGTCAGTGGAATGCCACTGTGCTTCAGTCAGGCTTGAGGATTAAGGAATTCTGGTTTGAAGGGAAATGCTGGAGCCTAGAGGTATAGTCTGAGATGCGGCTATAAGATTCAAGCTCTCAGCCCTCATTCCCCCAGTGGCATATTTAATTCACAAAACGAAGGCATTGTTTCCAAGCAGTTGATGTCAGTGGAATGCCACTGTGCTATAGTTAGGCTTAAGAATTGAGGATTTCTGGTATGAAGGTAAATGCTGGAGCCAAAAGGTGTCATCAGAGGTGCGGCTATAAGATCCAAGCTCTTAGCTCTCATCCCCCCAGTGGCATATTTAATTTATATATAAAATAAAAGGTTTTTAAGCAGCTAAGGTCAGTGGAATGCCACTGTGATTCAGTCAGGCTTGAAGATTGAGTAATTCTGGTTTGAAGGGGAATGCTGGAGCCAAGAGGTTTGATCAGAGGTGCGGCTCCAAGATTCAAGCTCTCAGCTCTCATCCCCCAAGTGGCATAATTAATTTATTTATAAAATGAAAGTGTTTTAAGCAGTTGGGGTCAGGGGAATGCCACTGTGATTCAGTCAGGCCCTGAGGATTGAGGAATTCTGGAATATAGGAAAATGCTGGAGCAAAAAGGCATGATCAGAGGTGTGGCTCCAAGATTCAAGCTCTCAGCTCTCATCCCCCCAGTGGCATATTTAATTTATATATAAAAAAAGGTTTTTAAGCAGCTAAGTTCAGTAGAATGCCACTGTAATTCAGATAGGCTTGAGGATTGAGGAAATCTGGTATATAGGAAAATGCTGGAGCCAAAAGGTGTCATCAGAGGTGCGGCTATAAGATCCAAGCTCTTAGCTCTCATCCCCCCAGTGGCATATTTAATTTATATATAAAATGAAAGGTTTTTAACCAGCTAAGGTCAGTGGAATGCCACTGTGATTCAGTCAGGCTTGAGGATTGAGAAATTCTGGTTTGAAGGGGAATGCTGGAGCCAAGAGGTTTCATCAGAGGTGCGGCTCCAAGATTCAAGCTCTCAGCTCTCATCCCCCAAGTGGCATATTTAGTTTATATATGAAATGAGAGGTTGTTAAGCAGCTGAGGTCAGCGGAATGCCACTGTGCTTCAGTCAGGTTTGAGGATTAAGGAATTCTGGTTTGAAGGGAAATGCTGGAGCCTAGAGGTATAGTCAGAGATGCGGCTATAAGATTCAAGCTCTCAGCTCTTATCCCCCCAGTGGCATAATTAATTCACAAAACATATGAATTGTTTCCAAGCAGCTGAGGTCAGTGGAATGCCACTGTGCTTCAGTCAGGCTTGAGGATTAAGGAATTCTGGTTTGAAGGGAAATGCTGGAGCCTAGAGGTATAGTCAGAGATGCGGCTATAAGATTCAAGCTCTCAGCTCTCATCCCCCAAGTGGCATAATTAATTTATTTATAAAATGAAAGTGTTTTAAGCAGTTGGGGTCAGGGGAATGCCACTGTGATTCAGTCAGGCCCTGAGGATTGAGGAATTCTGGAATATAGGAAAATGCTGGAGCAAAAAGGCATGATCAGAGGTGTGGCTCCAAGATTCAAGCTCTCAGCTCTCATCCCCCCAGTGGCATATTTAATTTATATATAAAAAAAGGTTTTTAAGCAGCTAAGTTCAGTAGAATGCCACTGTAATTCAGATAGGCTTGAGGATTGAGGAAATCTGGTATATAGGAAAATGCTGGAGCCAAAAGGTGTCATCAGAGGTGCGGCTATAAGATCCAAGCTCTTAGCTCTCATCCCCCCAGTGGCATATTTAATTTATATATAAAATGAAAGGTTTTTAAGCAGCTAAGGGCAGTGGAATGCCACTGTGATTCAGTCAGGCTTGAGGATTGAGAAATTCTGGTTTGAAGGGGAATGCTGGAGCCAAGAGGTTTGATCAGAGGTGCGGCTCCAAGATTCAAGCTCTCAGCTCTCATCCCCCAAGTGGCATAATTAATTTATTTATAAAATGAAAGGGTTTTAAGCAGTTGGGGTCAGGGGAATGCCACTGTGATTCAGTCAGGCCCAGAGGATTGAGGAATTCTGGAATATAGGAAAATGCTGGAGCAAAAAGGCATGATCAGAGGTGTGGCTCCAAGATTCAAGCTCTCAGCTCTCATTCCCCCAGTGGCATAATTAATTTATATATAAAAAAAGGTTTTTAAGCAGCTAAATTCAGTAGAATGCCACTGTGATTCAGTTAGGCTTGAGGATTGAGGAAATCTGGTATATAGGAAAATGCTGGAGCCAAAAGGTATGATCAGAGGTGTGGCTCCAAGATTCTAACTCTCAGCTCTCATTCCCCCAGTGGCATAATTAGTTTATATATGAAATAAGAGGTTGTTAAGCAGCTGAGGGCAGTGGAAAGCCACTGTGCTTCAGTCAGGCTTGAGGATTAAGGAATTCTGGTTTGAAGGGAAATGCTGGAGCCTAGAGGTATAGTCAGAGATGCGGCTATAAGATTCAAGCTCTCAGCCCTCATTCCCCCAGTGGCATATTTAATTCACAAAACAAATGAATTGTTTCCAAGCAGTTGATGTCAGTGGAATGCCACTGTGCTATAGTTAGGCTTAAGGATTGTGGATTTCTGGTATGAAGGTAAATGCTGGAGCCAAAAGGTGTCATCAGAGGTGCAGCTATAAGATCCAAGCTTTCAGCTCTCATCCCTCCAGTGGCATATTTAATTTATATATATAACGAAAGGTTTTTAAGCTGCTAAGGTCAGGGGAATGCCACTGTGATTCAGTCAGGCTTGAGGATTAAGGAATTCTGGTTTGAAGGGAAATGCTGGAGCCTAGAGGTATAGTCAGAGATGCGGCTCCAAGATTCAAGCTCTCAGCTCTCATCCCCCAAGTGGCATAATTAATTTATTTTAAAAAATGAAAGGTTTTTAAGCAGTTTGGGTTAGGGGAATGCCACTGTGATTCAGTCAGGCCCTGAGGATTGAGGAATTCTGGTATATAGGAAAATGCTGGAGCAAAAAGGCATGATCAGAGGTGTGGCTCCAAGATTCAAGCTCTCAGCTCTCATTCCCCCAGAGGCATAATTAATTTATATATAAAATAAAGAGTTTTTAAGCAGCTAAGTTCAGTAGAATGCCACTGTGATTCAGTCAGGCTTGAGGATTGAGGAAATCTGGTATATAGGAAAATGCTGGAGCCAAAAGGCATGATCAGAGGTGTGGCTCCAAGATTCTAACTCTCAGCTCTCATTCCCCCAGTGGCATAATTAGTTTCTATATGAAATAAGAGGTTGTTAAGCAGCTGAGGGCAGTGGAAAGCCACTGTGCTTCAGTCAGGCTTGAGGATTAAGGAATTCTGGTTTGAAGGGAAATGCTGGAGCCTAGAGGTATAGTCAGAGATGCGGCTATAAGATTCAAGCTCTCAGCTCTTATCCCCCCAGTGGCATAATTAATTCACAAAAGAAATGAATTGTTTCCAAGCAGCTGAGGTCAGTGGAATGCCACTGTGCTTCAGTCAGGCTTGAGGATTAAGGAATTCTGGTTTGAAGGGAAATGCTGGAGCCTAGAGGTATAGTCAGAGATGCGGCTATAAGATTCAAGCTCTCAGCTCTCATCCCTCCGGGGGCATAAATAGTTTAAATATGAAATGAGAGGTTGTTAAGCAGCTGAGGTCAGTGGAATGCCACTGTGATTCAGTCAGGCTTGAGGATTAAGGATTTCTGGTTTGAATGGAAATGCTGGAGCCTAGAGGTATAGTCAGAGATGCGGCTATAAGATTCAAGCTCTTAGCTCTCATCCCCCCAGTGGCATATTTTATTTATATGTAAAATGAAAGGTTTTTAAGCAGCGAAGGTCAGTAAAATGCAACTGTGATTCAGTCAGGCTTGAGGATTGAGGAATTCTGGTATGAAGGTAAATGCTGGAGCCAAAAGGTGTCATCAGAGGTGCGGCTATAAGATTCAAGCTCTTAGCTCTCATCCCCCCAGTGGCATATTTAATTTATATATAAAATGAAAGGTTTTTAAGCAGCGAAGGTCAGTGGAATGCCACTCTGATTCAGTCAGGCTTGAGGATTGAGGAATTCTGGTTTGAAGGGGAATGCTGGAGCCTAGAGGTATAGTCAGAGATGCGGCTATAAGATTCAAGCTCTCAGCTCTCATCCCTCCAGTGGCATAAATAGTTTAAATATGAAATGAGAGTTTGTTAAGCAGCTGAGGTCAGTGGAATGCCACTGTGATTCAGTCAGGCTTGAGGATTAAGGAATTATGGTTTGAAGGGAAATGCTGGAGCCTAGAGGTATAGTCAGAGATGCGGCTATAAGATTCAAGCTCTCAGCTCTCATTCCCTTAGTGGCATAATTAGTTTTTATATTCAATGAGAGGTTGTTAAGCAGCTGAGGTCAGCGGAATGCCACTGTGCTTCAGTCAGGCTTGAGGATTGAGGAATTCTGGTTTGAAGGGGAATGCTGGAGCCAAGAGTTTTGATCAGAGGTGCGGCTCCAAGATTCAAGCTCTCAGCTCTCATTCCCCCAGTGGCATAATTAATGTAAATATAAACAAAAGGTGTTTAAGCAGCTAAGTTCAGTAGAATGCCACTGTGATTCAGTCAGGCTTGAGGATTGAGGAAATCTGGTTTGAAGGGAAATGCTGGAGCCTAGAGGTATAGTCAGAGATGCGGCTATAAGATTCAAGCTCTCAGCTCTTATCCCCCCAGTGGCATAATTAATTCACAAAAGAAATGAATTGTTTCCAAGCAGCTGAGGTCAGTGGAATGCCACTGTGCTTCAGTCAGGCTTGAGGATTAAGGAATTCTGGTTTGAAGGGAAATGCTGGAGCCTAGAGGTATAGTCAGAGATGCGGCTATAAGATTCAAGCTCTCAGCTCTTATCCCCCCAGTGGCATAATTAATTCACAAAAGAAATGAATTGTTTCCAAGCAGCTGAGGTCAGTGGAATGCCACTGTGATTCAGTCAGGCTTGAGGATTAAGGAATTCTGGTTTGAAGGGAAATGCTGGAGCCTAGAGGTATAGTCAGAAATGCGGCTCCAAGATTCAAGCTCTCAGCTCTCATCCCCCAAGTGGCATAATTAATTTATTTTTAAAAATGAAAGGTTTTTAAGCAGTTTGGGTTAGGGGAATGCCACTGTGATTCAGTCAGGCCCTGAGGATTGAGGAATTCTGGTATATAGGAAAATGCTGGAGCAAAAAGGCATGATCAGAGGTGTGGCTCCAAGATTCAAGCTCTCAGCTCTCATTCCCCCAGAGGCATTATTAATTTATATATAAAATAAAGAGTTTTTAAGCAGCTAAGTTCAGTAGAATGCCACTGTGATTCAGTCAGGCTTGAGGATTGAGGAAATCTGGTATATAGGAAAATGCTGGAGCCAAAAGGCATGATCAGAGGTGTGGCTCCAAGATTCTAACTCTCAGCTCTCATTCCCCCAGTGGCATAATTAGTTTCTATATGAAATAAGAGGTTGTTAAGCAGCTGAGGGCAGTGGAAAGCCACTGTGCTTCAGTCAGGCTTGAGGATTAAGGAATTCTGGTTTGAAGGGAAATGCTGGAGCCTAGAGGTATAGTCAGAGATGCGGCTATAAGATTCAAGCTCTCAGCTCTTATCCCCCCAGTGGCATAATTAATTCACAAAAGAAATGAATTGTTTCCAAGCAGCTGAGGTCAGTGGAATGCCACTGTGCTTCAGTCAGGCTTGAGGATTAAGGAATTCTGGTTTGAAGGGAAATGCTGGAGCCTAGAGGTATAGTCAGAGATGCGGCTATAAGATTCAAGCTCTCAGCTCTCATCCCTCCGGTGGCATAAATAGTTTAAATATGAAATGAGAGGTTGTTAAGCAGCTGAGGTCAGTGGAATGCCACTGTGATTCAGTCAGGCTTGAGGATTAAGGATTTCTGGTTTGAATGGAAATGCTGGAGCCTAGAGGTATAGTCAGAGATGCGGCTATAAGATTCAAGCTCTTAGCTCTCATCCCCCCAGTGGCATATTTAATTTATATGTAAAATGAAAGGTTTTTAAGCAGCGAAGGTCAGTAAAATGCAACTGTGATTCAGTCAGGCTTGAGGATTGAGGAATTCTGGTATGAAGGTAAATGCTGGAGCCAAAAGGTGTCATCAGAGGTGCGGCTATAAGATTCAAGCTCTTAGCTCTCATCCCCCCAGTGGCATATTTAATTTATATATAAAATGAAAGGTTTTTAAGCAGCGAAGGTCAGTGGAATGCCACTGTGATTCAGTCAGGCTTGAGGATTGAGGAATTCTGGTTTGAAGGGGAATGCTGGAGCCTAGAGGTATAGTCAGAGATGCGGCTATAAGATTCAAGCTCTCAGCTCTCATCCCTCCAGTGGCATAAATAGTTTAAATATGAAATGAGAGTTTGTTAAGCAGCTGAGGTCAGTGGAATGCCACTGTGATTCAGTCAGGCTTGAGGATTAAGGAATTATGGTTTGAAGGGAAATGCTGGAGCCTAGAGGTATAGTCAGAGATGCGGCTATAAGATTCAAGCTCTCAGCTCTCATTCCCTTAGTGGCATAATTAGTTTTTATATGCAATGAGAGGTTGTTAAGCAGCTGAGGTCAGCGGAATGCCACTGTGCTTCAGTCAGGCTTGAGGATTGAGGAATTCTGGTTTGAAGGGGAATGCTGGAGCCAAGAGGTTTGATCAGAGGTGCGGCTCCAAGATTCAAGCTCTCAGCTCTCATTCCCCCAGTGGCATAATTAATGTAAATATAAACAAAAGGTGTTTAAGCAGCTAAGTTCAGTAGAATGCCACTGTGATTCAGTCAGGCTTGAGGATTGAGGAAATCTGGTTTGAAGGGAAATGCTGGAGCCTAGAGGTATAGTCAGAGATGCGGCTATAAGATTCAAGCTCTCAGCTCTTATCCCCCCAGTGGCATAATTAATTCACAAAAGAAATGAATTGTTTCCAAGCAGCTGAGGTCAGTGGAATGCCACTGTGCTTCAGTCAGGCTTGAGGATTAAGGAATTCTGGTTTGAAGGGAAATGCTGGAGCCTAGAGGTATAGTCAGAGATGCGGCTACAAGATTCAAGCTCTCAGCTCTCATCCCCCAAGTGGCATAATTAATTTATTTATAAAATGAAAGGGTTTTAAGCAGTTGGGGTCAGGGGAATGCCACTGTGATTCAGTCAGGCCCAGAGGATTGAGGAATTCTGGAATATAGGAAAATGCTGGAGCAAAAAGGCATGATCAGAGGTGTGGCTCCAAGATTCAAGCTCTCAGCTCTCATTCCCCCAGTGGCATAATTAATTTATATATAAAAAAAGGTTTTTAAGCAGCTAAATTCAGTAGAATGCCACTGTGATTCAGTTAGGCTTGAGGATTGAGGAAATCTGGTATATAGGAAAATGCTGGAGCCAAAAGGTATGATCAGAGGTGTGGCTCCAAGATTCTAACTCTCAGCTCTCATTCCCCCAGTGGCATAATTAGTTTATATATGAAATAAGAGGTTGTTAAGCAGCTGAGGCCAGTGGAAAGCCACTGTGCTTCAGTCAGGCTTGAGGATTAAGGAATTCTGGTTTGAAGGGAAATGCTGGAGCCTAGAGGTATAGTCAGAGATGTGGCTATAAGATTCAAGCTCTCAGCCCTCATTCCCCCAGTGGCATATTTAATTCACAAAACAAATGAATTGTTTTCAAGCAGTTGATGTCAGTGGAATGCCACTGTGCTATAGTTAGGCTTAAGGATTGTGGATTTCTGGTATGAAGGTAAATGCTGGAGCCAAAAGGTGTCATCAGAGGTGCAGCTATAAGATCCAAGCTTTCAGCTCTCATCCCTCCAGTGGCATATCTAATTTATATATATAACGAAAGGTTTTTAAGCTGCTAAGGTCAGGGGAATGCCACTGTGATTCAGTCAGGCTTGAGGATTAAGGAATTCTGGTTTGAAGGGAAATGCTGGAGCCTAGAGGTATAGTCAGAGATGCGGCTCCAAGATTCAAGCTCTCAGCTCTCATCCCCCAAGTGGCATAATTAATTTATTTTAAAAAATGAAAGGTTTTTAAGCAGTTTGGGTTAGGGGAATGCCACTGTGATTCAGTCAGGCCCTGAGGATTGAGGAATTCTGGTATATAGGAAAATGCTGGAGCAAAAAGGCATGATCAGAGGTGTGGCTCCAAGATTCAAGCTCTCAGCTCTCATTCCCCCAGAGGCATTATTAATTTATATATAAAATAAAGAGTTTTTAAGCAGCTAAGTTCAGTAGAATGCCACTGTGATTCAGTCAGGCTTGAGGATTGAGGAAATCTGGTATATAGGAAAATGCTGGAGCCAAAAGGCATGATCAGAGGTGTGGCTCCAAGATTCTAACTCTCAGCTCTCATTCCCCCAGTGGCATAATTAGTTTCTATATGAAATAAGAGGTTGTTAAGCAGCTGAGGGCAGTGGAAAGCCACTGTGCTTCAGTCAGGCTTGAGGATTAAGGAATTCTGGTTTGAAGGGAAATGCTGGAGCCTAGAGGTATAGTCAGAGATGCGGCTACAAGATTCAAGCTCTCAGCTCTCATCCCCCAAGTGGCGTAATTAATTTATTTATAAAATGAAAGGGTTTTAAGCAGTTGGGGTCAGGGGAATGCCACTGTGATTCAGTCAGGCCCAGAGGATTGAGGAATTCTGGAATATAGGAAAATGCTGGAGCAAAAAGGCATGATCAGAGGTGTGGCTCCAAGATTCAAGCTCTCAGCTCTCATTCCCCCAGTGGCATAATTAATTTATATATAAAAAAAGGTTTTTAAGCAGCTAAATTCAGTAGAATGCCACTGTGATTCAGTTAGGCTTGAGGATTGAGGAAATCTGGTATATAGGAAAATGCTGGAGCCAAAAGGTATGATCAGAGGTGTGGCTCCAAGATTCTAACTCTCAGCTCTCATTCCCCCAGTGGCATAATTAGTTTATATATGAAATAAGAGGTTGTTAAGCAGCTGAGGGCAGTGGAAAGCCACTGTGCTTCAGTCAGGCTTGAGGATTAAGGAATTCTGGTTTGAAGGGAAATGCTGGAGCCTAGAGGTATAGTCAGAGATGCGGCTATAAGATTCAAGCTCTCAGCCCTCATTCCCCCAGTGGCATATTTAATTCACAAAACAAATGAATTGTTTCCAAGCAGTTGATGTCAGTGGAATGCCACTGTGCTATAGTTAGGCTTAAGGATTGTGGATTTCTGGTATGAAGGTAAATGCTGGAGCCAAAAGGTGTCATCAGAGGTGCAGCTATAAGATCCAAGCTTTCAGCTCTCATCCCTCCAGTGGCATATTTAATTTATATATATAACGAAAGGTTCTTAAGCTGCTAAGGTCAGTGGAATGCCACTGTGATTCAGTCAGGCTTGAGGATTAAGGAATTCTGGTTTGAAGGGAAATGCTGGAGCCTAGAGGTATAGTCAGAGATGCGGCTACAAGATTCAAGCTCTCAGCTCTCATCCCCCAAGTGGCATAATTAATTTATTTTAAAAAATGAAAGGTTTTTAAGCAGTTTGGGTTAGGGGAATGCCACTGTGATTCAGTCAGGCCCTGAGGATTGAGGAATTCTGGTATATAGGAAAATGCTGGAGCAAAAAGGCATGATCAGAGGTGTGGCTCCAAGATTCAAGCTCTCAGCTCTCATTCCCCCAGAGGCATAATTAGTTTATATATAAAATAAAGAGTTTTTAAGCAGCTAAGTTCAGTAGAATGCCACTGTGATTCAGTCAGGCTTGAGGATTGAGGAAATCTGGTATATAGGAAAATGCTGGAGCCAAAAGGCATGATCAGAGGTGTGGCTCCAAGATTCTAACTCTCAGCTCTCATTCCCCCAGTGGCATAATTAGTTTATATATGAAATGAGAGGTTGTTAAGCAGCTGAGGTCAGCGGAATGCCACTGTGCTTCAGTCAGGTTTGAGGATTAAGGAATCTGGTTTGAAGGGAAATGCTGGAGCCTAGAGGTATAGTCAGAGATGCGGCTATAAGATTCAAGCTCTCAGCTCTTATCCCCCCAGTGGCATAATTAATTCACAAAAGAAATGAATTGTTTCCAAGCAGCTGAGGTCAGTGGAATGCCACTGTGCTTCAGTCAGGCTTGAGGATTAAGGAATTCTGGTTTGAAGGGAAATGCTGGAGCCTAGAGGTATAGTCAGAGATGCGGCTATAAGATTCAAGCTCTCAGCTCTCATCCCTCCGGTGGCATAATTAGTTTAAATATGAAATGAGAGTTTGTTAAGCAGCTGTGGTCAGTGGAATGCCACTGTGATTCAGTCAGGCTTGAGGATTAAGGATTTCTGGTTTGAATGGAAATGCTGGAGCCTAGAGGTATAGTCAGAGATGCGGCTATAAGATTCAAGCTCTTAGCTCTCATCCCCCCAGTGGCATATTTAATTTATATATAAAATGAAAGGTTTTTAAGCAGTGAAGGTCAGTAAAATGCAACTGTGATTCAGTCAGGCTTGAGGATTGAGGAATTCTGGTATGAAGGTAAATGCTGGAGCCAAAAGGTGTCATCAGAGGTGCGGCTATAAGATTCAAGCTCTTAGCTCTCATCCCCCCAGTGGCATATTTAATTTATATATAAAATGAAAGGTTTTTAAGCAGCGAAGGTCAGTGGAATGCCACTGTGATTCAGTCAGGCTTGAGGATTGAGGAATTCTGGTTTGAAGGGGAATGCTGGAGCCTAGAGGTATAGTCAGAGATGCGGCTATAAGATTCAAGCTCTCAGCTCTCATCCCTCCAGTGGCATAAATAGTTTAAATATGAAATGAGAGTTTGTTAAGCAGCTGAGGTCAGTGGAATGCCACTGTGATTCAGTCAGGCTTGAGGATTGAGGAATTCTGGTTTGAAGGGGAATGCTGGAGCCAAGAGGTTTGATCAGAGGTGCGGCTCCAAGATTCAAGCTCTCAGCTCTCATTCCCCCAGTGGCATAATTAATGTAAATATAAACAAAAGGTGTTTAAGCAGCTAAGTTCAGTAGAATGCCACTGTGATTCAGTCAGGCTTGAGGATTGAGGAAATCTGGTTTGAAGGGAAATGCTGGAGCAAAAAGGCATGATCAGAGGTGTGGCTCCAAGATTCAAGCTCTCAGCTCTCATTCCCCCAGAGGCATAATTAATTTATATATAAAATAAAGAGTTTTTAAGCAGCTAAGTTCAGTAGAATGCCACTGTGATTCAGTCAAGCTTGAGGATTGAGGAAATCTGGTATATAGGAAAATGCTGGAGCAAAAAGGCATGATCAGAGGTGTGGCTCCAAGATTCTAACTCTCAGCTCTCATTCCCCCAGTGGCATAATTAGTTTATATATGAAATGAGAGGTTGTTAAGCAGCTGAGGTCAGCGGAATGCCACTGTGCTTCAGTCAGGTTTGAGGATTAAGGAATCTGGTTTGAAGGGAAATGCTGGAGCCTAGAGGTATAGTCAGAGATGCGGCTATAAGATTCAAGCTCTCAGCTCTTATCCCCCCAGTGGCATAATTAATTCACAAAAGAAATGAATTGTTTCCAAGCAGCTGAGGTCAGTGGAATGCCACTGTGATTCAGTCAGGCTTGAGGATTGAGGAATTCTGGTTTGAAGGGGAATGCTGGAGCCTAGAGGTATAGTCAGAGATGCGGCTATAAGATTCAAGCTCTCAGCTCTTATCCCCCCAGTGGCATAATTAATTCACAAAACAAATGAATTGTTTCCAAGCAGCTGAGGTCAGTGGAATGCCACTGTGCTTCAGTCAGGCTTGAGGATTGAGGAATTCTGGTTTGAAGGGGAATGCTGGAGCCTAGAGGTATAGTCAGAGATGCGGCTATAAGATCCAAGCTCTTAGCTCTCATCCCCCCAGTGGCATATTTAATTTATATATAAAATAAAAGGTTTTTAAGCAGCTCAGGTCAGTGGAATGCCACTGTGATTCAGTCAGGCTTGAGGATTGAGTAATTCTGGTTTGAAGGGGAATGCTGGAGCCAAGAGGTTTGATCAGAGGTGCGGCTCCAAGATTCAAGCTCTCAGCTCTCATCCCCCAAGTGGCATAATTAATTTATTTATAAAATGAAAGATTTTTAAGCAGTTGGGGTCAGGGGAATGCCACTGTGATTTAGTCAGGCCCTGAGGATTGAGGAATTCTGGAATATAGGAAAATGCTGGAGCAAAAAAGCATGATCAGAGGTGTGGCTCCAAGATTCAAGCTCTCAGCTCTCATCCCCCCAGTGGCATAATTAATGTAAATATAAAAAAAGGTTTTTAAGCAGCTAAGTTCAGTAGAATGCCACTGTGATTCAGTCAGGCTTGAGGATTGAGGAAATCTGGTTTGAAGGGAAATGCTGGAGCCTAGAGGTATAGTCAGAGATGCGGCTATAAGATTCAAGCTCTCAGCTCTTATCCCCCCAGTGGCATAATTAATTCACAAAAGAAATGAATTGTTTCCAAGCAGCTGAGGTCAGTGGAATGCCACTGTGCTTCAGTCAGGCTTGAGGATTAAGGAATTCTGGTTTGAAGGGAAATGCTGGAGCCTAGAGGTATAGTCAGAGATGCGGCTACAAGATTCAAGCTCTCAGCTCTCATTCCCCCAGTGGCATAATTAATTAATTTTAAGAAATGAAAGGTTTTTAAGCAGTTTGGGTTAGGGGAATGCCACTGTGATTCAGTCAGGCCCTGAGGATTGAGGAATTCTGGTATATAGGAAAATGCTGGAGCAAAAAGGCATGATCAGAGGTGTGGCTCCAAGATTCAAGCTCTCAGCTCTCATTCCCCCAGTGGCATAATTAATTTATATATAAACAAAGGTTTTTAAGCAGCTAAATTCAGTAGAATGCCACTGTGATTCATTTAGGCTTGAGGATTGAGGAAATCTGGTATATAGGAAAATGCTGGAGCCAAAAGGTATGATCAGAGGTGTGGCTCCAAGATTCTAACTCTCAGCTCTCATTCCCCCAGTGGCATAATTAGTTTATATATGAAATAAGAGGTTGTTAAGCAGCTGAGGGCAGTGGAAAGCCACTGTGCTTCAGTCAGGCTTGAGGATTAAGGAATTCTGGTTTGAAGGGAAATGCTGGAGCCTAGAGGTATAGTCAGAGATGCGGCTATAAGATTCAAGCTCTCAGCCCTCATTCCCCCAGTGGCATATTTAATTCACAAAACAAATGAATTGTTTCCAAGCAGTTGATGTCAGTGGAATGCCACTGTGCTATAGTTAGGTTTAAGGATTGTGGATTTCTGGTATGAAGGTAAATGCTGGAGCCAAAAGGTGTCATCAGAGGTGCAGCTATAAGATCCAAGCTTTCAGCTCTCATCCCTCCAGTGGCATATTTAATTTATATATATAACGAAAGGTTTTTAAGCTGCTAAGGTCAGGGGAATGCCACTGTGATTCAGTCAGGCTTGAGGATTAAGGAATTCTGGTTTGAAGGGAAATGCTGGAGCCTAGAGGTATAGTCAGAGATGCGGCTACAAGATTCAAGCTCTCAGCTCTCATCCCCCAAGTGGCATAATTAATTTATTTTAAAAAATGAAAGGGTTTTAAGCAGTTGGGGTCAGGGGAATGCCACTGTGATTCAGTCAGGCCCAGAGGATTGAGGAATTCTGGAATATAGGAAAATGCTGGAGCAAAAAGGCATGATCAGAGGTGTGGCTCCAAGATTCAAGCTCTCAGCTCTCATTCCCCCAGTGGCATAATTAATTTATATATAAAAAAAGGTTTTTAAGCAGCTAAATTCAGTAGAATGCCACTGTGATTCAGTTAGGCTTGAGGATTGAGGAAATCTGGTATATAGGAAAATGCTGGAGCCAAAAGGTATGATCAGAGGTGTGGCTCCAAGATTCTAACTCTCAGCTCTCATTCCCCCAGTGGCATAATTAGTTTATATATGAAATAAGAGGTTGTTAAGCAGCTGAGGGCAGTGGAAAGCCACTGTGCTTCAGTCAGGCTTGAGGATTAAGGAATTCTGGTTTGAAGGGAAATGCTGGAGCCTAGAGGTATAGTCAGAGATGCGGCTATAAGATTCAAGCTCTCAGCCCTCATTCCCCCAGTGGCATATTTAATTCACAAAACAAATGAATTGTTTCCAAGCAGTTGATGTCAGTGGAATGCCACTGTGCTATAGTTAGGCTTAAGGATTGTGGATTTCTGGTATGAAGGTAAATGCTGGAGCCAAAAGGTGTCATCAGAGGTGCAGCTATAAGATCCAAGCTTTCAGCTCTCATCCCTCCAGTGGCATATTTAATTTATATATATAACGAAAGGTTTTTAAGCTGCTAAGGTCAGTGGAATGCCACTGTGATTCAGTCAGGCTTGAGGATTAAGGAATTCTGGTTTGAAGGGAAATGCTGGAGCCTAGAGGTATAGTCAGAGATGCGGCTACAAGATTCAAGCTCTCAGCTCTCATCCCCCAAGTGGCATAATTAATTTATTTTAAAAAATGAAAGGTTTTTAAGCAGTTTGGGTTAGGGGAATGCCACTGTGATTCAGTCAGGCCCTGAGGATTGAGGAATTCTGGTATATAGGAAAATGCTGGAGCAAAAAGGCATGATCAGAGGTGTGGCTCCAAGATTCAAGCTCTCAGCTCTCATTCCCCCAGAGGCATAATTAGTTTATATATAAAATAAAGAGTTTTTAAGCAGCTAAGTTCAGTAGAATGCCACTGTGATTCAGTCAGGCTTGAGGATTGAGGAAATCTGGTATATAGGAAAATGCTGGAGCCAAAAGGCATGATCAGAGGTGTGGCTCCAAGATTCTAACTCTCAGCTCTCATTCCCCCAGTGGCATAATTAGTTTATATATGAAATGAGAGGTTGTTAAGCAGCTGAGGTCAGCGGAATGCCACTGTGCTTCAGTCAGGTTTGAGGATTAAGGAATCTGGTTTGAAGGGAAATGCTGGAGCCTAGAGGTATAGTCAGAGATGCGGCTATAAGATTCAAGCTCTCAGCTCTTATCCCCCCAGTGGCATAATTAATTCACAAAAGAAATGAATTGTTTCCAAGCAGCTGAGGTCAGTGGAATGCCACTGTGCTTCAGTCAGGCTTGAGGATTAAGGAATTCTGGTTTGAAGGGAAATGCTGGAGCCTAGAGGTATAGTCAGAGATGCGGCTATAAGATTCAAGCTCTCAGCTCTCATCCCTCCGGTGGCATAAATAGTTTAAATATGAAATGAGAGTTTGTTAAGCAGCTGTGGTCAGTGGAATGCCACTGTGATTCAGTCAAGCTTGAGGATTAAGGATTTCTGGTTTGAATGGAAATGCTGGAGCCTAGAGGTATAGTCAGAGATGCGGCTATAAGATTCAAGCTCTTAGCTCTCATCCCCCCAGTGGCATATTTAATTTATATATAAAATGAAAGGTTTTTAAGCAGTGAAGGTCAGTAAAATGCAACTGTGATTCAGTCAGGCTTGAGGATTGAGGAATTCTGGTATGAAGGTAAATGCTGGAGCCAAAAGGTGTCATCAGAGGTGCGGCTATAAGATTCAAGCTCTTAGCTCTCATCCCCCCAGTGGCATATTTAATTTATATATAAAATGAAAGGTTTTTAAGCAGCGAAGGTCAGTGGAATGCCACTGTGATTCAGTCAGGCTTGAGGATTGAGGAATTCTGGTTTGAAGGGGAATGCTGGAGCCTAGAGGTATAGTCAGAGATGCGGCTATAAGATTCAAGCTCTCAGCTCTCATCCCTCCAGTGGCATAAATAGTTTAAATATGAAATGAGAGTTTGTTAAGCAGCTGAGGTCAGTGGAATGCCACTGTGATTCAGTCAGGCTTGAGGATTGAGGAATTCTGGTTTGAAGGGGAATGCTGGAGCCAAGAGGTTTGATCAGAGGTGCGGCTCCAAGATTCAAGCTCTCAGCTCTCATTCCCCCAGTGGCATAATTAATGTAAATATAAACAAAAGGTGTTTAAGCAGCTAAGTTCAGTAGAATGCCACTGTGATTCAGTCAGGCTTGAGGATTAAGGAATTATGGTTTGAAGGGAAATGCTGGAGCAAAAAGGCATGATCAGAGGTGTGGCTCCAAGATTCAAGCTCTCAGCTCTCATTCCCCCAGAGGCATAATTAATTTATATATAAAATAAAGAGTTTTTAAGCAGCTAAGTTCAGTAGAATGCCACTGTGATTCAGTCAAGCTTGAGGATTGAGGAAATCTGGTATATAGGAAAATGCTGGAGCCAAAAGGCATGATCAGAGGTGTGGCTCCAAGATTCTAACTCTCAGCTCTCATTCCCCCAGTGGCATAATTATTTTATATATGAAATGAGAGGTTGTTAAGCAGCTGAGGTCAGCGGAATGCCACTGTGCTTCAGTCAGGTTTGAGGATTAAGGAATCTGGTTTGAAGGGAAATGCTGGAGCCTAGAGGTATAGTCAGAGATGCGGCTATAAGATTCAAGCTCTCAGCTCTTATCCCCCCAGTGGCATAATTAATTCACAAAAGAAATGAATTGTTTCCAAGCAGCTGAGGTCAGTGGAATGCCACTGTGATTCAGTCAGGCTTGAGGATTGAGGAATTCTGGTTTGAAGGGGAATGCTGGAGCCTAGAGGTATAGTCAGAGATGCGGCTATAAGATTCAAGCTCTCAGCTCTTATCCCCCCAGTGGCATAATTAATTCACAAAACAAATGAATTGTTTCCAAGCAGCTGAGGTCAGTGGAATGCCACTGTGCTTCAGTCAGGCTTGAGGATTGAGGAATTCTGGTTTGAAGGGGAATGCTGGAGCCTAGAGGTATAGTCAGAGATGCGGCTATAAGATCCAAGCTCTTAGCTCTCATCCCCCCAGTGGCATATTTAATTTATATATAAAATAAAAGGTTTTTAAGCAGATAAGGTCAGTGGAATGCCACTGTGATTCAGTCAGGCTTGAGGATTGAGTAATTCTGGTTTGAAGGGGAATGCTGGAGCCAAGAGGTTTGATCAGAGGTGCGGCTCCAAGATTCAAGCTCTCAGCTCTCATCCCCCAAGTGGCATAATTAATTTATTTATAAAATGAAAGATTTTTAAGCAGTTGGGGTCAGGGGAATGCCACTGTGATTTAGTCAGGCCCTGAGGATTGAGGAATTCTGGAATATAGGAAAATGCTGGAGCAAAAAGGCATGATCAGAGGTGTGGCTCCAAGATTCAAGCTCTCAGCTCTCATCCCCCCAGTGGCATAATTAATGTAAATATAAAAAAAGGTTTTTAAGCAGCTAAGTTCAGTAGAATGCCACTGTGATTCAGTCAGGCTTGAGGATTGAGGAAATCTGGTTTGAAGGGAAATGCTGGAGCCTAGAGGTATAGTCAGAGATGCGGCTATAAGATTCAAGCTCTCAGCTCTTATCCCCCCAGTGGCATAATTAATTCACAAAAGAAATGAATTGTTTCCAAGCAGCTGAGGTCAGTGGAATGCCACTGTGATTCAGTCAGGCTTGAGGATTAAGGAATTCTGGTTTGAAGGGAAATGCTGGAGCCTAGAGGTATAGTCAGAGATGCGGCTACAAGATTCAAGCTCTCAGCTCTCATCCCCCCAGTGGCATAATTAATTAATTTTAAGAAATGAAAGGTTTTTAAGCAGTTTGGGTTAGGGGAATGCCACTGTGATTCAGTCAGGCCCTGAGGATTGAGGAATTCTGGTATATAGGAAAATGCTGGAGCAAAAAGGCATGATCAGAGGTGTGGCTCCAAGATTCAAGCTCTCAGCTCTCATTCCCCCAGTGGCATAATTAATTTATATATAAAAAAAGGTTTTTAAGCAGCTAAATTCAGTAGAATGCCACTGTGATTCATTTAGGCTTGAGGATTGAGGAAATCTGGTATATAGGAAAATGCTGGAGCCAAAAGGTATGATCAGAGGTGTGGCTCCAAGATTCTAACTCTCAGCTCTCATTCCCCCAGTGGCATAATTAGTTTATATATGAAATGAGAGGTTGTTAAGCAGCTGAGGTCAGCGGAATGCCACTGTGCTTCAGTCAGGTTTGAGGATTAAGGAATCTGGTTTGAAGGGAAATGCTGGAGCCTAGAGGTATAGTCAGAGATGCGGCTATAAGATTCAAGCTCTGAGCTCTTATCCCCCCAGTGGCATAATTAATTCACAAAAGAAATGAATTGTTTCCAAGCAGCTGAGGTCAGTGGAATGCCACTGTGCTTCAGTCAGGCTTGAGGATTAAGGAATTCTGGTTTGAAGGGAAATGCTGGAGCCTAGAGGTATAGTCAGAGATGCGGCTATAAGATTCAAGCTCTCAGCTCTCATCCCTCCGGTGGCATAAATAGTTTAAATATGAAATGAGATTTTGTTAAGCAGCTGAGTTCAGTGGAATGCCACTGTGATTCAGTCAGGCTTGAGGATTAAGGATTTCTGGTTTGAATGGAAATGCTGGAGCCTAGAGGTATAGTCAGAGATGCGGCTATAAGATTCAAGCTCTCAGCTCTCATTCCCTTAGTGGCATAATTAGTTTATATATGCAATGAGAGGTTGTTAAGCAGCTGAGGTCAGTGGAATGCCACTGTGCTTCAGTCAGGCTTGAGGATTGAGGAATTCTGGTATGAAGGTAAATGCTGTAGCCAAAAGGTGTCATCAGAGGAGCGGCTATAAGATCCAAGCTCTTAGCTCTCATCCCCCCAGTGGCATATTTAATTTATATATAAGATGAAAGGTTTTTAAGCAGCGAAGGTCAGTGGAATGCAACTGTGATTCAGTCAGGCTTGAGGATTGAGGAATTCTGGTATGAAGGTAAATGCTGGAGCCAAAAGGTGTCATCAGAGGTGCGGCTATAAGATTCAAGCTCTTAGCTCTCATCCCCCCAGTGGCATATTTAATTTATATATAAAATGAAAGGTTTTTAAGCAGCGAAGGTCAGTGGAATGCCACTGTGATTCAGTCAGGCTTGAGGATTGAGTAATTCTGGTTTGAAGGGGAATGCTGGAGCCTAGAGGTATAGTCAGAGATGCGGCTATAAGATTCAAGCTCTCAGCTCTCATCCCTCCAGTGGCATAAATAGTTTAAATATGAAATGAGAGTTTGTTAAGCAGCTGAGGTCAGTGGAATGCCACTGTGATTCAGTCAGGCTTGAGGATTGAGGAATTCTGGTTTGAAGGGGAATGCTGGAGCCAAGAGGTTTGATCAGAGGTGCGGCTCCAAGATTCAAGCTCTCAGCTCTCATTCCCCCAGTGGCATAATTAATGTAAATATAAACAAAAGGTGTTTAAGCAGCTAAGTTCAGTAGAATGCCACTGTGATTCAGTCAGGCTTGAGGATTAAGGAATTATGGTTTGAAGGGAAATGCTGGAGCAAAAAGGCATGATCAGAGGTGTGGCTCCAAGATTCAAGCTCTCAGCTCTCATTCCCCCAGAGGCATAATTAATTTATATATAAAATAAAGAGTTTTTAAGCAGCTAAGTTCAGTAGAATGCCACTGTGATTCAGTCAAGCTTGAGGATTGAGGAAATCTGGTATATAGGAAAATGCTGGAGCCAAAAGGCATGATCAGAGGTGTGGCTCCAAGATTCTAACTCTCAGCTCTCATTCCCCCAGTGGCATAATTAGTTTATATATGAAATGAGAGGTTGTTAAGCAGCTGAGGTCAGCGGAATGCCACTGTGCTTCAGTCAGGTTTGAGGATTAAGGAATCTGGTTTGAAGGGAAATGCTGGAGCCTAGAGGTATAGTCAGAGATGCGGCTATAAGATTCAAGCTCTCAGCTCTTATCCCCCCAGTGGCATAATTAATTCACAAAAGAAATGAATTGTTTCCAAGCAGCTGAGGTCAGTGGAATGCCACTGTGATTCAGTCAGGCTTGAGGATTGAGGAATTCTGGTTTGAAAAGGAATGCTGGAGCCTAGAGGTATAGTCAGAGATGCGGCTATAAGATTCAAGCTCTCAGCTCTTATCCCCCCAGTGGCATAATTAATTCACAAAACAAATGAATTGTTTCCAAGCAGCTGAGGTCAGTGGAATGCCACTGTGCTTCAGTCAGGCTTGAGGATTGAGGAATTCTGGTTTGAAGGGGAATGCTGGAGCCTAGAGGTATAGTCAGAGATGCGGCTATAAGATCCAAGCTCTTAGCTCTCATCCCCCCAGTGGCATATTTAATTTATATATAAAATAAAAGGTTTTTAAGCAGCTAAGGTCAGTGGAATGCCACTGTGATTCAGTCAGGCTTGAGGATTGAGTAATTCTGGTTTGAAGGGGAATGCTGGAGCCAAGAGGTTTGATCAGAGGTGCGGCTCCAAGATTCAAGCTCTCAGCTATCATCCCCCAAGTGGCATAATTAATTTATTTATAAAATGAAAGATTTTTAAGCAGTTGGGGTCAGGGGAATGCCACTGTGATTTAGTCAGGCCCTGAGGATTGAGGAATTCTGGAATATAGGAAAATGCTGGAGCAAAAAGGCATGATCAGAGGTGTGGCTCCAAGATTCAAGCTCTCAGCTCTCATCCCCCCAGTGGCATAATTAATGTAAATATAAAAAAAGGTTTTTAAGCAGCTAAGTTCAGTAGAATGCCACTGTGATTCAGTCAGGCTTGAGGATTGAGGAAATCTGGTTTGAAGGGAAATGCTGGAGCCTAGAGGTATAGTCAGAGATGCGGCTATAAGATTCAAGCTCTCAGCTTTTATCCCCCCAGTGGCATAATTAATTCACAAAAGAAATGAATTGTTTCCAAGCAGCTGAGGTCAGTGGAATGCCACTGTGCTTCAGTCAGGCTTGAGGATTAAGGAATTCTGGTTTGAAGGGAAATGCTGGAGCCTAGAGGTATAGTCAGAGATGCGGCTACAAGATTCAAGCTCTCAGCTCTCATCCCCCAAGTGGCATAATTAATTAATTTTAAGAAATGAAAGGTTTTTAAGCAGTTTGGGTTAGGGGAATGCCACTGTGATTCAGTCAGGCCCTGAGGATTGAGGAATTCTGGTATATAGGAAAATGCTGGAGCAAAAAGGCATGATCAGAGGTGTGGCTCCAAGATTCAAGCTCTCAGCTCTCATTCCCCCAGTGGCATAATTAATTTATATATAAAAAAAGGTTTTTAAGCAGCTAAATTCAGTAGAATGCCACTGTGATTCATTTAGGCTTGAGGATTGAGGAAATCTGGTATATAGGAAAATGCTGGAGCCAAAAGGTATGATCAGAGGTGTGGCTCCAAGATTCTAACTCTCAGCTCTCATTCCCCCAGTGGCATAATTAGTTTATATATGAAATGAGAGGTTGTTAAGCAGCTGAGGTCAGCGGAATGCCACTGTGCTTCAGTCAGGTTTGAGGATTAAGGAATCTGGTTTGAAGGGAAATGCTGGAGCCTAGAGGTATAGTCAGAGATGCGGCTATAAGATTCAAGCTCTCAGCTCTTATCCCCCCAGTGGCATAATTAATTCACAAAAGAAATGAATTGTTTCCAAGCAGCTGAGGTCAGTGGAATGCCACTGTGCTTCAGTCAGGCTTGAGGATTAAGGAATTCTGGTTTGAAGGGAAATGCTGGAGCCTAGAGGTATAGTCAGAGATGCGGCTATAAGATTCAAGCTCTCAACTCTCATCCCTCCGGTGGCATAAATAGTTTAAATATGAAATGAGATTTTGTTAAGCAGCTGAGTTCAGTGGAATGCCACTGTGATTCAGTCAGGCTTGAGGATTAAGGATTTCTGGTTTGAATGGAAATGCTGGAGCCTAGAGGTATAGTCAGAGATGCGGCTATAAGATTCAAGCTCTCAGCTCTCATTCCCTTAGTGGCATAATTAGTTTATATATGCAATGAGAGGTTGTTAAGCAGCTGAGGTCAGTGGAATGCCACTGTGCTTCAGTCAGGCTTGAGGATTGAGGAATTCTGGTATGAAGGTAAATGCTGTAGCCAAAAGGTGTCATCAGAGGAGCGGCTATAAGATCCAAGCTCTTAGCTCTCATCCCCCCAGTGGCATATTTAATTTATATATAAGATGAAAGGTTTTTAAGCAGCGAAGGTCAGTGGAATGCAACTGTGATTCAGTCAGGCTTGAGGATTGAGGAATTCTGGTATGAAGGTAAATGCTGGAGCCAAAAGGTGTCATCAGAGGTGCGGCTATAAGATTCAAGCTCTTAGCTCTCATCCCCCCAGTGGCATATTTAATTTATATATAAAATGAAAGGTTTTTAAGCAGCGAAGGTCAGTGGAATGCCACTGTGATTCAGTCAGGCTTGAGGATTGAGTAATTCTGGTTTGAAGGGGAATGCTGGAGCCTAGAGGTATAGTCAGAGATGCGGCTATAAGATTCAAGCTCTCAGCTCTCATCCCTCCAGTGGCATAAATAGTTTAAATATGAAATGAGAGTTTGTTAAGCAGCTGAGGTCAGTGGAATGCCACTGTGATTCAGTCAGGCTTGAGGATTGAGGAATTCTGGTTTGAAGGGGAATGCTGGAGCCAAGAGGTTTGATCAGAGGTGCGGCTCCAAGATTCAAGCTCTCAGCTCTCATTCCCCCAGTGGCATAATTAATGTAAATATAAACAAAAGGTGTTTAAGCAGCTAAGTTCAGTAGAATGCCACTGTGATTCAGTCAGGCTTGAGGATTAAGGAATTATGGTTTGAAGGGAAATGCTGGATCAAAAAGGCATGATCAGAGGTGTGGCTCCAAGATTCAAGCTCTCAGCTCTCATTCCCCCAGAGGCATAATTAATTTATATATAAAATAAAGAGTTTTTAAGCAGCTAAGTTCAGTAGAATGCCACTGTGATTCAGTCAAGCTTGAGGATTGAGGAAATCTGGTATATAGGAAAATGCTGGAGCCAAAAGGCATGATCAGAGGTGTGGCTCCAAGATTCTAACTCTCAGCTCTCATTCCCCCAGTGGCATAATTAGTTTATATATGAAATGAGAGGTTGTTAAGCAGCTGAGGTCAGCGGAATGCCACTGTGCTTCAGTCAGGTTTGAGGATTAAGGAATCTGGTTTGAAGGGAAATGCTGGAGCCTAGAGGTATAGTCAGAGATGCGGCTATAAGATTCAAGCTCTCAGCTCTTATCCCCCCAGTGGCATAATTAATTCACAAAAGAAATGAATTGTTTCCAAGCAGCTGAGGTCAGTGGAATGCCACTGTGATTCAGTCAGGCTTGAGGATTGAGGAATTCTGGTTTGAAGGGGAATGCTGGAGCCTAGAGGTATAGTCAGAGATGCGGCTATAAGATTCAAGCTCTCAGCTCTTATCCCCCCAGTGGCATAATTAATTCACAAAACAAATTAATTGTTTCCAAGCAGCTGAGGTCAGTGGAATGCCACTGTGCTTCAGTCAGGCTTGAGGATTGAGGAATTCTGGTTTGAAGGGGAATGCTGGAGCCTAGAGGTATAGTCAGAGATGCGGCTATAAGATCCAAGCTCTTAGCTCTCATCCCCCCAGTGGCATATTTAATTTATATATAAAATAAAAGGTTTTTAAGCAGCTAAGGTCAGTGGAATGCCACTGTGATTCAGTCAGGCTTGAGGATTGAGTAATTCTGGTTTGAAGGGGAATGCTGGAGCCAAGAGGTTTGATCAGAGGTGCGGCTCCAAGATTCAAGCTCTCAGCTCTCATCCCCCAAGTGGCATAATTAATTTATTTATAAAATGAAAGATTTTTAAGCAGTTGGGGTCAGGGGAATGCCACTGTGATTTAGTCAGGCCCTGAGGATTGAGGAATTCTGGAATATAGGAAAATGCTGGAGCAAAAAAGCATGATCAGAGGTGTGGCTCCAAGATTCAAGCTCTCAGCTCTCATCCCCCCAGTGGCATAATTAATGTAAATATAAAAAAAGGTTTTTAAGCAGCTAAGTTCAGTAGAATGCCACTGTGATTCAGTCAGGCTTGAGGATTGAGGAAATCTGGTTTGAAGGGAAATGCTGGAGCCTAATGGTATAGTCAGAGATGCGGCTATAAGATTCAAGCTCTCAGCTCTTATCCCCCCAGTGGCATAATTAATTCACAAAAGAAATGAATTGTTTCCAAGCAGCTGAGGTCAGTGGAATGCCACTGTGCTTCAGTCAGGCTTGAGGATTAAGGAATTCTGGTTTGAAGGGAAATGCTGGAGCCTAGAGGTATAGTCAGAGATGCGGCTACAAGATTCAAGCTCTCAGCTCTCATCCCCCAAGTGGCATAATTAATTAATTTTAAGAAATGAAAGGTTTTTAAGCAGTTTGGGTTAGGGGAATGCCACTGTGATTCAGTCAGGCCCTGAGGATTGAGGAATTCTGGTATATAGGAAAATGCTGGAGCAAAAAGGCATGATCAGAGGTGTGGCTCCAAGATTCAAGCTCTCAGCTCTCATTCCCCCAGTGGCATAATTAATTTATATATAAAAAAAGGTTTTTAAGCAGCTAAATTCAGTAGAATGCCACTGTGATTCATTTAGGCTTGAGGATTGAGGAAATCTGGTATATAGGAAAATGCTGGAGCCAAAAGGTATGATCAGAGGTGTGGCTCCAAGATTCTAACTCTCAGCTCTCATTCCCCCAGTGGCATAATTAGTTTATATATGAAATAAGAGGTTGTTAAGCAGCTGAGGGCAGTGGAAAGCCACTGTGCTTCAGTCAGGCTTGAGGATTAAGGAATTCTGGTTTGAAGGGAAATGCTGGAGCCTAGAGGTATAGTCAGAGATGCGGCTATAAGATTCAAGCTCTCAGCCCTCATTCCCCCAGTGGCATATTTAATTCACAAAACAAATGAATTGTTTCCAAGCAGTTGATGTCAGTGGAATGCCACTGTGCTATAGTTAGGTTTAAGGATTGTGGATTTCTGGTATGAAGGTAAATGCTGGAGCCAAAAGGTGTCATCAGAGGTGCAGCTATAAGATCCAAGCTTTCAGCTCTCATCCCTCCAGTGGCATATTTAATTTATATATATAACGAAAGGTTTTTAAGCTGCTAAGGTCAGGGGAATGCCACTGTGATTCAGTCAGGCTTGAGGATTAAGGAATTCTGGTTTGAAGGGGAATGCTGGAGCCTAGAGGTATAGTCAGAGATGCGGCTATAAGATTCAAGCTCTCAGCTCTCATCCCTCCAGTGGCATAAATAGTTTAAATATGAAATGAGAGTTTGTTAAGCAGCTGAGGTCAGTGGAATGCCACTGTGATTCAGTCAGGCTTGAGGATTGAGGAATTCTGGTTTGAAGGGGAATGCTGGAGCCAAGAGGTTTGATCAGAGGTGCGGCTCCAAGATTCAAGCTCTCAGCTCTCATTCCCCCAGTGGCATAATTAATGTAAATATAAACAAAAGGTGTTTAAGCAGCTAAGTTCAGTAGAATGCCACTGTGATTCAGTCAGGCTTGAGGATTAAGGAATTATGGTTTGAAGGGAAATGCTGGAGCAAAAAGGCATGATCAGAGGTGTGGCTCCAAGATTCAAGCTCTCAGCTCTCATTCCCCCAGAGGCATAATTAATTTATATATAAAATAAAGAGTTTTTAAGCAGCTAAGTTCAGTAGAATGCCACTGTGATTCAGTCAAGCTTGAGGATTGAGGAAATCTGGTATATAGGAAAATGCTGGAGCCAAAAGGCATGATCAGAGGTGTGGCTCCAAGATTCTAACTCTCAGCTCTCATTCCCCCAGTGGCATAATTAGTTTATATATGAAATGAGAGGTTGTTAAGCAGCTGAGGTCAGCGGAATGCCACTGTGCTTCAGTCAGGTTTGAGGATTAAGGAATCTGGTTTGAAGGGAAATGCTGGAGCCTAGAGGTATAGTCAGAGATGCGGCTATAAGATTCAAGCTCTCAGCTCTTATCCCCCCAGTGGCATAATTAATTCACAAAAGAAATGAATTGTTTCCAAGCAGCTGAGGTCAGTGGAATGCCACTGTGATTCAGTCAGGCTTGAGGATTGAGGAATTCTGGTTTGAAGGGGAATGCTGGAGCCTAGAGGTATAGTCAGAGATGCGGCTATAAGATTCAAGCTCTCAGCTCTTATCCCCCCAGTGGCATAATTAATTCACAAAACAAATGAATTGTTTCCAAGCAGCTGAGGTCAGTGGAATGCCACTGTGCTTCAGTCAGGCTTGAGGATTGAGGAATTCTGGTTTGAAGGGGAATGCTGGAGCCTAGAGGTATAGTCAGAGATGCGGCTATAAGATCCAAGCTCTTAGCTCTCATCCCCCCAGTGGCATATTTAATTTATATATAAAATAAAAGGTTTTTAAGCAGCTAAGGTCAGTGGAATGCCACTGTGATTCAGTCAGGCTTGAGGATTGAGTAATTCTGGTTTGAAGGGGAATGCTGGAGCCAAGAGGTTTGATCAGAGGTGCGGCTCCAAGATTCAAGCTCTCAGCTCTCATCCCCCAAGTGGCATAATTAATTTATTTATAAAATGAAAGATTTTTAAGCAGTTGGGGTCAGGGGAATGCCACTGTGATTTAGTCAGGCCCTGAGGATTGAGGAATTCTGGAATATAGGAAAATGCTGGAGCAAAAAGGCATGATCAGAGGTGTGGCTCCAAGATTCAAGCTCTCAGCTCTCATCCCCCCAGTGGCATAATTAATGTAAATATAAAAAAAGGTTTTTAAGCAGCTAAGTTCAGTAGAATGCCACTGTGATTCAGTCAGGCTTGAGGATTGAGGAAATCTGGTTTGAAGGGAAATGCTGGAGCCTAGAGGTATAGTCAGAGATGCGGCTATAAGATTCAAGCTCTCAGCTCTTATCCCCCCAGTGGCATAATTAATTCACAAAAGAAATGAATTGTTTCCAAGCAGCTGAGGTCAGTGGAATGCCACTGTGCTTCAGTCAGGCTTGAGGATTAAGGAATTCTGGTTTGAAGGGAAATGCTGGAGCCTAGAGGTATAGTCAGAGATGCGGCTACAAGATTCAAGCTCTCAGCTCTCATCCCCCAAGTGGCATAATTAATTAATTTTAAGAAATGAAAGGTTTTTAAGCAGTTTGGGTTAGGGGAATGCCACTGTGATTCAGTCAGGCCCTGAGGATTGAGGAATTCTGGTATATAGGAAAATGCTGGAGCAAAAAGGCATGATCAGAGGTGTGGCTCCAAGATTCAAGCTCTCAGCTCTCATTCCCCCAGTGGCATAATTAATTTATATATAAAAAAAGGTTTTTAAGCAGCTAAATTCAGTAGAATGCCACTGTGATTCATTTAGGCTTGAGGATTGAGGAAATCTGGTATATAGGAAAATGCTGGAGCCAAAAGGTATGATCAGAGGTGTGGCTCCAAGATTCTAACTCTCAGCTCTCATTCCCCCAGTGGCATAATTAGTTTATATATGAAATGAGAGGTTGTTAAGCAGCTGAGGTCAGCGGAATGCCACTGTGCTTCAGTCAGGTTTGAGGATTAAGGAATCTGGTTTGAAGGGAAATGCTGGAGCCTAGAGGTATAGTCAGAGATGCGGCTATAAGATTCAAGCTCTGAGCTCTTATCCCCCCAGTGGCATAATTAATTCACAAAAGAAATGAATTGTTTCCAAGCAGCTGAGGTCAGTGGAATGCCACTGTGCTTCAGTCAGGCTTGAGGATTAAGGAATTCTGGTTTGAAGGGAAATGCTGGAGCCTAGAGGTATAGTCAGAGATGCGGCTATAAGATTCAAGCTCTCAGCTCTCATCCCTCCGGTGGCATAAATAGTTTAAATATGAAATGAGATTTTGTTAAGCAGCTGAGTTCAGTGGAATGCCACTGTGATTCAGTCAGGCTTGAGGATTAAGGATTTCTGGTTTGAATGGAAATGCTGGAGCCTAGAGGTATAGTCAGAGATGCGGCTATAAGATTCAAGCTCTCAGCTCTCATTCCCTTAGTGGCATAATTAGTTTATATATGCAATGAGAGGTTGTTAAGCAGCTGAGGTCAGTGGAATGCCACTGTGCTTCAGTCAGGCTTGAGGATTGAGGAATTCTGGTATGAAGGTAAATGCTGTAGCCAAAAGGTGTCATCAGAGGAGCGGCTATAAGATCCAAGCTCTTAGCTCTCATCCCCCCAGTGGCATATTTAATTTATATATAAGATGAAAGGTTTTTAAGCAGCGAAGGTCAGTGGAATGCAACTGTGATTCAGTCAGGCTTGAGGATTGAGGAATTCTGGTATGAAGGTAAATGCTGGAGCCAAAAGGTGTCATCAGAGGTGCGGCTATAAGATTCAAGCTCTTAGCTCTCATCCCCCCAGTGGCATATTTAATTTATATATAAAATGAAAGGTTTTTAAGCAGCGAAGGTCAGTGGAATGCCACTGTGATTCAGTCAGGCTTGAGGATTGAGTAATTCTGGTTTGAAGGGGAATGCTGGAGCCTAGAGGTATAGTCAGAGATGCGGCTATAAGATTCAAGCTCTCAGCTCTCATCCCTCCAGTGGCATAAATAGTTTAAATATGAAATGAGAGTTTGTTAAGCAGCTGAGGTCAGTGGAATGCCACTGTGATTCAGTCAGGCTTGAGGATTGAGGAATTCTGGTTTGAAGGGGAATGCTGGAGCCAAGAGGTTTGATCAGAGGTGCGGCTCCAAGATTCAAGCTCTCAGCTCTCATTCCCCCAGTGGCATAATTAATGTAAATATAAACAAAAGGTGTTTAAGCAGCTAAGTTCAGTAGAATGCCACTGTGATTCAGTCAGGCTTGAGGATTAAGGAATTATGGTTTGAAGGGAAATGCTGGAGCAAAAAGGCATGATCAGAGGTGTGGCTCCAAGATTCAAGCTCTCAGCTCTCATTCCCCCAGAGGCATAATTAATTTATATATAAAATAAAGAGTTTTTAAGCAGCTAAGTTCAGTAGAATGCCACTGTGATTCAGTCAAGCTTGAGGATTGAGGAAATCTGGTATATAGGAAAATGCTGGAGCCAAAAGGCATGATCAGAGGTGTGGCTCCAAGATTCTAACTCTCAGCTCTCATTCCCCCAGTGGCATAATTAGTTTATATATGAAATGAGAGGTTGTTAAGCAGCTGAGGTCAGCGGAATGCCACTGTGCTTCAGTCAGGTTTGAGGATTAAGGAATCTGGTTTGAAGGGAAATGCTGGAGCCTAGAGGTATAGTCAGAGATGCGGCTATAAGATTCAAGCTCTCAGCTCTTATCCCCCCAGTGGCATAATTAATTCACAAAAGAAATGAATTGTTTCCAAGCAGCTGAGGTCAGTGGAATGCCACTGTGATTCAGTCAGGCTTGAGGATTGAGGAATTCTGGTTTGAAGGGGAATGCTGGAGCCTAGAGGTATAGTCAGAGATGCGGCTATAAGATTCAAGCTCTCAGCTCTTATCCCCCCAGTGGCATAATTAATTCACAAAACAAATGAATTGTTTCCAAGCAGCTGAGGTCAGTGGAATGCCACTGTGCTTCAGTCAGGCTTGAGGATTGAGGAATTCTGGTTTGAAGGGGAATGCTGGAGCCTAGAGGTATAGTCAGAGATGCGGCTATAAGATCCAAGCTCTTAGCTCTCATCCCCCCAGTGGCATATTTAATTTATATATAAAATAAAAGGTTTTTAAGCAGCTAAGGTCAGTGGAATGCCACTGTGATTCAGTCAGGCTTGAGGATTGAGTAATTCTGGTTTGAAGGGGAATGCTGGAGCCAAGAGGTTTGATCAGAGGTGCGGCTCCAAGATTCAAGCTCTCAGCTCTCATCCCCCAAGTGGCATAATTAATTTATTTATAAAATGAAAGATTTTTAAGCAGTTGGGGTCAGGGGAATGCCACTGTGATTTAGTCAGGCCCTGAGGATTGAGGAATTCTGGAATATAGGAAAATGCTGGAGCAAAAAGGCATGATCAGAGGTGTGGCTCCAAGATTCAAGCTCTCAGCTCTCATCCCCCCAGTGGCATAATTAATGTAAATATAAAAAAAGGTTTTTAAGCAGCTAAGTTCAGTAGAATGCCACTGTGATTCAGTCAGGCTTGAGGATTGAGGAAATCTGGTTTGAAGGGAAATGCTGGAGCCTAGAGGTATAGTCAGAGATGCGGCTATAAGATTCAAGCTCTCAGCTCTTATCCCCCCAGTGGCATAATTAATTCACAAAAGAAATGAATTGTTTCCAAGCAGCTGAGGTCAGTGGAATGCCACTGTGCTTCAGTCAGGCTTGAGGATTAAGGAATTCTGGTTTGAAGGGAAATGCTGGAGCCTAGAGGTATAGTCAGAGATGCGGCTACAAGATTCAAGCTCTCAGCTCTCATCCCCCAAGTGGCATAATTAATTAATTTTAAGAAATGAAAGGTTTTTAAGCAGTTTGGGTTAGGGGAATGCCACTGTGATTCAGTCAGGCCCTGAGGATTGAGGAATTCTGGTATATAGGAAAATGCTGGAGCAAAAAGGCATGATCAGAGGTGTGGCTCCAAGATTCAAGCTCTCAGCTCTCATTCCCCCAGTGGCATAATTAATTTATATATAAAAAAAGGTTTTTAAGCAGCTAAATTCAGTAGAATGCCACTGTGATTCATTTAGGCTTGAGGATTGAGGAAATCTGGTATATAGGAAAATGCTGGAGCCAAAAGGTATGATCAGAGGTGTGGCTCCAAGATTCTAATTCTCAGCTCTCATTCCCCCAGTGGCATAATTAGTTTATATATGAAATGAGAGGTTGTTAAGCAGCTGAGGTCAGCGGAATGCCACTGTGCTTCAGTCAGGTTTGAGGATTAAGGAATCTGGTTTGAAGGGAAATGCTGGAGCCTAGAGGTATAGTCAGAGATGCGGCTATAAGATTCAAGCTCTCAGCTCTTATCCCCCCAGTGGCATAATTAATTCACAAAAGAAATGAATTGTTTCCAAGCAGCTGAGGTCAGTGGAATGCCACTGTGCTTCAGTCAGGCTTGAGGATTAAGGAATTCTGGTTTGAAGGGAAATGCTGGAGCCTAGAGGTATAGTCAGAGATGCGGCTATAAGATTCAAGCTCTCAGCTCTCATCCCTCCGGTGGCATAAATAGTTTAAATATGAAATGAGATTTTGTTAAGCAGCTGAGTTCAGTGGAATGCCACTGTGATTCAGTCAGGCTTGAGGATTAAGGATTTCTGGTTTGAATGGAAATGCTGGAGCCTAGAGGTATAGTCAGAGATGCGGCTATAAGATTCAAGCTCTCAGCTCTCATTCCCTTAGTGGCATAATTAGTTTATATATGCAATGAGAGGTTGTTAAGCAGCTGAGGTCAGTGGAATGCCACTGTGCTTCAGTCAGGCTTGAGGATTGAGGAATTCTGGTATGAAGGTAAATGCTGTAGCCAAAAGGTGTCATCAGAGGAGCGGCTATAAGATCCAAGCTCTTAGCTCTCATCCCCCCAGTGGCATATTTAATTTATATATAAGATGAAAGGTTTTTAAGCAGCGAAGGTCAGTGGAATGCAACTGTGATTCAGTCAGGCTTGAGGATTGAGGAATTCTGGTATGAAGGTAAATGCTGGAGCCAAAAGGTGTCATCAGAGGTGCGGCTATAAGATTCAAGCTCTTAGCTCTCATCCCCCCAGTGGCATATTTAATTTATATATAAAATGAAAGGTTTTTAAGCAGCGAAGGTCAGTGGAATGCCACTGTGATTCAGTCAGGCTTGAGGATTGAGTAATTCTGGTTTGAAGGGGAATGCTGGAGCCTAGAGGTATAGTCAGAGATGCGGCTATAAGATTCAAGCTCTCAGCTCTCATCCCTCCAGTGGCATAAATAGTTTAAATATGAAATGAGAGTTTGTTAAGCAGCTGAGGTCAGTGGAATGCCACTGTGATTCAGTCAGGCTTGAGGATTGAGGAATTCTGGTTTGAAGGGGAATGCTGGAGCCAAGAGGTTTGATCAGAGGTGCGGCTCCAAGATTCAAGCTCTCAGCTCTCATTCCCCCAGTGGCATAATTAATGTAAATATAAACAAAAGGTGTTTAAGCAGCTAAGTTCAGTAGAATGCCACTGTGATTCAGTCAGGCTTGAGGATTAAGGAATTATGGTTTGAAGGGAAATGCTGGATCAAAAAGGCATGATCAGAGGTGTGGCTCCAAGATTCAAGCTCTCAGCTCTCATTCCCCCAGAGGCATAATTAATTTATATATAAAATAAAGAGTTTTTAAGCAGCTAAGTTCAGTAGAATGCCACTGTGATTCAGTCAAGCTTGAGGATTGAGGAAATCTGGTATATAGGAAAATGCTGGAGCCAAAAGGCATGATCAGAGGTGTGGCTCCAAGATTCTAACTCTCAGCTCTCATTCCCCCAGTGGCATAATTAGTTTATATATGAAATGAGAGGTTGTTAAGCAGCTGAGGTCAGCGGAATGCCACTGTGCTTCAGTCAGGTTTGAGGATTAAGGAATCTGGTTTGAAGGGAAATGCTGGAGCCTAGAGGTATAGTCAGAGATGCGGCTATAAGATTCAAGCTCTCAGCTCTTATCCCCCCAGTGGCATAATTAATTCACAAAAGAAATGAATTGTTTCCAAGCAGCTGAGGTCAGTGGAATGCCACTGTGATTCAGTCAGGCTTGAGGATTGAGGAATTCTGGTTTGAAGGGGAATGCTGGAGCCTAGAGGTATAGTCAGAGATGCGGCTATAAGATTCAAGCTCTCAGCTCTTATCCCCCCAGTGGCATAATTAATTCACAAAACAAATGAATTGTTTCCAAGCAGCTGAGGTCAGTGGAATGCCACTGTGCTTCAGTCAGGCTTGAGGATTGAGGAATTCTGGTTTGAAGGGGAATGCTGGAGCCTAGAGGTATAGTCAGAGATGCGGCTATAAGATCCAAGCTCTTAGCTCTCATCCCCCCAGTGGCATATTTAATTTATATATAAAATAAAAGGTTTTTAAGCAGCTAAGGTCAGTGGAATGCCACTGTGATTCAGTCAGGCTTGAGGATTGAGTAATTCTGGTTTGAAGGGGAATGCTGGAGCCAAGAGGTTTGATCAGAGGTGCGGCTCCAAGATTCAAGCTCTCAGCTCTCATCCCCCAAGTGGCATAATTAATTTATTTATAAAATGAAAGATTTTTAAGCAGTTGGGGTCAGGGGAATGCCACTGTGATTTAGTCAGGCCCTGAGGATTGAGGAATTCTGGAATATAGGAAAATGCTGGAGCAAAAAAGCATGATCAGAGGTGTGGCTCCAAGATTCAAGCTCTCAGCTCTCATCCCCCCAGTGGCATAATTAATGTAAATATAAAAAAAGGTTTTTAAGCAGCTAAGTTCAGTAGAATGCCACTGTGATTCAGTCAGGCTTGAGGATTGAGGAAATCTGGTTTGAAGGGAAATGCTGGAGCCTAATGGTATAGTCAGAGATGCGGCTATAAGATTCAAGCTCTCAGCTCTTATCCCCCCAGTGGCATAATTAATTCACAAAAGAAATGAATTGTTTCCAAGCAGCTGAGGTCAGTGGAATGCCACTGTGCTTCAGTCAGGCTTGAGGATTAAGGAATTCTGGTTTGAAGGGAAATGCTGGAGCCTAGAGGTATAGTCAGAGATGCGGCTACAAGATTCAAGCTCTCAGCTCTCATCCCCCAAGTGGCATAATTAATTAATTTTAAGAAATGAAAGGTTTTTAAGCAGTTTGGGTTAGGGGAATGCCACTGTGATTCAGTCAGGCCCTGAGGATTGAGGAATTCTGGTATATAGGAAAATGCTGGAGCAAAAAGGCATGATCAGAGGTGTGGCTCCAAGATTCAAGCTCTCAGCTCTCATTCCCCCAGTGGCATAATTAATTTATATATAAAAAAAGGTTTTTAAGCAGCTAAATTCAGTAGAATGCCACTGTGATTCATTTAGGCTTGAGGATTGAGGAAATCTGGTATATAGGAAAATGCTGGAGCCAAAAGGTATGATCAGAGGTGTGGCTCCAAGATTCTAACTCTCAGCTCTCATTCCCCCAGTGGCATAATTAGTTTATATATGAAATAAGAGGTTGTTAAGCAGCTGAGGGCAGTGGAAAGCCACTGTGCTTCAGTCAGGCTTGAGGATTAAGGAATTCTGGTTTGAAGGGAAATGCTGGAGCCTAGAGGTATAGTCAGAGATGCGGCTATAAGATTCAAGCTCTCAGCCCTCATTCCCCCAGTGGCATATTTAATTCACAAAACAAATGAATTGTTTCCAAGCAGTTGATGTCAGTGGAATGCCACTGTGCTATAGTTAGGTTTAAGGATTGTGGATTTCTGGTATGAAGGTAAATGCTGGAGCCAAAAGGTGTCATCAGAGGTGCAGCTATAAGATCCAAGCTTTCAGCTCTCATCCCTCCAGTGGCATATTTAATTTATATATATAACGAAAGGTTTTTAAGCTGCTAAGGTCAGGGGAATGCCACTGTGATTCAGTCAGGCTTGAGGATTAAGGAATTCTGGTTTGAAGGGAAATGCTGGAGCCTAGAGGTATAGTCAGAGATGCGGCTACAAGATTCAAGCTCTCAGCTCTCATCCCCCAAGTGGCATAATTAATTTATTTTATAAAATGAAAGGGTTTTAAGCAGTTGGGGTCAGGGGAATGCCACTGTGATTCAGTCAGGCCCAGAGGATTGAGGAATTCTGGAATATAGGAAAATGCTGGAGCAAAAAGGCATGATCAGAGGTGTGGCTCCAAGATTCAAGCTCTCAGCTCTCATTCCCCCAGTGGCATAATTAATTTATATATAAAAAAAGGTTTTTAAGCAGCTAAATTCAGTAGAATGCCACTGTGATTCAGTTAGGCTTGAGGATTGAGGAAATCTGGTATATAGGAAAATGCTGGAGCCAAAAGGTATGATCAGAGGTGTGGCTCCAAGATTCTAACTCTCAGCTCTCATTCCCCCAGTGGCATAATTAGTTTATATATGAAATAAGAGGTTGTTAAGCAGCTGAGGGCAGTGGAAAGCCACTGTGCTTCAGTCAGGCTTGAGGATTAAGGAATTCTGGTTTGAAGGGAAATGCTGGAGCCTAGAGGTATAGTCAGAGATGCGGCTATAAGATTCAAGCTCTCAGCCCTCATTCCCCCAGTGGCATATTTAATTCACAAAACAAATGAATTGTTTCCAAGCAGTTGATGTCAGTGGAATGCCACTGTGCTATAGTTAGGCTTAAGGATTGTGGATTTCTGGTATGAAGGTAAATGCTGGAGCCAAAAGGTGTCATCAGAGGTGCAGCTATAAGATCCAAGCTTTCAGCTCTCATCCCTCCAGTGGCATATTTAATTTATATATATAACGAAAGGTTTTTAAGCTGCTAAGGTCAGTGGAATGCCACTGTGATTCAGTCAGGCTTGAGGATTAAGGAATTCTGGTTTGAAGGGAAATGCTGGAGCCTAGAGGTATAGTCAGAGATGCGGCTACAAGATTCAAGCTCTCAGCTCTCATCCCCCAAGTGGCATAATTAATTTATTTTAAAAAATGAAAGGTTTTTAAGCAGTTTGGGTTAGGGGAATGCCACTGTGATTCAGTCAGGCCCTGAGGATTGAGGAATTCTGGTATATAGGAAAATGCTGGAGCAAAAAGGCATGATCAGAGGTGTGGCTCCAAGATTCAAGCTCTCAGCTCTCATTCCCCCAGAGGCATAATTAGTTTATATATAAAATAAAGAGTTTTTAAGCAGCTAAGTTCAGTAGAATGCCACTGTGATTCAGTCAGGCTTGAGGATTGAGGAAATCTGGTATATAGGAAAATGCTGGAGCCAAAAGGCATGATCAGAGGTGTGGCTCCAAGATTCTAACTCTCAGCTCTCATTCCCCCAGTGGCATAATTAGTTTATATATGAAATGAGAGGTTGTTAAGCAGCTGAGGTCAGCGGAATGCCACTGTGCTTCAGTCAGGTTTGAGGATTAAGGAATCTGGTTTGAAGGGAAATGCTGGAGCCTAGAGGTATAGTCAGAGATGCGGCTATAAGATTCAAGCTCTCAGCTCTTATCCCCCCAGTGGCATAATTAATTCACAAAAGAAATGAATTGTTTCCAAGCAGCTGAGGTCAGTGGAATGCCACTGTGCTTCAGTCAGGCTTGAGGATTAAGGAATTCTGGTTTGAAGGGAAATGCTGGAGCCTAGAGGTATAGTCAGAGATGCGGCTATAAGATTCAAGCTCTCAGCTCTCATCCCTCCGGTGGCATAAATGGTTTAAATATGAAATGAGAGTTTGTTAAGCAGCTGTGGTCAGTGGAATGCCACTGTGATTCAGTCAGGCTTGAGGATTAAGGATTTCTGGTTTGAATGGAAATGCTGGAGCCTAGAGGTATAGTCAGAGATGCGGCTATAAGATTCAAGCTCTTAGCTCTCATCCCCCCAGTGGCATATTTAATTTATATATAAAATGAAAGGTTTTTAAGCAGTGAAGGTCAGTAAAATGCAACTGTGATTCAGTCAGGCTTGAGGATTGAGGAATTCTGGTATGAAGGTAAATGCTGGAGCCAAAAGGTGTCATCAGAGGTGCGGCTATAAGATTCAAGCTCTTAGCTCTCATCCCCCCAGTGGCATATTTAATTTATATATAAAATGAAAGGTTTTTAAGCAGCGAAGGTCAGTGGAATGCCACTGTGATTCAGTCAGGCTTGAGGATTGAGGAATTCTGGTTTGAAGGGGAATGCTGGAGCCTAGAGGTATAGTCAGAGATGCGGCTATAAGATTCAAGCTCTCAGCTCTCATCCCTCCAGTGGCATAAATAGTTTAAATATGAAATGAGAGTTTGTTAAGCAGCTGAGGTCAGTGGAATGCCACTGTGATTCAGTCAGGCTTGAGGATTGAGGAATTCTGGTTTGAAGGGGAATGCTGGAGCCAAGAGGTTTGATCAGAGGTGCGGCTCCAAGATTCAAGCTCTCAGCTCTCATTCCCCCAGTGGCATAATTAATGTAAATATAAACAAAAGGTGTTTAAGCAGCTAAGTTCAGTAGAATGCCACTGTGATTCAGTCAGGCTTGAGGATTAAGGAAATCTGGTTTGAAGGGAAATGCTGGAGCAAAAAGGCATGATCAGAGGTGTGGCTCCAAGATTCAAGCTCTCAGCTCTCATTCCCCCAGAGGCATAATTAATTTATATATAAAATAAAGAGTTTTTAAGCAGCTAAGTTCAGTAGAATGCCACTGTGATTCAGTCAAGCTTGAGGATTGAGGAAATCTGGTATATAGGAAAATGCTGGAGCCAAAAGGCATGATCAGAGGTGTGGCTCCAAGATTCTAACTCTCAGCTCTCATTCCCCCAGTGGCATAATTAGTTTATATATGAAATGAGAGGTTGTTAAGCAGCTGAGGTCAGCGGAATGCCACTGTGCTTCAGTCAGGTTTGAGGATTAAGGAATCTGGTTTGAAGGGAAATGCTGGAGCCTAGAGGTATAGTCAGAGATGCGGCTATAAGATTCAAGCTCTCAGCTCTTATCCCCCCAGTGGCATAATTAATTCACAAAAGAAATGAATTGTTTCCAAGCAGCTGAGGTCAGTGGAATGCCACTGTGATTCAGTCAGGCTTGAGGATTGAGGAATTCTGGTTTGAAGGGGAATGCTGGAGCCTAGAGGTATAGTCAGAGATGCGGCTATAAGATTCAAGCTCTCAGCCCTCATTCCCCCAGTGGCATATTTAATTCACAAAACAAAGGCATTGTTTCCAAGCAGTTGATGTCAGTGGAATGCCACTGTGCTATAGTTAGGCTTAAGGATTGAGGATTTCTGGTATGAAGGTAAATGCTGGAGCCAAAAGGTGTCATCAGAGGTGCGGCTATAAGATCCAAGCTCTTAGCTCTCATCCCCCCAGTGGCATATTTAATTTATATATAAAATAAAAGGTTTTTAAGCAGCTAAGGTCAGTGGAATGCCACTGTGATTCAGTCAGGCTTGAGGATTGAGTAATTCTGGTTTGAAGGGGAATGCTGGAGCCAAGAGGTTTGATCAGAGGTGCGGCTCCAAGATTCAAGCTCTCAGCTCTCATCCCCCAAGTGGCATAATTAATTTATTTATAAAATGAAAGATTTTTAAGCAGTTGGGGTCAGGGGAATGCCACTGTGATTTAGTCAGGCCCTGAGGATTGAGGAATTCTGGAATATAGGAAAATGCTGGAGCAAAAAGGCATGATCAGAGGTGTGGCTCCAAGATTCAAGCTCTCAGCTCTCATCCCCCCAGTGGCATAATTAATGTAAATATAAAAAAAGGTTTTTAAGCAGCTAAGTTCAGTAGAATGCCACTGTGATTCAGTCAGGCTTGAGGATTGAGGAAATCTGGTTTGAAGGGAAATGCTGGAGCCTAGAGGTATAGTCAGAGATGCGGCTATAAGATTCAAGCTCTCAGCTCTTATCCCCCCAGTGGCATAATTAATTCACAAAAGAAATGAATTGTTTCCAAGCAGCTGAGGTCAGTGGAATGCCACTGTGCTTCAGTCAGGCTTGAGGATTAAGGAATTCTGGTTTGAAGGGAAATGCTGGAGCCTAGAGGTATAGTCAGAGATGCGGCTACAAGATTCAAGCTCTCAGCTCTCATCCCCCAAGTGGCATAATTAATTAATTTTAAGAAATGAAAGGTTTTTAAGCAGTTTGGGTTAGGGGAATGCCACTGTGATTCAGTCAGGCCCTGAGGATTGAGGAATTCTGGTATATAGGAAAATGCTGGAGCAAAAAGGCATGATCAGAGGTGTGGCTCCAAGATTCAAGCTCTCAGCTCTCATTCCCCCAGTGGCATAATTAATTTATATATAAAAAAAGGTTTTTAAGCAGCTAAATTCAGTAGAATGCCACTGTGATTCATTTAGGCTTGAGGATTGAGGAAATCTGGTATATAGGAAAATGCTGGAGCCAAAAGGTATGATCAGAGGTGTGGCTCCAAGATTCTAACTCTCAGCTCTCATTCCCCCAGTGGCATAATTAGTTTATATATGAAATAAGAGGTTGTTAAGCAGCTGAGGGCAGTGGAAAGCCACTGTGCTTCAGTCAGGCTTGAGGATTAAGGAATTCTGGTTTGAAGGGAAATGCTGGAGCCTAGAGGTATAGTCAGAGATGCGGCTATAAGATTCAAGCTCTCAGCCCTCATTCCCCCAGTGGCATATTTAATTCACAAAACAAATGAATTGTTTCCAAGCAGTTGATGTCAGTGGAATGCCACTGTGCTATAGTTAGGTTTAAGGATTGTGGATTTCTGGTATGAAGGTAAATGCTGGAGCCAAAAGGTGTCATCAGAGGTGCAGCTATAAGATCCAAGCTTTCAGCTCTCATCCCTCCAGTGGCATATTTAATTTATATATATAACGAAAGGTTTTTAAGCTGCTAAGGTCAGGGGAATGCCACTGTGATTCAGTCAGGCTTGAGGATTAAGGAATTCTGGTTTGAAGGGAAATGCTGGAGCCTAGAGGTATAGTCAGAGATGCGGCTACAAGATTCAAGCTCTCAGCTCTCATCCCCCAAGTGGCATAATTAATTTATTTTAAAAAATGAAAGGTTTGTAAGCAGTTTGGGTTAGGGTAATGCCACTGTGATTCAGTCAGGCCCTGAGGATTGAGGAATTCTGGTATATAGGAAAATGCTGGAGCAAAAAGGCATGATCAGAGGTGTGGCTCCAAGATTCAAGCTCTCAGCTCTCATTCCCCCAGAGGCATAATTAATTTATATATAAAATAAAGAGTTTTTAAGCAGCTAAGTTCAGTAGAATGCCACTGTGATTCAGTCAGGCTTGAGGATTGAGGAAATCTGGTATATAGGAAAATGCTGGAGCCAAAAGGCATGATCAGAGGTGTGGCTCCAAGATTCTAACTCTCAGCTCTCATTCCCCCAGTGGCATAATTAGTTTATATATGAAATGAGAGGTTGTTAAGCAGCTGAGGTCAGCGGAATGCCACTGTGCTTCAGTCAGGTTTGAGGATTAAGGAATCTGGTTTGAAGGGAAATGCTGGAGCCTAGAGGTATAGTCAGAGATGCGGCTATAAGATTCAAGCTATCAGCTCTTATCCCCCCAGTGGCATAATTAATTCACAAAAGAAATGAATTGTTTCCAAGCAGCTGAGGTCAGTGGAATGCCACTGTGCTTCAGTCAGGCTTGAGGATTAAGGAATTCTGGTTTGAAGGGAAATGCTGGAGCCTAGAGGTATAGTCAGAGATGCGGCTATAAGATTCAAGCTCTCAGCTCTCATCCCTCCGGTGGCATAAATAGTTTAAATATGAAATGAGATTTTGTTAAGCAGCTGAGTTCAGTGGAATGCCACTGTGATTCAGTCAGACTTGAGGATTAAGGATTTCTGGTTTGAATGGAAATGCTGGAGCCTAGAGGTATAGTCAGAGATGCGGCTATAAGATCCAAGCTCTCAGCTCTCATTCCCTTAGTGGCATAATTAGTTTATATATGCAATGAGAGGTTGTTAAGCAGCTGAGGTCAGTGGAATGCCACTGTGCTTCAGTCAGGCTTGAGGATTGAGGAATTCTGGTATGAAGGTAAATGCTGTAGCCAAAAGGTGTCATCAGAGGAGCGGCTATAAGATCCAAGCTCTTAGCTCTCATCCCCCCAGTGGCATATTTAATTTATATATAAGATGAAAGGTTTTTAAGCAGCGAAGGTCAGTGGAATGCAACTGTGATTCAGTCAGGCTTGAGGATTGAGGAATTCTGGTATGAAGGTAAATGCTGGAGCCAAAAGGTGTCATCAGAGGTGCGGCTATAAGATTCAAGCTCTTAGCTCTCATCCCCCCAGTGGCATATTTAATTTATATATAAAATGAAAGGTTTTTAAGCAGCGAAGGTCAGTGGAATGCCACTGTGATTCAGTCAGGCTTGAGGATTGAGGAATTCTGGTTTGAAGGGGAATGCTGGAGCCTAGAGGTATAGTCAGAGATGCGGCTATAAGATTCAAGCTCTCAGCTCTCATCCCTCCAGTGGCATAAATAGTTTAAATATGAAATGAGAGTTTGTTAAGCAGCTGAGGTCAGTGGAATGCCACTGTGATTCAGTCAGGCTTGAGGATTAAGGAATTATGGTTTGAAGGGAAATGCTGGAGCCTAGAGGTATAGTCAGAGATGCGGCTATAAGATTCAAGCTCTCAGCTCTAATTCCCTTAGTGGCATAATTAGTTTTTATATGCAATGAGAGGTTGTTAAGAAGCTGAGGTCAGTGGAATGCCACTGTGCTTCGGTCAGGCTTGAGGATTGAGGAATTCTGGTTTGAAGGGGAATGCTGGAGCCTAGAGGTATAGTCAGAGATGCGGCTATAAGATTCAAGCTCTCAGCCCTCATTCCCCCAGTGGCATATTTAATTCACAAAACAAATGAATTGTTTCCAAGCAGTTGATGTCAGTGGAATGCCACTGTGCTATAGTTAGGCTTAAGGATTGTGGATTTCCGGTATGAAGGTAAATGCTGGAGCCAAAAGGTGTCATCAGAGGTGCAGCTATAAGATCCAAGCTTTCAGCTCTCATCCCTCCAGTGGCATATTTAATTTATATATATAACGAAAGGTTTTTAAGCTGCTAAGGTCAGGGGAATGCCACTGTGATTCAGTCAGGCTTGAGGATTAAGGAATTCTGGTTTGAAGGGAAATGCTGGAGCCTAGAGGTATAGTCAGAGATGCGGCTACAAGATTCAAGCTCTCAGCTCTCATCCCCCAAGTGGCATAATTAATTTATTTTAAAAAATGAAAGGGTTTTAAGCAGTTTGGGTTAGGGGAATGCCACTGTGATTCAGTCAGGCCCTGAGGATTGAGGAATTCTGGTATATAGGAAAATGCTGGAGCAAAAAGGCATGATCAGAGGTGTGGCTCCAAGATTCAAGCTCTCAGCTCTCATTCCCCCAGAGGCATAATTAATTTATATATAAAATAAAGAGGTTTTAAGCAGCTAAGTTCAGTAGAATGCCACTGTGATTCAGTCAGGCTTGAGGATTGAGGAAATCTGGTATATAGGAAAATGCTGGAGCCAAAAGGCATGATCAGAGGTGTGGCTCCAAGATTCTAACTCTCAGCTCTCATTCCCCCAGTGGCATAATTAGTTTATATATGAAATGAGAGGTTGTTAAGCAGCTGAGGTCAGCGGAATGCCACTGTGCTTCAGTCAGGTTTGAGGATTAAGGAATCTGGTTTGAAGGGAAATGCTGGAGCCTAGAGGTATAGTCAGAGATGCGGCTATAAGATTCAAGCTCTCAGCTCTTATCCCCCCAGTGGCATAATTAATTCACAAAAGAAATGAATTGTTTCCAAGCAGCTGAGGTCAGTGGAATGCCACTGTGCTTCAGTCAGGCTTGAGGATTAAGGAATTCTGGTTTGAAGGGAAATGCTGGAGCCTAGAGGTATAGTCAGAGATGCGGCTATAAGATTCAAGCTCTCAGCTCTCATCCCCCAAGTGGCATAATTAATTTATTTATAAAATGAAAGTTTTTTAAGCAGTTGGGGTCAGGGGAATGCCACTGTGATTCAGTCAGGCCCTGAGGATTGAGGAATTCTGGAATATAGGAAAATGCTGGAGCAAAAAGGCATGATCAGAGGTGTGGCTCCAAGATTCAAGCTCTCAGCTCTCATCCCCCCAGTGGCATATTTAATTTATATATAAAACAAGGTTTTTAAGCAGCTAAGTTCAGTAGAATGCCACTGTGATTCAGTTAGGCTTGAGGATTGAGGAAATCTGGTATATAGGAAAATGCTGGAGCCAAAAGGTGTCATCAGAGGTGCGGCTATAAGATCCAAGCTCTTAGCTCTCATCCCCCCAGTGGCATATTTAATTTATATATAAAATGAAAGGTTTTTAAGCAGCTAAGGGCAGTGGAATGCCACTGTGATTCAGTCAGGCTTGAGGATTGAGAAATTCTGGTTTGAAGGGGAATGCTGGAGCCAAGAGGTTTGATCAGAGGTGCGGCTCCAAGATTCAAGCTCTCAGCTCTCATCCCCCAAGTGGCATAATTAATTTATTTATAAAATGAAAGGGTTTTAAGCAGTTGGGGTCAGGGGAATGCCACTGTGATTCAGTCAGGCCCAGAGGATTGAGGAATTCTGGAATATAGGAAAATGCTGGAGCAAAAAGGCATGATCAGAGGTGTGGCTCCAAGATTCAAGCTCTCAGCTCTCATTCCCCCAGTGGCATAATTAATTTATATATAAACAAAGGTTTTTAAGCAGCTAAATTCAGTAGAATGCCACTGTAATTCAGATAGGCTTGAGGATTGAGGAAATCTGGTATATAGGAAAATGCTGGAGCCAAAAGGTGTCATCAGAGGTGCGGCTATAAGATCCAAGCTCTTAGCTCTCATCCCCCCAGTGGCATATTTAATTTATATATAAAATGAAAGGTTTTTAAGCAGCTAAGGGCAGTGGAATGCCACTGTGATTCAGTCAGGTTTGAGGATTAAGGAATTCTGGTTTGGAGGGAAATGCTGGAGCCTAGAGGTATAGTCAGAGATGCGGCTATAAGATTCAAGCTCTCAGCTCTTATCCCCCCAGTGGCATAATTAATTCACAAAACATATGAATTGTTTCCAAGCAGCTGAGGTCAGTGGAATGCCACTGTGCTTCAGTCAGGCTTGAGGATTAAGGAATTCTGGTTTGAAGGGAAATGCTGGAGCCTAGAGGTATAGTCAGAGATGCGGCTATAAGATTCAAGCTCTCAGCTCTCATCCCCCAAGTGGCATAATTAATTTATTTATAAAATGAAAGTTTTTTAAGCAGTTGGGGTCAGGGGAATGCCACTGTGATTCAGTCAGGCCCTGAGGATTGAGGAATTCTGGAATATAGGAAAATGCTGGAGCAAAAAGGCATGATCAGAGGTGTGGCTCCAAGATTCAAGCTCTCAGCTCTCATCCCCCCAGTGGCATATTTAATTTATATATAAAAAAAGGTTTTTAAGCAGCTAAGTTCAGTAGAATGCCACTGTAATTCAGATAGGCTTGAGGATTGAGGAAATCTGGTATATAGGAAAATGCTGGAGCCAAAAGGTGTCATCAGAGGTGCGGCTATAAGATCCAAGCTCTTAGCTCTCATCCCCCCAGTGGCATATTTAATTTATATATAAAATGAAAGGTTTTTAAGCAGCTAAGGGCAGTGGAATGCCACTGTGATTCAGTCAGGCTTGAGGATTGAGAATTTCTGGTTTGAAGAGGAATGCTGGAGCCAAGAGGTTTGATCAGAGGTGCGGCTCCAAGATTCAAGCTCTCAGCTCTCATCCCCCAAGTGGCATAATTAATTTATTTATAAAATGAAAGGGTTTTAAGCAGTTGGGGTCAGGGGAATGCCACTGTGATTCAGTCAGGCCCAGAGGATTGAGGAATTCTGGAATATAGGAAAATGCTGGAGCAAAAAGGCATGATCAGAGGTGTGGCTCCAAGATTCAAGCTCTCAGCTCTCATTCCCCCAGTGGCATAATGAATTTATATATAAAAAAAGGTTTTTAAGCAGCTAAATTCAGTAGAATGCCACTGTGATTCAGTTAGGCTTGAGGATTGAGGAAATCTGGTATATAGGAAAATGCTGGAGCCAAAAGGTATGATCAGAGGTGTGGCTCCAAGATTCTAACTCTCAGCTCTCATTCCCCCAGTAGCATAATTAGTTTATATATGAAATAAGAGGTTGTTAAGCAGCTGAGGGCAGTGGAAAGCCACTGTGCTTCAGTCAGGCTTGAGGATTAAGGAATTCTGGTTTGAAGGGAAATGCTGGAGCCTAGAGGTATAGTCAGAGATGCGGCTATAAGATTCAAGCTCTCAGCCCTCATTCCCCCAGTGGCATATTTAATTCACAAAACAAATGAATTGTTTCCAAGCAGTTGATGTCAGTGGAATGCCACTGTGCTATAGTTAGGCTTAAGGATTGTGGATTTCTGGTATGAAGGTAAATGCTGGAGCCAAAAGGTGTCATCAGAGGTGCAGCTATAAGATCCAAGCTTTCAGCTCTCATCCCTCCAGTGGCATATTTAATTTATATATATAACGAAAGGTTTTAAAGCTGCTAAGGTCAGTGGAATGCCACTGTGATTCAGTCAGGCTTGAGGATTAAGGAATTCTGGTTTGAAGGGAAATGCTGGAGCCTAGAGGTATAGTCAGAGATGCGGCTACAAGATTCAAGCTCTCAGCTCTCATCCCCCAAGTGGCATAATTAATTTATTTTAAAAAATGAAAGGTTTTTAAGCAGTTTGGGTTAGGGGAATGCCACTGTGATTCAGTCAGGCCCTGAGGATTGAGGAATTCTGGTATATAGGAAAATGCTGGAGCAAAAAGGCATGATCAGAGGTGTGGCTCCAAGATTCAAGCTCTCAGCTCTCATTCCCCCAGAGGCATAATTAATTTATATATAAAATAAAGAGTTTTTAAGCAGCTAAGTTCAGTAGAATGCCACTGTGATTCAGTCAGGCTTGAGGATTGAGGAAATCTGGTATATAGGAAAATGCTGGAGCCAAAAGGCATGATCAGAGGTGTGGCTCCAAGATTCTAACTCTCAGCTCTCATTCCCCCAGTGGCATAATTAGTTTATATATGAAATGAGAGGTTGTTAAGCAGATGAGGTCAGCGGAATGCCACTGTGCTTCAGTCAGGTTTGAGGATTAAGGAATCTGGTTTGAAGGGAAATGCTGGAGCCTAGAGGTATAGTCAGAGATGCGGCTATAAGATTCAAGCTCTCAGCTCTTATCCCCCCAGTGGCATAATTAATTCACAAAAGAAATTAATTGTTTCTAAGCAGCTGAGGTCAGTGGAATGCCACTGTGCTTCAGTCAGGCTTGAGGATTAAGGAATTCTGGTTTGAAGGGAAATGCTGGAGCCTAGAGGTATAGTCAGAGATGCGGCTATAAGATTCAAGCTCTCAGCTCTCATCCCCCAAGTGGCATAATTAATTTATTTATAAAATGAAAGTTTTTTAAGCAGTTGGGGTCAGGGGAATGCCACTGTGATTCAGTCAGGCCCTGAGGATTGAGGAATTCTGGAATATAGGAAAATGCTGGAGCAAAAAGGCATGATCAGAGGTGTGGCTCCAAGATTCAAGCTCTCAGCTCTCATCCCCCCAGTGGCATATTTAATTTATATATAAAATGAAAGGTTTTTAAGCAGCTAAGGGCAGTGGAATGCCACTGTGATTCAGTCAGGCTTGAGGATTGAGAAATTCTGGTTTGAAGGGGAATGCTGGAGCCAAGAGGTTTGATCAGAGGTGCGGCTCCAAGATTCAAGCTCTCAGCTCTCATCCCCCAAGTGGCATATTTAGTTTAAATATGAAATGAGAGGTTGTTAAGCAGCTGAGGTCAGCGGAATGCCAGTGTGCTTCAGTCAGGTTTGAGGATTAAGGAATTCTGGTTTGAAGGGAAATGCTGGAGCCTAGAGGTATAGTCAGAGATGCGGCTATAAGATTCAAGCTCTCAGCTCTTATCCCCCCAGTGGCATAATTAATTCACAAAAGAAATGAATTGTTTCCAAGCAGCTGAGGTCAGTGGAATGCCACTGTGCTTCAGTCAGGCTTGAGGATTAAGGAATTCTGGTTTGAAGGGAAATGCTGGAGCCTAGAGGTATAGTCAGAGATGCGGCTATAAGATTCAAGCTCTCAGCTCTCATCCCCCAAGTGGCATAATTAATTTATTTATAAAATGAAAGTTCTTTAAGCAGTTGGGGTCAGGGGAATGCCACTGTGATTCAGTCAGGCCCTGGGGATTGAGGAATTCTGGAATATAGGAAAATGCTGGAGCAAAAAGACATGATCAGAGGTGTGGCTCCAAGATTCAAGCTCTCAGCTCTCATCCCCCCAGTGGCATATTTAATTTATATATAAAACAAGGTTTTTAAGCAGCTAAGTTCAGTAGAATGCCACTGTAATTCAGATAGGCTTGAGGATTGAGGAAATCTGGTATATAGGAAAATGCTGGAGCCAAAAGGTGTCATCAGAGGTGCGGCTATAAGATCCAAGCTCTTAGCTCTCATCCCCCCAGTGGCATATTTAATTTATATATAAAATGAAAGGTTTTTAAGCAGCTAAGGGCAGTGGAATGCCACTGTGATTCAGTCAGGCTTGAGGATTGAGAAATTCTGGTTTGAAGGGGAATGCTGGAGCCAAGAGGTTTGATCAGAGGTGCGGCTCCAAGATTCAAGCTCTCAGCTCTCATCCCCCAAGTGGCATAATTAATTTATTTATAAAATGAAAGGGTTTTAAGCAGTTGGGGTCAGGGGAATGCCACTGTGATTCAGTCAGGCCCAGAGGATTGAGGAATTCTGGAATATAGGAAAATGCTGGAGCAAAAAGGCATGATCAGAGGTGTGGCTCCAAGATTCAAGCTCACAGCTCTCATTCCCCCAGTGGCATAATTAATTTATATATAAAAAAAGGTTTTTATGCAGCTAAATTCAGTAGAATGCCACTGTGATTCAGTTAGGCTTGAGGATTGAGGAAATCTAATAAATATAGGAAAATGCTGGAGCCAAAAGGTATGATCAGAGGTGTGGCTCCAAGATTCTAACTCTCAGCTCTCATTCCCCCAGTGGCATAATTAGTTTATATATGAAATAAGAGGTTGTTAAGCAGCTGAGGGCAGTGGAAAGCCACTGTGCTTCAGTCAGGCTTGAGGATTAAGGAATTCTGGTTTGAAGGGAAATGCTGGAGCCTAGAGGTATAGTCAGAGATGCGGCTATAAGATTCAAGCTCTCAGCCCTCATTCCCCCAGTGGCATATTTAATTCACAAAACAAATGAATTGTTTCCAAGCAGTTGATGTCAGTGGAATGCCACTGTGCTATAGTTAGGCTTAAGGATTGTGGATTTCTGGTATGAAGGTAAATGCTGGAGCCAAAAGGTGTCATCAGAGGTGCAGCTATAAGATCCAAGCTTTCAGCTCTCATCCCTCCAGTGGCATATTTAATTTATATATATAACGAAAGGTTTTTAAGCTGCTAAGGTCAGTGGAATGCCACTGTGATTCAGTCAGGCTTGAGGATTAAGGAATTCTGGTTTGAAGGGAAATGCTGGAGCCTAGAGGTATAGTCAGAGATGCGGCTACAAGATTCAAGCTCTCAGCTCTCATCCCCCAAGTGGCATAATTAATTTATTTTAAAAAATGAAAGGTTTTTAAGCAGTTTGGGTTAGGGGAATGCCACTGTGATTCAGTCAGGCCCTGAGGATTGAGGAATTCTGGTATATAGGAAAATGCTGGAGCAAAAAGGCATGATCAGAGGTGTGGCTCCAAGATTCAAGCTCTCAGCTCTCCTTCCCCCAGAGGCATAATTAATTTATATATAAAATAAAGAGTTTTTAAGCAGCTAAGTTCAGTAGAATGCCACTGTGATTCAGTCAGGCTTGAGGATTGAGGAAATCTGGTATATAGGAAAATGCTGGAGCCAAAAGGCATGATCAAAGGTGTGGCTCCAAGATTCTAACTCTCAGCTCTCATTCCCCCAGTGGCATAATTAGTTTATATATGAAATGAGAGGTTGTTAAGCAGCTGAGGTCAGCGGAATGCCACTGTGCTTCAGTCAGGTTTGAGGATTAAGGAATCTGGTTTGAAGGGAAATGCTGGAGCCTAGAGGTATAGTCAGAGATGCGGCTATAAGATTCAAGCTCTCAGCTCTTATCCCCCCAGTGGCATAATTAATTCACAAAAGAAATGAATTGTTTCCAAGCAGCTGAGGTCAGTGGAATGCCACTGTGCTTCAGTCAGGCTTGAGGATTAAGGAATTCTGGTTTGAAGGGAAATGCTGGAGCCTAGAGGTATAGTCAGAGATGCGGCTATAAGATTCAAGCTCTCAGCTCTCATCCCCCAAGTGGCATAATTAATTTATTTATAAAATGAAAGTTTTTTAAGCAGTTGGGGTCAGGGGAATGCCACTGTGATTCAGTCAGGCCCTGAGGATTGAGGAATTCTGGAATATAGGAAAATGCTGAAGCAAAAAGGCATGATCAGAGGTGTGGCTCCAAGATTCAAGCTCTCAGCTCTCATCCCCCCAGTGGCATATTTAATTTATATATAAAACAAGGTTTTTAAGCAGCTAAGTTCAGTAGAATGCCACTGTGATTCAGTTAGGCTTGAGGATTGAGGAAATCTGGTATATAGGAAAATGCTGGAGCCAAAAGGTGTCATCAGAGGTGCGGCTATAAGATCCAAGCTCTTAGCTCTCATCCCCCCAGTGGCATATTTAATTTATATATAAAATGAAAGGTTTTTAAGCAGCTAAGGGCAGTGGAATGCCACTGTGATTCAGTCAGGCTTGAGGATTGAGAAATTCTGGTTTGAAGGGGAATGCTGGAGCCAAGAGGTTTGATCAGAGGTGCGGCTCCAAGATTCAAGCTCTCAGCTCTCATCCCCCAAGTGGCATAATTAATTTATTTATAAAATGAAAGGGTTTTAAGCAGTTGGGGTCAGGGGAATGCCACTGTGATTCAGTCAGGCCCAGAGGATTGAGGAATTCTGGAATATAGGAAAATGCTGGAGCAAAAAGGCATGATCAGAGGTGTGGCTCCAAGATTCAAGCTCTCAGCTCTCATTCCCCCAGTGGCATAATTAATTTATATATAAACAAAGGTTTTTAAGCAGCTAAATTCAGTAGAATGCCACGGTGATTCAGTTAGGCTTGAGGATTGAGGAAATCTGGTATATAGGAAAATGCTGGAGCCAAAAGGTATGATCAGAGGTGTGGCTCCAAGATTCTAACTCTCAGCTCTCATTCCCCCAGTGGCATAATTAGTTTATATATAAAATGAGAGGTTGTTAAGCAGCTGAGGGCAGTGGAAAGCCACTGTGCTTCAGTCAGGCTTGAGGATTAAGGAATTCTGGTTTGAAGGGAAATGCTGGAGCCTAGAGGTATAGTCAGAAATGCGGCTATAAGATTCAAGCTCTCAGCTCTCATCCCCCAAGTGGCATAATTAATTTATTTATAAAATGAAAGTTTTTTAAGCAGTTGGGGTCAGGGGAATGCCACTGTGATTCAGTCAGGCCCTGAGGATTGAGGAATTCTGGAATATAGGAAAATGCTGGAGCAAAAAGGCATGATCAGAGGTGTGGCTCCAAGATTCAAGCTCTCAGCTCTCATCCCCCCAGTGGCATATTTAATTTATATATTAATAAAGGTTTTTAAGCAGCTAAGTTCAGTAGAATGCCACTGTGATTCAGTCAGGCTTGAGGATTGAGGAAATCTGGTATATAGGAAAATGCTGGAGCCAAAAGGCATGATCAGAGGTGTGGCTCCAAGATTCTAACTCTCAGCTCTCATTCCCCCAGTGGCATAATTAGTTTATATATGAAATGAGAGGTTGTTAAGCAGCTGAGGTCAGCGGAATGCCACTGTGCTTCAGTCAGGTTTGAGGATTAAGGAATCTGGTTTGAAGGGAAATGCTGGAGCCTAGAGGTATAGTCAGAGATGCGGCTATAAGATTCAAGCTCTCAGCTCTTATCCCCCCAGTGGCATAATTAATTCACAAAAGAAATGAATTGTTTCCAAGCAGCTGAGGTCAGTGGAATGCCACTGTGCTTCAGTCAGGCTTGAGGATTAAGGAATTCTGGTTTGAAGGAAAATGCTGGAGCCTAGAGGTATAGTCAGAGATGCGGCTATAAGATTCAAGCTCTCAGCTCTCATCCCCCAAGTGGCATAATTAATTTATTTATAAAATGAAAGTTTTTTAAGCAGTTGGGGTCAGGGGAATGCCACTGTGATTCAGTCAGGCCCTGAGGATTGAGGAATTCTGGAATATAGGAAAATGCTGGAGCAAAAAGGCATGATCAGAGGTGTGGCTCCAAGATTCAAGCTCTCAGCTCTCATCCCCCCAGTGGCATATTTAATTTATATATAAAACAAGGTTTTTAAGCAGCTAAGTTCAGTAGAATGCCACTGTGATTCAGTTAGGCTTGAGGATTGAGGAAATCTGGTATATAGGAAAATGCTGGAGCCAAAAGGTGTCATCAGAGGTGCGGCTATAAGATCCAAGCTCTTAGCTCTCATCCCCCCAGTGGCATATTTAATTTATATATAAAATGAAAGGTTTTTAAGCAGCTAAGGGCAGTGGAATGCCACTGTGATTCAGTCAGGCTTGAGGATTGAGAAATTCTGGTTTGAAGGGGAATGCTGGAGCCAAGAGGTTTGATCAGAGGTGCGGCTCCAAGATTCAAGCTCTCAGCTCTCATCCCCCAAGTGGCATAATTAATTTATTTATAAAATGAAAGGGTTTTAAGCAGTTGGGGTCAGGGGAATGCCACTGTGATTCAGTCAGGCCCAGAGGATTGAGGAATTCTGGAATATAGGAAAATGCTGGAGCAAAAAGGCATGATCAGAGGTGTGGCCCCAAGATTCAAGCTCTCAGCTCTCATTCCCCCAGTGGCATAATTAATTTATATATAAAAAAAGGTTTTTAAGCAGCTAAATTCAGTAGAATGCCACTGTGATTCAGTTAGGCTTGAGGATTGAGGAAATCTGGTATATAGGAAAATGCTGGAGCCAAAAGGTATGATTAGAGGTGTGGCTCCAAGATTCTAACTCTCAGCTCTCATTCCCCCAGTGGCATAATTAGTTTATATATGAAATGAGAGGTTGTTAAGCAGCTGAGGGCAGTGGAAAGCCACTGTGCTTCAGTCAGGCTTGAGGATTAAGGAATTCTGGTTTGAAGGGAAATGCTGGAGGCTAGAGGTATAGTCAGAGATGCGGCTATAAGATTCAAGCTCTCAGCTCTCATCCCCCCAGAGGCATAATTAATTTATTTTAAACAATGAAAGGTTTTTAAGCAGTTTGGGTTAGGGGAATGCCACTGTGATTCAGTCAGGCCCTGAGGATTGAGGAATTCTGGTATATAGGAAAATGCTGGAGCAAAAAGGCATGATCAGAGGTGTGGCTCCAAGATTCAAGCTCTCAGCTCTCATTCCCCCAGAGGCATAATTAATTCATTTATAAAATAAAAGGTTTTTAAGCAGCTAAGTTCAGTAGAATGCCACTGTGATTCAGTCAGGCTTGAGGATTGAGGAAATCTGGTATATAGGAAAATGCTGGAGCCAAAAGGCATGATCAGAGGTGTGGCTCCAAGATTCTAACTCTCAGCTCTCATTCCCCCAGTGGCATATTTAGTTTATATATGAAATGAGAGGTTGTTAAGCAGCTGAGGTCAGCGGAATGCCAGTGTGCTTCAGTCAGGTTTGAGGATTAAGGAATTCTGGTTTGAAGGGAAATGCTGGAGCCTAGAGGTATAGTCAGAGATGCGGCTATAAGATTCAAGCTCTCAGCTCTTATCCCCCCAGTGGCATAATTAATTCACAAAACAAATGAATTGTTTCCAAGCAGCTGAGGTCAGTGGAATGCCACTGTGCTTCAGTCAGGCTTGAGGATTAAGGAATTCTGGTTTGAAGGGAAATGCTGGAGCCTAGAGGTATAGTCAGAGATGCGGCTATAAGATTCAAGCTCTCAGCTCTCATCCCTCCAGTGGCATAAATAGTTTAAATATGAAATGAGAGTTTTTTAAGCAGCTGAGGTCAGTGGAATGCCACTGTGATTCAGTCAGGCTTGAGGATTAAGGAATTATGGTTTGAAGGGAAATGCTGGAGCCTAGAGGTATAGTCAGAGATGCGGCTATAAGATTCAAGCTCTCAGCTCTCATTCCCTTAGTGGCATAATTAGTTTTTATATGCAATGAGAGGTTGTTAAGAAGCTGAGGTCAGTGGAATGCCACTGTGCTTCAGTCAGGCTTCAGGATTGAGGAATTCTGGTTTGAAGGGGAATGCTGGAGCCAAGAGGTTTGATCAGAGGTGCGGCTCCAAGATTCAAGCTCTCAGCTCTCATTCCCCCAGTGGCATAATTAATTTAAATATAAACAAATGGTGTTTAAGCAGCTAAGTTCAGTAGAATGCCACTGTGATTCAGTCAGGCTTGAGGATTGAGGAAATCTGGTTTGAAGGGAAATGCTGGAGCCTAGAGGTATAGTCAGAGATGCGGCTATAAGATTCAAGCTCTCAGCCCTCATTCCCCCAGTGGCATATTTAATTCACAAAACAAATGAATTGTTTCTAAGCAGTTGATGTCAGTGGAATGCCACTGTGCTATAGTTAGGCTTAAGGATTGTGGATTTCTGGTATGAAGGTAAATGCTGGAGCCAAAAGGTGTCATCAGAGGTGCGGCTCTAAGATCCAAGCTCTCAGCTCTCATCCCTCCAGTGGCATATTTAATTTATATATATAACGAAAGGTTTTTAAAAGCTGAGGTCAGTGGAATGCCACTGTGATTCAGTCAGGCTTGAGGATTAAGGAATTATGGTTTGAAGGGAAATGCTGGAGCCTAGAGGTATAGTAAGAGATGCGGCTATAAGATTCAAGCTCTCAGCTCTCATTCCCTTAGTGGCACAATTAGTTTATATATGCAATGAGAGGTTGTTAAGCAGCTGAGGTCAGTGGAATGCCACTGTGCTTCAGTCAGGCTTGAGGATTGAGGAATTCTGGTATGAAGGTAAATGCTGTAGCCAAAAGGTGTCATCAGAGGAGCGGCTATAAGATCCAAGCTCTTAGCTCTCATCCCCCCAGTGGCATATTTAATTTATATATAAAATGAAAGGATTGTAATCAGTGAAGGTCAGTGGAATGCCACTGTGATTCAGGGTGGCTTGAGGATTGAGGAATTCTGGTATGAAGGTAAATGCTGGAGCCAAAAGGTGTCATCAGAGGTGCGGCTATAAGATTCAAGCTCTTAGCTCTCATCCCCCCAGTGGCATATTTAATTTATATATAAAATGAAAGTTTTTTAAGCAGCGAAGGTCAGTGGAATGCCACTGTGATTCAGTCAGGCTTGAGGATCTCAATCCTGAGGAATTCTGGTTTGAAGGGGAATGCTGGAGCCTAGAGGTATAGTCAGAGATGCGGCTATAAGATTCAAGCTCTCAGCTCTCATCCCTCCAGTTGTATCTTTAATTCACAAAACAAATGAATTGTTTCCAAGCAGCTGAGGTCAATGGAATGCCACCGTGTTTCAGTCAGGCTTGAGGATAAAGGAATTCTGGTTTGAAGGGAAATTCTGGAGCCTAGAGATATAGTCAGAGATGCGGCTATAAGATTCAAGCTCTCAGCTCTTATCCCCCCAGTGGCATAATTAATTCACAAAACAAATGAATTGTTTCCAAGCAGCTGAGGTCAGCGGAATGCCACTGTGCTTCAGTCAGGTTTGAGGATTAAGGAATCTGGTTTGAAGGGAAATGCTGGAGCCTAGAGGTATAGTCAGAGATGCGGCTATAAGATTCAAGCTCTCAGCTCTTATCCCCCCAGTGGCATAATTAATTCACAAAAGAAATGAATTGTTTCCAAGCAGCTGAGGTCAGTGGAATGCCACTGTGCTTCAGTCAGGCTTGAGGATTAAGGAATTCTGGTTTGAAGGGAAATGCTGGAGCCTAGAGGTATAGTCAGAGATGCGGCTATAAGATTCAAGCTCTCAGCCCTCATTCCCCCAGTGGCATATTTAATTCACAAAACAAATGAATTGTTTCCAAGCAGTTGATGTCAGTGGAATGCCACTGTGCTATAGTTAGGCTTAAGGATTGTGGATTTCTGGTATGAAGGTAAATGCTGGAGCCAAAAGGTGTCATCAGAGGTGCAGCTATAAGATCCAAGCTTTCAGCTCTCATCCCTCCAGTGGCATATTTAATTTATATATATAACGAAAGGTTTTTAAGCTGCTAAGGTCAGTGGAATGCCACTGTGATTCAGTCAGGCTTGAGGATTAAGGAATTCTGGTTTGAAGGGAAATGCTGGAGCCTAGAGGTATAGTCAGAGATGCGGCTACAAGATTCAAGCTCTCAGCTCTCATCCCCCAAGTGGCATAATTAATTTATTTTAAAAAATGAAAGGTTTTTAAGCAGTTTGGGTTAGGGGAATGCCACTGTGATTCAGTCAGGCCCTGAGGATTGAGGAATTCTGGTATATAGGAAAATGCTGGAGCAAAAAGGCATGATCAGAGGTGTGGCTCCAAGATTCAAGCTCTCAGCTCTCATTCCCCCAGAGGCATAATTAATTTATATATAAAATAAAGAGTTTTTAAGCAGCTAAGTTCAGTAGAATGCCACTGTGATTCAGTCAGGCTTGAGGATTGAGGAAATCTGGTATATAGGAAAATGCTGGAGCCAAAAGGCATGATCAGAGGTGTGGCTCCAAGGTTCTAACTCTCAGCTCTCATTCCCCCAGTGGCATAATTAGTTTATATATGAAATGAGAGGTTGTTAAGCAGCTGAGGTCAGCGGAATGCCACTGTGCTTCAGTCAGGTTTGAGGATTAAGGAATCTGGTTTGAAGGGAAATGCTGGAGCCTAAAGGTATAGTCAGAGATGCGGCTATAAGATTCAAGCTCTCAGCTCTTATCCCCCCAGTGGCATAATTAATTCACAAAAGAAATGAATTGTTTCCAAGCAGCTGAGGTCAGTGGAATGCCACTGTGCTTCAGTCAGGCTTGAGGATTAAGGAATTCTGGTTTGAAGGGAAATGCTGGAGCCTAGAGGTATAGTCAGAGATGCGGCTATAAGATTCAAGCTCTCAGCTCTCATCCCCCAAGTGGCATAATTAATTTATTTATAAAATGAAAGTTTTTTAAGCAGTTGGGGTCAGGGGAATGCCACTGTGATTCAGTCAGGCCCTGAGGATTGAGGAATTCTGGAATATAGGAAAATGCTGAAGCAAAAAGGCATGATCAGAGGTGTGGCTCCAAGATTCAAGCTCTCAGCTCTCATCCCCCCAGTGGCATATTTAATTTATATATAAAACAAGGTTTTTAAGCAGCTAAGTTCAGTAGAATGCCACTGTGATTCAGTTAGGCTTGAGGATTGAGGAAATCTGGTATATAGGAAAATGCTGGAGCCAAAAGGTGTCATCAGAGGTGCGGCTATAAGATCCAAGCTCTTAGCTCTCATCCCCCCAGTGGCATATTTAATTTATATATAAAATGAAAGGTTTTTAAGCAGCTAAGGGCAGTGGAATGCCACTGTGATTCAGTCAGGCTTGAGGATTGAGAAATTCTGGTTTGAAGGGGAATGCTGGAGCCAAGAGGTTTGATCAGAGGTGCGGCTCCAAGATTCAAGCTCTCAGCTCTCATCCCCCAAGTGGCATAATTAATTTATTTATAAAATGAAAGGGTTTTAAGCAGTTGGGGTCAGGGGAATGCCACTGTGATTCAGTCAGGCCCAGAGGATTGAGGAATTCTGGAATATAGGAAAATGCTGGAGCAAAAAGGCATGATCAGAGGTGTGGCTCCAAGATTCAAGCTCTCAGCTCTCATTCCCCCAGTGGCATAATTAATTTATATATAAACAAAGGTTTTTAAGCAGCTAAATTCAGTAGAATGCCACGGTGATTCAGTTAGGCTTGAGGATTGAGGAAATCTGGTATATAGGAAAATGCTGGAGCCAAAAGGTATGATCAGAGGTGTGGCTCCAAGATTCTAACTCTCAGCTCTCATTCCCCCAGTGGCATAATTAGTTTATATATGAAATGAGAGGTTGTTAAGCAGCTGAGGTCAGCGGAATGCCACTGTGCTTCAGTCAGGTTTGAGGATTAAGGAATCTGGTTTGAAGGGAAATGCTGGAGCCTAGAGGTATAGTCAGAGATGCGGCTATAAGATTCAAGCTCTCAGCTCTTATCCCCCCAGTGGCATAATTAATTCACAAAAGAAATGAATTGTTTCCAAGCAGCTGAGGTCAGTGGAATGCCACTGTGCTTCAGTCAGGCTTGAGGATTAAGGAATTCTGGTTTGAAGGGAAATGCTGGAGCCTAGAGGTATAGTCAGAGATGCGGCTATAAGATTCAAGCTCTCAGCTCTCATCCCCCAAGTGGCATAATTAATTTATTTATAAAATGAAAGTTTTTTAAGCAGTTGGGGTCAGGGGAATGCCACTGTGATTCAGTCAGGCCCTGAGGATTGAGGAATTCTGGAATATAGGAAAATGCTGGAGCAAAAAGGCATGATCAGAGGTGTGGCTCCAAGATTCAAGCTCTCAGCTCTCATCCCCCCAGTGGCATATTTAATTTATATATAAAACAAGGTTTTTAAGCAGCTAAGTTCAGTAGAATGCCACTGTGATTCAGTTAGGCTTGAGGATTGAGGAAATCTGGTATATAGGAAAATGCTGGAGCCAAAAGGTGTCATCAGAGGTGCGGCTATAAGATCCAAGCTCTTAGCTCTCATCCCCCCAGTGGCATATTTAATTTATATATAAAATGAAAGGTTTTTAAGCAGCTAAGGGCAGTGGAATGCCACTGTGATTCAGTCAGGCTTGAGGATTGAGAAATTCTGGTTTGAAGGGGAATGCTGGAGCCAAGAGGTTTGATCAGAGGTGCGGCTCCAAGATTCAAGCTCTCAGCTCTCATCCCCCAAGTGGCATAATTAATTTATTTATAAAATGAAAGGGTTTTAAGCAGTTGGGGTCAGGGGAATGCCACTGTGATTCAGTCAGGCCCAGAGGATTGAGGAATTCTGGAATATAGGAAAATGCTGGAGCAAAAAGGCATGATCAGAGGTGTGGCTCCAAGATTCAAGCTCTCAGCTCTCATTCCCCCAGTGGCATAATTAATTTATATATAAAAAAAGGTTTTTAAGCAGCTAAATTCAGTAGAATGCCACTGTGATTCAGTTAGGCTTGAGGATTGAGGAAATCTGGTATATAGGAAAATGCTGGAGCCAAAAGGTATGATTAGAGGTGTGGCTCCAAGATTCTAACTCTCAGCTCTCATTCCCCCAGTGGCATAATTAGTTTATATATGAAATGAGAGGTTGTTAAGCAGCTGAGGGCAGTGGAAAGCCACTGTGCTTCAGTCAGGCTTGAGGATTAAGGAATTCTGGTTTGAAGGGAAATGCTGGAGGCTAGAGGTATAGTCAGAGATGCGGCTATAAGATTCAAGCTCTCAGCTCTCATCCCCCAAGTGGCATAATTAATTTATTTTAAACAATGGAAGGTTTTTAAGCAGTTTGGGTTAGGGGAATGCCACTGTGATTCAGTCAGGCCCTGAGGATTGAGGAATTCTGGTATATAGGAAAATGCTGGAGCAAAAAGGCATGATCAGAGGTGTGGCTCCAAGATTCAAGCTCTCAGCTCTCATTCCCCCAGAGGCATAATTAATTCATTTATAAAATAAAAGGTTTTTAAGCAGCTAAGTTCAGTAGAATGCCACTGTGATTCAGTCAGGCTTGAGGATTGAGGAAATCTGGTATATAGGAAAATGCTGGAGCCAAAAGGCATGATCAGAGGTGTGGCTCCAAGATTCTAACTCTCAGCTCTCATTCCCCCAGTGGCATATTTAGTTTATATATGAAATGAGAGGTTGTTAAGCAGCTGAGGTCAGCGGAATGCCAGTGTGCTTCAGTCAGGTTTGAGGATTAAGGAATTCTGGTTTGAAGGGAAATGCTGGAGCCTAGAGGTATAGTCAGAGATGCGGCTATAAGATTCAAGCTCTCAGCTCTTATCCCCCCAGTGGCATAATTAATTCACAAAACAAATGAATTGTTTCCAAGCAGCTGAGTTCAGTGGAATGCCACTGTGCTTCAGTCAGGCTTGATGATTAAGGAATTCTGGTTTGAAGGGAAATGCTGGAGCCTAGAGGTATAGTCAGAGATGCGGCTATAAGATTCAAGCTCTCAGCTCTCATCCCTCCAGTGGCATAAATAGTTTAAATATGAAATGAGAGTTTGTTAAGCAGCTGCGGTCAGTGGAATGCCACTGTGATTCAGTCAGGCTTGAGGATTAAGGAATTATGGTTTGAAGGGAAATGCTGGAGCCTAGAGGTATAGTCAGAGATGCGGCTATAAGATTCAAGCTCTCAGCTCTCATTCCCTTAGTGGCATAATTAGTTTTTATATGCAATGAGAGGTTGTTAAGAAGCTGAGGTCAGTGGAATGCCACTGTGCTTCAGTCAGGCTTCAGGATTGAGGAATTCTGGTTTGAAGGGGAATGCTGGAGCCAAGAGGTTTGATCAGAGGTGCGGCTCCAAGATTCAAGCTCTCAGCTCTCATTCCCCCAGTGGCATAATTAATTTAAATATAAACAAATGGTGTTTAAGCAGCTAAGTTCAGTAGAATGCCACTGTGATTCAGTCAGGCTTGAGGATTGAGGAAATCTGGTTTGAAGGGAAATGCTGGAGCCTAGAGGTATAGTCAGAGATGCGGCTATAAGATTCAAGCTCTCAGCCCTCATTCCCCCAGTGGCATATTTAATTCACAAAACAAATGAATTGTTTCCAAGCAGTTGATGTCAGTGGAATGCCACTGTGCTATAGTTAGGCTTAAGGATTGTGGATTTCTGGTATGAAGGTAAATGCTGGAGCCAAAAGGTGTCATCAGAGGTGCGGCTCTAAGATCCAAGCTCTCAGCTCTCATCCCTCCAGTGGCATATTTAATTTATATATATAACGAAAGGTTTTTAAAAGCTGAGGTCAGTGGAATGCCACTGTGATTCAGTCAGGCTTGAGGATTAAGGAATTATGGTTTGAAGGGAAATGCTGGAGCCTAGAGGTATAGTAAGAGATGCGGCTATAAGATTCAAGCTCTCAGCTCTCATTCCCTTAGTGGCACAATTAGTTTATATATGCAATGAGAGGTTGTTAAGCAGCTGAGGTCAGTGGAATGCCACTGTGCTTCAGTCAGGCTTGAGGATTGAGGAATTCTGGTATGAAGGTAAATGCTGTAGCCAAAAGGTGTCATCAGAGGAGCGGCTATAAGATCCAAGCTCTTAGCTCTCATCCCCCCAGTGGCATATTTAATTTATATATAAAATGAAAGGTTTGTAATCAGTGAAGGTCAGTGGAATGCCACTGTGATTCAGGGTGGCTTGAGGATTGAGGAATTCTGGTATGAAGGTAAATGCTGGAGCCAAAAGGTGTCATCAGAGGTGCGGCTATAAGATTCAAGCTCTTAGCTCTCATCCCCCCAGTGGCATATTTAATTTATATATAAAATGAAAGTTTTTTAAGCAGCGAAGGTCAGTGGAATGCCACTGTGATTCAGTCAGGCTTGAGGATCTCAATCCTGAGGAATTCTGGTTTGAAGGGGAATGCTGGAGCCTAGAGGTATAGTCAGAGATGCGGCTATAAGATTCAAGCTCTCAGCTCTCATCCCTCCAGTTGTATATTTAATTCACAAAACAAATGAATTGTTTCCAAGCAGCTGAGGTCAATGGAATGCCACCGTGTTTCAGTCAGGCTTGAGGATAAAGGAATTCTGGTTTGAAGGGAAATTCTGGAGCCTAGAGATATAGTCAGAGATGCGGCTATAAGATTCAAGCTCTCAGCTCTTATCCCCCCAGTGGCATAAATAATTCACAAAACAAATGAATTGTTTCCAAGCAGCTGAGGTCAGCGGAATGCCACTGTGCTTCAGTCAGGTTTGAGGATTAAGGAATCTGGTTTGAAGGGAAATGCTGGAGCCTAGAGGTATAGTCAGAGATGCGGCTATAAGATTCAAGCTCTCAGCTCTTATCCCCCCAGTGGCATAATTAATTCACAAAAGAAATGAATTGTTTCCAAGCAGCTGAGGTCAGTGGAATGCCACTGTGCTTCAGTCAGGCTTGAGGATTAAGGAATTCTGGTTTGAAGGGAAATGCTGGAGCCTAGAGGTATAGTCAGAGATGCGGCTATAAGATTCAAGCTCTCAGCTCTCATCCCCCAAGTGGCATAATTAATTTATATATAAAATGAAAGTTTTTTAAGCAGTTGGGGTCAGGGGAATGCCACTGTGATTCAGTCAGGCCCTGAGGATTGAGGAATTCTGGAATATAGGAAAATGCTGGAGCAAAAAGGCATGATCAGAGGTGTGGCTCCAAGATTCAAGCTCTCAGCTCTCATCCCCCCAGTGGCATATTTAATTTATATATAAAATGAAAGGTTTTAAAGCAGCTAAGGGCAGTGGAATGCCACTGTGATTCAGTCAGGCTTGAGGATTGAGAAATTCTGGTTTGAAGGGGAATGCTGGAGCCAAGAGGTTTGATCAGAGGTGCGGCTCCAAGATTCAAGCTCTCAGCTCTCATCCCCCAAGTGGCATAATTAATTTATTTATAAAATGAAAGGGTTTTAAGCAGTTGGGGTCAGGGGAATGCCACTGTGATTCAGTCAGGCCCAGAGGATTGAGGAATTCTGGAATATAGGAAAATGCTGGAGCAAAAAGGCATGATCAGAGGTGTGGCTCCAAGATTCAAGCTCTCAGCTCTCATTCCCCCAGTGGCATAATTAATTTATATATAAACAAAGGTTTTTAAGCAGCTAAATTCAGTAGAATGCCACGGTGATTCAGTTAGGCTTGAGGATTGAGGAAATCTGGTATATAGGAAAATGCTGGAGCCAAAAGGTATGATTAGAGGTGTGGCTCCAAGATTCTAACTCTCAGCTCTCATTCCCCCAGTGGCATAATTAGTTTATATATGAAATGAGAGGTTGTTAAGCAGCTGAGGGCAGTGGAAAGCCACTGTGCTTCAGTCAGGCTTGAGGATTAAGGAATTCTGGTTTGAAGGGAAATGCTGGAGCCTAGAGGTATAGTCAGAAATGCGGCTATAAGATTCAAGCTCTCAGCTCTCATCCCCCAAGTGGCATAATTAATTTATTTATAAAATGAAAGTTTTTTAAGCAGTTGGGGTCAGGGGAATGCCACTGTGATTCAGTCAGGCCCTGAGGATTGAGGAATTCTGGAATATAGGAAAATGCTGGAGCAAAAAGGCATGATCAGAGGTGTGGCTCCAAGATTCAAGCTCTCAGCTCTCATCCCCCCAGTGGCATATTTAATTTATATATTAAAAAAGGTTTTAAAGCAGCTAAGTTCAGTAGAATGCCACTGTGATTCAGTTAGGCCTGAGGATTGAGGAAATCTGGTATATAGGAAAATGCTGGAGCCAAAAGGTGTCATCAGAGGTGCGGCTATAAGATCCAAGCTCTTAGCTCTCATCCCCCCAGTGGCATATTTAATTTATATATAAAATGAAAGGTTTTTAAGCAGCTAAGGGCAGTGAAATGCCACTGTGATTTAGTCAGGCTTGAGGATTGAGAAATTCTGGTTTGAAGGGGAATGCTGGAGCCAAGAGGTTTGATCAGAGGTGCGGCTCCAAGATTCAAGCTCTCAGCTCTCATCCCCCAAGTGGCATAATTAATTTATTTATAAAATGAAAGGGTTTTAAGCAGTTGGGGTCGGGGGAATGCCACTGTGATTCAGTCAGGCCCAGAGGATTGAGGAATTCTGGAATATAGGAAAATGCTGGAGCAAAAAGGCATGATCAGAGGTGTGGCTCCAAGATTCAAGCTCTCAGCTCTCATTCCCCCAGTGGCATAATTAATTTATATATAAAAAAAGGTTTTTAAGCAGCTAAATTCAGTAGAATGCCACTGTGATTCAGTTAGGCTTGAGGATTGAGGAAATCTGGTATATAGGAAAATGCTGGAGCCAAAAGGTATGATTAGAGGTGTGGCTCCAAGATTCTAACTCTCAGCTCTCATTCCCCCAGTGGCATAATTAGTTTATATATGAAATGAGAGGTTGTTAAGCAGCTGAGGGCAGTGGAAAGCCACTGTGCTTCAGTCAGGCTTGAGGATTAAGGAATTCTGGTTTGAAGGGAAATGCTGGAGGCTAGAGGTATAGTCAGAGATGCGGCTATAAGATTCAAGCTCTCAGCTCTCATCCCCCAAGTGGCATAATTAATTTATTTTAAACAATGAAAGGTTTTTAAGCAGTTTGGGTTAGGGGAATGCCACTGTGATTCAGTCAGGCCCTGAGGATTGAGGAATTCTGGTATATAGGAAAATGCTGGAGCAAAAAGGCATGATCAGAGGTGTGGCTCCAAGATTCAAGCTCTCAGCTCTCATTCCCCCAGAGGCATAATTAATTCATTTATAAAATAAAAGGTTTTTAAGCAGCTAAGTTCAGTAGAATGCCACTGTGATTCAGTCAGGCTTGAGGATTGAGGAAATCTGGTATATAGGAAAATGCTGGAGCCAAAAGGCATGATCAGAGGTGTGGCTCCAAGATTCTAACTCTCAGCTCTCATTCCCCCAGTGGCATATTTAGTTTATATATGAAATGAGAGGTTGTTAAGCAGCTGAGGTCAGCGGAATGCCAGTGTGCTTCAGTCAGGTTTGAGGATTAAGGAATTCTGGTTTGAAGGGAAATGCTGGAGCCTAGAGGTATAGTCAGAGATGCGGCTATAAGATTCAAGCTCTCAGCTCTTATCCCCCCAGTGGCATAATTAATTCACAAAACAAATGAATTGTTTCCAAGCAGCTGAGGTCAGTGGAATGCCACTGTGCTTCAGTCAGGCTTGAGGATTAAGGAATTCTGGTTTGAAGGGAAATGCTGGAGCCTAGAGGTATAGTCAGAGATGCGGCTATAAGATTCAAGCTCTCAGCTCTCATCCCTCCAGTGGCATAAATAGTTTAAATATGAAATGAGAGTTTGTTAAGCAGCTGCGGTCAGTGGAATGCCACTGTGATTCAGTCAGGCTTGAGGATTAAGGAATTATGGTTTGAAGGGAAATGCTGGAGCCTAGAGGTATAGTCAGAGATGCGGCTATAAGATTCAAGCTCTCAGCTCTCATTCCCTTAGTGGCATAATTAGTTTTTATATGCAATGAGAGGTTGTTAAGAAGCTGAGGTCAGTGGAATGCCACTGTGCTTCAGTCAGGCTTCAGGATTGAGGAATTCTGGTTTGAAGGGGAATGCTGGAGCCAAGAGGTTTGATCAGAGGTGCGGCTCCAAGATTCAAGCTCTCAGCTCTCATTCCCCCAGTGGCATAATTAATTTAAATATAAACAAATGGTGTTTAAGCAGCTAAGTTCAGTAGAATGCCACTGTGATTCAGTCAGGCTTGAGGATTGAGGAAATCTGGTTTGAAGGGAAATGCTGGAGCCTAGAGGTATAGTCAGAGATGCGGCTATAAGATTCAAGCTCTCAGCTCTCATTCCCCCAGTGGCATATTTAATTCACAAAACAAATGAATTGTTTCCAAGCAGTTGATGTCAGTGGAATGCCACTGTGCTATAGTTAGGCTTAAGGATTGTGGATTTCTGGTATGAAGGTAAATGCTGGAGCCAAAAGGTGTCATCAGAGGTGCGGCTCTAAGATCCAAGCTCTCAGCTCTCATCCCTCCAGTGGCATATTTAATTTATATATATAACGAAAGGTTTTTAAAAGCTGAGGTCAGTGGAATGCCACTGTGATTCAGTCAGGCTTGAGGATTAAGGAATTATGGTTTGAAGGGAAATGCTGGAGCCTAGAGGTATAGTAAGAGATGCGGCTATAAGATTCAAGCTCTCAGCTCTCATTCCCTTAGTGGCACAATTAGTTTATATATGCAATGAGAGGTTGTTAAGCAGCTGAGGTCAGTGGAATGCCACTGTGCTTCAGTCAGGCTTGAGGATTGAGGAATTCTGGTATGAAGGTAAATGCTGTAGCCAAAAGGTGTCATCAGAGGAGCGGCTATAAGATCCAAGCTCTTAGCTCTCATCCCCCCAGTGGCATATTTAATTTATATATAAAATGAAAGGATTGTAATCAGTGAAGGTCAGTGGAATGCCACTGTGATTCAGGGTGGCTTGAGGATTGAGGAATTCTGGTATGAAGGTAAATGCTGGAGCCAAAAGGTGTCATCAGAGGTGCGGCTATAAGATTCAAGCTCTTAGCTCTCATCCCCCCAGTGGCATATTTAATTTATATATAAAATGAAAGTTTTTTAAGCAGCGAAGGTCAGTGGAATGCCACTGTGATTCAGTCAGGCTTGAGGATCTCAATCCTGAGGAATTCTGGTTTGAAGGGGAATGCTGGAGCCTAGAGGTATAGTCAGAGATGCGGCTATAAGATTCAAGCTCTCAGCTCTCATCCCTCCAGTTGTATATTTAATTCACAAAACAAATGAATTGTTTCCAAGCAGCTGAGGTCAATGGAATGCCACCGTGTTTCAGTCAGGCTTGAGAATAAAGGAATTCTGGTTTGAAGGGAAATTCTGGAGCCTAGAGATATAGTCAGAGATGCGGCTATAAGATTCAAGCTCTCAGCTCTTATCCCCCCAGTGGCATAATTAATTCACAAAACAAATGAATTGTTTCCAAGCAGCTGAGGTCAATGGAATGCCACCGTGTTTCAGTCAGGCTTGAGGATAAAGGAATTCTGGTTTGAAGGGAAATTCTGGAGCCTAGAGATATAGTCAGAGATGCGGCTATAAGATTCAAGCTCTCAGCTCTTATCCCCCCAGTGGCATAATTAATTCACAAAAGAAATGAATTGTTTCCAAGCAGCTGAGGTCAGTGGAATGCCACTGTGCTTCAGTCAGGCTTGAGGATTAAGGAATTCTGGTTTGAAGGGAAATGCTGGAGCCTAGAGGTATAGTCAGAGATGCGGCTATAAGATTCAAGCTCTCAGCTCTCATCCCCCAAGTGGCATAATTAATTTATTTATAAAATGAAAGTTTTTTAAGCAGTTGGGGTCAGGGGAATGCCACTGTGATTCAGTCAGGCCCTGAGGATTGAGGAATTCTGGAATATAGGAAAATGCTGGAGCAAAAAGGCATGATCAGAGGTGTGGCTCCAAGATTCAAGCTCTCAGCTCTCATCCCCCCAGTGGCATATTTAATTTATATATAAAACAAGGTTTTTAAGCAGCTAAGTTCAGTAGAATGCCACTGTGATTCAGTTAGGCTTGAGGATTGAGGAAATCTGGTATATAGGAAAATGCTGGAGCCAAAAGGTGTCATCAGAGGTGCGGCTATAAGATCCAAGCTCTTAGCTCTCATCCCCCCAGTGGCATATTTAATTTATATATAAAATGAAAGGTTTTTAAGCAGCTAAGGGCAGTGAAATGCCACTGTGATTCAGTCAGGCTTGAGGATTGAGAAATTCTGGTTTGAAGGGGAATGCTGGAGCCAAGAGGTTTGATCAGAGGTGCGGCTCCAAGATTCAAGCTCTCAGCTCTCATCCCCCAAGTGGCATAATTAATTTATTTATAAAATGAAAGGGTTTTAAGCAGTTGGGGTCAGGGGAATGCCACTGTGATTCAGTCAGGCCCAGAGGATTGAGGAATTCTGGAATATAGGAAAATGCTGGAGCAAAAAGGCATGATCAGAGGTGTGGCTCCAAGATTCAAGCTCTCAGCTCTCATTCCCCCAGTGGCATAATTAATTTATATATAAACAAAGGTTTTTAAGCAGCTAAATTCAGTAGAATGCCACGGTGATTCAGTTAGGCTTGAGGATTGAGGAAATCTGGTATATAGGAAAATGCTGGAGCCAAAAGGTATGATCAGAGGTGTGGCTCCAAGATTCTAACTCTCAGCTCTCATTCCCCCAGTGGCATAATTAGTTTATATATGAAATGAGAGGCTGTTAAGCAGCTGAGGGCAGTGGAAAGCCACTGTGCTTCAGTCAGGCTTGAGGATTAAGGAATTCTGGTTTGAAGGGAAATGCTGGAGCCTAGAGGTATAGTCAGAAATGCGGCTATAAGATTCAAGCTCTCAGCTCTCATCCCCCAAGTGGCATAATTAATTTATTTATAAAATGAAAGTTTTTTAAGCAGTTGGGGTCAGGGGAATGCCACTGTGATTCAGTCAGGCCCTGAGGATTGAGGAATTCTGGAATATAGGAAAATGCTGGAGCAAAAAGGCATGATCAGAGGTGTGGCTCCAAGATTCAAGCTCTCAGCTCTCATCCCCCCAGTGGCATATTTAATTTATATGTTAAAAAAGGTTTTTAAGCAGCTAAGTTCAGTAGAATGCCACTGTGATTCAGTCAGGCTTGAGGATTGAGGAAATCTGGTATATAGGAAAATGCTGGAGCCAAAAGGCATGATCAGAGGTGTGGCTCCAAGATTCTATCTCTCAGCTCTCATTCCCCCAGTGGCATAATTAGTTTATATATGAAATGAGAGGTTGTTAAGCAGCTGAGGTCAGCGGAATGCCACTGTGCTTCAGTCAGGTTTGAGGATTAAGGAATCTGGTTTGAAGGGAAATGCTGGAGCCTAGAGGTATAGTCAGAGATGCGGCTATAAGATTCAAGCTCTCAGCTCTTATCCCCCCAGTGGCATAATTAATTCACAAAAGAAATGAATTGTTTCCAAGCAGCTGAGGTCAGTGGAATGCCACTGTGCTTCAGTCAGGCTTGAGGATTAAGGAATTCTGGTTTGAAGGGAAATGCTGGAGCCTAGAGGTATAGTCAGAGATGCGGCTATAAGATTCAAGCTCTCAGCTCTCATCCCCCAAGTGGCATAATTAATTTATTTATAAAATGAAAGTTTTTTAAGCAGTTGGGGTCAGGGGAATGCCACTGTGATTCAGTCAGGCCCTGAGGATTGAGGAATTCTGGAATATAGGAAAATGCTGGAGCAAAAAGGCATGATCAGAGGTGTGGCTCCAAGATTCAAGCTCTCAGCTCTCATCCCCCCAGTGGCATATTTAATTTATATATAAAACAAGGTTTTTAAGCAGCTAAGTTCAGTAGAATGCCACTGTGATTCAGTTAGGCTTGAGGATTGAGGAAATCTGGTATATAGGAAAATGCTGGAGCCAAAAGGTGTCATCAGAGGTGCGGCTATAAGATCCAAGCTCTTAGCTCTCATCCCCCCAGTGGCATATTTAATTTATATATAAAATGAAAGGTTTTTAAGCAGCTAAGGGCAGTGAAATGCCACTGTGATTCAGTCAGGCTTGAGGATTGAGAAATTCTGGTTTGAAGGGGAATGCTGGAGCCAAGAGGTTTGATCAGAGGTGCGGCTCCAAGATTCAAGCTCTCAGCTCTCATCCCCCAAGTGGCATAATTAATTTATTTATAAAATGAAAGGGTTTTAAGCAGTTGGGGTCAGGGGAATGCCACTGTGATTCAGTCAGGCCCAGAGGATTGAGGAATTCTGGAATATAGGAAAATGCTGGAGCAAAAAGGCATGATCAGAGGTGTGGCTCCAAGATTCAAGCTCTCAGCTCTCATTCCCCCAGTGGCATAATTAATTTATATATAAACAAAGGTTTTTAAGCAGCTAAATTCAGTAGAATGCCACGGTGATTCAGTTAGGCTTGAGGATTGAGGAAATCTGGTATATAGGAAAATGCTGGAGCCAAAAGGTATGATCAGAGGTGTGGCTCCAAGATTCTAACTCTCAGCTCTCATTCCCCCAGTGGCATAATTAGTTTATATATGAAATGAGAGGCTGTTAAGCAGCTGAGGGCAGTGGAAAGCCACTGTGCTTCAGTCAGGCTTGAGGATTAAGGAATTCTGGTTTGAAGGGAAATGCTGGAGCCTAGAGGTATAGTCAGAAATGCGGCTATAAGATTCAAGCTCTCAGCTCTCATCCCCCAAGTGGCATAATTAATTTATTTATACAATGAAAGTTTTTTAAGCAGTTGGGGTCAGGGGAATGCCACTGTGATTCAGTCAGGCCCTGAGGATTGAGGAATTCTGGAATATAGGAAAATGCTGGAGCAAAAAGGCATGATCAGAGGTGTGGCTCCAAGATTCAAGCTCTCAGCTCTCATCCCCCCAGTGGCATATTTAATTTATATGTTAAAAAAGGTTTTTAAGCAGCTAAGTTCAGTAGAATGCCACTGTGATTCAGTCAGGCTTGAGGATTGAGGAAATCTGGTATATAGGAAAATGCTGGAGCCAAAAGGCATGATCAGAGGTGTGGCTCCAAGATTCTAACTCTCAGCTCTCATTCCCCCAGTGGCATAATTAGTTTATATATGAAATGAGAGGTTGTTAAGCAGCTGAGGTCAGCGGAATGCCACTGTGCTTCAGTCAGGTTTGAGGATTAAGGAATCTGGTTTGAAGGGAAATGCTGGAGCCTAGAGGTATAGTCAGAGATGCGGCTATAAGATTCAAGCTCTCAGCTCTTATCCCCCCAGTGGCATAATTAATTCACAAAAGAAATGAATTGTTTCCAAGCAGCTGAGGTCAGTGGAATGCCACTGTGCTTCAGTCAGGCTTGAGGATTAAGGAATTCTGGTTTGAAGGGAAATGCTGGAGCCTAGAGGTATAGTCAGAGATGCGGCTATAAGATTCAAGCTCTCAGCTCTCATCCCCCAAGTGGCATAATTAATTTATTTATAAAATGAAAGTTTTTTAAGCAGTTGGGGTCAGGGGAATGCCACTGTGATTCAGTCAGGCCCTGAGGATTGAGGAATTCTGGAATATAGGAAAATGCTGGAGCAAAAAGGCATGATCAGAGGTGTGGCTCCAAGATTCAAGCTCTCAGCTCTCATCCCCCCAGTGGCATATTTAATTTATATATAAAACAAGGTTTTTAAGCAGCTAAGTTCAGTAGAATGCCACTGTGATTCAGTTAGGCTTGAGGATTGAGGAAATCTGGTATATAGGAAAATGCTGGAGCCAAAAGGTGTCATCAGAGGTGCGGCTATAAGATCCAAGCTCTTAGCTCTCATCCCCCCAGTGGCATATTTAATTTATATATAAAATGAAAGGTTTTTAAGCAGCTAAGGTCAGTGGAATGCCACTGTGATTCAGTCAGGCTTGAAGATTGAGTAATTCTGGTTTGAAGGGGAATGCTGGAGCCAAGAGGTTTGATCAGAGGTGCGGCTCCAAGATTCAAGCTCTCAGCTCTCATCCCCCAAGTGGCATAATTAATTTATTTATAAAATGAAAGATTTGTAAGCAGTTGGGGTCAGGGGAATGCCACTGTGATTTAGTCAGGCCCTGAGGATTGAGGAATTCTGGAATATAGGAAAATGCTGGAGCAAAAAGGCATGATCAGAGGTGCGGCTCCAAGATTCAAGCTCTCAGCTCTCATTCCCCCAGTGGCATAATTAAATTAAATATGAAATGAAAGGTTGTTAAGCAGCTGAGGTCAGGGGAATGCCACTGTGCTTCAGTCAGGCTTGAGGATTAAGGAATTCTGGTTTGAAGGGAAATGCTGGAGTCAAAAGGTATGATCAGAGGTGCGGCTCCAAGATTCAAGCTCTCAGCTCTCATTCCCCCAGTGGCATAATTAATTTATATATGAAATGAAAGGTTGTAAAGCAGATGAGGTCATTGGAATGCCACTGTGCTCCAGAAAAGCTTGAGGATTGAGGAATTATGGTTTGAAGGAAAATGCTGGAGCCAAAGGGTATGATCAGAGGTGTGGATCCTAGATTCTAACTCTCAGCTCTCATTCCCCCAGTGGAATATTTAATTTATATATGAAATGAAACGTTTTTTAGCAGCTAAGGTCAGGGGAATGCCACTGTGCTTCAGTCAGGCTTGAGGATTAAGGATTTCTGGTTTAAAGGAAAATGCTGGAGCCAAAAGGTATGATCAGAGTTGCGGCTCCAAGATTCAAGCTCTCAGCTCTCATTCCCCCAGTGGCATAATTAATTTATATATGAAATAAAAGGTTGTTAAGCAGCTGAGGTCAGGGGAATGCCACTGTGCTTCATTGAGGCTTGAGGATTAAGGAATTCTGGTTTGAAGGGAAATGCTTGAGTCAAAAGGTATGATCAGAGGTGTGGCTCCAAGATTCAAGCTCTCAGCTCTCATTCCCCCAGTGGCAAATTAATTTATATATGAAATGAAAGGTTGTTAAGCACCTGAGGTCAGGGGAATGCCACTGTGCTTCAGTCAGGCTTCAGGATTAAGGAATTCTGGTTTGAAGGGAAATGCTGTAGCCTAGAGGTATAGTCAGAGATGCAGCTATAAGATTCAAGCTCTCAGCTCTCATCCCCCAGATGGCATAATTAATTCACAAATCAAATGAATTGTTTCCAAGCAGCTGAGGTCAGTGGAATGCCACTGTGATTCAGTCAGGCTTGAGGATTAAGGAATTCTGGTTTGAAGGGAAATGCTGGAGCCTAGAGGTATAGTCAGAGATGCGGCTATAAGATTCAAGCTCTCAGCCCTCATTCCCCCAGTGGCATATTTAATTCACAAAACAAAGGAATTGTTTCCAAGCAGTTGATGTCAGTGGAATGCCACTGTGCTATAGTTAGGCTTAAGGATTGTGGATTTCTGGTATGAAGGTAAATGCTGGAGCCAAAAGGTGTCATCAGAGGTGCGGTTATAAGATCCAAGCTCTTAGCTCTCATCCCCCCAGTGGCATATTTAATTTATATATAAAATGAAAGGTTGTTAAGCAGCTAAGGGCAGTGGAATGCCACTGTGATTCAGTCAGGCTTGAGGATTGAGAAATTCTGGTTTGAAGGGGAATGCTGGAGCCAAGAGGTTTGATCAGAGGTGCGGCTCCAAGATTCAAGCTCTCAGCTCTCATCCCCCAAGTGGCATAATTAATTTACCTATAAAATGAAAGGGTTTTAAGCAGTTGGGGTCAGGGGAATGTTACTGTGATTCAGTCAGGCCCTGAGGATTGAGGAATTCTGGAATATAGGAAAATGCTGGAGCAAAAAGGCATGATCAGAGGTGCGGCTCCAAGATTCAAGCTCTCAGCTCTCATTCCCCCAGTGGCATAATTAAATTAAATATGAAATGAAAGGTTGTTAAGCAGCTGAGGTCAGGGGAATGCCACTGTGCTTCAGTCAGGCTTGAGGATTAAGGAATTCTGGTTTGAAGGGAAATGCTGGAGTCAAAAGGTATGATCAGAGGTGCGGCTCCAAGATTCAAGCTCTCAGCTCTCATTCCCCCAGTGGCTTAATTAATTTATATATGAAATGAAAGGTTGTAAAGCAGATGAGGGCATTGGAATGCCACTGTGCTCCAGAAAAGCTTGAGGATTGAGGAATTATGGTTTGAAGGAAATGCTGGAGCCAAAGGGTATGATCAGAGGTGTGGATCCAAGATTCTAAATCTCAGCTCTCATCCCCCAAGTGGCATATTTAATTTATATATGAAATGAAACGTTTTTAAGCAGCTAAGGTCAGGGGAATGCCACTGTGCTTCAGTCAGGCTTGAGGATTAAGGAATTCTGGTTTGAAGGGAAATGCTGGAGCCTAGAGGTATAGTCAGAGATGCGGCTATAAGATTCAAGCTCTCAGATCTCATCCCCCAGATGGCATAATTAATTCTCAAAACAAATGAATTGTTTCCAAGTAGTTGAGGTCAGGGAAAAGCCACTGTGCTTCAGTCAGGCTTGAGGATTAAGGAATTCTGGTCTGAAGGGAAATGCTGGAGTCAAAAGGTATGATCAGAGGTGTGGCTCCAAGATTCAAGCTCTCAGCTCTCATTCCCCCAGTGGAATATTTAATTTATATATAAAAAGAAAGGTTTTTAAGCAGCTAAGGTCAGGGGAATGCCACTGTGCTTCATTGAGGCTTGATGATTAAGGAATTCTGGTTTGAAGGAAAATGCTGGAGCCAAAGGTTATGATCAGAGGTGTGGATCCAAGATTCTAACTCTCAGCTCTCATCCCCCCAGTGGCATATTTAATTTATATATAAAATGAAAGGTTTGTAAGCAGTGAAGGTCAGTGGAATGCCACTGTGATTCAGGGTGGCTTGAGGATTGAGGAATTCTGGTATGAAGGTAAATGCTGGAGCCAAAAGGTGTCATCAGAGGTGCGGCTATAAGATTCAAGCTCTTAGCTCTCATCCCCCCAGTGGCATATTTAATTTATATATAAAATGAAAGTTTTTTAAGCAGCGAAGGTCAGTGGAATGCCACTGTGATTCAGTCAGGCTTGAGGATTGAGGAATTCTGGTTTGAAGGGGAATGCTGGAGCCTAGAGGTATAGTCAGAGATGCGGCTATAAGATTCAAGCTCTCAGCTCTCATCCCTCCAGTTGTATATTTAATTCACAAAACAAATTAATTGTTTCCAAGCAGCTGAGGTCAATGGAATGCCACCGTGTTTCAGTCAGGCTTGAGGATTAAGGAATTCTGGTTTGAAGGGAAATTCTGGAGCCTAGAGATATAGTCAGAGATGCGGCTATAAGATTCAAGCTCTCAGCTCTTATCCCCCCAGTGGCATAATTAATTCACAAAACAAATGAATTGTTTCCAAGCAGCTGAGGTCAGTGGAATGCCACTGTGCTTCAGTCAGGCTTGAGGATTAAGGAATTCTGGTTTGAAGGGAAATGCTGGAGCCTAGAGGTATAGTCAGAGATGCGGCTATAAGATTCAAGCTCTCAGCTCTTATCCCCCCAGTGGCATAATTAATTCACAAAACATATGAATTGTTTCCAAGCAGCTGAGGTCAGTGGAATGCCACTGTGCTATAGTTAGGCTTAAGGATTGAGGATTTCTGGTATGAAGGTAAATGCTGGAGCCAAAAGGTGTCATCAGAGGTATGGCTATAAGATCCAAGCTCTTAGCTCTCATCCCCCCAGTGGCATATTTAATTTATATATAAAATGAAAGGTTTTTAAGCAGCTAAGGTCAGTGGAATGCCACTGTGATTCAGTCAGGCTTGAGGATTGAGGAATTCTGGTTTGAAGGGGAATGCTGGAGCCAAGAGGTTTGATCAGAGGTGCGGCTCCAAGATTCAAGCTCTCAGCTCTCATCCCCCAAGTGGCATAATTAATTTATTTATAAAATGAAAGATTTTTAAGCAGTTGGGGTCAGGGGAATGCCACTGTGATTTAGTCAGGCCCTGAGGATTGAGGAATTCTGGAATATAGGAAAATGCTGGAGCAAAAAGGCATGATCAGAGGTGTGGCTCCAAGATTCAAGCTCTCAGCTCTCATCCCCCCAGTGGCATATTTAATTTATATATAAAATGAAAGGTTTTTAAGCAGCTAAGGTCAGTGGAATGCCACTGTGATTCAGTCAGGCTTGAGGATTGAGGAAATCTGGTATATAGGAAAATGCTGGAGCCAAAAGGTGTCATCAGAGGTGCGGCTATAAGATCCAAGCTCTTAGCTCTCATCCCCCCAGTGGCATATTTAATTAATATATAAAATAAAAGGTTTTTAAGCAGCTAAGGGCAGTGGAATGCCACTGTGATTCAGTCAGGCTTGAGGATTGAGAAATTCTGGTTTGAAGGGGAATGCTGGAGCCAAGAGGTTTGATCAGAGGTGCGGCTCCAAGATTCAAGCTCTCAGCTCTCATCCCCCAAGTGGCATATTTAGTTTATATATGAAATGAGAGGTTGTTAAGCAGCTGAGGTCAGCGGAATGCCACTGTGCTTCAGTCAGGTTTGAGGATTAAGGAATCTGGTTTGAAGGGAAATGCTGGAGCCTAGAGGTATAGTCAGAGATGCGGCTATAAGATTCAAGCTCTCAGCTCTTATCCCCCCAGTGGCATAATTAATTCACAAAAGAAATGAATTGTTTCCAAGCAGCTGAGGTCAGTGGAATGCCACTGTGCTTCAGTCAGGCTTGAGGATTAAGGAATTCTGGTTTGAAGGGAAATGCTGGAGCCTAGAGGTATAGTCAGAGATGCGGCTATAAGATTCAAGCTCTCAGCTCTCATCCCTCCGGTGGCATAAATAGTTTAAATATGAAATGAGAGTTTGTTAAGCAGCTGAGGTCAGTGGAATGCCACTGTGATTCAGTCAGGCTTGAGGATTAAGGAATTCTGGTTTGAAGGGAAATGCTGGAGCCTAGAGGTATAGTCTGAGATGCGGCTATAAGATTCAAGCTCTCAGCCCTCATTCCCCCAGTGGCATATTTAATTCACAAAACAAAGGAATTGTTTCCAAGCAGTTGATGTCAGTGGAATGCCACTGTGCTATAGTTAGGCTTAAGGATTGAGGATTTCTGGTATGAAGGTAAATGCTGGAGCCAAAAGGTGTCATCAGAGGTGCGGCTATAAGATCCAAGCTCTTAGCTCTCATCCCCCCAGTGGCATATTTAATTTATATATAAAATGAAAGGTTTTTAAGCAGCTAAGGTCAGTGGAATGCCACTGTGATTCAGTCAGGCTTGAGGATTGAGTAATTCTGGTTTGAAGGGGAATGCTGGAGCCAAGAGGTTTGATCAGAGGTGCGGCTCCAAGATTCAAGCTCTCAGCTCTTATCCCCCCAGTGGCATAATTAATTCACAAAAGAAATGAATTGTTTCCAAGCAGCTGAGGTCAGTGGAATGCCACTGTGCTTCAGTCAGGCTTGAGGATTAAGGAATTCTGGTTTGAAGGGAAATGCTGGAGCCTAGAGGTATAGTCAAAGATGCGGCTATAAGATTCAAGCTCTCAGCTCTCATCCCCCAAGTGGCATAATTAATTTATTTATAAAATGAAAGTTTTTTAAGCAGTTGGGGTCAGGGGAATGCCACTGTGATTCAGTCAGGCCCTGAGGATTGAGGAATTCTGGAATATAGGAAAATGCTGGAGCAAAAAGGCATGATCAGAGGTGTGGCTCCAAGATTCAAGCTCTCAGCTCTCATCCCCCCAGTGGCATATTTAATTTATATATAAAACAAGGTTTTTAAGCAGCTAAGTTCAGTAGAATGCCACTGTGATTCAGTTAGGCTTGAGGATTGAGGAAATCTGGTATATAGGAAAATGCTGGAGCCAAAAGGTGTCATCAGAGGTGCGGCTATAAGATCCAAGCTCTTAGCTCTCATCCCCCCAGTGGCATATTTAATTTATATATAAAATGAAAGGTTTTTAAGCAGCTAAGGTCAGTGGAATGCCACTGTGATTCAGTCAGGCTTGAAGATTGAGTAATTCTGGTTTGAAGGGGAATGCTGGAGCCAAGAGGTTTGATCAGAGGTGCGGCTCCAAGATTCAAGCTCTCAGCTCTCATCCCCCAAGTGGCATAATTAATTTATTTATAAAATGAAAGATTTGTAAGCAGTTGGGGTCAGGGGAATGCCACTGTGATTTAGTCAGGCCCTGAGGATTGAGGAATTCTGGAATATAGGAAAATGCTGGAGCAAAAAGGCATGATCAGAGGTGCGGCTCCAAGATTCAAGCTCTCAGCTCTCATTCCCCCAGTGGCATAATTAAATTAAATATGAAATGAAAGGTTGTTAAGCAGCTGAGGTCAGGGGAATGCCACTGTGCTTCAGTCAGGCTTGAGGATTAAGGAATTCTGGTTTGAAGGGAAATGCTGGAGTCAAAAGGTATGATCAGAGGTGCGGCTCCAAGATTCAAGCTCTCAGCTCTCATTCCCCCAGTGGCATAATTAATTTATATATGAAATGAAAGGTTGTAAAGCAGATGAGGTCATTGGAATGCCACTGTGCTCCAGAAAAGCTTGAGGATTGAGGAATTATGGTTTGAAGGAAAATGCTGGAGCCAAAGGGTATGATCAGAGGTGTGGATCCTAGATTCTAACTCTCAGCTCTCATTCCCCCAGTGGAATATTTAATTTATATATGAAATGAAACGTTTTTAAGCAGCTAAGGTCAGGGGAATGCCACTGTGCTTCAGTCAGGCTTGAGGATTAAGGATTTCTGGTTTAAAGGAAAATGCTGGAGCCAAAAGGTATGATCAGAGTTGCGGCTCCAAGATTCAAGCTCTCAGCTCTCATTCCCCCAGTGGCATAATTAATTTATATATGAAATAAAAGGTTGTTAAGCAGCTGAGGTCAGGGGAATGCCACTGTGCTTCATTGAGGCTTGAGGATTAAGGAATTCTGGTTTGAAGGGAAATGCTTGAGTCAAAAGGTATGATCAGAGGTGTGGCTCCAAGATTCAAGCTCTCAGCTCTCATTCCCCCAGTGGCAAATTAATTTATATATGAAATGAAAGGTTGTTAAGCACCTGAGGTCAGTGGAATGCCACTGTGATTCAGTCAGGCTTGAGGATTAAGGAATTCTGGTTTGAAGGGAAATGCTGGAGCCTAGAGGTATAGTCAGAGATGCGGCTATAAGATTCAAGCTCTCAGCCCTCATTCCCCCAGTGGCATATTTAATTCACAAAACAAAGGAATTGTTTCCAAGCAGTTGATGTCAGTGGAATGCCACTGTGCTATAGTTAGGCTTAAGGATTGAGGATTTCTGGTATGAAGGTAAATGCTGGAGCCAAAAGGTGTCATCAGAGGTGCGGTTATAAGATCCAAGCTCTTAGCTCTCATCCCCCCAGTGGCATATTTAATTTATATATAAAATGAAAGGTTGTTAAGCAGCTAAGGGCAGTGGAATGCCACTGTGATTCAGTCAGGCTTGAGGATTGAGAAATTCTGGTTTGAAGGGGAATGCTGGAGCCAAGAGGTTTGATCAGAGGTGCGGCTCCAAGATTCAAGCTCTCAGCTCTCATCCCCCAAGTGGCATAATTAATTTACCTATAAAATGAAAGGGTTTTAAGCAGTTGGGGTCAGGGGAATGTTACTGTGATTCAGTCAGGCCCTGAGGATTGAGGAATTCTGGAATATAGGAAAATGCTGGAGCAAAAAGGCATGATCAGAGGTGCGGCTCCAAGATTCAAGCTCTCAGCTCTCATTCCCCCAGTGGCATAATTAAATTAAATATGAAATGAAAGGTTGTTAAGCAGCTGAGGTCAGGGGAATGCCACTGTGCTTCAGTCAGGCTTGAGGATTAAGGAATTCTGGTTTGAAGGGAAATGCTGGAGTCAAAAGGTATGATCAGAGGTGCGGCTCCAAGATTCAAGCTCTCAGCTCTCATTCCCCCAGTGGCTTAATTAATTTATATATGAAATGAAAGGTTGTAAAGCAGATGAGGGCATTGGAATGCCACTGTGCTCCAGAAAAGCTTGAGGATTGAGGAATTATGGTTTGAAGGAAATGCTGGAGCCAAAGGGTATGATCAGAGGTGTGGATCCAAGATTCTAAATCTCAGCTCTCATCCCCCAAGTGGCATATTTAATTTATATATGAAATGAAACGTTTTTAAGCAGCTAAGGTCAGGGGAATGCCACTGTGCTTCAGTCAGGCTTGAGGATTAAGGAATTCTGGTTTGAAGGGAAATGCTGGAGCCTAGAGGTATAGTCAGAGATGCGGCTATAAGATTCAAGCTCTCAGATCTCATCCCCCAGATGGCATAATTAATTCTCAAAACAAATGAATTGTTTCCAAGTAGTTGAGGTCAGGGAAAAGCCACTGTGCTTCAGTCAGGCTTGAGGATTAAGGAATTCTGGTCTGAAGGGAAATGCTGGAGTCAAAAGGTATGATCAGAGGTGTGGCTCCAAGATTCAAGCTCTCAGCTCTCATTCCCCCAGTGGAATATTTAATTTATATATAAAAAGAAAGGTTTTTAAGCAGCTAAGGTCAGGGGAATGCCACTGTGCTTCATTGAGGCTTGATGATTAAGGAATTCTGGTTTGAAGGAAAATGCTGGAGCCAAAGGTTATGATCAGAGGTGTGGATCCAAGATTCTAACTCTCAGCTCTCATCCCCCCAGTGGCATATTTAATTTATATATAAAATGAAAGGTTTGTAAGCAGTGAAGGTCAGTGGAATGCCACTGTGATTCAGGGTGGCTTGAGGATTGAGGAATTCTGGTATGAAGGTAAATGCTGGAGCCAAAAGGTGTCATCAGAGGTGCGGCTATAAGATTCAAGCTCTTAGCTCTCATCCCCCCAGTGGCATATTTAATTTATATATAAAATGAAAGTTTTTTAAGCAGCGAAGGTCAGTGGAATGCCACTGTGATTCAGTCAGGCTTGAGGATTGAGGAATTCTGGTTTGAAGGGGAATGCTGGAGCCTAGAGGTATAGTCAGAGATGCGGCTATAAGATTCAAGCTCTCAGCTCTCATCCCTCCAGTTGTATATTTAATTCACAAAACAAATGAATTGTTTCCAAGCAGCTGAGGTCAATGGAATGCCACCGTGTTTCAGTCAGGCTTGAGGATTAAGGAATTCTGGTTTGAAGGGAAATTCTGGAGCCTAGAGATATAGTCAGAGATGCGGCTATAAGATTCAAGCTCTCAGCTCTTATCCCCCCAGTGGCATAATTAATTCACAAAACAAATGAATTGTTTCCAAGCAGCTGAGGTCAGTGGAATGCCACTGTGCTTCAGTCAGGCTTGAGGATTAAGGAATTCTGGTTTGAAGGGAAATGCTGGAGCCTAGAGGTATAGTCAGAGATGCGGCTATAAGATTCAAGCTCTCAGCTCTTATCCCCCCAGTGGCATAATTAACTCACAAAACATATGAATTGTTTCCAAGCAGCTGAGGTCAGTGGAATGCCACTGTGCTATAGTTAGGCTTAAGGATTGAGGATTTCTGGTATGAAGGTAAATGCTGGAGCCAAAAGGTGTCATCAGAGGTATGGCTATAAGATCCAAGCTCTTAGCTCTCATCCCCCCAGTGGCATATTTAATTTATATATAAAATGAAAGGTTTTTAAGCAGCTAAGGTCAGTGGAATGCCACTGTGATTCAGTCAGGCTTGAGGATTGAGGAATTCTGGTTTGAAGGGGAATGCTGGAGCCAAGAGGTTTGATCAGAGGTGCGGCTCCAAGATTCAAGCTCTCAGCTCTCATCCCCCAAGTGGCATAATTAATTTATTTATAAAATGAAAGATTTTTAAGCAGTTGGGGTCAGGGGAATGCCACTGTGATTTAGTCAGGCCCTGAGGATTGAGGAATTCTGGAATATAGGAAAATGCTGGAGCAAAAAGGCATGATCAGAGGTGTGGCTCCAAGATTCAAGCTCTCAGCTCTCATCCCCCCAGTGGCATATTTAATTTATATATAAAATGAAAGGTTTTTAAGCAGCTAAGGTCAGTGGAATGCCACTGTGATTCAGTCAGGCTTGAGGATTGAGGAAATCTGGTATATAGGAATATGCTGGAGCCAAAAGGTGTCATCAGAGGTGCGGCTATAAGATCCAAGCTCTTAGCTCTCATCCCCCCAGTGGCATATTTAATTAATATATAAAATGAAAGGTTTTTAAGCAGCTAAGGGCAGTGGAATGCCACTGTGATTCAGTCAGGCTTGAGGATTGAGAAATTCTGGTTTGAAGGGGAATGCTGGAGCCAAGAGGTTTGATCAGAGGTGCGGCTCCAAGATTCAAGCTCTCAGCTCTCATCCCCCAAGTGGCATATTTAGTTTATATATGAAATGAGAGGTTGTTAAGCAGCTGAGGTCAGCGGAATGCCACTGTGCTTCAGTCAGGTTTGAGGATTAAGGAATCTGGTTTGAAGGGAAATGCTGGAGCCTAGAGGTATAGTCAGAGATGCGGCTATAAGATTCAAGCTCTCAGCTCTTATCCCCCCAGTGGCATAATTAATTCACAAAAGAAATGAATTGTTTCCAAGCAGCTGAGGTCAGTGGAATGCCACTGTGCTTCAGTCAGGCTTGAGGATTAAGGAATTCTGGTTTGAAGGGAAATGCTGGAGCCTAGAGGTATAGTCAGAGATGCGGCTATAAGATTCAAGCTCTCAGCTCTCATCCCTCCGGTGGCATAAATAGTTTAAATATGAAATGAGAGTTTGTTAAGCAGCTGAGGTCAGTGGAATGCCACTGTGATTCAGTCAGGCTTGAGGATTAAGGAATTCTGGTTTGAAGGGAAATGCTGGAGCCTAGAGGTATAGTCTGAGATGCGGCTATAAGATTCAAGCTCTCAGCCCTCATTCCCCCAGTGGCATATTTAATTCACAAAACAAAGGAATTGTTTCCAAGCAGTTGATGTCAGTGGAATGCCACTGTGCTATAGTTAGGCTTAAGGATTGAGGATTTCTGGTATGAAGGTAAATGCTGGAGCCAAAAGGTGTCATCAGAGGTGCGGCTATAAGATCCAAGCTCTTAGCTCTCATCCCCCCAGTGGCATATTTAATTTATATATAAAATGAAAGGTTTTTAAGCAGCTAAGGTCAGTGGAATGCCACTGTGATTCAGTCAGGCTTGAGGATTGAGTAATTCTGGTTTGAAGGGGAATGCAGGAGCCAAGAGGTTTGATCAGAGGTGCGGCTCCAAGATTCAAGCTCTCAGCTCTCATCCCCCAAGTGGCATAATTAATTTATTTATAAAATGAAAGATTTTTAAGCAGTTGGGGTCAGGGGAATGCCACTGTGATTTAGTCAGGCCCTGAGGATTGAGGAATTCTGGAATATAGGAAAATGCTGGAGCAAAAAGGCATGATCAGAGGTGTGGCTCCAAGATTCAAGCTCTCAGCTCTCATCCCCCCAGTGGCATATTTAATTTATATATAAAATGAAAGGTTTTAAAGCAGCTAAGGTCAGTGGAATGCCACTGTGATTCAGTCAGGCTTGAGGATTGAGGAAATCTGGTATATAGGAAAATGCTGGAGCCAAAAGGTGTCATCAGAGGTGCGGCTATAAGATCCAAGCTCTTAGCTCTTATCCCCCCAGTGGCATATTTAATTTATATATAAAATGAAAGGTTTTTAAGCAGCTAAGGGCAGTGGAATGCCACTGTGATTCAGTCAGGCTTGAGGATTGAGAAATTCTGGTTTGAAGGGGAATGCTGGAGCCAAGAGGTTTGATCAGAGGTGCGGCTCCAAGATTCAAGCTCTCAGCTCTCATCCCCCAAGTGGCATATTTAGTTTATATATGAAATGAGATGTTGTTAAGCAGCTGAGGTCAGCGGAATGCCACTGTGCTTCAGTCAGGTTTGAGGATTAAGGAATCTGGTTTGAAGGGAAATGCTGGAGCCTAGAGGTATAGTCAGAGATGCGGCTATAAGATTCAAGCTCTCAGCTCTTATCCCCCCAGTGGCATAATTAATTCACAAAAGAAATGAATTGTTTCCAAGCAGCTGAGGTCAGTGGAATGCCACTGTGCTTCAGTCAGGCTTGAGGATTAAGGAATTCTGGTTTGAAGGGAAATGCTGGAGCCTAGAGGTATAGTCAGAGATGCGGCTATAAGATTCAAGCTCTCAGCTCTCATCCCTCCGGTGGCATAAATAGTTTAAATATGAAATGAGAGTTTGTTAAGCAGCTGAGGTCAGTGGAATGCCACTGTGATTCAGTCAGGCTTGAGGATTAAGGAATTCTGGTTTGAAGGGAAATGCTGGAGCCTAGAGGTATAGTCTGAGATGCGGCTATAAGATTCAAGCTCTCAGCCCTCATTCCCCCAGTGGCATATTTAATTCACAAAACAAAGGAATTGTTTCCAAGCAGTTGATGTCAGTGGAATGCCACTGTGCTATAGTTAGGCTTAAGGATTGAGGATTTCTGGTATGAAGGTAAATGCTGGAGCCAAAAGGTGTCATCAGAGGTGCGGCTATAAGATCCAAGCTCTTAGCTCTCATCCCCCCAGTGGCATATTTAATTTATATATAAAATGAAAGGTTTTTAAGCAGCTAAGGTCAGTGGAATGCCACTGTGATTCAGTCAGGCTTGAGGATTGAGTAATTCTGGTTTGAAGGGGAATGCTGGAGCCAAGAGGTTTGATCAGAGGTGCGGCTCCAAGATTCAAGCTCTCAGCTCTCATCCCCCAAGTGGCATAATTAATTTATTTATAAAATGAAAGATTTTTAAGCAGTTGGGGTCAGGGGAATGCCACTGTGATTTAGTCAGGCCCTGAGGATTGAGGAATTCTGGAATATAGGAAAATGCTGGAGCAAAAAGGCATGATCAGAGGTGTGGCTCCAAGATTCAAGCTCTCAGCTCTCATCCCCCCAGTGGCATATTTAATTTATATATAAAATGAAAGGTTTTTAAGCAGCTAAGGTCAGTGGAATGCCACTGTGATTCAGTCAGGCTTGAGGATTGAGGAAATCTGGTATATAGGAAAATGCTGGAGCCAAAAGGTGTCATCAGAGGTGCGGCTATAAGATCCAAGCTCTTAGCTCTCATCCCCCCAGTGGCATATTTAATTTATATATAAAATGAAAGGTTTTTAAGCAGCTAAGGGCAGTGGAATGCCACTGTGATTCAGTCAGGCTTGAGGATTGAGAAATTCTGGTTTGAAGGGGAATGCTGGAGCCAAGAGGTTTGATCAGAGGTGCGGCTCCAAGATTTAAGCTCTCAGCTCTCATCCCCCAAGTGGCATATTTAGTTTATATATGAAATGAGAGGTTGTTAAGCAGCTGAGGTCAGCGGAATGCCAGTGTGCTTCAGTCAGGTTTGAGGATTAAGGAATTCTGGTTTGAAGGGAAATGCTGGAGCCTAGAGGTATAGTCAGAGATGCGGCTATAAGATTCAAGCTCTCAGCTCTTATCCCCCCAGTGGCATAATTAATTCACAAAACATATGAATTGTTTCCAAGCAGCTGAGGTCAGTGGAATGCCACAGTGCTATAGTTAGGCTTAAGGATTGAGGATTTCTGGTATGAAGGGAAATGCTGGAGCCTAGAGGTATAGTCTGAGATGCGGCTATAAGATTCAAGCTCTCAGCCCTCATTCCCCCAGTGGCATATTTAATTCACAAAACAAATGAATTGTTTCCAAGCAGTTGATGTCCGTGGAATGCCACTGTGCTATAGTTAGGCTTAAGGATTGAGGATTTCTGGTATGAAGGTAAATGCTGGAGCCAAAAGGTGTCATCAGAGGTGCGGCTATAAGATCCAAGCTCTTAGCTCTCATCCCCCCAGTGGCATATTTAATTTATATATAAAATGAAAGGTTTTTAAGCAGCTAAGGTCAGTGGAATGCCACTGTGATTCAGTCAGGCTTGAAGATTGAGTAATTCTGGTTTGAAGGGGAATGCTAGAGCCAAGAGGTTTGATCAGAGGTGCGGCTACAAGATTCAAGCTCTCAGCTCTCATCCCCCCAGTGGCATATTTAATTTATATATAAAATGAAAGGTTGTTAAGCAGCTAAGGTCAGTGGAATGCCACTGTGATTCAGTCAGTCCCAGAGGATTGAGGAATTCTGGAATATAGGAAAATGCTGGAGCAAAAAGGCATGATCAGAGGTGTGGCTCCAAGATTCAAGCTCTCAGCTCTCATTCCCCCAGTGGCATAATTAATTTATATATAAAAAAAGGTTTTTAAGCAGCTAAATTCAGTAGAATGCCACTGTGATTCATTTAGGCCTGAGGATTGAGGAAATCTGGTATATAGGAAAATGCTGGAGCCAAAAGGTGTCATCAGAGGTGCGGCTATAAGATCCAAGCTCTTAGCTCTCATCCCCCCAGTGGCATATTTAATTTATATATAAAATGAAAGGTTTTTAAGCAGCTAAGGGCAGTGGAATGCCACTGTGATTCAGTCAGGCTTGAGGATTGAGAAATTCTGGTTTGAAGGGGAATGCTGGAGCCAAGAGGTTTGATCAGAGATGCGGCTCCAAGATTCAAGCTCTCAGCTCTCATCCCCCAAGTGGCATAATTAATTTATTTATAAAATGAAAGGGTTTTAAGCAGTTGGGGTCAGGGGAATGCCACTGTGATTCAGTCAGGCCCAGAGGATTGAGGAATTCTGGAATATAGGAAAATGCTGGAGCAAAAAGGCATGATCAGAGGTGTGGCTCCAAGATTCAAGCTCTCAGCTCTCATTCCCCCAGTGGCATAATTAATTTATATATAAAACAAGGTTTTTAAGCAGCTAAGTTCAGTAGAATGCCACTGTGATTCAGTTAGGCTTGAGGATTGAGGAAATCTGGTATATAGGAAAATGCTGGAGCCAAAAGGTGTCATCAGAGGTGCGGCTATAAGATCCAAGCTCTTAGCTCTCATTCCCCTAGTGGCATAATTAGTTTATATATGAAATGAGAGGTTGTTAAGCAGCTGAGGGCAGTGGAAAGCCACTGTGCTTCAGTCAGGCTTGAGGATTAAGGAATTCTGGTTTGAAGGGAAATGCTGGAGCCTAGAGGTATAGTCAGAGATGCGGCTATAAGATTCAAGCTCTCAGCTCTCATCCCCCAAGTGGCATAATTAATTTATTTTAAAAAATGAAAGGTTTTTAAGCAGTTTGGGTTAGGGGAATGCCACTGTGATTCAGTCAGGCCCTGAGGATTGAGGAATTCTGGTATATAGGAAAATGCTGGAGCAAAAAGGCATGATCAGAGGTGTGGCTCCAAGATTCAAGCTCTCAGCTCTCATTCCCCCAGGGGCATTATTAATTTATATATAAAATAAAGAGTTTTTAAGCAGCTAAGTTCAGTAGAATGCCACTGTGATTCAGTCAGGCTTGAGGATTGAGGAAATCTGGTATATAGGAAAATGCTGGAGCCAAAAGGCATGATCAGAGGTGTGGCTCCAAGATTCTAACTCTCAGCTCTCATTCCCCCAGTGGCATAATTAGTTTATATATGAAATGAGAGGTTGTTAAGCAGCTGAGGTCAGCGGAATGCCACTGTGCTTCAGTCAGGTTTGAGGATTAAGGAATCTGGTTTGAAGGGAAATGCTGGAGCCTAGAGGTATAGTCAGAGATGCGGCTATAAGATTCAAGTTCTCAGCTCTTATCCCCCCAGTGGCATAATTAATTCACAAAAGAAATGAATTGTTTCCAAGCAGCTGAGGTCAGTGGAATGCCACTGTGCTTCAGTCAGGCTTGAGGATTAAGGAATTCTGGTTTGAAGGGAAATGCTGGAGCCTAGAGGTATAGTCAGAGATGCGGCTATAAGATTCAAGCTCTCAGCTCTCATCCCTCCGGTGGCATAAATAGTTTAAATATGAAATTAGAATTTGTTAAGCAGCTGAGGTCAGTGGAATGCCACTGTGATTCAGTCAGGCTTGAGGATTAAGGAATTCTGGTTTGAAGGGAAATGCTGGAGCCTAGAGGTATAGTCTGAGATGCGACTATAAGATTCAAGCTCTCAGCCCTCATCCCCCCAGTGGCATAATTAATTTATATATGAAATGAAAGGTTTTTAAGCAGCTAAGGTCAGTGGAATGCCACTGTGATTTAGTCAGGCTTGAGGATTGAGTAATTCTGGTTTGAAGGGGAATGCTGGAGCCAAGAGGTTTGATCAGAGGTGCGGCTCCAAGATTCAAGCTCTCAGCTCTCATCCCCCAAGTGGCATAATTAATTTATTTATAAAATGAGAGATTTTTAAGCAGTTGGGGTCAGGGGAATGCCTCTGTGATTTAGTCAGGCCCTGAGGATTGAGGAATTCTGGAATATAGGAAAATGCTTGAGCAAAAAGGCATGATCAGAGGTGTGGCTCCAAGATTCAAGCTCTCAGCTCTCATCCCCCCAGTGGCATATTTAATTTATATATAAAACAAGGTTTTTAAGCAGCTAAGTTCAGTAGAATGCCACTGTGATTCAGTTAGGCTTGAGGATTGAGGAAATCTGGTATATAGGAAAATGCTGGAGCCAAAAGGTGTCATCAGAGGTGCGGCTATAAGATCCAAGCTCTTAGCTCTCATCCCCCCAGTGGCATATTTAATTTATATATAAAATGAAAGGTTTTTAAGCAGCTAAGGGCAGTGGAATGCCACTGTGATTCAGTCAGGCTTGAGGATTGAGAAATTCTGGTTTGAAGGGGAATGCTGGAGCCAAGAGGTTTGATCAGAGGTGCGGCTCCAAGATTCAAGCTCTCAGCTCTCATCCCCCAAGTGGCATAATTAATTTATTTATAAAATGAAAGGGTTTTAAGCAGTTGGGGTCAGGGGAATGCCACTGTGATTCAGTCAGGCCCAGAGGATTGAGGAATTCTGGAATATAGGAAAATGCTGGAGCAAAAAGGCATGATCAGAGGTGTGGCTCCAAGATTCAAGCTCTCAGCTCTCATTCCCCCAGTGGCATAATTAATTTATATATAAAAAAGGTTTTTAAGCAGCTAAATTCAGTAGAATGCCACGGTGATTCAGTTAGGCTTGAGGATTGAGGAAATCTGGTATATAGGAAAATGCTGGAGCCAAAAGGTATGATCAGAGGTGTGGCTCCAAGATTCTAACTCTCAGCTCTCATTCCCCCAGTGGCATAATTAGTTTATATATAAAATGAGAGGTTGTTAAGCAGCTGAGGGCAGTGGAAAGCCACTGTGCTTCAGTCAGGCTTGAGGATTAAGGAATTCTGGTTTGAAGGGAAATGCTGGAGCCTAGAGGTATAGTCAGAAATGCGGCTATAAGATTCAAGCTCTCAGCTCTCATCCCCCAAGTGGCATAATTAATTTATTTATAAAATGAAAGTTTTTTAAGCAGTTGGGGTCAGGGGAATGCCACTGTGATTCAGTCAGGCCCTGAGGATTGAGGAATTCTGGAATATAGGAAAATGCTGGAGCAAAAAGGCATGATCAGAGGTGTGGCTCCAAGATTCAAGCTCTCAGCTCTCATCCCCCCAGTGGCATATTTAATTTATATATTAATAAAGGTTTTTAAGCAGCTAAGTTCAGTAGAATGCCACTGTGATTCAGTCAGGCTTGAGGATTGAGGAAATCTGGTATATAGGAAAATGCTGGAGCCAAAAGGCATGATCAGAGGTGTGGCTCCAAGATTCTAACTCTCAGCTCTCATTCCCCCAGTGGCATAATTAGTTTATATATGAAATGAGAGGTTGTTAAGCAGCTGAGGTCAGCGGAATGCCACTGTGCTTCAGTCAGGTTTGAGGATTAAGGAATCTGGTTTGAAGGGAAATGCTGGAGCCTAGAGGTATAGTCAGAGATGCGGCTATAAGATTCAAGCTCTCAGCTCTTATCCCCCCAGTGGCATAATTAATTCACAAAAGAAATGAATTGTTTCCAAGCAGCTGAGGTCAGTGGAATGCCACTGTGCTTCAGTCAGGCTTGAGGATTAAGGAATTCTGGTTTGAAGGGAAATGCTGGAGCCTAGAGGTATAGTCAGAGATGCGGCTATAAGATTCAAGCTCTCAGCTCTCATCCCCCAAGTGGCATAATTAATTTATTTATAAAATGAAAGTTTTTTAAGCAGTTGGGGTCAGGGGAATGCCACTGTGATTCAGTCAGGCCCTGAGGATTGAGGAATTCTGGAATATAGGAAAATGCTGGAGCAAAAAGGCATGATCAGAGGTGTGGCTCCAAGATTCAAGCTCTCAGCTCTCATCCCCCCAGTGGCATATTTAATTTATATATAAAACAAGGTTTTTAAGCAGCTAAGTTCAGTAGAATGCCACTGTGATTCAGTTAGGCTTGAGGATTGAGGAAATCTGGTATATAGGAAAATGCTGGAGCCAAAAGGTGTCATCAGAGGTGCGGCTATAAGATCCAAGCTCTTAGCTCTCATCCCCCCAGTGGCATATTTAATTTATATATAAAATGAAAGGTTTTTAAGCAGCTAAGGGCAGTGGAATGCCACTGTGATTCAGTCAGGCTTGAGGATTGAGAAATTCTGGTTTGAAGGGGAATGCTGGAGCCAAGAGGTTTGATCAGAGGTGCGGCTCCAAGATTCAAGCTCTCAGCTCTCATCCCCCAAGTGGCATAATTAATTTATTTATAAAATGAAAGGGTTTTAAGCAGTTGGGGTCAGGGGAATGCCACTGTGATTCAGTCAGGCCCAGAGGATTGAGGAATTCTGGAATATAGGAAAATGCTGGAGCAAAAAGGCATGATCAGAGGTGTGGCCCCAAGATTCAAGCTCTCAGCTCTCATTCCCCCAGTGGCATAATTAATTTATATATAAAAAAAGGTTTTTAAGCAGCTAAATTCAGTAGAATGCCACTGTGATTCAGTTAGGCTTGAGGATTGAGGAAATCTGGTATATAGGAAAATGCTGGAGCCAAAAGGTATGATTAGAGGTGTGGCTCCAAGATTCTAACTCTCAGCTCTCATTCCCCCAGTGGCATAATTAGTTTATATATGAAATGAGAGGTTGTTAAGCAGCTGAGGGCAGTGGAAAGCCACTGTGCTTCAGTCAGGCTTGAGGATTAAGGAATTCTGGTTTGAAGGGAAATGCTGGAGGCTAGAGGTATAGTCAGAGATGCGGCTATAAGATTCAAGCTCTCAGCTCTCATCCCCCAAGTGGCATAATTAATTTATTTTAAACAATGAAAGGTTTTTAAGCAGTTTGGGTTAGGGGAATGCCACTGTGATTCAGTCAGGCCCTGAGGATTGAGGAATTCTGGTATATAGGAAAATGCTGGAGCAAAAAGGCATCATCAGAGGTGTGGCTCCAAGATTCAAGCTCTCAGCTCTCATTCCCCCAGAGGCATAATTAATTCATTTATAAAATAAAAGGTTTTTAAGCAGCTAAGTTCAGTAGAATGCCACTGTGATTCAGTCAGGCTTGAGGATTGAGGAAATCTGGTATATAGGAAAATGCTGGAGCCAAAAGGCATGATCAGAGGTGTGGCTCCAAGATTCTAACTCTCAGCTCTCATTCCCCCAGTGGCATATTTAGTTTATATATGAAATGAGAGGTTGTTAAGCAGCTGAGGTCAGCGGAATGCCAGTGTGCTTCAGTCAGGTTTGAGGATTAAGGAATTCTGGTTTGAAGGGAAATGCTGGAGCCTAGAGGTATAGTCAGAGATGCGGCTATAAGATTCAAGCTCTCAGCTCTTATCCCCCCAGTGGCATAATTAATTCACAAAACAAATGAATTGTTTCCAAGCAGCTGAGGTCAGTGGAATGCCACTGTGCTTCAGTCAGGCTTGAGGATTAAGGAATTCTGGTTTGAAGGGAAATGCTGGAGCCTAGAGGTATAGTCAGAGATGCGGCTATAAGATTCAAGCTCTCAGCTCTCATCCCCCAAGTGGCATAATTAATTTATTTATAAAATGAAAGTTTTTTAAGCAGTTGGGGTCAGGGGAATGCCACTGTGATTCAGTCAGGCCCTGAGGATTGAGGAATTCTGGAATATAGGAAAATGCTGGAGCAAAAAGGCATGATCAGAGGTGTGGCTCCAAGATTCAAGCTCTCAGCTCTCATCCCCCCAGTGGCATATTTAATTTATATATAAAACAAGGTTTTTAAGCAGCTAAGTTCAGTAGAATGCCACTGTGATTCAGTTAGGCTTGAGGATTGAGGAAATCTGGTATATAGGAAAATGCTGGAGCCAAAAGGTGTCATCAGAGGTGCGGCTATAAGATCCAAGCTCTTAGCTCTCATCCCCCCAGTGGCATATTTAATTTATATATAAAATGAAAGGTTTTTAAGCAGCTAAGGGCAGTGGAATGCCACTGTGATTCAGTCAGGCTTGAGGATTGAGAAATTCTGGTTTGAAGGGGAATGCTGGAGCCAAGAGGTTTGATCAGAGATGCGGCTCCAAGATTCAAGCTCTCAGCTCTCATCCCCCAAGTGGCATAATTAATTTATTTATAAAATGAAAGGGTTTTAAGCAGTTGGGGTCAGGGGAATGCCACTGTGATTCAGTCAGGCCCAGAGGATTGAGGAATTCTGGAATATAGGAAAATGCTGGAGCAAAAAGGCATGATCAGAGGTGTGGCTCCAAGATTCAAGCTCTCAGCTCTCATTCCCCCAGTGGCATAATTAATTTATATATAAAACAAGGTTTTTAAGCAGCTAAGTTCAGTAGAATGCCACTGTGATTCAGTTAGGCTTGAGGATTGAGGAAATCTGGTATATAGGAAAATGCTGGAGCCAAAAGGTGTCATCAGAGGTGCGGCTATAAGATCCAAGCTCTTAGCTCTCATTCCCCTAGTGGCATAATTAGTTTATATATGAAATGAGAGGTTGTTAAGCAGCTGAGGGCAGTGGAAAGCCACTGTGCTTCAGTCAGGCTTGAGGATTAAGGAATTCTGGTTTGAAGGGAAATGCTGGAGCCTAGAGGTATAGTCAGAGATGCGGCTATAAGATTCAAGCTCTCAGCTCTCATCCCCCAAGTGGCATAATTAATTTATTTTAAAAAATGAAAGGTTTTTAAGCAGTTTGGGTTAGGGGAATGCCACTGTGATTCAGTCAGGCCCTGAGGATTGAGGAATTCTGGTATATAGGAAAATGCTGGAGCAAAAAGGCATGATCAGAGGTGTGGCTCCAAGATTCAAGCTCTCAGCTCTCATTCCCCCAGGGGCATTATTAATTTATATATAAAATAAAGAGTTTTTAAGCAGCTAAGTTCAGTAGAATGCCACTGTGATTCAGTCAGGCTTGAGGATTGAGGAAATCTGGTATATAGGAAAATGCTGGAGCCAAAAGGCATGATCAGAGGTGTGGCTCCAAGATTCTAACTCTCAGCTCTCATTCCCCCAGTGGCATAATTAGTTTATATATGAAATGAGAGGTTGTTAAGCAGCTGAGGTCAGCGGAATGCCACTGTGCTTCAGTCAGGTTTGAGGATTAAGGAATCTGGTTTGAAGGGAAATGCTGGAGCCTAGAGGTATAGTCAGAGATGCGGCTATAAGATTCAAGTTCTCAGCTCTTATCCCCCCAGTGGCATAATTAATTCACAAAAGAAATGAATTGTTTCCAAGCAGCTGAGGTCAGTGGAATGCCACTGTGCTTCAGTCAGGCTTGAGGATTAAGGAATTCTGGTTTGAAGGGAAATGCTGGAGCCTAGAGGTATAGTCAGAGATGCGGCTATAAGATTCAAGCTCTCAGCTCTCATCCCTCCGGTGGCATAAATAGTTTAAATATGAAATTAGAATTTGTTAAGCAGCTGAGGTCAGTGGAATGCCACTGTGATTCAGTCAGGCTTGAGGATTAAGGAATTCTGGTTTGAAGGGAAATGCTGGAGCCTAGAGGTATAGTCTGAGATGCGACTATAAGATTCAAGCTCTCAGCCCTCATCCCCCCAGTGGCATAATTAATTTATATATGAAATGAAAGGTTTTTAAGCAGCTAAGGTCAGTGGAATGCCACTGTGATTTAGTCAGGCTTGAGGATTGAGTAATTCTGGTTTGAAGGGGAATGCTGGAGCCAAGAGGTTTGATCAGAGGTGCGGCTCCAAGATTCAAGCTCTCAGCTCTCATCCCCCAAGTGGCATAATTAATTTATTTATAAAATGAGAGATTTTTAAGCAGTTGGGGTCAGGGGAATGCCTCTGTGATTTAGTCAGGCCCTGAGGATTGAGGAATTCTGGAATATAGGAAAATGCTTGAGCAAAAAGGCATGATCAGAGGTGTGGCTCCAAGATTCAAGCTCTCAGCTCTCATCCCCCCAGTGGCATATTTAATTTATATATAAAACAAGGTTTTTAAGCAGCTAAGTTCAGTAGAATGCCACTGTGATTCAGTTAGGCTTGAGGATTGAGGAAATCTGGTATATAGGAAAATGCTGGAGCCAAAAGGTGTCATCAGAGGTGCGGCTATAAGATCCAAGCTCTTAGCTCTCATCCCCCCAGTGGCATATTTAATTTATATATAAAATGAAAGGTTTTTAAGCAGCTAAGGGCAGTGGAATGCCACTGTGATTCAGTCAGGCTTGAGGATTGAGAAATTCTGGTTTGAAGGGGAATGCTGGAGCCAAGAGGTTTGATCAGAGGTGCGGCTCCAAGATTCAAGCTCTCAGCTCTCATCCCCCAAGTGGCATAATTAATTTATTTATAAAATGAAAGGGTTTTAAGCAGTTGGGGTCAGGGGAATGCCACTGTGATTCAGTCAGGCCCAGAGGATTGAGGAATTCTGGAATATAGGAAAATGCTGGAGCAAAAAGGCATGATCAGAGGTGTGGCTCCAAGATTCAAGCTCTCAGCTCTCATTCCCCCAGTGGCATAATTAATTTATATATAAAAAAGGTTTTTAAGCAGCTAAATTCAGTAGAATGCCACGGTGATTCAGTTAGGCTTGAGGATTGAGGAAATCTGGTATATAGGAAAATGCTGGAGCCAAAAGGTATGATCAGAGGTGTGGCTCCAAGATTCTAACTCTCAGCTCTCATTCCCCCAGTGGCATAATTAGTTTATATATAAAATGAGAGGTTGTTAAGCAGCTGAGGGCAGTGGAAAGCCACTGTGCTTCAGTCAGGCTTGAGGATTAAGGAATTCTGGTTTGAAGGGAAATGCTGGAGCCTAGAGGTATAGTCAGAAATGCGGCTATAAGATTCAAGCTCTCAGCTCTCATCCCCCAAGTGGCATAATTAATTTATTTATAAAATGAAAGTTTTTTAAGCAGTTGGGGTCAGGGGAATGCCACTGTGATTCAGTCAGGCCCTGAGGATTGAGGAATTCTGGAATATAGGAAAATGCTGGAGCAAAAAGGCATGATCAGAGGTGTGGCTCCAAGATTCAAGCTCTCAGCTCTCATCCCCCCAGTGGCATATTTAATTTATATATTAATAAAGGTTTTTAAGCAGCTAAGTTCAGTAGAATGCCACTGTGATTCAGTCAGGCTTGAGGATTGAGGAAATCTGGTATATAGGAAAATGCTGGAGCCAAAAGGCATGATCAGAGGTGTGGCTCCAAGATTCTAACTCTCAGCTCTCATTCCCCCAGTGGCATAATTAGTTTATATATGAAATGAGAGGTTGTTAAGCAGCTGAGGTCAGCGGAATGCCACTGTGCTTCAGTCAGGTTTGAGGATTAAGGAATCTGGTTTGAAGGGAAATGCTGGAGCCTAGAGGTATAGTCAGAGATGCGGCTATAAGATTCAAGCTCTCAGCTCTTATCCCCCCAGTGGCATAATTAATTCACAAAAGAAATGAATTGTTTCCAAGCAGCTGAGGTCAGTGGAATGCCACTGTGCTTCAGTCAGGCTTGAGGATTAAGGAATTCTGGTTTGAAGGGAAATGCTGGAGCCTAGAGGTATAGTCAGAGATGCGGCTATAAGATTCAAGCTCTCAGCTCTCATCCCCCAAGTGGCATAATTAATTTATTTATAAAATGAAAGTTTTTTAAGCAGTTGGGGTCAGGGGAATGCCACTGTGATTCAGTCAGGCCCTGAGGATTGAGGAATTCTGGAATATAGGAAAATGCTGGAGCAAAAAGGCATGATCAGAGGTGTGGCTCCAAGATTCAAGCTCTCAGCTCTCATCCCCCCAGTGGCATATTTAATTTATATATAAAACAAGGTTTTTAAGCAGCTAAGTTCAGTAGAATGCCACTGTGATTCAGTTAGGCTTGAGGATTGAGGAAATCTGGTATATAGGAAAATGCTGGAGCCAAAAGGTGTCATCAGAGGTGCGGCTATAAGATCCAAGCTCTTAGCTCTCATCCCCCCAGTGGCATATTTAATTTATATATAAAATGAAAGGTTTTTAAGCAGCTAAGGGCAGTGGAATGCCACTGTGATTCAGTCAGGCTTGAGGATTGAGAAATTCTGGTTTGAAGGGGAATGCTGGAGCCAAGAGGTTTGATCAGAGGTGCGGCTCCAAGATTCAAGCTCTCAGCTCTCATCCCCCAAGTGGCATAATTAATTTATTTATAAAATGAAAGGGTTTTAAGCAGTTGGGGTCAGGGGAATGCCACTGTGATTCAGTCAGGCCCAGAGGATTGAGGAATTCTGGAATATAGGAAAATGCTGGAGCAAAAAGGCATGATCAGAGGTGTGGCCCCAAGATTCAAGCTCTCAGCTCTCATTCCCCCAGTGGCATAATTAATTTATATATAAAAAAAGGTTTTTAAGCAGCTAAATTCAGTAGAATGCCACTGTGATTCAGTTAGGCTTGAGGATTGAGGAAATCTGGTATATAGGAAAATGCTGGAGCCAAAAGGTATGATTAGAGGTGTGGCTCCAAGATTCTAACTCTCAGCTCTCATTCCCCCAGTGGCATAATTAGTTTATATATGAAATGAGAGGTTGTTAAGCAGCTGAGGGCAGTGGAAAGCCACTGTGCTTCAGTCAGGCTTGAGGATTAAGGAATTCTGGTTTGAAGGGAAATGCTGGAGGCTAGAGGTATAGTCAGAGATGCGGCTATAAGATTCAAGCTCTCAGCTCTCATCCCCCAAGTGGCATAATTAATTTATTTTAAACAATGAAAGGTTTTTAAGCAGTTTGGGTTAGGGGAATGCCACTGTGATTCAGTCAGGCCCTGAGGATTGAGGAATTCTGGTATATAGGAAAATGCTGGAGCAAAAAGGCATCATCAGAGGTGTGGCTCCAAGATTCAAGCTCTCAGCTCTCATTCCCCCAGAGGCATAATTAATTCATTTATAAAATAAAAGGTTTTTAAGCAGCTAAGTTCAGTAGAATGCCACTGTGATTCAGTCAGGCTTGAGGATTGAGGAAATCTGGTATATAGGAAAATGCTGGAGCCAAAAGGCATGATCAGAGGTGTGGCTCCAAGATTCTAACTCTCAGCTCTCATTCCCCCAGTGGCATATTTAGTTTATATATGAAATGAGAGGTTGTTAAGCAGCTGAGGTCAGCGGAATGCCAGTGTGCTTCAGTCAGGTTTGAGGATTAAGGAATTCTGGTTTGAAGGGAAATGCTGGAGCCTAGAGGTATAGTCAGAGATGCGGCTATAAGATTCAAGCTCTCAGCTCTTATCCCCCCAGTGGCATAATTAATTCACAAAACAAATGAATTGTTTCCAAGCAGCTGAGGTCAGTGGAATGCCACTGTGCTTCAGTCAGGCTTGAGGATTAAGGAATTCTGGTTTGAAGGGAAATGCTGGAGCCTAGAGGTATAGTCAGAGATGCGGCTATAAGATTCAAGCTCTCAGCTCTCATCCCCCAAGTGGCATAATTAATTTATTTATAAAATGAAAGTTTTTTAAGCAGTTGGGGTCAGGGGAATGCCACTGTGATTCAGTCAGGCCCTGAGGATTGAGGAATTCTGGAATATAGGAAAATGCTGGAGCAAAAAGGCATGATCAGAGGTGTGGCTCCAAGATTCAAGCTCTCAGCTCTCATCCCCCCAGTGGCATATTTAATTTATATATAAAACAAGGTTTTTAAGCAGCTAAGTTCAGTAGAATGCCACTGTGATTCAGTTAGGCTTGAGGATTGAGGAAATCTGGTATATAGGAAAATGCTGGAGCCAAAAGGTGTCATCAGAGGTGCGGCTATAAGATCCAAGCTCTTAGCTCTCATCCCCCCAGTGGCATATTTAATTTATATATAAAATGAAAGGTTTTTAAGCAGCTAAGGGCAGTGGAATGCCACTGTGATTCAGTCAGGCTTGAGGATTGAGAAATTCTGGTTTGAAGGGGAATGCTGGAGCCAAGAGGTTTGATCAGAGGTGCGGCTCCAAGATTCAAGCTCTCAGCTCTCATCCCCCAAGTGGCATAATTAATTTATTAATACAATGAAAGGGTTTTAAGCAGTTGGGGTCAGGGGAATGCCACTGTGATTCAGTCAGGCCCAGAGGATTGAGGAATTCTGGAATATAGGAAAATGCTGGAGCAAAAAGGCATGATCAGAGGTGTGGCCCCAAGATTCAAGCTCTCAGCTCTCATTCCCCCAGTGGCATAATTAATTTATATATAAAAAAAGGTTTTTAAGCAGCTAAATTCAGTAGAATGCCACTGTGATTCAGTTAGGCTTGAGGATTGAGGAAATCTGGTATATAGGAAAATGCTGGAGCCAAAAGGTATGATTAGAGGTGTGGCTCCAAGATTCTAACTCTCAGCTCTCATTACCCCAGTGGCATAATTAGTTTATATATGAAATGAGAGGTTGTTAAGCAGCTGAGGGCAGTGGAAAGCCACTGTGCTTCAGTCAGGCTTGAGGATTAAGGAATTCTGGTTTGAAGGGAAATGCTGGAGGCTAGAGGTATAGTCAGAGATGCGGCTATAAGATTCAAGCTCTCAGCTCTCATCCCCCAAGTGGCATAATTAATTTATTTTAAACAATGAAAGGTTTTTAAGCAGTTTGGGTTAGGGGAATGCCACTGTGATTCAGTCAGGCCCTGAGGATTGAGGAATTCTGGTATATAGGAAAATGCTGGAGCAAAAAGGCATGATCAGAGGTGTGGCTCCAAGATTCAAGCTCTCAGCTCTCATTCCCCCAGAGGCATAATTAATTCATTTATAAAATAAAAGGTTTTTAAGCAGCTAAGTTCAGTAGAATGCCACTGTGATTCAGTCAGGCTTGAGGATTGAGGAAATCTGGTATATAGGAAAATGCTGGAGCCAAAAGGCATGATCAGAGGTGTGGCTCCAAGATTCTAACTCTCAGCTCTCATTCCCCCAGTAACATATTTAGTTTATATATGAAATGAGAGGTTGTTAAGCAGCTGAGGTCAGCGGAATGCCAGTGTGCTTCAGTCAGGTTTGAGGATTAAGGAATTCTGGTTTGAAGGGAAATGCTGGAGCCTAGAGGTATAGTCAGAGATGCGGCTATAAGATTCAAGCTCTCAGCTCTTATCCCCCCAGTGGCATAATTAATTCACAAAACAAATGAATTGTTTCCAAGCAGCTGAGGTCAGTGGAATGCCACTGTGCTTCAGTCAGGCTTGAGGATTAAGGAATTCTGGTTTGAAGGGAAATGCTGGAGCCTAGAGGTATAGTCAGAGATGCGGCTATAAGATTCAAGCTCTCAGCTCTCATCCCTCCAGTGGCATAAATAGTTTAAATATGAAATGAGAGTTTGTTAAGCAGCTGAGGTCAGTGGAATGCCACTGTGATTCAGTCAGGCTTGAGGATTAAGGAATTATGGTTTGAAGGGAAATGCTGGAGCCTAGAGGTATAGTCAGAGATGCGGCTATAAGATTCAAGCTCTCAGCTCTCATTCCCTTAGTGGCATAATTAGTTTTTATATGCAATGAGAGGTTGTTAAGAAGCTGAGGTCAGTGGAATGCCACTGTGCTTCAGTCAGGCTTCAGGATTGAGGAATTCTGGTTTGAAGGGGAATGCTGGAGCCAAGAGGTTTGATCAGAGGTGCGGCTCCAAGATTCAAGCTCTCAGCTCTCATTCCCCCAGTGGCATAATTAATTTAAATATAAACAAATGGTGTTTAAGCAGCTAAGTTCAGTAGAATGCCACTGTGATTCAGTCAGGCTTGAGGATTGAGGAAATCTGGTTTGAAGGGAAATGCTGGAGCCTAGAGGTATAGTCAGAGATGCGGCTATAAGATTCAAGCTCTCAGCCCTCATTCCCCCAGTGGCATATTTAATTCACAAAACAAATGAATTGTTTCCAAGCAGTTGATGTCAGTGGAATGCCACTGTGCTATAGTTAGGCTTAAGGATTGTGGATTTCTGGTATGAAGGTAAATGCTGGAGCCAAAAGGTGTCATCAGAGGTGCGGCTCTAAGATCCAAGCTCTCAGCTCTCATCCCTCCAGTGGCATATTTAATTTATATATATAACGAAAGGTTTTTAAAAGCTGAGGTCAGTGGAATGCCACTGTGATTCAGTCAGGCTTGAGGATTAAGGAATTATGGTTTGAAGGGAAATGCTGGAGCCTAGAGGTATAGTAAGAGATGCGGCTATAAGATTCAAGCTCTCAGCTCTCATTCCCTTAGTGGCACAATTAGTTTATATATGCAATGAGAGGTTGTTAAGCAGCTGAGGTCAGTGGAATGCCACTGTGCTTCAGTCAGGCTTGAGGATTGAGGAATTCTGGTATGAAGGTAAATGCTGTAGCCAAAAGGTGTCATCAGAGGAGCGGCTATAAGATCCAAGCTCTTAGCTCTCATCCCCCCAGTGGCATATTTAATTTATATATAAAATGAAAGGATTGTAATCAGTGAAGGTCAGTGGAATGCCACTGTGATTCAGGGTGGCTTGAGGATTGAGGAATTCTGGTATGAAGGTAAATGCTGGAGCCAAAAGGTGTCATCAGAGGTGCGGCTATAAGATTCAAGCTCTTAGCTCTCATCCCCCCAGTGGCATATTTAATTTATATATAAAATGAAAGTTTTTTAAGCAGCGAAGGTCAGTGGAATGCCACTGTGATTCAGTCAGGCTTGAGGATCTCAATCCTGAGGAATTCTGGTTTGAAGGGGAATGCTGGAGCCTAGAGGTATAGTCAGAGATGCGGCTATAAGATTCAAGCTCTCAGCTCTCATCCCTCCAGTTGTATCTTTAATTCACAAAACAAATGAATTGTTTCCAAGCAGCTGAGGTCAATGGAATGCCACCGTGTTTCAGTCAGGCTTGAGGATAAAGGAATTCTGGTTTGAAGGGAAATTCTGGAGCCTAGAGATATAGTCAGAGATGCGGCTATAAGATTCAAGCTCTCAGCTCTTATCCCCCCAGTGGCATAATTAATTCACAAAACAAATGAATTGTTTCCAAGCAGCTGAGGTCAGCGGAATGCCACTGTGCTTCAGTCAGGTTTGAGGATTAAGGAATCTGGTTTGAAGGGAAATGCTGGAGCCTAGAGGTATAGTCAGAGATGCGGCTATAAGATTCAAGCTCTCAGCTCTTATCCCCCCAGTGGCATAATTAATTCACAAAAGAAATGAATTGTTTCCAAGCAGCTGAGGTCAGTGGAATGCCACTGTGCTTCAGTCAGGCTTGAGGATTAAGGAATTCTGGTTTGAAGGGAAATGCTGGAGCCTAGAGGTATAGTCAGAGATGCGGCTATAAGATTCAAGCTCTCAGCCCTCATTCCCCCAGTGGCATATTTAATTCACAAAACAAATGAATTGTTTCCAAGCAGTTGATGTCAGTGGAATGCCACTGTGCTATAGTTAGGCTTAAGGATTGTGGATTTCTGGTATGAAGGTAAATGCTGGAGCCAAAAGGTGTCATCAGAGGTGCAGCTATAAGATCCAAGCTTTCAGCTCTCATCCCTCCAGTGGCATATTTAATTTATATATATAACGAAAGTTTTTTAAGCTGCTAAGGTCAGTGGAATGCCACTGTGATTCAGTCAGGCTTGAGGATTAAGGAATTCTGGTTTGAAGGGAAATGCTGGAGCCTAGAGGTATAGTCAGAGATGCGGCTATAAGATTCAAGCTCTCAGCTCTCATCCCCCAAGTGGCATAATTAATTTATTTATAAAATGAAAGTTTTTTAAGCAGTTGGGGTCAGGGGAATGCCACTGTGATTCAGTCAGGCCCTGAGGATTGAGGAATTCTGGAATATAGGAAAATGCTGAAGCAAAAAGGCATGATCAGAGGTGTGGCTCCAAGATTCAAGCTCTCAGCTCTCATCCCCCCAGTGGCATATTTAATTTATATATAAAACAAGGTTTTTAAGCAGCTAAGTTCAGTAGAATGCCACTGTGATTCAGTTAGGCTTGAGGATTGAGGAAATCTGGTATATAGGAAAATGCTGGAGCCAAAAGGTGTCATCAGAGGTGCGGCTATAAGATCCAAGCTCTTAGCTCTCATCCCCCCAGTGGCATATTTAATTTATATATAAAATGAAAGGTTTTTAAGCAGCTAAGGGCAGTGGAATGCCACTGTGATTCAGTCAGGCTTGAGGATTGAGAAATTCTGGTTTGAAGGGGAATGCTGGAGCCAAGAGGTTTGATCAGAGGTGCGGCTCCAAGATTCAAGCTCTCAGCTCTCATCCCCCAAGTGGCATAATTAATTTATTTATAAAATGAAAGGGTTTTAAGCAGTTGGGGTCAGGGGAATGCCACTGTGATTCAGTCAGGCCCAGAGGATTGAGGAATTCTGGAATATAGGAAAATGCTGGAGCAAAAAGGCATGATCAGAGGTGTGGCTCCAAGATTCAAGCTCTCAGCTCTCATTCCCCCAGTGGCATAATTAATTTATATATAAACAAAGGTTTTTAAGCAGCTAAATTCAGTAGAATGCCACGGTGATTCAGTTAGGCTTGAGGATTGAGGAAATCTGGTATATAGGAAAATGCTGGAGCCAAAAGGTATGATCAGAGGTGTGGCTCCAAGATTCTAACTCTCAGCTCTCATTCCCCCAGTGGCATAATTAGTTTATATATAAAATGAGAGGTTGTTAAGCAGCTGAGGGCAGTGGAAAGCCACTGTGCTTCAGTCAGGCTTGAGGATTAAGGAATTCTGGTTTGAAGGGAAATGCTGGAGCCTAGAGGTATAGTCAGAGATGCGGCTATAAGATTCAAGCTCTCAGCTCTCATCCCCCAAGTGGCATAATTAATTTATTTATAAAATGAAAGTTTTTTAAGCAGTTGGGGTCAGGGGAATGCCACTGTGATTCAGTCAGGCCCTGAGGATTGAGGAATTCTGGAATATAGGAAAATGCTGGAGCAAAAAGGCATGATCAGAGGTGTGGCTCCAAGATTCAAGCTCTCAGCTCTCATCCCCCCAGTGGCATATTTAATTTATATATTAATAAAGGTTTTTAAGCAGCTAAGTTCAGTAGAATGCCACTGTGATTCAGTCAGGCTTGAGGATTGAGGAAATCTGGTATATAGGAAAATGCTGGAGCCAAAAGGCATGATCAGAGGTGTGGCTCCAAGATTCTAACTCTCAGCTCTCATTCCCCCAGTGGCATAATTAGTTTATATATGAAATGAGAGGTTGTTAAGCAGCTGAGGTCAGCGGAATGCCACTGTGCTTCAGTCAGGTTTGAGGATTAAGGAATCTGGTTTGAAGGGAAATGCTGGAGCCTAGAGGTATAGTCAGAGATGCGGCTATAAGATTCAAGCTCTCAGCTCTTATCCCCCCAGTGGCATAATTAATTCACAAAAGAAATGAATTGTTTCCAAGCAGCTGAGGTCAGTGGAATGCCACTGTGCTTCAGTCAGGCTTGAGGATTAAGGAATTCTGGTTTGAAGGGAAATGCTGGAGCCTAGAGGTATAGTCAGAGATGCGGCTATAAGATTCAAGCTCTCAGCTCTCATCCCTCCAGTGGCATAAATAGTTTAAATATGAAATGAGAGTTTGTTAAGCAGCTGCGGTCAGTGGAATGCCACTGTGATTCAGTCAGGCTTGAGGATTAAGGAATTATGGTTTGAAGGGAAATGCTGGAGCCTAGAGGTATAGTCAGAGATGCGGCTATAAGATTCAAGCTCTCAGCTCTCATTCCCTTAGTGGCATAATTAGTTTTTATATGCAATGAGAGGTTGTTAAGAAGCTGAGGTCAGTGGAATGCCACTGTGCTTCAGTCAGGCTTCAGGATTGAGGAATTCTGGTTTGAAGGGGAATGCTGGAGCCAAGAGGTTTGATCAGAGGTGCGGCTCCATGATTCAAGCTCTCAGCTCTCATTCCCCCAGTGGCATAATTAATTTAAATATAAACAAATGGTGTTTAAGCAGCTAAGTTCAGTAGAATGCCACTGTGATTCAGTCAGGCTTGAGGATTGAGGAAATCTGGTTTGAAGGGAAATGCTGGAGCCTAGAGGTATAGTCAGAGATGCGGCTATAAGATTCAAGCTCTCAGCCCTCATTCCCCCAGTGGCATATTTAATTCACAAAACAAATGAATTGTTTCCAAGCAGTTGATGTCAGTGGAATGCCACTGTGCTATAGTTAGGCTTAAGGATTGTGGATTTCTGGTATGAAGGTAAATGCTGGAGCCAAAAGGTGTCATCAGAGGTGCGGCTCTAAGATCCAAGCTCTCAGCTCTCATCCCTCCAGTGGCATATTTAATTTATATATATAACGAAAGGTTTTTAAAAGCTGAGGTCAGTGGAATGCCACTGTGATTCAGTCAGGCTTGAGGATTAAGGAATTATGGTTTGAAGGGAAATGCTGGAGCCTAGAGGTATAGTAAGAGATGCGGCTATAAGATTCAAGCTCTCAGCTCTAATTCCCTTAGTGGCACAATTAGTTTATATATGCAATGAGAGGTTGTTAAGCAGCTGAGGTCAGTGGAATGCCACTGTGCTTCAGTCAGGCTTGAGGATTGAGGAATTCTGGTATGAAGGTAAATGCTGTAGCCAAAAGGTGTCATCAGAGGAGCGGCTATAAGATCCAAGCTCTTAGCTCTCATCCCCCCAGTGGCATATTTAATTTATATATAAAATGAAAGGATTGTAATCAGTGAAGGTCAGTGGAATGCCACTGTGATTCAGGGTGGCTTGAGGATTGAGGAATTCTGGTATGAAGGTAAATGCTGGAGCCAAAAGGTGTCATCAGAGGTGCGGCTATAAGATTCAAGCTCTTAGCTCTCATCCCCCCAGTGGCATATTTAATTTATATATAAAATGAAAGTTTTTTAAGCAGCGAAGGTCAGTGGAATGCCACTGTGATTCAGTCAGGCTTGAGGATCTCAATCCTGAGGAATTCTGGTTTGAAGGGGAATGCTGGAGCCTAGAGGTATAGTCAGAGATGCGGCTATAAGATTCAAGCTCTCAGCTCTCATCCCTCCAGTTGTATATTTAATTCACAAAACAAATGAATTGTTTCCAAGCAGCTGAGGTCAATGGAATGCCACCGTGTTTCAGTCAGGCTTGAGGATAAAGGAATTCTGGTTTGAAGGGAAATTCTGGAGCCTAGAGATATAGTCAGAGATGCGGCTATAAGATTCAAGCTCTCAGCTCTTATCCCCCCAGTGGCATAATTAATTCACAAAACAAATGAATTGTTTCCAAGCAGCTGAGGTCAGCGGAATGCCACTGTGCTTCAGTCAGGTTTGAGGATTAAGGAATCTGGTTTGAAGGGAAATGCTGGAGCCTAGAGGTATAGTCAGAGATGCGGCTATAAGATTCAAGCTCTCAGCTCTTATCCCCCCAGTGGCATAATTAATTCACAAAAGAAATGAATTGTTTCCAAGCAGCTGAGGTCAGTGGAATGCCACTGTGCTTCAGTCAGGCTTGAGGATTAAGGAATTCTGGTTTGAAGGGAAATGCTGGAGCCTAGAGGTATAGTCAGAGATGCGGCTATAAGATTCAAGCTCTCAGCTCTCATCCCCCAAGTGGCATAATTAATTTATTTATAAAATGAAAGTTTTTTAAGCAGTTGGGGTCAGGGGAATGCCACTGTGATTCAGTCAGGCCCTGAGGATTGAGGAATTCTGGAATATAGGAAAATGCTGGAGCAAAAAGGCATGATCAGAGGTGTGGCTCCAAGATTCAAGCTCTCAGCTCTCATCCCCCCAGTGGCATATTTAATTTATATATAAAATGAAAGGTTTTTAAGCAGCTAAGGGCAGTGGAATGCCACTGTGATTCAGTCAGGCTTGAGGATTGAGAAATTCTGGTTTGAAGGGGAATGCTGGAGCCAAGAGGTTTGATCAGAGGTGCGGCTCCAAGATTCAAGCTCTCAGCTCTCATCCCCCAAGTGGCATAATTAATTTATTTATAAAATGAAAGGGTTTTAAGCAGTTGGGGTCAGGGGAATGCCACTGTGATTCAGTCAGGCCCAGAGGATTGAGGAATTCTGGAATATAGGAAAATGCTGGAGCAAAAAGGCATGATCAGAGGTGTGGCTCCAAGATTCAAGCTCTCAGCTCTCATTCCCCCAGTGGCATAATTAATTTATATATAAACAAAGGTTTTTAAGCAGCTAAATTCAGTAGAATGCCACGGTGATTCAGTTAGGCTTGAGGATTGAGGAAATCTGGTATATAGGAAAATGCTGGAGCCAAAAGGTATGATCAGAGGTGTGGCTCCAAGATTCTAACTCTCAGCTCTCATTCCCCCAGTGGCATAATTAGTTTATATATGAAATGAGAGGTTGTTAAGCAGCTGAGGGCAGTGGAAAGCCACTGTGCTTCAGTCAGGCTTGAGGATTAAGGAATTCTGGTTTGAAGGGAAATGCTGGAGCCTAGAGGTATAGTCAGAAATGCGGCTATAAGATTCAAGCTCTCAGCTCTCATCCCCCAAGTGGCATAATTAATTTATTTATAAAATGAAAGTTTTTTAAGCAGTTGGGGTCAGGGGAATGCCACTGTGATTCAGTCAGGCCCTGAGGATTGAGGAATTCTGGAATATAGGAAAATGCTGGAGCAAAAAGGCATGATCAGAGGTGTGGCTCCAAGATTCAAGCTCTCAGCTCTCATCCCCCCAGTGGCATATTTAATTTATATATTAAAAAAGGTTTTAAAGCAGCTAAGTTCAGTAGAATGCCACTGTGATTCAGTTAGGCCTGAGGATTGAGGAAATCTGGTATATAGGAAAATGCTGGAGCCAAAAGGTGTCATCAGAGGTGCGGCTATAAGATCCAAGCTCTTAGCTCTCATCCCCCCAGTGGCATATTTAATTTATATATAAAATGAAAGGTTTTTAAGCAGCTAAGGGCAGTGAAATGCCACTGTGATTCAGTCAGGCTTGAGGATTGAGAAATTCTGGTTTGAAGGGGAATGCTGGAGCCAAGAGGTTTGATCAGAGGTGCGGCTCCAAGATTCAAGCTCTCAGCTCTCATCCCCCAAGTGGCATAATTAATTTATTTATAAAATGAAAGGGTTTTAAGCAGTTGGGGTCGGGGGAATGCCACTGTGATTCAGTCAGGCCCAGAGGATTGAGGAATTCTGGAATATAGGAAAATGCTGGAGCAAAAAGGCATGATCAGAGGTGTGGCTCCAAGATTCAAGCTCTCAGCTCTCATTCCCCCAGTGGCATAATTAATTTATATATAAAAAAAGGTTTTTAAGCAGCTAAATTCAGTAGAATGCCACTGTGATTCAGTTAGGCTTGAGGATTGAGGAAATCTGGTATATAGGAAAATGCTGGAGCCAAAAGGTATGATTAGAGGTGTGGCTCCAAGATTCTAACTCTCAGCTCTCATTCCCCCAGTGGCATAATTAGTTTATATATGAAATGAGAGGTTGTTAAGCAGCTGAGGGCAGTGGAAAGCCACTGTGCTTCAGTCAGGCTTGAGGATTAAGGAATTCTGGTTTGAAGGGAAATGCTGGAGGCTAGAGGTATAGTCAGAGATGCGGCTATAAGATTCAAGCTCTCAGCTCTCATCCCCCAAGTGGCATAATTAATTTATTTTAAACAATGAAAGGTTTTTAAGCAGTTTGGGTTAGGGGAATGCCACTGTGATTCAGTCAGGCCCTGAGGATTGAGGAATTCTGGTATATAGGAAAATGCTGGAGCAAAAAGGCATGATCAGAGGTGTGGCTCCAAGATTCAAGCTCTCAGCTCTCATTCCCCCAGAGGCATAATTAATTCATTTATAAAATAAAAGGTTTTTAAGCAGCTAAGTTCAGTAGAATGCCACTGTGATTCAGTCAGGCTTGAGGATTGAGGAAATCTGGTATATAGGAAAATGCTGGAGCCAAGAGGCATGATCAGAGGTGTGGCTCCAAGATTCTAACTCTCAGCTCTCATTCCCCCAGTGGCATATTTAGTTTATATATGAAATGAGAGGTTGTTAAGCAGCTGAGGTCAGCGGAATGCCAGTGTGCTTCAGTCAGGTTTGAGGATTAAGGAATTCTGGTTTGAAGGGAAATGCTGGAGCCTAGAGGTATAGTCAGAGATGCGGCTATAAGATTCAAGCTCTCAGCTCTTATCCCCCCAGTGGCATAATTAATTCACAAAACAAATGAATTGTTTCCAAGCAGCTGAGGTCAGTGGAATGCCACTGTGCTTCAGTCAGGCTTGAGGATTAAGGAATTCTGGTTTGAAGGGAAATGCTGGAGCCTAGAGGTATAGTCAGAGATGCGGCTATAAGATTCAAGCTCTCAGCTCTCATCCCTCCAGTGGCATAAATAGTTTAAATATGAAATGAGAGTTTGTTAAGCAGCTGCGGTCAGTGGAATGCCACTGTGATTCAGTCAGGCTTGAGGATTAAGGAATTATGGTTTGAAGGGAAATGCTGGAGCCTAGAGGTATAGTCAGAGATGCGGCTATAAGATTCAAGCTCTCAGCTCTCATTCCCTTAGTGGCATAATTAGTTTTTATATGCAATGAGAGGTTGTTAAGAAGCTGAGGTCAGTGGAATGCCACTGTGCTTCAGTCAGGCTTCAGGATTGAGGAATTCTGGTTTGAAGGGGAATGCTGGAGCCAAGAGGTTTGATCAGAGGTGCGGCTCCAAGATTCAAGCTCTCAGCTCTCATTCCCCCAGTGGCATAATTAATTTAAATATAAACAAATGGTGTTTAAGCAGCTAAGTTCAGTAGAATGCCACTGTGATTCAGTCAGGCTTGAGGATTGAGGAAATCTGGTTTGAAGGGAAATGCTGGAGCCTAGAGGTATAGTCAGAGATGCGGCTATAAGATTCAAGCTCTCAGCCCTCATTCCCCCAGTGGCATATTTAATTCACAAAACAAATGAATTGTTTCCAAGCAGTTGATGTCAGTGGAATGCCACTGTGCTATAGTTAGGCTTAAGGATTGTGGATTTCTGGTATGAAGGTAAATGCTGGAGCCAAAAGGTGTCATCAGAGGTGCGGCTCTAAGATCCAAGCTCTCAGCTCTCATCCCTCCAGTGGCATATTTAATTTATATATATAACGAAAGGTTTTTAAAAGCTGAGGTCAGTGGAATGCCACTGTGATTCAGTCAGGCTTGAGGATTAAGGAATTATGGTTTGAAGGGAAATGCTGGAGCCTAGAGGTATAGTAAGAGATGCGGCTATAAGATTCAAGCTCTCAGCTCTCATTCCCTTAGTGGCACAATTAGTTTATATATGCAATGAGAGGTTGTTAAGCAGCTGAGGTCAGTGGAATGCCACTGTGCTTCAGTCAGGCTTGAGGATTGAGGAATTCTGGTATGAAGGTAAATGCTGTAGCCAAAAGGTGTCATCAGAGGAGCGGCTATAAGATCCAAGCTCTTAGCTCTCATCCCCCCAGTGGCATATTTAATTTATATATAAAATGAAAGGATTGTAATCAGTGAAGGTCAGTGGAATGCCACTGTGATTCAGGGTGGCTTGAGGATTGAGGAATTCTGGTATGAAGGTAAATGCTGGAGCCAAAAGGTGTCATCAGAGGTGCGGCTATAAGATTCAAGCTCTTAGCTCTCATCCCCCCAGTGGCATATTTAATTTATATATAAAATGAAAGTTTTTTAAGCAGCGAAGGTCAGTGGAATGCCACTGTGATTCAGTCAGGCTTGAGGATCTCAATCCTGAGGAATTCTGGTTTGAAGGGGAATGCTGGAGCCTAGAGGTATAGTCAGAGATGCGGCTATAAGATTCAAGCTCTCAGCTCTCATCCCTCCAGTTGTATATTTAATTCACAAAACAAATGAATTGTTTCCAAGCAGCTGAGGTCAATGGAATGCCACCGTGTTTCAGTCAGGCTTGAGGATAAAGGAATTCTGGTTTGAAGGGAAATTCTGGAGCCTAGAGATATAGTCAGAGATGCGGCTATAAGATTCAAGCTCTCAGCTCTTATCCCCCCAGTGGCATAATTAATTCACAAAACAAATGAATTGTTTCCAAGCAGCTGAGGTCAGCGGAATGCCACTGTGCTTCAGTCAGGTTTGAGGATTAAGGAATCTGGTTTGAAGGGAAATGCTGGAGCCTAGAGGTATAGTCAGAGATGCGGCTATAAGATTCAAGCTCTCAGCTCTTATCCCCCCAGTGGCATAATTAATTCACAAAAGAAATGAATTGTTTCCAAGCAGCTGAGGTCAGTGGAATGCCACTGTGCTTCAGTCAGGCTTGAGGATTAAGGAATTCTGGTTTGAAGGGAAATGCTGGAGCCTAGAGGTATAGTCAGAGATGCGGCTATAAGATTCAAGCTCTCAGCTCTCATCCCCCAAGTGGCATAATTAATTTATTTATAAAATGAAAGTTTTTTAAGCAGTTGGGGTCAGGGGAATGCCACTGTGATTCAGTCAGGCCCTGAGGATTGAGGAATTCTGGAATATAGGAAAATGCTGGAGCAAAAAGGCATGATCAGAGGTGTGGCTCCAAGATTCAAGCTCTCAGCTCTCATCCCCCCAGTGGCATATTTAATTTATATATAAAACAAGGTTTTTAAGCAGCTAAGTTCAGTAGAATGCCACTGTGATTCAGTTAGGCTTGAGGATTGAGGAAATCTGGTATATAGGAAAATGCTGGAGCCAAAAGGTGTCATCAGAGGTGCGGCTATAAGATCCAAGCTCTTAGCTCTCATCCCCCCAGTGGCATATTTAATTTATATATAAAATGAAAGGTTTTTAAGCAGCTAAGGGCAGTGAAATGCCACTGTGATTCAGTCAGGCTTGAGGATTGAGAAATTCTGGTTTGAAGGGGAATGCTGGAGCCAAGAGGTTTGATCAGAGGTGCGGCTCCAAGATTCAAGCTCTCAGCTCTCATCCCCCAAGTGGCATAATTAATTTATTTATAAAATGAAAGGGTTTTAAGCAGTTGGGGTCAGGGGAATGCCACTGTGATTCAGTCAGGCCCAGAGGATTGAGGAATTCTGGAATATAGGAAAATGCTGGAGCAAAAAGGCATGATCAGAGGTGTGGCTCCAAGATTCAAGCTCTCAGCTCTCATTCCCCCAGTGGCATAATTAATTTATATATAAACAAAGGTTTTTAAGCAGCTAAATTCAGTAGAATGCCACGGTGATTCAGTTAGGCTTGAGGATTGAGGAAATCTGGTATATAGGAAAATGCTGGAGCCAAAAGGTATGATCAGAGGTGTGGCTCCAAGATTCTAACTCTCAGCTCTCATTCCCCCAGTGGCATAATTAGTTTATATATGAAATGAGAGGCTGTTAAGCAGCTGAGGGCAGTGGAAAGCCACTGTGCTTCAGTCAGGCTTGAGGATTAAGGAATTCTGGTTTGAAGGGAAATGCTGGAGCCTAGAGGTATAGTCAGAAATGCGGCTATAAGATTCAAGCTCTCAGCTCTCATCCCCCAAGTGGCATAATTAATTTATTTATAAAATGAAAGTTTTTTAAGCAGTTGGGGTCAGGGGAATGCCACTGTGATTCAGTCAGGCCCTGAGGATTGAGGAATTCTGGAATATAGGAAAATGCTGGAGCAAAAAGGCATGATCAGAGGTGTGGCTCCAAGATTCAAGCTCTCAGCTCTCATCCCCCCAGTGGCATATTTAATTTATATGTTAAAAAAGGTTTTTAAGCAGCTAAGTTCAGTAGAATGCCACTGTGATTCAGTCAGGCTTGAGGATTGAGGAAATCTGGTATATAGGAAAATGCTGGAGCCAAAAGGCATGATCAGAGGTGTGGCTCCAAGATTCTAACTCTCAGCTCTCATTCCCCCAGTGGCATAATTAGTTTATATATGAAATGAGAGGTTGTTAAGCAGCTGAGGTCAGCGGAATGCCACTGTGCTTCAGTCAGGTTTGAGGATTAAGGAATCTGGTTTGAAGGGAAATGCTGGAGCCTAGAGGTATAGTCAGAGATGCGGCTATAAGATTCAAGCTCTCAGCTCTTATCCCCCCAGTGGCATAATTAATTCACAAAAGAAATGAATTGTTTCCAAGCAGCTGAGGTCAGTGGAATGCCACTGTGCTTCAGTCAGGCTTGAGGATTAAGGAATTCTGGTTTGAAGGGAAATGCTGGAGCCTAGAGGTATAGTCAGAGATGCGGCTATAAGATTCAAGCTCTCAGCTCTCATCCCCCAAGTGGCATAATTAATTTATTTATAAAATGAAAGTTTTTTAAGCAGTTGGGATCAGGGGAATGCCACTGTGATTCAGTCAGGCCCTGAGGATTGAGGAATTCTGGAATATAGGAAAATGCTGGAGCAAAAAGGCATGATCAGAGGTGTGGCTCCAAGATTCAAGCTCTCAGCTCTCATCCCCCCAGTGGCATATTTAATTTATATATAAAACAAGGTTTTTAAGCAGCTAAGTTCAGTAGAATGCCACTGTGATTCAGTTAGGCTTGAGGATTGAGGAAATCTGGTATATAGGAAAATGCTGGAGCCAAAAGGTGTCATCAGAGGTGCGGCTATAAGATCCAAGCTCTTAGCTCTCATCCCCCCAGTGGCATATTTAATTTATATATAAAATGAAAGGTTTTTAAGCAGCTAAGGTCAGTGGAATGCCACTGTGATTCAGTCAGGCTTGAAGATTGAGTAATTCTGGTTTGAAGGGGAATGCTGGAGCCAAGAGGTTTGATCAGAGGTGCGGCTCCAAGATTCAAGCTCTCAGCTCTCATCCCCCAAGTGGCATAATTAATTTATTTATAAAATGAAAGATTTGTAAGCAGTTGGGGTCAGGGGAATGCCACTGTGATTTAGTCAGGCCCTGAGGATTGAGGAATTCTGGAATATAGGAAAATGCTGGAGCAAAAAGGCATGATCAGAGGTGCGGCTCCAAGATTCAAGCTCTCAGCTCTCATTCCCCCAGTGGCATAATTAAATTAAATATGAAATGAAAGGTTGTTAAGCAGCTGAGGTCAGGGGAATGCCACTGTGCTTCAGTCAGGCTTGAGGATTAAGGAATTCTGGTTTGAAGGGAAATGCTGGAGTCAAAAGGTATGATCAGAGGTGCGGCTCCAAGATTCAAGCTCTCAGCTCTCATTCCCCCAGTGGCTTAATTAATTTATATATGAAATGAAAGGTTGTAAAGCAGATGAGGTCATTGGAATGCCACTGTGCTCCAGAAAAGCTTGAGGATTGAGGAATTATGGTTTGAAGGAAAATGCTGGAGCCAAAGGGTATGATCAGAGGTGTGGATCCTAGATTCTAACTCTCAGCTCTCATTCCCCCAGTGGAATATTTAATTTATATATGAAATGAAACGTTTTTAAGCAGCTAAGGTCAGGGGAATGCCACTGTGCTTCAGTCAGGCTTGAGGATTAAGGATTTCTGGTTTAAAGGAAAATGCTGGAGCCAAAAGGTATGATCAGAGTTGCGGCTCCAAGATTCAAGCTCTCAGCTCTCATTCCCCCAGTGGCATAATTAATTTATATATGAAATAAAAGGTTGTTAAGCAGCTGAGGTCAGGGGAATGCCACTGTGCTTCATTGAGGCTTGAGGATTAAGGAATTCTGGTTTGAAGGGAAATGCTTGAGTCAAAAGGTATGATCAGAGGTGTGGCTCCAAGATTCAAGCTCTCAGCTCTCATTCCCCCAGTGGCAAATTAATTTATATATGAAATGAAAGGTTGTTAAGCACCTGAGGTCAGGGGAATGCCACTGTGCTTCAGTCAGGCTTCAGGATTAAGGAATTCTGGTTTGAAGGGAAATGCTGTAGCCTAGAGGTATAGTCAGAGATGCGGCTATAAGATTCAAGCTCTCAGCTCTCATCCCCCAGATGGCATAATTAATTCACAAATCAAATGAATTGTTTCCAAGCAGCTGAGGTCAGTGGAATGCCACTGTGATTCAGTCAGGCTTGAGGATTAAGGAATTCTGGTTTGAAGGGAAATGCTGGAGCCTAGAGGTATAGTCAGAGATGCGGCTATAAGATTCAAGCTCTCAGCCCTCATTCCCCCAGTGGCATATTTAATTCACAAAACAAAGGAATTGTTTCCAAGCAGTTGATGTCAGTGGAATGCCACTGTGCTATAGTTAGGCTTAAGGATTGAGGATTTCTGGTATGAAGGTAAATGCTGGAGCCAAAAGGTGTCATCAGAGGTGCGGTTATAAGATCCAAGCTCTTAGCTCTCATCCCCCCAGTGGCATATTTAATTTATATATAAAATGAAAGGTTGTTAAGCAGCTAAGGGCAGTGGAATGCCACTGTGATTCAGTCAGGCTTGAGGATTGAGAAATTCTGGTTTGAAGGGGAATGCTGGAGCCAAGAGGTTTGATCAGAGGTGCGGCTCCAAGATTCAAGCTCTCAGCTCTCATCCCCCAAGTGGCATAATTAATTTACCTATAAAATGAAAGGGTTTTAAGCAGTTGGGGTCAGGGGAATGTTACTGTGATTCAGTCAGGCCCTGAGGATTGAGGAATTCTGGAATATAGGAAAATGCTGGAGCAAAAAGGCATGATCAGAGGTGCGGCTCCAAGATTCAAGCTCTCAGCTCTCATTCCCCCAGTGGCATAATTAAATTAAATATGAAATGAAAGGTTGTTAAGCAGCTGAGGTCAGGGGAATGCCACTGTGCTTCAGTCAGGCTTGAGGATTAAGGAATTCTGGTTTGAAGGGAAATGCTGGAGTCAAAAGGTATGATCAGAGGTGCGGCTCCAAGATTCAAGCTCTCAGCTCTCATTCCCCCAGTGGCTTAATTAATTTATATATGAAATGAAAGGTTGTAAAGCAGATGAGGGCATTGGAATGCCACTGTGCTCCAGAAAAGCTTGAGGATTGAGGAATTATGGTTTGAAGGAAATGCTGGAGCCAAAGGGTATGATCAGAGGTGTGGATCCAAGATTCTAAATCTCAGCTCTCATCCCCCAAGTGGCATATTTAATTTATATATGAAATGAAACGTTTTTAAGCAGCTAAGGTCAGGGGAATGCCACTGTGCTTCAGTCAGGCTTGAGGATTAAGGAATTCTGGTTTGAAGGGAAATGCTGGAGCCTAGAGGTATAGTCAGAGATGCGGCTATAAGATTCAAGCTCTCAGATCTCATCCCCCAGATGGCATAATTAATTCTCAAAACAAATGAATTGTTTCCAAGTAGTTGAGGTCAGGGAAAAGCCACTGTGCTTCAGTCAGGCTTGAGGATTAAGGAATTCTGGTCTGAAGGGAAATGCTGGAGTCAAAAGGTATGATCAGAGGTGTGGCTCCAAGATTCAAGCTCTCAGCTCTCATTCCCCCAGTGGAATATTTAATTTATATATAAAAAGAAAGGTTTTTAAGCAGCTAAGGTCAGGGGAATGCCACTGTGCTTCATTGAGGCTTGATGATTAAGGAATTCTGGTTTGAAGGAAAATGCTGGAGCCAAAGGTTATGATCAGAGGTGTGGATCCAAGATTCTAACTCTCAGCTCTCATCCCCCCAGTGGCATATTTAATTTATATATAAAATGAAAGGTTTGTAAGCAGTGAAGGTCAGTGGAATGCCACTGTGATTCAGGGTGGCTTGAGGATTGAGGAATTCTGGTATGAAGGTAAATGCTGGAGCCAAAAGGTGTCATCAGAGGTGCGGCTATAAGATTCAAGCTCTTAGCTCTCATCCCCCCAGTGGCATATTTAATTTATATATAAAATGAAAGTTTTTTAAGCAGCGAAGGTCAGTGGAATGCCACTGTGATTCAGTCAGGCTTGAGGATTGAGGAATTCTGGTTTGAAGGGGAATGCTGGAGCCTAGAGGTATAGTCAGAGATGCGGCTATAAGATTCAAGCTCTCAGCTCTCATCCCTCCAGTTGTATATTTAATTCACAAAACAAATGAATTGTTTCCAAGCAGCTGAGGTCAATGGAATGCCACCGTGTTTCAGTCAGGCTTGAGGATTAAGAAATTCTGGTTTGAAGGGAAATTCTGGAGCCTAGAGATATAGTCAGAGATGCGGCTATAAGATTCAAGCTCTCAGCTCTTATCCCCCCAGTGGCATAATTAATTCACAAAACAAATGAATTGTTTCCAAGCAGCTGAGGTCAGTGGAATGCCACTGTGCTTCAGTCAGGCTTGAGGATTAAGGAATTCTGGTTTGAAGGGAAATGCTGGAGCCTAGAGGTATAGTCAGAGATGCGGCTATAAGATTCAAGCTCTCAGCTCTTATCCCCCCAGTGGCATAATTAATTCACAAAACATATGAATTGTTTCCAAGCAGCTGAGGTCAGTGGAATGCCACTGTGCTATAGTTAGGCTTAAGGATTGAGGATTTCTGGTATGAAGGTAAATGCTGGAGCCAAAAGGTGTCATCAGAGGTGCGGCTATAAGATCCAAGCTCTTAGCTCTCATCCCCCCAGTGGCATATTTAATTTAAATATAAAATGAAAGGTTTTTAAGCAGCTAAGGTCAGTGGAATGCCACTGTGATTCAGTCAGGCTTGAGGATTGAGGAATTCTGGTTTGAAGGGGAATGCTGGAGCCAAGAGGTTTGATCAGAGGTGCGGCTCCAAGATTCAAGCTCTCAGCTCTCATCCCCCAAGTGGCATAATTAATTTATTTATAAAATGAAAGATTTTTAAGCAGTTGGGGTCAGGGGAATGCCACTGTGATTTAGTCAGGCCCTGAGGATTGAGGAATTCTGGAATATAGGAAAATGCTGGAGCAAAAAGGCATGATCAGAGGTGTGGCTCCAAGATTCAAGCTCTCAGCTCTCATCCCCCCAGTGGCATATTTAATTTATATATAAAATGAAAGGTTTTTAAGCAGCTTAGGTCAGTGGAATGCCACTGTGATTCAGTCAGGCTTGAGGATTGAGGAAATCTGGTATATAGGAAAATGCTGGAGCCAAAAGGTGTCATCAGAGGTGCGGCTATAAGATCCAAGCTCTTAGCTCTCATCCCCCCAGTGGCATATTTAATTAATATATAAAATGAAAGGTTTTTAAGCAGCTAAGGGCAGTGGAATGCCACTGTGATTCAGTCAGGCTTGAGGATTGAGAAATTCTGGTTTGAAGGGGAATGCTGGAGCCAAGAGGTTTGATCAGAGGTGCGGCTCCAAGATTCAAGCTCTCAGCTCTCATCCCCCAAGTGGCATATTTAGTTTATATATGAAATGAGAGGTTGTTAAGCAGCTGAGGTCAGCGGAATGCCACTGTGCTTCAGTCAGGTTTGAGGATTAAGGAATCTGGTTTGAAGGGAAATGCTGGAGCCTAGAGGTATAGTCAGAGATGCGGCTATAAGATTCAAGCTCTCAGCTCTTATCCCCCCAGTGGCATAATTAATTCACAAAAGAAATGAATTGTTTCCAAGCAGCTGAGGTCAGTGGAATGCCACTGTGCTTCAGTCAGGCTTGAGGATTAAGGAATTCTGGTTTGAAGGGAAATGCTGGAGCCTAGAGGTATAGTCAGAGATGCGGCTATAAGATTCAAGCTCTCAGCTCTCATCCCTCCGGTGGCATAAATAGTTTAAATATGAAATGAGAGTTCGTTAAGCAGCTGAGGTCAGTGGAATGCCACTGTGATTCAGTCAGGCTTGAGGATTAAGGAATTCTGGTTTGAAGGGAAATGCTGGAGCCTAGAGGTATAGTCTGAGATGCGGCTATAAGATTCAAGCTCTCAGCCCTCATTCCCCCAGTGGCATATTTAATTCACAAAACAAAGGAATTGTTTCCAAGCAGTTGATGTCAGTGGAATGCCACTGTGCTATAGTTAGGCTTAAGGATTGAGGATTTCTGGTATGAAGGTAAATGCTGGAGCCAAAAGGTGTCATCAGAGGTGCGGCTATAAGATCCAAGCTCTTAGCTCTCATCCCCCCAGTGGCATATTTAATTTATATATAAAATGAAAGGTTTTTAAGCAGCTAAGGTCAGTGGAATGCCACTGTGATTCAGTCAGGCTTGAGGATTGAGTAATTCTGGTTTGAAGGGGAATGCTGGAGCCAAGAGGTTTGATCAGAGGTGCGGCTCCAAGATTCAAGCTCTCAGCTCTCATCCCCCAAGTGGCATAATTAATTTATTTATAAAATGAAAGATTTTTAAGCAGTTGGGGTCAGGGGAATGCCACTGTGATTTAGTCAGGCCCTGAGGATTGAGGAATTCTGGAATATAGGAAAATGCTGGAGCAAAAAGGCATGATCAGAGGTGTGGCTCCAAGATTCAAGCTCTCAGCTCTCATCCCCCCAGTGGCATATTTAATTTATATATAAAATGAAAGGTTTTTAAGCAGCTAAGGTCAGTGGAATGCCACTGTGATTCAGTCAGGCTTGAGGATTGAGGAAATCTGGTATATAGGAAAATGCTGGAGCCAAAAGGTGTCATCAGAGGTGCGGCTATAAGATCCAAGCTCTTAGCTCTCATCCCCCCAGTGGCATATTTAATTTATATATAAAATGAAAGGTTTTTAAGCAGCTAAGGGCAGTGGAATGCCACTGTGATTCAGTCAGGCTTGAGGATTGAGAAATTCTGGTTTGAAGGGGAATGCTGGAGCCAAGAGGTTTGATCAGAGGTGCGGCTCCAAGATTCAAGCTCTCAGCTCTCATCCCCCAAGTGGCATATTTAGTTTATATATGAAATGAGAGGTTGTTAAGCAGCTGAGGTCAGCGGAAACCCACTGTGCTTCAGTCAGGTTTGAGGATTAAGGAATCTGGTTTGAAGGGAAATGCTGGAGCCTAGAGGTATAGTCAGAGATGCGGCTATAAGATTCAAGCTCTCAGCTCTTATCCCCCCAGTGGCATAATTAATTCACAAAAGAAATGAATTGTTTCCAAGCAGCTGAGGTCAGTGGAATGCCACTGTGCTTCAGTCAGGCTTGAGGATTAAGGAATTCTGGTTTGAAGGGAAATGCTGGAGCCTAGAGGTATAGTCAGAGATGCGGCTATAAGATTCAAGCTCTCAGCTCTCATCCCTCCGGTGGCATAAATAGTTTAAATATGAAATGAGAGTTTGTTAAGCAGCTGAGGTCAGTGGAATGCCACTGTGATTCAGTCAGGCTTGAGGATTAAGGAATTCTGGTTTGAAGGGAAATGCTGGAGCCTAGAGGTATAGTCTGAGATGCGGCTATAAGATTCAAGCTCTCAGCCCTCATTCCCCCAGTGGCATATTTAATTCACAAAACAAAGGAATTGTTTCCAAGCAGTTGATGTCAGTGGAATGCCACTGTGCTATAGTTAGGCTTAAGGATTGAGGATTTCTGGTATGAAGGTAAATGCTGGAGCCAAAAGGTGTCATCAGAGGTGCGGCTATAAGATCCAAGCTCTTAGCTCTCATCCCCCCAGTGGCATATTTAATTTATATATAAAATGAAAGGTTTTTAAGCAGCTAAGGTCAGTGGAATGCCACTGTGATTCAGTCAGGCTTGAGGATTGAGTAATTCTGGTTTGAAGGGGAATGCTGGAGCCAAGAGGTTTGATCAGAGGTGCGGCTCCAAGATTCAAGCTCTCAGCTCTCATCCCCCAAGTGGCATAATTAATTTATTTATAAAATGAAAGATTTTTAAGCAGTTGGGGTCAGGGGAATGCCACTGTGATTTAGTCAGGCCCTGAGGATTGAGGAATTCTGGAATATAGGAAAATGCTGGAGCAAAAAGGCATGATCAGAGGTGTGGCTCCAAGATTCAAGCTCTCAGCTCTCATCCCCCCAGTGGCATATTTAATTTATATATAAAATGAAAGGTTTTTAAGCAGCTAAGGTCAGTGGAATGCCACTGTGATTCAGTCAGGCTTGAGGATTGAGGAAATCTGGTATATAGGAAAATGCTGGAGCCAAAAGGTGTCATCAGAGGTGCGGCTATAAGATCCAAGCTCTTAGCTCTCATCCCCCCAGTGGCATATTTAATTTATATATAAAATGAAAGGTTTTTAAGCAGCTAAGGGCAGTGGAATGCCACTGTGATTCAGTCAGGCTTGAGGATTGAGAAATTCTGGTTTGAAGGGGAATGCTGGAGCCAAGAGGTTTGATCAGAGGTGCGGCTCCAAGATTCAAGCTCTCAGCTCTCATCCCCCAAGTGGCATATTTAGTTTATATATGAAATGAGAGGTTGTTAAGCAGCTGAGGTCAGCGGAATGCCACTGTGCTTCAGTCAGGTTTGAGGATTAAGGAATCTGGTTTGAAGGGAAATGCTGGAGCCTAGAGGTATAGTCAGAGATGCGGCTATAAGATTCAAGCTCTCAGCTCTTATCCCCCCAGTGGCATAATTAATTCACAAAAGAAATGAATTGTTTCCAAGCAGCTGAGGTCAGTGGAATGCCACTGTGCTTCAGTCAGGCTTGAGGATTAAGGAATTCTGGTTTGAAGGGAAATGCTGGAGCCTAGAGGTATAGTCAGAGATGCGGCTATAAGATTCAAGCTCTCAGCACTCATCCCTCCGGTGGCATAAATAGTTTAAATATGAAATGAGAGTTTGTTAAGCAGCTGAGGTCAGTGGAATGCCACTGTGATTCAGTCAGGCTTGAGGATTAAGGAATTCTGGTTTGAAGGGAAATGCTGGAGCCTAGAGGTATAGTCTGAGATGCGGCTATAAGATTCAAGCTCTCAGCCCTCATTCCCCCAGTGGCATATTTAATTCACAAAACAAAGGAATTGTTTCCAAGCAGTTGATGTCAGTGGAATGCCACTGTGCTATAGTTAGGCTTAAGGATTGAGGATTTCTGGTATGAAGGTAAATGCTGGAGCCAAAAGGTGTCATCAGAGGTGCGGCTATAAGATCCAAGCTCTTAGCTCTCATCCCCCCAGTGGCATATTTAATTTATATATAAAATGAAAGGTTTTTAAGCAGCTAAGGTCAGTGGAATGCCACTGTGATTCAGTCAGGCTTGAGGATTGAGGAATTCTGGTTTGAAGGGGAATGCTGGAGCCAAGAGGTTTGATCAGAGGTGCGGCTCCAAGATTCAAGCTCTCAGCTCTCATCCCCCAAGTGGCATAATTAATTTATTTATAAAATGAAAGATTTTTAAGCAGTTGGGGTCAGGGGAATGCCACTGTGATTTAGTCAGGCCCTGAGGATTGAGGAATTCTGGAATATAGGAAAATGCTGGAGCAAAAAGGCATGATCAGAGGTGTGGCACCAAGATTCAAGCTCTCAGCTCTCATCCCCCCAGTGGCATATTTAATTTATATATAAAATGAAAGGTTTTTAAGCAGCTAAGGTCAGTGGAATGCCACTGTGATTCAGTCAGGCTTGAGGATTGAGGAAATCTGGTATATAGGAAAATGCTGGAGCCAAAAGGTGTCATCAGAGGTGCGGCTATAAGATCCAAGCTCTTAGCTCTCATCCCCCCAGTGGCATATTTAATTTATATATAAAATGAAAGGTTTTTAAGCAGCTAAGGGCAGTGGAATGCCACTGTGATTCAGTCAGGCTTGAGGATTGAGAAATTCTGGTTTGAAGGGGAATGCTGGAGCCAAGAGGTTTGATCAGAGGTGCGGCTCCAAGATTTAAGCTCTCAGCTCTCATCCCCCAAGTGGCATATTTAGTTTATATATGAAATGAGAGGTTGTTAAGCAGCTGAGGTCAGCGGAATGCCAGTGTGCTTCAGTCAGGTTTGAGGATTAAGGAATTCTGGTTTGAAGGGAAATGCTGGAGCCTAGAGGTATAGTCAGAGATGCGGCTATAAGATTCAAGCTCTCAGCTCTTATCCCCCCAGTGGCATAATTAATTCACAAAACATATGAATTGTTTCCAAGCAGCTGAGGTCAGTGGAATGCCAATGTGCTATAGTTAGGCTTAAGGATTGAGGATTTCTGGTATGAAGGGAAATGCTGGAGCCTAGAGGTATAGTCTGAGATGCGGCTATAAGATTCAAGCTCTCAGCCCTCATTCCCCCAGTGGCATATTTAATTCACAAAACAAATGAATTGTTTCCAAGCAGTTGATGTCCGTGGAATGCCACTGTGCTATAGTTAGGCTTAAGGATTGAGGATTTCTGGTATGAAGGTAAATGCTGGAGCCAAAAGGTGTCATCAGAGGTGCGGCTATAAGATCCAAGCTCTTAGCTCTCATCCCCCCAGTGGCATATTTAATTTATATATAAAATGAAAGGTTTTTAAGCAGCTAAGGTCAGTGGAATGCCACTGTGATTCAGTCAGGCTTGAAGATTGAGTAATTCTGGTTTGAAGGGGAATGCTGGAGCCAAGAGGTTTGATCAGAGGTGCGGCTACAAGATTCAAGCTCTCAGCTCTCATCCCCCCAGTGGCATATTTAATTTATATATAAAATGAAAGGTTTTTAAGCAGCTAAGGTCAGTGGAATGCCACTGTGATTCAGTCAGGCCCAGAGGATTGAGGAATTCTGGAATATAGGAAAATGCTGGAGCAAAAAGGCATGATCAGAGGTGTGGCTCCAAGATTCAAGCTCTCAGCTCTCATTCCCCCAGTGGCATAATTAATTTATATATAAAAAAAGGTTTTTAAGCAGCTAAATTCAGTAGAATGCCACTGTGATTCATTTAGGCCTGAGGATTGAGGAAATCTGGTATATAGGAAAATGCTGGAGCCAAAAGGTGTCATCAGAGGTGCGGCTATAAGATCCAAGCTCTTAACTCTCATCCCCCCAGTGGCATATTTAATTTATATATAAAATGAAAGGTTTTTAAGCAGCTAAGGGCAGTGGAATGCCACTGTGATTCAGTCAGGCTTGAGGATTGAGAAATTCTGGTTTGAAGGGGAATGCTGGAGCCAAGAGGTTTGATCAGAGATGCGGCTCCAAGATTCAAGCTCTCAGCTCTCATCCCCCAAGTGGCATAATTAATTTATTTATAAAATGAAAGGGTTTTAAGCAGTTGGGGTCAGGGGAATGCCACTGTGATTCAGTCAGGCCCAGAGGATTGAGGAATTCTGGAATATAGGAAAATGCTGGAGCCAAAAGGTATGATCAGAGGTGTGGCTCCAAGATTCTAACTCTCAGCTCTCATTCCCCTAGTGGCATAATTAGTTTATATATGAAATGAGAGGTTGTTAAGCAGCTGAGGGCAGTGGAAAGCCACTGTGCTTCAGTCAGGCTTGAGGATTAAGGAATTCTGGTTTGAAGGGAAATGCTGGAGCCTAGAGGTATAGTCAGAGATGCGGCTATAAGATTCAAGCTCTCAGCTCTCATCCCCCAAGTGGCATAATTAATTTATTTTAAAAAATGAAAGGTTTTTAAGCAGTTTGGGTTAGGGGAATGCCACTGTGATTCAGTCAGGCCCTGAGGATTGAGGAATTCTGGTATATAGGAAAATGCTGGAGCAAAAAGGCATGATCAGAGGTGTGGCTCCAAGATTCAAGCTCTCAGCTCTCATTCCCCCAGAGGCATTATTAATTTATATATAAAATAAAGAGTTTTTAAGCAGCTAAGTTCAGTAGAATGCCACTGTGATTCAGTCAGGCTTGAGGATTGAGGAAATCTGGTATATAGGAAAATGCTGGAGCCAAAAGGCATGATCAGAGGTGTGGCTCCAAGATTCTAACTCTCAGCTCTCATTCCCCCGGTGGCATAATTAGTTTATATATGAAATGAGAGGTTGTTAAGCAGCTGAGGTCAGCGGAATGCCACTGTGCTTCAGTCAGGTTTGAGGATTAAGGAATCTGGTTTGAAGGGAAATGCTGGAGCCTAGAGGTATAGTCAGAGATGTGGCTATAAGATTCAAGCTCTCAGCTCTTATCCCCCAAGTGGCATAATTAATTCACAAAAGAAATGAATTGTTTCCAAGCAGCTGAGGTCAGTGGAATGCCACTGTGCTTCAGTCAGGCTTGAGGATTAAGGAATTCTGGTTTGAAGGGAAATGCTGGAGCCTAGAGGTATAGTCAGAGATGCGGCTATAAGATTCAAGCTCTCAGCTCTCATCCCTCCGGTGGCATAAAAAGTTTAAATATGAAATGAGAGTTTGTTAAGCAGCTGAGGTCAGTGGAATGCCACTGTGATTCAGTCAGGCTTGAGGATTAAGGAATTCTGGTTTGAAGGGAAATGCTGGAGCCTAGAGGTATAGTCTGAGATGCGACTATAAGATTCAAGCTCTCAGCCCTCATCCCCCCAGTGGCATAATTAATTTATATATGAAATGAAAGGTTTTTAAGCAGCTAAGGTCAGTGGAATGCCACTGTGATTTAGTCAGGCTTGAGGATTGAGTAATTCTGGTTTGAAGGGGAATGCTGGAGCCAAGAGGTTTGATCAGAGGTGCGGCTCCAAGATTCAAGCTCTCAGCTCTCATCCCCCAAGTGGCATAATTAATTTATTTATAAAATGAGAGATTTTTAAGCAGTTGGGGTCAGGGGAATGCCTCTGTGATTTAGTCAGGCCCTGAGGATTGAGGAATTCTGGAATATAGGAAAATGCTTGAGCAAAAAGGCATGATCAGAGGTGTGGCTCCAAGATTCAAGCTCTCAGCTCTCATGCCCCCAGTGGCATATTTAATTTATATATAAAACAAGGTTTTTAAGCAGCTAAGTTCAGTAGAATGCCACTGTGATTCAGTTAGGCTTGAGGATTGAGGAAATCTGGTATATAGGAAAATGCTGGAGCCAAAAGGTGTCATCAGAGGTGCGGCTATAAGATCCAAGCTCTTAGCTCTCATCCCCCCAGTGGCATATTTAATTTATATATAAAATGAAAGGTTTTTAAGCAGCTAAGGGCAGTGGAATGCCACTGTGATTCAGTCAGGCTTGAGGATTGAGGAATTCTGGTTTGAAGGGGAATGCTGGAGCCAAGAGGTTTGATCAGAGGTGCGGCTCCAAGATTCAAGCTCTCAGCTCTCATCCCCCAAGTGGCATAATTAATTTATTTATAAAATGAAAGGGTTTTAAGCAGTTGGGGTCAGGGGAATGCCACTGTGATTCAGTCAGGCCCAGAGGATTGAGGAATTCTGGAATATAGGAAAATGCTGGAGCAAAAAGGCATGATCAGAGGTGTGGCTCCAAGATTCAAGCTCTCAGCTCTCATTCCCCCAGTGGCATAATTAATTTATATATAAAAAAAGGTTTTTAAGCAGCTAAATTCAGTAGAATGCCACTGTGATTCAGTTAGGCTTGAGGATTGAGGAAATCTGGTATATAGGAAAATGCTGGAGCCAAAAGGTATGATCAGAGGTGTGGCTCCAAGATTCTAACTCTCAGCTCTCATTCCCCCAGTGGCATAATTAGTTTATATATGAAATGAGAGGTTGTTAAGCAGCTGAGGGCAGTGGAAAGCCACTGTGCTTCAGTCAGGCTTGAGGATTAAGGAATTCTGGTTTGAAGGGAAATGCTGGAGCCTAGAGGTATAGTCAGAGATGCGGCTATAAGATTCAAGCTCTCAGCTCTCATCCCCCAAGTGGCATAATTAATTCACAAAAGAAATGAATTGTTTCCAAGCAGCTGAGGTCAGTGGAATGCCACTGTGCTTCAGTCAGGCTTGAGGATTAAGGAATTCTGGTTTGAAGGGAAATGCTGGAGCCTAGAGGTATAGTCAGAGATGCGGCTATAAGATTCAAGCTCTCAGCTCTCATCCCCCCGGTGGCATAAATAGTTTAAATATGAAATGAGAGTTTGTTAAGCAGCTGAGGTCAGTGGAATGCCACTGTGCTTCAGTCAGGCTTGAGGATTAAGGAATTCTGGTTTGAAGGGAAATGCTGGAGCCTAGAGGTATAGTCAGAGATGCGGCTATAAGATTCAAGCTCTCAGCTCTCATTCCCCCAGTGGCATAATTAGTTTATATATGCAATGAGAGGTTGTTAAGCAGCTGAGGTCAGTGGAATGCCACTGTGCTTCAGTCAGGCTTGAGGATTGAGGAATTCTGGTATGAAGGTAAATGCTGGAGCCAAAAGGTGTCATCAGAGGAGCGGCTATAAGATCCAAGCTCTTAGCTCTCATCCCCCCAGTGGCATATTTAATTTATATATAAAATGAAAGGTTTTTAAGCAGCGAAGGTCAGTGGAATGCAACTGTGATTCAGTCAGGCTTGAGGATTGAGGAATTCTGGTATGAAGGTAAATGCTGGAGCCAAAAGGTGTCATCAGAGGTGCGGCTATAAGATTCAAGCTCTTAGCTCTCATCCCCCCAGTGGCATATTTAATTTATATATAAAATGAAAGGTTTTTAAGCAGCGAAAGTCAGTGGAATGCCACTGTGATTCAGTCAGGCTTGAAGATTGAGGAATTCTGGTTTGAAGGGGAATGCTGGAGCCTAGAGGTATAGTCAGAGATGCGGCTATAAGATTCAAGCTCTCAGCTCTCATCCCTCCAGTGGCATATTTAATTCACAAAACAAATGAATTGTTTCCAAGCAGCTGAGGTCAATGGAATGCCACTGTGATTCAGTCAGGCTTGAGGATTAAGGAATTCTGGTTTGAAGGGAAATTCTGGAGCCTAGAGATATAGTCAGAGATGCGGCTATAAGATTCAAGCTCTCAGCTCTTATCCCCCCAGTGGCATAATTAATTCACAAAACAAATGAATTGTTTCCAAGCAGCTGAGGTCAGTGGAATGCCACTGTGCTTCAGTCAGGCTTGAGGATTAAGGAATTCTGGTTTGAAGGGAAATGCTGGAGCCTAGAGGTATAGTCTGAGATGCGGCTATAAGATTCAAGCTCTCAGCCCTCATTCCCCCAGTGGCATATTTAATTCACAAAACAAATGAATTGTTTCCAAGCAGTTGATGTCAGTGGAATGCCACTGTGCTATAGTTAGGCTTAAGGATTGAGGATTTCTGGTATGAAGGTAAATGCTGGAGCCAAAAGGTGTCATCAGAGGTACGGCTATAAGATCCAAGCTCTTAGCTCTCATACCCCCAGTGGCATATTTAATTTATATATAAAATGAAAGGTTTTTAAGCAGCTAAGGTCAGTGGAATGCCACTGTGATTCAGTCAGGCTTGAAGATTGAGTAATTCTGGTTTGAAGGGGAATGCTGGAGCCAAGAGGTTTGATCAGAGGTGCGGCTACAAGATTCAAGCTCTCAGCTCTCATCCCCCAAGTGGCATAATTAATTTATTTATAAAATGAAAGATTTTTAAGCAGTTGGGGTCAGGGGAATGCCACTGTGATTTAGTCAGGCCCTGAGGATTGAGGAATTCTGGAATATAGGAAAATGCTGGAGCAAAAAGGCATGATCAGAGGTGTGGCTCCAAGATTCAAGCTCTCAGCTCTCATCCCCCCAGTGGCATATTTAATTTATATATAAAATGAAAGGTTTTTAAGCAGCTAAGGTCAGTGGAATGCCACTGTGATGCAGTCAGGCTTGAGGATTGAGGAAATCTGGTATATAGGAAAATGCTGGAGCCAAAAGGTGTCATCAGAGGTGCGGCTATAAGATCCAAGCTCTTAGCTCTCATCCCCCCAGTGGCATATTTAATTTATATATAAAATGAAATGTTTTTAAGCAGCTAAGGGCAGTGGAATGCCACTGTGATTCAGTCAGGCTTGAGGATTGAGAAATTCTGGTTTGAAGGGGAATGCTGGAGCCAAGAGGTTTGATCAAAGGTGCGGCTCCAAGATTCAAGCTCTCAGCTCTCATCCCCCAAGTGGCATAATTAATTTATCTATAAAATGAAAGGGTTTTAAGCAGTTGGGGTCAGGGGAATGTTACTGTGATTCAGTCAGGCCCAGAGGATTGAGGAATTCTGGAATATAGGAAAATGCTGGAGCAAAAAGGCATGATCAGAGGTGCGGCTCCAAGATTCAAGCTCTCAGCTCTCATTCCCCCAGTGGCATAATTAAATTAAATATGAAATGAAAGGTTGTTAAGCAGCTGAGGTCAGGGGAATGCCACTGTGCTTCAGTCAGGCTTGAGGATTAAGGAATTCTGGTTTGAAGGGAAATGCTGGAGCCAAAAGGTATGATCAGAGGTGTGGCTCCAAGATTCAAGCTCTCAGCTCTCATTCTCCCAGTTGCAAATTAATTTATATATGAAATGAAAGGTTGTTAAGCAGATGAGGTCAGGGGAATGCCACTGTGCTTCAGTCAGGCTTGAGGATTAAGGAATTCTGGTTTGAAGGGAAATGCTGGAGTCAAAAGGTATGATCAGAGGTGTGGCTCCAAGATTCAAGCTCTCAGCTCTCATTCCACCAGTGGCATAATTAATTTATATATGAAATGAAACGTGTTTAAGCAGCTAAGGTCAGGGGAATGCCACTGTGCTTCATTGAGGCTTGAGGATTAAGGAATTCTGGTTTGAAGGAAAATGCTGGAGCCAAAAGGTATGATCAGAGTTGCGGCTCCAAGATTCAAGCTCTCAGCTCTCATTCCCCCAGTGGCATAATTAATTTATATATGAAAAAAGGTTTTTAAGCAGCTAAATTCAGTAGAATGCCACTGTGATTCAGTTAGGCTTGAGGATTGAGGAAATCTGGTATATAGGAAAATGCTGGAGCCAAAAGGTATGATCAGAGGTGTGGCTCCAAGATTCTAACTCTCAGCTCTCATCCCCCCAGTGGCATAATTAGTTTATATATGAAATGAGAGGTTGTTAAGCAGCTGAGGGCAGTGGAAAGCCACTGTGCTTCAGTCAGGCTTGAGGATTAAGGAATTCTGGTTTGAAGGGAAATGCTGGAGCCTAGAGGTATAGTCAGAGATGCGGCTATAAGATTCAAGCTCTCAGCTCTCATCCCCCAAGTGGCATAATTAATTCACAAAAGAAATGAATTGTTTCCAAGCAGCTGAGGTCAGGGGAATGCCACTGTGCTTCAGTCAGGCTTGAGGATTAAGGAATTCTGGTTTGAAGGGAAATGCTGGAGCCTAGAGGTATAGTCAGAGATGCGGCTATAAGATTCAAGCTCTCAGCTCTCATCCCTCCGGTGGCATAAATAGTTTATATATGAAATGAGAGTTTGTTAAGCAGCTGAGGTCAGTGGAATGCCACTGTGATTCAGTCAGGCTTGAGGATTAAGGAATTCTGGTTTGAAGGGAAATGCTGGAGCCTAGAGGTATAGTCAGAGATGCGGCTATAAGATTCAAGCTCTCAGCTCTCATTCCCTTAGTGGCATAATTAGTTTATATATGCAATGAGAGGTTGTTAAGCAGCTGAGGTCAGTGGAATGCCACTGTGCTTCAGTCAGGCTTGAGGATTGAGGAATTCTGGTATGAAGGTAAATGCTGGAGCCAAAAGGTGTCATCAGAGGAGCGGCTATAAGATCCAAGCTCTTAGCTCTCATCCCCCCAGTGGCATATTTAATTTATATATAAAATGAAAGGTTTTTAAGCAGCGAAGGTCAGTGGAATGCCACTGTGATTCAGTCAGGCTTGAGGATTGAGGAATTCTGGTATGAAGGTAAATGCTGGAGCCTAGAGGTGTCATCAGAGGTGCGGCTATAAGATTCAAGCTCTTAGCTCTCATCCCCCCAGTGGCATATTTAATTTATATATAAAATGAAAGGTTTTTAAGCAGCGAAAGTCAGTGGAATGCCACTGTGATTCAGTCAGGCTTGAAGATTGAGGAATTCTGGTTTGAAGGGGAATGCTGGAGCCTAGAGGTATAGTCAGAGATGCGGCTATAAGATTCAAGCTCTCAGCTCTCATCCCTCCAGTGGCATATTTAATTCACAAAACAAATGAATTGTTTCCAAGCAGCTGAGGTCAATGGAATGCCACTGTGATTCAGTCAGGCTTGAGGATTGAGGAATTCTGGTTTGAAGGGAAATTCTGGAGCCTAGAGATATAGTCAGAGATGCGGCTATAAGATTCAAGCTCTCAGCTCTTATCCCCCCAGTGGCATAATTAATTCACAAAACAAATGAATTGTTTCCAAGCAGCTGAGGTCAGTGGAATGCCACTGTGCTTCAGTCAGGCTTGAGGATTAAGGAATTCTGGTTTGAAGGGAAATGCTGGAGCCTAGAGGTATAGTCTGAGATGCGGCTATAAGATTCAAGCTCTCAGCCCTCATTCCCCCAGTGGCATATTTAATTCACAAAACAAATGAATTGTTTCCAAGCAGTTGATGTCAGTGGAATGCCACTGTGCTATAGTTAGGCTTAAGGATTGAGGATTTCTGGTATGAAGGTAAATGCTGGAGCCAAAAGGTGTCATCAGAGGTGCGGCTATAAGATCCAAGCTCTTAGCTCTCATACCCTTAGTGGCATATTTAATTTATATATAAAATGAAAGGTTTTTAAGCAGCTAAGGTCAGTGGAATGCCACTGTGATTCAGTCAGGCTTGAAGATTGAGTAATTCTGGTTTGAAGGGGAATGCTGGAGCCAAGAGGTTTGATCAGAGGTGCGGCTACAAGATTCAAGCTCTCAGCTCTCATCCCCCAAGTGGCATAATTAATTTATTTATAAAATGAAAGATTTTTAAGCAGTTGGGGTCAGGGGAATGCCACTGTGATTTAGTCAGGCCCTGAGGATTGAGGAATTCTGGAATATAGGAAAATGCTGGAGCAAAAAGGCATGATCAGAGGTGTGGCTCCAAGATTCAAGCTCTCAGCTCTCATCCCCCCAGTGGCATATTTAATTTATATATAAAATGAAAGGTTTTTAAGCAGCTAAGGTCAGTGGAATGCCACTGTGATTCAGTCAGGCTTGAGGATTGAGGAAATCTGGTATATAGGAAAATGCTGGAGCCAAAAGGTGTCATCAGAGGTGCGGCTATAAGATCCAAGCTCTTAGCTCTCATCCCCCCAGTGGCATATTTAATTTATATATAAAATGAAATGTTTTTAAGCAGCTAAGGGCAGTGGAATGCCACTGTGATTCAGTCAGGCTTGAGGATTGAGAAATTCTGGTTTGAAGGGGAATGCTGGAGCCAAGAGGTTTGATCAAAGGTGCGGCTCCAAGATTCAAGCTCTCAGCTCTCATCCCCCAAGTGGCATAATTAATTTATCTATAAAATGAAAGGGTTTTAAGCAGTTGGGGTCAGGGGAATGTTACTGTGATTCAGTCAGGCCCAGAGGATTGAGGAATTCTGGAATATAGGAAAATGCTGGAGCAAAAAGGCATGATCAGAGGTGCGGCTCCAAGATTCAAGCTCTCAGCTCTCATTCCCCCAGTGGCATAATTAATTTATATATGAAATAAAATGTTGTTAAGCAGCTGAGGTCAGGGGAATGCCACTGTGCTTCATTGAGGCTTGAGGATTAAGGAATTCTGGTTTGAAGGGAAATGCTTGAGTCAAAAGGTATGATCAGAGGTGTGGCTCCAAGATTCAAGCTCTCAGCTCTCATTCCCCCAGTGGCAAATTAATTTATATATGAAATGAAAGGTTGTTAAGCACCTGAGGTCAGGGGAATGCCACTGTGCTTCAGTCAGGCTTGAGGATTAAGGAATTCTGGTTTGAAGGGAAATGCTGGAGCCTAGAGGTATAGTCAGAGATGCGGCTATAAGATTCAAGCTCTCAGCTCTCATCCCCCAGATGGCATAATTAATTCACAAAACAAATGAATTGTTTCCAAGTAGTTGAGGTCAGGGAAAAGCCACTGTGCTTCAGTCAGGCTTGAGGATTAAGGAATTCTGGTCTGAAGGGAAATGCTGGAGTCAAAAGGTATGATCAGAGGTGTGGCTCCAAGATTCAAGCTCTCAGCTCTCATTCCCCCAGTGGAATATTTAATTTATATATAAAAAGAAAGGTTTTTAAGCAGCTAAGGTCAGGGGAATGCCACTGTGCTTCATTGAGGCTTGATGATTAAGGAATTCTGGTTTGAAGAAAAATGCTGGAGCCAAAGGTTATGATCAGAGGTGTGGATCCAAGATTCTAACTCTCAGCTCTTATTCCCCCAGTGGAATATTTAATTTATATATGAAATGAAACGTTTTTAAGCAGCTAAGGTCAGGGTAATGCCACTGTGCTTCATTGAGGCTTGATGATTAAGGAATTCTGGTTTGAAGGAAAATGCTGGAGCCAAAAGGTATGATCAGAGTTGCGGCTCTAAGATTCAAGCTCTCAGCTCTCATTCCCCCAGTGGCATAATTAATTTATATATGAAATTAAAGGTTGTTAAGCAGCTGAGGTCAGGGGAATGCCACTGTGCTTCATTGAGGCTTGAGGATTAAGGAATTCTGGTTTGAAGGGAAATGCTTGAGTCAAAAGGTATGATCAGAGGTGTGGCTCCAAGATTCAAGCTCTCAGCTCTCATTCCCCCAGTGGCAAATTAATTTATATATGAAATGAAAGGTTGTTAAGCACCTGAGGTCAGGGGAATGCCACTGTGCTTTAGTCAGGCTCGAGGATTAAAGAATTCTGGTTTGAAGGAAAATGCTGGAGCCAAAAGGCATGATCAGAGGTGCGGCTCCAAGATTCTATTTCTCAGCTCTTATTCCCCCAGTGGCATAATTAAATTAAATATAAAATGAAAGGTTGTTAAGCAGCTGAGGTCAGGGGAATGCCACTGTGATTCAGTCAGGCTTGAGGATTGAGAAATTCTGGTTTGAAGGGGAATGCTGGAGCCAAGAGGTTTGATCAGAGGTGCGGCTCCAAGATTCAAGCTCTCAGCTCTCATCCCCCAAGTGGCATATTTAGTTTATATATGAAATGAGAGGTTGTTAAGCAGCTGAGGTCAGCGGAATGCCACTGTGCTTCAGTCAGGTTTGAGGATTAAGGAATCTGGTTTGAAGGGAAATGCTGGAGCCTAGAGGTATAGTCAGAGATGTGGCTATAAGATTCAAGCTCTCAGCTCTTATCCCCCAAGTGGCATAATTAATTCACAAAAGAAATGAATTGTTTCCAAGCAGCTGAGGTCAGTGGAATGCCACTGTGCTTCAGTCAGGCTTGAGGATTAAGGAATTCTGGTTTGAAGGGAAATGCTGGAGCCTAGAGGTATAGTCAGAGATGCGGCTATAAGATTCAAGCTCTCAGCTCTCATCCCTCCGGTGGCATAAATAGTTTAAATATGAAATGAGAGTTTGTTAAGCAGCTGAGGTCAGTGGAATGCCACTGTGATTCAGTCAGGCTTGAGGATTAAGGAATTCTGGTTTGAAGGGAAATGCTGGAGCCTAGAGGTATAGTCTGAGATGCGACTATAAGATTCAAGCTCTCAGCCCTCATCCCCCCAGTGGCATAATTAATTTATATATGAAATGAAAGGTTTTTAAGCAGCTAAGGTCAGTGGAATGCCACTGTGATTTAGTCAGGCTTGAGGATTGAGTAATTCTGGTTTGAAGGGGAATGCTGGAGCCAAGAGGTTTGATCAGAGGTGCGGCTCCAAGATTCAAGCTCTCAGCTCTCATCCCCCAAGTGGCATAATTAATTTATTTATAAAATGAGAGATTTTTAAGCAGTTGGGGTCAGGGGAATGCCTCTGTGATTTAGTCAGGCCCTGAGGATTGAGGAATTCTGGAATATAGGAAAATGCTTGAGCAAAAAGGCATGATCAGAGGTGTGGCTCCAAGATTCAAGCTCTCAGCTCTCATGCCCCCAGTGGCATATTTAATTTATATATAAAACAAGGTTTTTAAGCAGCTAAGTTCAGTAGAATGCCACTGTGATTCAGTTAGGCTTGAGGATTGAGGAAATCTGGTATATAGGAAAATGCTGGAGCCAAAAGGTGTCATCAGAGGTGCGGCTATAAGATCCAAGCTCTTAGCTCTCATCCCCCCAGTGGCATATTTAATTTATATATAAAATGAAAGGTTTTTAAGCAGCTAAGGGCAGTGGAATGCCACTGTGATTCAGTCAGGCTTGAGGATTGAGAAATTCTGGTTTGAAGGGGAATGCTGGAGCCAAGAGGTTTGATCAGAGGTGCGGCTCCAAGATTCAAGCTCTCAGCTCTCATCCCCCAAGTGGCATAATTAATTTATTTATAAAATGAAAGGGTTTTAAGCAGTTGGGGTCAGGGGAATGCCACTGTGATTCAGTCAGGCCCAGAGGATTGAGGAATTCTGGAATATAGGAAAATGCTGGAGCAAAAAGGCATGATCAGAGGTGTGGCTCCAAGATTCAAGCTCTCAGCTCTCATTCCCCCAGTGGCATAATTAATTTATATATAAAAAAAGGTTTTTAAGCAGCTAAATTCAGTAGAATGCCACTGTGATTCAGTTAGGCTTGAGGATTGAGGAAATCTGGTATATAGGAAAATGCTGGAGCCAAAAGGTATGATCAGAGGTGTGGCTCCAAGATTCTAACTCTCAGCTCTCATTCCCCCAGTGGCATAATTAGTTTATATATGAAATGAGAGGTTGTTAAGCAGCTGAGGGCAGTGGAAAGCCACTGTGCTTCAGTCAGGCTTGAGGATTAAGGAATTCTGGTTTGAAGGGAAATGCTGGAGCCTAGAGGTATAGTCAGAGATGCGGCTATAAGATTCAAGCTCTCAGCTCTCATCCCCCAAGTGGCATAATTAATTCACAAAAGAAATGAATTGTTTCCAAGCAGCTGAGGTCAGTGGAATGCCACTGTGCTTCAGTCAGGCTTGAGGATTAAGGAATTCTGGTTTGAAGGGAAATGCTGGAGCCTAGAGGTATAGTCAGAGATGCGGCTATAAGATTCAAGCTCTCAGCTCTCATCCCTCCGGTGGCATAAATAGTTTAAATATGAAATGAGAGTTTGTTAAGCAGCTGAGGTCAGTGGAATGCCACTGTGATTCAGTCAGGCTTGAGGATTAAGGAATTCTGGTTTGAAGGGAAATGCTGGAGCCTAGAGGTATAGTCAGAGATGCGGCTATAAGATTCAAGCTCTCAGCTCTCATTCCCCCAGTGGCATAATTAGTTTATATATGAAATGAGAGGTTGTTAAGCAGCTGAGGTCAGTGGAATGCCACTGTGCTTCAGTCAGGCTTGAGGATTGAGGAATTCTGGTATGAAGGTAAATGCTGGAGCCAAAAGGTGTCATCAGAGGAGCGGCTATAAGATCCAAGCTCTTAGCTCTCATCCCCCCAGTGGCATATTTAATTTATATATAAAATGAAAGGTTTTTAAGCAGCGAAGGTCAGTGGAATGCAACTGTGATTCAGTCAGGCTTGAGGATTGAGGAATTCTGGTATGAAGGTAAATGCTGGAGCCAAAAGGTGTCATCAGAGGTGCGGCTATAAGATTCAAGCTCTTAGCTCTCATCCCCCCAGTGGCATATTTAATTTATATATAAAATGAAAGGTTTTTAAGCAGCGAAAGTCAGTGGAATGCCACTGTGATTCAGTCAGGCTTGAAGATTGAGGAATTCTGGTTTGAAGGGGAATGCTGGAGCCTAGAGGTATAGTCAGAGATGCGGCTATAAGATTCAAGCTCTCAGCTCTCATCCCTCCAGTGGCATATTTAATTCACAAAACAAATGAATTGTTTCCAAGCAGCTGAGGTCAATGGAATGCCACTGTGATTCAGTCAGGCTTGAGGATTAAGGAATTCTGGTTTGAAGGGAAATTCTGGAGCCTAGAGATATAGTCAGAGATGCGGCTATAAGATTCAAGCTCTCAGCTCTTATCCCCCCAGTGGCATAATTAATTCACAAAACAAATGAATTGTTTCCAAGCAGCTGAGGTCAGTGGAATGCCACTGTGCTTCAGTCAGGCTTGAGGATTAAGGAATTCTGGTTTGAAGGGAAATGCTGGAGCCTAGAGGTATAGTCTGAGATGCGGCTATAAGATTCAAGCTCTCAGCCCTCATTCCCCCAGTGGCATATTTAATTCACAAAACAAATGAATTGTTTCCAAGCAGTTGATGTCAGTGGAATGCCACTGTGCTATAGTTAGGCTTAAGGATTGAGGATTTCTGGTATGAAGGTAAATGCTGGAGCCAAAAGGTGTCATCAGAGGTACGGCTATAAGATCCAAGCTCTTAGCTCTCATACCCCCAGTGGCATATTTAATTTATATATAAAATGAAAGGTTTTTAAGCAGCTAAGGTCAGTGGAATGCCACTGTGATTCAGTCAGGCTTGAAGATTGAGTAATTCTGGTTTGAAGGGGAATGCTGGAGCCAAGAGGTTTGATCAGAGGTGCGGCTACAAGATTCAAGCTCTCAGCTCTCATCCCCCAAGTGGCATAATTAATTTATTTATAAAATGAAAGATTTTTAAGCAGTTGGGGTCAGGGGAATGCCACTGTGATTTAGTCAGGCCCTGAGGATTGAGGAATTCTGGAATATAGGAAAATGCTGGAGCAAAAAGGCATGATCAGAGGTGTGGCTCCAAGATTCAAGCTCTCAGCTCTCATCCCCCCAGTGGCATATTTAATTTATATATAAAATGAAAGGTTTTTAAGCAGCTAAGGTCAGTGGAATGCCACTGTGATTCAGTCAGGCTTGAGGATTGAGGAAATCTGGTATATAGGAAAATGCTGGAGCCAAAAGGTGTCATCAGAGGTGCGGCTATAAGATCCAAGCTCTTAGCTCTCATCCCCCCAGTGGCATATTTAATTTATATATAAAATGAAATGTTTTTAAGCAGCTAAGGGCAGTGGAATGCCACTGTGATTCAGTCAGGCTTGAGGATTGAGAAATTCTGGTTTGAAGGGGAATGCTGGAGCCAAGAGGTTTGATCAAAGGTGCGGCTCCAAGATTCAAGCTCTCAGCTCTCATCCCCCAAGTGGCATAATTAATTTATCTATAAAATGAAAGGGTTTTAAGCAGTTGGGGTCAGGGGAATGTTACTGTGATTCAGTCAGGCCCAGAGGATTGAGGAATTCTGGAATATAGGAAAATGCTGGAGCAAAAAGGCATGATCAGAGGTGCGGCTCCAAGATTCAAGCTCTCAGCTCTCATTCCCCCAGTGGCATAATTAAATTAAATATGAAATGAAAGGTTGTTAAGCAGCTGAGGTCAGGGGAATGCCACTGTGCTTCAGTCAGGCTTGAGGATTAAGGAATTCTGGTTTGAAGGGAAATGCTGGAGCCAAAAGGTATGATCAGAGGTGTGGCTCCAAGATTCAAGCTCTCAGCTCTCATTCTCCCAGTTGCAAATTAATTTATATATGAAATGAAAGGTTGTTAAGCAGATGAGGTCAGGGGAATGCCACTGTGCTTCAGTCAGGCTTGAGGATTAAGGAATTCTGGTTTGAAGGGAAATGCTGGAGTCAAAAGGTATGATCAGAGGTGTGGCTCCAAGATTCAAGCTCTCAGCTCTCATTCCACCAGTGGCATAATTAATTTATATATGAAATGAAACGTGTTTAAGCAGCTAAGGTCAGGGGAATGCCACTGTGCTTCATTGAGGCTTGAGGATTAAGGAATTCTGGTTTGAAGGAAAATGCTGGAGCCAAAAGGTATGATCAGAGTTGCGGCTCCAAGATTCAAGCTCTCAGCTCTCATTCCCCCAGTGGCATAATTAATTTATATATGAAAAAAGGTTTTTAAGCAGCTAAATTCAGTAGAATGCCACTGTGATTCAGTTAGGCTTGAGGATTGAGGAAATCTGGTATATAGGAAAATGCTGGAGCCAAAAGGTATGATCAGAGGTGTGGCTCCAAGATTCTAACTCTCAGCTCTCATCCCCCCAGTGGCATAATTAGTTTATATATGAAATGAGAGGTTGTTAAGCAGCTGAGGGCAGTGGAAAGCCACTGTGCTTCAGTCAGGCTTGAGGATTAAGGAATTCTGGTTTGAAGGGAAATGCTGGAGCCTAGAGGTATAGTCAGAGATGCGGCTATAAGATTCAAGCTCTCAGCTCTCATCCCCCAAGTGGCATAATTAATTCACAAAAGAAATGAATTGTTTCCAAGCAGCTGAGGTCAGTGGAATGCCACTGTGCTTCAGTCAGGCTTGAGGATTAAGGAATTCTGGTTTGAAGGGAAATGCTGGAGCCTAGAGGTATAGTCAGAGATGCGGCTATAAGATTCAAGCTCTCAGCTCTCATCCCTCCGGTGGCATAAATGGTTTAAATATGAAATGAGAGTTTGTTAAGCAGCTGTGGTCAGTGGAATGCCACTGTGATTCAGTCAGGCTTGAGGATTAAGGAATTCTGGTTTGAAGGGAAATGCTGGAGCCTAGAGGTATAGTCAGAGATGCGGCTATAAGATTCAAGCTCTCAGCTCTCATTCCCTTAGTGGCATAATTAGTTTATATATGCAATGAGAGGTTGTTAAGCAGCTGAGGTCAGTGGAATGCCACTGTGCTTCAGTCAGGCTTGAGGATTGAGGAATTCTGGTATGAAGGTAAATGCTGGAGCCAAAAGGTGTCATCAGAGGAGCGGCTATAAGATCCAAGCTCTTAGCTCTCATCCCCCCAGTGGCATATTTAATTTATATATAAAATGAAAGGTTTTTAAGCAGCGAAGGTCAGTGGAATGCCACTGTGATTCAGTCAGGCTTGAGGATTGAGGAATTCTGGTATGAAGGTAAATGCTGGAGCCAAAAGGTGTCATCAGAGGTGCGGCTATAAGATTCAAGCTCTTAGCTCTCATCCCCCCAGTGGCATATTTAATTTATATATAAAATGAAAGGTTTTTAAGCAGCTAAGGTCAGTGGAATGCCACTGTGATTCAGTCAGGCTTGAAGATTGAGGAATTCTGGTTTGAAGGGGAATGCTGGAGCCTAGAGGTATAGTCAGAGATGCGGCTATAAGATTCAAGCTCTCAGCTCTCATCCCTCCAGTGGCATATTTAATTCACAAAACAAATGAATTGTTTCCAAGCAGCTGAGGTCAATGGAATGCCACTGTGATTCAGTCAGGCTTGAGGATTAAGGAATTCTGGTTTGAAGGGAAATTCTGGAGCCTAGAGATATAGTCAGAGATGCGGCTATAAGATTCAAGCTCTCAGCTCTTATCCCCCCAGTGGCATATTTAATTCACAAAACAAATGAATTGTTTCCAAGCAGCTGAGGTCAGTGGAATGCCACTGTGCTTCAGTCAGGCTTGAGGATTAAGGAATTCTGGTTTGAAGGGAAATGCTGGAGCCTAGAGGTATAGTCTGAGATGCGGCTATAAGATTCAAGCTCTCAGCCCTCATTCCCCCAGTGGCATATTTAATTCACAAAACAAATGAATTGTTTCCAAGCAGTTGATGTCAGTGGAATGCCACTGTGCTATAGTTAGGCTTAAGGATTGAGGATTTCTGGTATGAAGGTAAATGCTGGAGCCAAAAGGTGTCATCAGAGGTGCGGCTATAAGATCCAAGCTCTTAGCTCTCATACCCTTAGTGGCATATTTAATTTATATATAAAATGAAAGGTTTTTAAGCAGCTAAGGTCAGTGGAATGCCACTGTGATTCAGTCAGGCTTGAAGATTGAGTAATTCTGGTTTGAAGGGGAATGCTGGAGCCAAGAGGTTTGATCAGAGGTGCGGCTACAAGATTCAAGCTCTCAGCTCTCATCCCCCAAGTGGCATAATTAATTTATTTATAAAATGAAAGATTTTTAAGCAGTTGGGGTCAGGGGAATGCCACTGTGATTTAGTCAGGCCCTGAGGATTGAGGAATTCTGGAATATAGGAAAATGCTGGAGCAAAAAGGCATGATCAGAGGTGTGGCTACAAGATTCAAGCTCTCAGCTCTCATCCCCCCAGTGGCATATTTAATTTATATATAAAATGAAAGGTTTTTAAGCAGCTAAGGTCAGTGGAATGCCACTGTGATTCAGTCAGGCTTGAGGATTGAGGAAATCTGGTATATAGGAAAATGCTGGAGCCAAAAGGTGTCATCAGAGGTGCGGCTATAAGATCCAAGCTCTTAGCTCTCATCCCCCCAGTGGCATATTTAATTTATATATAAAATGAAATGTTTTTAAGCAGCTGAGGGCAGTGGAAAGCCACTGTGCTTCAGTCAGGCTTGAGGATTAAGGAATTCTGGTTTGAAGGGGAATGCTGGAGCCAAGAGGTTTGATCAAAGGTGCGGCTCCAAGATTCAAGCTCTCAGCTCTCATCCCCCAAGTGGCATAATTAATTTATCTATAAAATGAAAGGGTTTTAAGCAGTTGGGGTCAGGGGAATGTTACTGTGATTCAGTCAGGCCCAGAGGATTGAGGAATTCTGGAATATAGGAAAATGCTGGAGCAAAAAGGCATGATCAGAGGTGCGGCTCCAAGATTCAAGCTCTCAGCTCTCATTCCCCCAGTGGCATAATTAATTTATATATGAAATAAAATGTTGTTAAGCAGCTGAGGTCAGGGGAATGCCACTGTGCTTCATTGAGGCTTGAGGATTAAGGAATTCTGGTTTGAAGGGAAATGCTTGAGTCAAAAGGTATGATCAGAGGTGTGGCTCCAAGATTCAAGCTCTCAGCTCTCATTCCCCCAGTGGCAAATTAATTTATATATGAAATGAAAGGTTGTTAAGCACCTGAGGTCAGGGGAATGCCACTGTGCTTCAGTCAGGCTTGAGGATTAAGGAATTCTGGTTTGAAGGGAAATGCTGGAGCCTAGAGGTATAGTCAGAGATGCGGCTATAAGATTCAAGCTCTCAGCTCTCATCCCCCAGATGGCATAATTAATTCACAAAACAAATGAATTGTTTCCAAGTAGTTGAGGTCAGGGAAAAGCCACTGTGCTTCAGTCAGGCTTGAGGATTAAGGAATTCTGGTCTGAAGGGAAATGCTGGAGTCAAAAGGTATGATCAGAGGTGTGGCTCCAAGATTCAAGCTCTCAGCTCTCATTCCCCCAGTGGAATATTTAATTTATATATAAAAAGAAAGGTTTTTAAGCAGCTAAGGTCAGGGGAATGCCACTGTGCTTCATTGAGGCTTGATGATTAAGGAATTCTGGTTTGAAGAAAAATGCTGGAGCCAAAGGTTATGATCAGAGGTGTGGATCCAAGATTCTAACTCTCAGCTCTTATTCCCCCAGTGGAATATTTAATTTATATATGAAATGAAACGTTTTTAAGCAGCTAAGGTCAGGGTAATGCCACTGTGCTTCATTGAGGCTTGATGATTAAGGAATTCTGGTTTGAAGGAAAATGCTGGAGCCAAAAGGTATGATCAGAGTTGCGGCTCTAAGATTCAAGCTCTCAGCTCTCATTCCCCCAGTGGCATAATTAATTTATATATGAAATTAAAGGTTGTTAAGCAGCTGAGGTCAGGGGAATGCCACTGTGCTTCATTGAGGCTTGAGGATTAAGGAATTCTGGTTTGAAGGGAAATGCTTGAGTCAAAAGGTATGATCAGAGGTGTGGCTCCAAGATTCAAGCTCACAGCTCTCATTCCCCCAGTGGCAAATTAATTTATATATGAAATGAAAGGTTGTTAAGCACCTGAGGTCAGGGGAATGCCACTGTGCTTTAGTCAGGCTCGAGGATTAAAGAATTCTGGTTTGAAGGAAAATGCTGGAGCCAAAAGGCATGATCAGAGGTGCGGCTCCAAGATTCTATTTCTCAGCTCTTATTCCCCCAGTGGCATAATTAAATTAAATATAAAATGAAAGGTTGTTAAGCAGCTGAGGTCAGGGGAATGCCACTGTGATTCAGTCAGGCTTGAGGATTGAGAAATTCTGGTTTGAAGGGGAATGCTGGAGCCAAGAGGTTTGATCAGAGGTGCGGCTCCAAGATTCAAGCTCTCAGCTCTCATCCCCCAAGTGGCATATTTAGTTTATATATGAAATGAGAGGTTGTTAAGCAGCTGAGGTCAGCGGAATGCCACTGTGCTTCAGTCAGGTTTGAGGATTAAGGAATCTGGTTTGAAGGGAAATGCTGGAGCCTAGAGGTATAGTCAGAGATGCGGCTATAAGATTCAAGCTCTCAGCTCTTATCCCCCCAGTGGCATAATTAATTCACAAAAGAAATGAATTGTTTCCAAGCAGCTGAGGTCAGTGGAATGCCACTGTGCTTCAGTCAGGCTTGAGGATTAAGGAATTCTGGTTTGAAGGGAAATGCTGGAGCCTAGAGGTATAGTCAGAGATGCGGCTATAAGATTCAAGCTCTCAGCTCTCATCCCTCCGGTGGCATAAATAGTTTAAATATGAAATGAGAGTTTGTTAAGCAGCTGAGGTCAGTGGAATGCCACTGTGATTCAGTCAGGCTTGAGGATTAAGGAATTCTGGTTTGAAGGGAAATGCTGGAGCCTAGAGGTATAGTCTGAGATGCGGCTATAAGATTCAAGCTCTCAGCCCTCATTCCCCCAGTGGCATATTTAATTCACAAAACAAAGGAATTGTTTCCAAGCAGTTGATGTCAGTGGAATGCCACTGTGCTATAGTTAGGCTTAAGGATTGAGGATTTCTGGTATGAAGGTAAATGCTGGAGCCAAAAGGTGTCATCAGAGGTGCGGCTATAAGATCCAAGCTCTTAGCTCTCATCCCCCCAGTGGCATATTTAATTTATATATAAAATGAAAGGTTTTTAAGCAGCTAAGGTCAGTGGAATGCCACTGTGATTCAGTCAGGCTTGAGGATTGAGTAATTCTGGTTTGAAGGGGAATGCTGGAGCCAAGAGGTTTGATCAGAGGTGCGGCTCCAAGATTCAAGCTCTCAGCTCTCATCCCCCAAGTGGCATAATTAATTTATTTATAAAATGAAAGATTTTTAAGCAGTTGGGGTCAGGGGAATGCCACTGTGATTTAGTCAGGCCCTGAGGATTGAGGAATTCTGGAATATAGGAAAATGCTGGAGCAAAAAGGCATGATCAGAGGTGTGGCACCAAGATTCAAGCTCTCAGCTCTCATCCCCCCAGTGGCATATTTAATTTATATATAAAATGAAAGGTTTTTAAGCAGCTAAGGTCAGTGGAATGCCACTGTGATTCAGTCAGGCTTGAGGATTGAGGAAATCTGGTATATAGGAAAATGCTGGAGCCAAAAGGTGTCATCAGAGGTGCGGCTATAAGATCCAAGCTCTTAGCTCTCATCCCCCCAGTGGCATATTTAATTTATATATAAAATGAAAGGTTTTTAAGCAGCTAAGGGCAGTGGAATGCCACTGTGATTCAGTCAGGCTTGAGGATTGAGAAATTCTGGTTTGAAGGGGAATGCTGGAGCCAAGAGGTTTGATCAGAGGTGCGGCTCCAAGATTTAAGCTCTCAGCTCTCATCCCCCAAGTGGCATATTTAGTTTATATATGAAATGAGAGGTTGTTAAGCAGCTGAGGTCAGCGGAATGCCAGTGTGCTTCAGTCAGGTTTGAGGATTAAGGAATTCTGGTTTGAAGGGAAATGCTGGAGCCTAGAGGTATAGTCAGAGATGCGGCTATAAGATTCAAGCTCTCAGCTCTTATCCCCCCAGTGGCATAATTAATTCACAAAACATATGAATTGTTTCCAAGCAGCTGAGGTCAGTGGAATGCCAATGTGCTATAGTTAGGCTTAAGGATTGAGGATTTCTGGTATGAAGGGAAATGCTGGAGCCTAGAGGTATAGTCTGAGATGCGGCTATAAGATTCAAGCTCTCAGCCCTCATTCCCCCAGTGGCATATTTAATTCACAAAACAAATGAATTGTTTCCAAGCAGTTGATGTCCGTGGAATGCCACTGTGCTATAGTTAGGCTTAAGGATTGAGGATTTCTGGTATGAAGGTAAATGCTGGAGCCAAAAGGTGTCATCAGAGGTGCGGCTATAAGATCCAAGCTCTTAGCTCTCATCCCCCCAGTGGCATATTTAATTTATATATAAAATGAAAGGTTTTTAAGCAGCTAAGGTCAGTGGAATGCCACTGTGATTCAGTCAGGCTTGAAGATTGAGTAATTCTGGTTTGAAGGGGAATGCTGGAGCCAAGAGGTTTGATCAGAGGTGCGGCTACAAGATTCAAGCTCTCAGCTCTCATCCCCCCAGTGGCATATTTAATTTATATATAAAATGAAAGGTTTTTAAGCAGCTAAGGTCAGTGGAATGCCACTGTGATTCAGTCAGGCCCAGAGGATTGAGGAATTCTGGAATATAGGAAAATGCTGGAGCAAAAAGGCATGATCAGAGGTGTGGCTCCAAGATTCAAGCTCTCAGCTCTCATTCCCCCAGTGGCATAATTAATTTATATATAAAAAAAGGTTTTTAAGCAGCTAAATTCAGTAGAATGCCACTGTGATTCATTTAGGCCTGAGGATTGAGGAAATCTGGTATATAGGAAAATGCTGGAGCCAAAAGGTGTCATCAGAGGTGCGGCTATAAGATCCAAGCTCTTAACTCTCATCCCCCCAGTGGCATATTTAATTTATATATAAAATGAAAGGTTTTTAAGCAGCTAAGGGCAGTGGAATGCCACTGTGATTCAGTCAGGCTTGAGGATTGAGAAATTCTGGTTTGAAGGGGAATGCTGGAGCCAAGAGGTTTGATCAGAGATGCGGCTCCAAGATTCAAGCTCTCAGCTCTCATCCCCCAAGTGGCATAATTAATTTATTTATAAAATGAAAGGGTTTTAAGCAGTTGGGGTCAGGGGAATGCCACTGTGATTCAGTCAGGCCCAGAGGATTGAGGAATTCTGGAATATAGGAAAATGCTGGAGCAAAAAGGCATGATCAGAGGTGTGGCTCCAAGATTCAAGCTCTCAGCTCTCATTCCCCCAGTGGCATAATTAATTTATATATAAAAAAAGGTTTTTAAGCAGCTAAATTCAGTAGAATGCCACTGTGATTCAGTTAGGCTTGAGGATTGAGGAAATCTGGTATATAGGAAAATGCTGGAGCCAAAAGGTATGATCAGAGGTGTGGCTCCAAGATTCTAACTCTCAGCTCTCATTCCCCTAGTGGCATAATTAGTTTATATATGAAATGAGAGGTTGTTAAGCAGCTGAGGGCAGTGGAAAGCCACTGTGCTTCAGTCAGGCTTGAGGATTAAGGAATTCTGGTTTGAAGGGAAATGCTGGAGCCTAGAGGTATAGTCAGAGATGCGGCTATAAGATTCAAGCTCTCAGCTCTCATCCCCCAAGTGGCATAATTAATTTATTTTAAAAAATGAAAGGTTTTTAAGCAGTTTGGGTTAGGGGAATGCCACTGTGATTCAGTCAGGCCCTGAGGATTGAGGAATTCTGGTATATAGGAAAATGCTGGAGCAAAAAGGCATGATCAGAGGTGTGGCTCCAAGATTCAAGCTCTCAGCTCTCATTCCCCCAGAGGCATTATTAATTTATATATAAAATAAAGAGTTTTTAAGCAGCTAAGTTCAGTAGAATGCCACTGTGATTCAGTCAGGCTTGAGGATTTAGGAAATCTGGTATATAGGAAAATGCTGGAGCCAAAAGGCATGATCAGAGGTGTGGCTCCAAGATTCTAACTCTCAGCTCTCATTCCCCCAGTGGCATAATTAGTTTATATATGAAATGAGAGGTTGTTAAGCAGCTGAGGTCAGCGGAATGCCACTGTGCTTCAGTCAGGTTTGAGGATTAAGGAATCTGGTTTGAAGGGAAATGCTGGAGCCTAGAGGTATAGTCAGAGATGTGGCTATAAGATTCAAGCTCTCAGCTCTTATCCCCCAAGTGGCATAATTAATTCACAAAAGAAATGAATTGTTTCCAAGCAGCTGAGGTCAGTGGAATGCCACTGTGCTTCAGTCAGGCTTGAGGATTAAGGAATTCTGGTTTGAAGGGAAATGCTGGAGCCTAGAGGTATAGTCAGAGATGCGGCTATAAGATTCAAGCTCTCAGCTCTCATCCCTCCGGTGGCATAAATAGTTTAAATATGAAATGAGAGTTTGTTAAGCAGCTGAGGTCAGTGGAATGCCACTGTGATTCAGTCAGGCTTGAGGATTAAGGAATTCTGGTTTGAAGGGAAATGCTGGAGCCTAGAGGTATAGTCTGAGATGCGGCTATAAGATTCAAGCTCTCAGCCCTCATCCCCCCAGTGGCATAATTAATTTATATATGAAATGAAAGGTTTTTAAGCAGCTAAGGTCAGTGGAATGCCACTGTGATTTAGTCAGGCTTGAGGATTGAGTAATTCTGGTTTGAAGGGGAATGCTGGAGCCAAGAGGTTTGATCAGAGGTGCGGCTCCAAGATTCAAGCTCTCAGCTCTCATCCCCCAAGTGGCATAATTAATTTATTTATAAAATGAGAGATTTTTAAGCAGTTGGGGTCAGGGGAATGCCTCTGTGATTTAGTCAGGCCCTGAGGATTGAGGAATTCTGGAATATAGGAAAATGCTTGAGCAAAAAGGCATGATCAGAGGTGTGGCTCCAAGATTCAAGCTCTCAGCTCTCATGCCCCCAGTGGCATATTTAATTTATATATAAAACAAGGTTTTTAAGCAGCTAAGTTCAGTAGAATGCCACTGTGATTCAGTTAGGCTTGAGGATTGAGGAAATCTGGTATATAGGAAAATGCTGGAGCCAAAAGGTGTCATCAGAGGTGCGGCTATAAGATCCAAGCTCTTAGCTCTCATCCCCCCAGTGGCATATTTAATTTATATATAAAATGAAAGGTTTTTAAGCAGCTAAGGGCAGTGGAATGCCACTGTGATTCAGTCAGGCTTGAGGATTGAGAAATTCTGGTTTGAAGGGGAATGCTGGAGCCAAGAGGTTTGATCAGAGGTGCGGCTCCAAGATTCAAGCTCTCAGCTCTCATCCCCCAAGTGGCATAATTAATTTATTTATAAAATGAAAGGGTTTTAAGCAGTTGGGGTCAGGGGAATGCCACTGTGATTCAGTCAGGCCCAGAGGATTGAGGAATTCTGGAATATAGGAAAATGCTGGAGCAAAAAGGCATGATCAGAGGTGTGGCTCCAAGATTCAAGCTCTCAGCTCTCATTCCCCCAGTGGCATAATTAATTTATATATAAAAAAAGGTTTTTAAGCAGCTAAATTCAGTAGAATGCCACTGTGATTCAGTTAGGCTTGAGGATTGAGGAAATCTGGTATATAGGAAAATGCTGGAGCCAAAAGGTATGATCAGAGGTGTGGCTCCAAGATTCTAACTCTCAGCTCTCATTCCCCCAGTGGCATAATTAGTTTATATATGAAATGAGAGGTTGTTAAGCAGCTGAGGGCAGTGGAAAGCCACTGTGCTTCAGTCAGGCTTGAGGATTAAGGAATTCTGGTTTGAAGGGAAATGCTGGAGCCTAGAGGTATAGTCAGAGATGCGGCTATAAGATTCAAGCTCTCAGCTCTCATCCCCCAAGTGGCATAATTAATTCACAAAAGAAATGAATTGTTTCCAAGCAGCTGAGGTCAGTGGAATGCCACTGTGCTTCAGTCAGGCTTGAGGATTAAGGAATTCTGGTTTGAAGGGAAATGCTGGAGCCTAGAGGTATAGTCAGAGATGCGGCTATAAGATTCAAGCTCTCAGCTCTCATCCCTCCGGTGGCATAAATAGTTTAAATATGAAATGAGAGTTTGTTAAGCAGCTGAGGTCAGTGGAATGCCACTGTGATTCAGTCAGGCTTGAGGATTAAGGAATTCTGGTTTGAAGGGAAATGCTGGAGCCTAGAGGTATAGTCAGAGATGCGGCTATAAGATTCAAGCTCTCAGCTCTCATTCCCCCAGTGGCATAATTAGTTTATATATGAAATGAGAGGTTGTTAAGCAGCTGAGGTCAGTGGAATGCCACTGTGCTTCAGTCAGGCTTGAGGATTGAGGAATTCTGGTATGAAGGTAAATGCTGGAGCCAAAAGGTGTCATCAGAGGAGCGGCTATAAGATCCAAGCTCTTAGCTCTCATCCCCCCAGTGGCATATTTAATTTATATATAAAATGAAAGGTTTTTAAGCAGCGAAGGTCAGTGGAATGCAACTGTGATTCAGTCAGGCTTGAGGATTGAGGAATTCTGGTATGAAGGTAAATGCTGGAGCCAAAAGGTGTCATCAGAGGTGCGGCTATAAGATTCAAGCTCTTAGCTCTCATCCCCCCAGTGGCATATTTAATTTATATATAAAATGAAAGGTTTTTAAGCAGCGAAAGTCAGTGGAATGCCACTGTGATTCAGTCAGGCTTGAAGATTGAGGAATTCTGGTTTGAAGGGGAATGCTGGAGCCTAGAGGTATAGTCAGAGATGCGGCTATAAGATTCAAGCTCTCAGCTCTCATCCCTCCAGTGGCATATTTAATTCACAAAACAAATGAATTGTTTCCAAGCAGCTGAGGTCAATGGAATGCCACTGTGATTCAGTCAGGCTTGAGGATTAAGGAATTCTGGTTTGAAGGGAAATTCTGGAGCCTAGAGATATAGTCAGAGATGCGGCTATAAGATTCAAGCTCTCAGCTCTTATCCCCCCAGTGGCATAATTAATTCACAAAACAAATGAATTGTTTCCAAGCAGCTGAGGTCAGTGGAATGCCACTGTGCTTCAGTCAGGCTTGAGGATTAAGGAATTCTGGTTTGAAGGGAAATGCTGGAGCCTAGAGGTATAGTCAGAGATGCGGCTATAAGATTCAAGCTCTCAGCTCTCATCCCCCAAGTGGCATAATTAATTCACAAAAGAAATGAATTGTTTCCAAGCAGCTGAGGTCAGTGGAATGCCACTGTGCTTCAGTCAGGCTTGAGGATTAAGGAATTCTGGTTTGAAGGGAAATGCTGGAGCCTAGAGGTATAGTCAGAGATGCGGCTATAAGATTCAAGCTCTCAGCTCTCATCCCTCCGGTGGCATAAATAGTTTAAATATGAAATGAGAGTTTGTTAAGCAGCTGAGGTCAGTGGAATGCCACTGTGATTCAGTCAGGCTTGAGGATTAAGGAATTCTGGTTTGAAGGGAAATGCTGGAGCCTAGAGGTATAGTCAGAGATGCGGCTATAAGATTCAAGCTCTCAGCTCTCATTCCCTTAGTGGCATAATTAGTTTATATATGCAATGAGAGGTTGTTAAGCAGCTGAGGTCAGTGGAATGCCACTGTGCTTCAGTCAGGCTTGAGGATTGAGGAATTCTGGTATGAAGGTAAATGCTGGAGCCAAAAGGTGTCATCAGAGGAGCGGCTATAAGATCCAAGCTCTTAGCTCTCATCCCCCCAGTGGCATATTTAATTTATATATAAAATGAAAGGTTTTTAAGCAGCGAAGGTCAGTGGAATGCAACTGTGATTCAGTCAGGCTTGAGGATTGAGGAATTCTGGTATGAAGGTAAATGCTGGAGCCAAAAGGTGTCATCAGAGGTGCGGCTATAAGATTCAAGCTCTTAGCTCTCATCCCCCCAGTGGCATATTTAATTTATATATAAAATGAAAGGTTTTTAAGCAGCGAAAGTCAGTGGAATGCCACTGTGATTCAGTCAGGCTTGAAGATTGAGGAATTCTGGTTTGAAGGGGAATGCTGGAGCCTAGAGGTATAGTCAGAGATGCGGCTATAAGATTCAAGCTCTCAGCTCTCATCCCTCCAGTGGCATATTTAATTCACAAAACAAATGAATTGTTTCCAAGCAGCTGAGGTCAATGGAATGCCACTGTGATTCAGTCAGGCTTGAGGATTAAGGAATTCTGGTTTGAAGGGAAATTCTGGAGCCTAGAGATATAGTCAGAGATGCGGCTATAAGATTCAAGCTCTCAGCTCTTATCCCCCCAGTGGCATAATTAATTCACAAAACAAATGAATTGTTTCCAAGCAGCTGAGGTCAGTGGAATGCCACTGTGCTTCAGTCAGGCTTGAGGATTAAGGAATTCTGGTTTGAAGGGAAATGCTGGAGCCTAGAGGTATAGTCTGAGATGCGGCTATAAGATTCAAGCTCTCAGCCCTCATTCCCCCAGTGGCATATTTAATTCACAAAACAAATGAATTGTTTCCAAGCAGTTGATGTCAGTGGAATGCCACTGTGCTATAGTTAGGCTTAAGGATTGAGGATTTCTGGTATGAAGGTAAATGCTGGAGCCAAAAGGTGTCATCAGAGGTACGGCTATAAGATCCAAGCTCTTAGCTCTCATACCCCCAGTGGCATATTTAATTTATATATAAAATGAAAGGTTTTTAAGCAGCTAAGGTCAGTGGAATGCCACTGTGATTCAGTCAGGCTTGAAGATTGAGTAATTCTGGTTTGAAGGGGAATGCTGGAGCCAAGAGGTTTGATCAGAGGTGCGGCTACAAGATTCAAGCTCTCAGCTCTCATCCCCCAAGTGGCATAATTAATTTATTTATAAAATGAAAGATTTTTAAGCAGTTGGGGTCAGGGGAATGCCACTGTGATTTAGTCAGGCCCTGAGGATTGAGGAATTCTGGAATATAGGAAAATGCTGGAGCAAAAAGGCATGATCAGAGGTGCGGCTCCAAGATTCAAGCTCTCAGCTCTCATCCCCCCAGTGGCATATTTAATTTATATATGAAATGAAAGGTTTTTAAGCAGCTAAGGTCAGTGGAATGCCACTGTGATGCAGTCAGGCTTGAGGATTGAGGAAATCTGGTATATAGGAAAATGCTGGAGCCAAAAGGTGTCATCAGAGGTGCGGCTATAAGATCCAAGCTCTTAGCTCTCATCCCCCCAGTGGCATATTTAATTTATATATAAAATGAAATGTTTTTAAGCAGCTAAGGGCAGTGGAATGCCACTGTGATTCAGTCAGGCTTGAGGATTGAGAAATTCTGGTTTGAAGGGGAATGCTGGAGCCAAGAGGTTTGATCAAAGGTGCGGCTCCAAGATTCAAGCTCTCAGCTCTCATCCCCCAAGTGGCATAATTAATTTATCTATAAAATGAAAGGGTTTTAAGCAGTTGGGGTCAGGGGAATGTTACTGTGATTCAGTCAGGCCCAGAGGATTGAGGAATTCTGGAATATAGGAAAATGCTGGAGCAAAAAGGCATGATCAGAGGTGCGGCTCCAAGATTCAAGCTCTCAGCTCTCATTCCCCCAGTGGCATAATTAAATTAAATATGAAATGAAAGGTTGTTAAGCAGCTGAGGTCAGGGGAATGCCACTGTGCTTCAGTCAGGCTTGAGGATTAAGGAATTCTGGTTTGAAGGGAAATGCTGGAGCCAAAGGGTATCATCAAAGGTGTGGCTCCAAGATTCAAGCTCTCAGCTCTCATTCTCCCAGTTGCAAATTAATTTATATATGAAATGAAAGGTTGTTAAGCAGATGAGGTCAGGGGAATGCCACTGTGCTTCAGTCAGGCTTGAGGATTAAGGAATTCTGGTTTGAAGGGAAATGCTGGAGTCAAAAGGTATGATCAGAGGTGTGGCTCCAAGATTCAAGCTCTCAGCTCTCATTCCACCAGTGGCATAATTAATTTATATATGAAATGAAACGTGTTTAAGCAGCTAAGGTCAGGGGAATGCCACTGTGCTTCATTGAGGCTTGAGGATTAAGGAATTCTGGTTTGAAGGAAAATGCTGGAGCCAAAAGGTATGATCAGAGTTGCGGCTCCAAGATTCAAGCTCTCAGCTCTCATTCCCCCAGTGGCATAATTAATTTATATATGAAAAAAGGTTTTTAAGCAGCTAAATTCAGTAGAATGCCACTGTGATTCAGTTAGGCTTGAGGATTGAGGAAATCTGGTATATAGGAAAATGCTGGAGCCAAAAGGTATGATCAGAGGTGTGGCTCCAAGATTCTAACTCTCAGCTCTCATCCCCCCAGTGGCATAATTAGTTTATATATGAAATGAGAGGTTGTTAAGCAGCTGAGGGCAGTGGAAAGCCACTGTGCTTCAGTCAGGCTTGAGGATTAAGGAATTCTGGTTTGAAGGGAAATGCTGGAGCCTAGAGGTATAGTCAGAGATGCGGCTATAAGATTCAAGCTCTCAGCTCTCATCCCCCAAGTGGCATAATTAATTCACAAAAGAAATGAATTGTTTCCAAGCAGCTGAGGTCAGTGGAATGCCACTGTGCTTCAGTCAGGCTTGAGGATTAAGGAATTCTGGTTTGAAGGGAAATGCTGGAGCCTAGAGGTATAGTCAGAGATGCGGCTATAAGATTCAAGCTCTCAGCTCTCATCCCTCCGGTGGCATAAATAGTTTAAATATGAAATGAGAGTTTGTTAAGCAGCTGAGGTCAGTGGAATGCCACTGTGATTCAGTCAGGCTTGAGGATTAAGGAATTCTGGTTTGAAGGGAAATGCTGGAGCCTAGAGGTATAGTCAGAGATGCGGCTATAAGATTCAAGCTCTCAGCTCTCATTCCCATAGTGGCATAATTAGTTTATATATGAAATGAGAGGTTGTTAAGCAGCTGAGGTCAGTGGAATGCCACTGTGCTTCAGTCAGGCTTGAGGATTGAGGAATTCTGGTATGAAGGTAAATGCTGGAGCCAAAAGGTGTCATCAGAGGAGCGGCTATAAGATCCAAGCTCTTAGCTCTCATCCCCCCAGTGGCATATTTAATTTATATATAAAATGAAAGGTTTTTAAGCAGCGAAGGTCAGTGGAATGCAACTGTGATTCAGTCAGGCTTGAGGATTGAGGAATTCTGGTATGAAGGTAAATGCTGGAGCCAAAAGGTGTCATCAGAGGTGCGGCTATAAGATTCAAGCTCTTAGCTCTCATCCCCCCAGTGGCATATTTAATTTATATATAAAATGAAAGGTTTTTAAGCAGCGAAAGTCAGTGGAATGCCACTGTGATTCAGTCAGGCTTGAAGATTGAGGAATTCTGGTTTGAAGGGGAATGCTGGAGCCTAGAGGTATAGTCAGAGATGCGGCTATAAGATTCAAGCTCTCAGCTCTCATCCCTCCAGTGGCATATTTAATTCACAAAACAAATGAATTGTTTCCAAGCAGCTGAGGTCAATGGAATGCCACTGTGATTCAGTCAGGCTTGAGGATTAAGGAATTCTGGTTTGAAGGGAAATTCTGGAGCCTAGAGATATAGTCAGAGATGCGGCTATAAGATTCAAGCTCTCAGCCCTCATTCCCCCAGTGGCATATTTAATTCACAAAACAAATGAATTGTTTCCAAGCAGTTGATGTCAGTGGAATGCCACTGTGCTATAGTTAGGCTTAAGGATTGAGGATTTCTGGTATGAAGGTAAATGCTGGAGCCAAAAGGTGTCATCAGAGGTGCGGCTATAAGATCCAAGCTCTTAGCTCTCATACCCTTAGTGGCATATTTAATTTATATATAAAATGAAAGGTTTTTAAGCAGCTAAGGTCAGTGGAATGCCACTGTGATTCAGTCAGGCTTGAAGATTGAGTAATTCTGGTTTGAAGGGGAATGCTGGAGCCAAGAGGTTTGATCAGAGGTGCGGCTACAAGATTCAAGCTCTCAGCTCTCATCCCCCAAGTGGCATAATTAATTTATTTATAAAATGAAAGATTTTTAAGCAGTTGGGGTCAGGGGAATGCCACTGTGATTTAGTCAGGCCCTGAGGATTGAGGAATTCTGGAATATAGGAAAATGCTGGAGCAAAAAGGCATGATCAGAGGTGTGGCTCCAAGATTCAAGCTCTCAGCTCTCATCCCCCCAGTGGCATATTTAATTTATATATAAAATGAAAGGTTTTTAAGCAGCTAAGGTCAGTGGAATGCCACTGTGATGCAGTCAGGCTTGAGGATTGAGGAAATCTGGTATATAGGAAAATGCTGGAGCCAAAAGGTGTCATCAGAGGTGCGGCTATAAGATCCAAGCTCTTAGCTCTCATCCCCCCAGTGGCATATTTAATTTATATATAAAATGAAATGTTTTTAAGCAGCTAAGGGCAGTGGAATGCCACTGTGATTCAGTCAGGCTTGAGGATTGAGAAATTCTGGTTTGAAGGGGAATGCTGGAGCCAAGAGGTTTGATCAAAGGTGCGGCTCCAAGATTCAAGCTCTCAGCTCTCATCCCCCAAGTGGCATAATTAATTTATCTATAAAATGAAAGGGTTTTAAGCAGTTGGGGTCAGGGGAATGTTACTGTGATTCAGTCAGGCCCAGAGGATTGAGGAATTCTGGAATATAGGAAAATGCTGGAGCAAAAAGGCATGATCAGAGGTGCGGCTCCAAGATTCAAGCTCTCAGCTCTCATTCCCCCAGTGGCATAATTAATTTATATATGAAATAAAATGTTGTTAAGCAGCTGAGGTCAGGGGAATGCCACTGTGCTTCATTGAGGCTTGAGGATTAAGGAATTCTGGTTTGAAGGGAAATGCTTGAGTCAAAAGGTATGATCAGAGGTGTGGCTCCAAGATTCAAGCTCTCAGCTCTCATTCCCCCAGTGGCAAATTAATTTATATATGAAATGAAAGGTTGTTAAGCACCTGAGGTCAGGGGAATGCCACTGTGCTTCAGTCAGGCTTGAGGATTAAGGAATTCTGGTTTGAAGGGAAATGCTGGAGCCTAGAGGTATAGTCAGAGATGCGGCTATAAGATTCAAGCTCTCAGCTCTCATCCCCCAGATGGCATAATTAATTCACAAAACAAATGAATTGTTTCCAAGTAGTTGAGGTCAGGGAAAAGCCACTGTGCTTCAGTCAGGCTTGAGGATTAAGGAATTCTGGTCTGAAGGGAAATGCTGGAGTCAAAAGGTATGATCAGAGGTGTGGCTCCAAGATTCAAGCTCTCAGCTCTCATTCCCCCAGTGGAATATTTAATTTATATATAAAAAGAAAGGTTTTTAAGCAGCTAAGGTCAGGGGAATGCCACTGTGCTTCATTGAGGCTTGATGATTAAGGAATTCTGGTTTGAAGAAAAATGCTGGAGCCAAAGGTTATGATCAGAGGTGTGGATCCAAGATTCTAACTCTCAGCTCTTATTCCCCCAGTGGAATATTTAATTTATATATGAAATGAAACGTTTTTAAGCAGCTAAGGTCAGGGTAATGCCACTGTGCTTCATTGAGGCTTGATGATTAAGGAATTCTGGTTTGAAGGAAAATGCTGGAGCCAAAAGGTATGATCAGAGTTGCGGCTCTAAGATTCAAGCTCTCAGCTCTCATTCCCCCAGTGGCATAATTAATTTATATATGAAATTAAAGGTTGTTAAGCAGCTGAGGTCAGGGGAATGCCACTGTGCTTCATTGAGGCTTGAGGATTAAGGAATTCTGGTTTGAAGGGAAATGCTTGAGTCAAAAGGTATGATCAGAGGTGTGGCTCCAAGATTCAAGCTCTCAGCTCTCATTCCCCCAGTGGCAAATTAATTTATATATGAAATGAAAGGTTGTTAAGCACCTGAGGTCAGGGGAATGCCACTGTGCTTTAGTCAGGCTCGAGGATTAAAGAATTCTGGTTTGAAGGAAAATGCTGGAGCCAAAAGGCATGATCAGAGGTGCGGCTCCAAGATTCTATTTCTCAGCTCTTATTCCCCCAGTGGCATAATTAAATTAAATATAAAATGAAAGGTTGTTAAGCAGCTGAGGTCAGGGGAATGCCACTGTGCTTCATTGAGGCTTGAGGATTAAGGAATTCTGGTTTGAAGGAAAATGCTGGAGCCAAAAGGTATGATCAGAGTTGCGGCTCCAAGATTCAAGCTCTCAGCTCTCATTCCCCCAGTGGCATAATTAATTTATATATGAAATAAAAGGTTGTTAAGCAGATGAGGTCAGGGGAATGCCACTGTGCTTCATTGAGGCTTGAGGATTAAGGAATTCTGGTTTGAAGGGAAATGCTTGAGTCAAAAGGTATGATCAGCGGTGTAGCTCCAAGATTCAAGGTCTCAGCTCTTATTCCCCCAGTGGCAAATTAATTTATATATGAAATGAAAGGTTGTTAAGCACCTGAGGTCAGGGGAATGCCACTGTGCTTTAGTCAGGCTTGAGGATTAAGGAATTCTGGTTTGAAGGAAAATGCTGGAGCCAAAAGGCATGATCAGAGGTGCGGCTCCAAGATTCTAGTTCTCAGCTCTCATTCCCCCAGTGACATAATTAATTTATATATGAAATGAAAGGTTGTTAAGCAGCTGAGGTCAGGGGAATGCCACTGTGCTTCAGTCAGGCTTGAGGATTAAGAAATTCTGGTTTGAAGGGAAATGCTGGAGTCAAAAGGTATGATCAGAGGTGTGGCTCCAAGATTCAAGCTCTCAGCTCTCATTCCCCCAGTGGCAAATTAATTTATATATGAAATGAAAGGTTGTTAAGCACCTGAGGTCAGAGGAATGCCACTGTGCTTTAGTCAGGCTTGAGGATTAAGGAATTCTGGTTTGAAGGAAAATGCTGGAGCCAAAAGGCATGATCAGAGGTGCGGCTCCAAGATTCTATTTCTCAGCTTTTATTCCCCCAGTGGCATAATTGATTTAAATATGAAATGAAAGGTTGTTAAGCAGCTGAGGTCAGGGGAATGCCACTGTGCTTCAGTCAGGCTTGAGGATTAAGGAATTCTGGTCTGAATGGAAATGGTGGAGTCAAAAGGTATGATCAGAGGTGCGGCTCCAAGATTCAAGCTCTCAGATCTCATTCCCCCAGTGGCATAATTAATTTATATATAAAATGAAAGGTTGTTAAGCAGATGAGGTCAGGGGAATGCCACTGTGCTTCAGTCAGGCTTGAGGATTAAGGAATTCTGGTTTGAAGGGAAATGCTGGAGTCAAAATGTATGATCAGAGGTGTGGCTCCAAGATTCAAGCTCTCAGCTCTCATTCCCCCAGTGGCATAATTAATTTATATATGAAATGAAAGGTTGTAAAGCAGATGAGGTCATTAGAATGCCACTGTGCTCCAGAAAAGCTTGAGGATTGAGGAATTATGGTTTGAAGGAAAATGCTGGAGCCAAAGGGTATGATCAGAGGTGTAGCTCCAAGATTCTAAATCTCAGCTCTCATTCCCCCAGTGGAATATTTAATTTATATATGAAATGAAACGTTTTTAAGCAGCTAAGGTCAGGGGAATGCCACTGTGCTTCATTGAGGCTTGAGGATTAAGGAATTCTGGTTTGAAGGAAAATGCTGGAGCCAAAAGGTATGATCAGAGTTGCGGCTCCAAGATTCAAGCTCTCAGCTCTCATTCTCCCAGTGGCATAATTAATTTATATATGAAATAAAAGGTTGTTAAGCAGCTGAGGTCAGGGGAATGCCACTGTGCTTCATTGAGGCTTGAGGATTAAGGAATTCTGGTTTGAAGGGAAATGCTGGAGCCTAGAGGTATAGTCAGAGATGCGGCTATAAGATTCAAGCTCTCAGCTCTCATCCCCCAGATGGCATAATTAATTCACAAAACAAATGAATTGTTTCCAAGTAGTTGAGGTCAGGGAAAAGCCACTGTGCTTCAGTCAGGCTTGAGGATTAAGGAATTCTGGTCTGAAGGGAAATGCTGGAGTCAAAAGGTATGATCAGAGGTGTGGCTCCAAGATTCAAGCTCTCAGCTCTCATTCCCCCAGTGGAATATTTAATTTATATATAAAAAGAAAGGTTTTTAAGCAGCTAAGGTCAGGGGAATGCCACTGTGCTTCATTGAGGCTTGATGATTAAGGAATTCTGGTTTGAAGGAAAATGCTGGAGCCAAAGGTTATGATCAGAGGTGTGGATCCAAGATTCTAACTCTCAGCTCTTATTCCCCCAGTGGAATATTTAATTTATATATGAAATGAAACGTTTTTAAGCAGCTAAGGTCAGGGTAATGCCACTGTGCTTCATTGAGGCTTGATGATTAAGGAATTCTGGTTTGAAGGAAAATGCTGGAGCCAAAAGGTATGATCAGAGTTGCGGCTCCAAGATTCAAGCTCTCAGCTCTCATTCCCCCAGTGGCAAATTAATTTATATATGAAATGAAAAGTTGTTAAGCACCTGAGGTCAGGGGAATGCCACTGTGCTTTAGTCAGGCTCGAGGATTAAGGAATTCTGGTTTGAAGGAAAATGCTGGAGCCAAAAGGCATGATCAGAGGTGCGGCTCCAAGATTCTATTTCTCAGCTCTTATTCCCCCAGTGGTATAATTAAATTAAATATAAAATGAAAGGTTGTTAAGCAGCTGAGGTCAGGGGAATGCCACTGTGCTTCATTGAGGCTTGAGGATTAAGGAATTCTGGTTTGAAGGAAAATGCTGGAGCCAAAAGGTATGATCAGAGTTGCGGCTCCAAGATTCAAGCTCTCAGCTCTCATTCCCCCAGTGGCATAATTAATTTATATATGAAATAAAAGGTTGTTAAGTAGATGAGGTCAGGGGAATGCCACTGTGCTTCAGTCAGGCTTGAGGATTAAGGAATTCTGGTTTGAAGGGAAATGCTGGAGTCAAAAGGTATGATCAGAGGTGTGGCTCCAAGATTCAAGCTCTCAGCTCTCATTCCCCCAGTGGCAAATTAATTTATATATGAAATGAAAGGTTTTTAAGCACCTGAGGTCAGGGGAATGCCACTGTGCTTTAGTCAGGCTTCAGGATTAAGGAATTCTGGTTTGAAGGGAAATGCTGGAGCCTAGAGGTATAGTCAGAGATGCGGCTATAAGATTCAAGCTCTCAGCTCTCATCCCCCAGATGGCATAATTAATTCACAAAACAAATGAATTGTTTCCAAGTAGTTGAGGTCAGGGAAAAGCCAATGTGCTTCAGTCAGGCTTGAGGATTAAGGAATTCTGGTTTGAAGGAAAATGCTGGAGCCAAAAGGCATGATCAGAGGTGCGGCTCCAAGATTCTATTTCTCAGCTCTCATTCCCCCAGTGGCATAATTGATTTAAATATGATATGAAAGGTTGTTAAGCAGCTGAGGTCAGGGGAATGCCACTGTGCTTCAGTCAGGCTTGAGGATTAAGGAATTCTGGTTGGAAGGGAAATGCTGGAGTCATAAGGTATGATCAGAGGTGCGGCTCCAAGATTCAAGCTCTCAGATCTCATTCCCCCAGTGGCATAATTAATTTATATATAAAATGAAAGGTTGTTAAGCAGATGAGGTCAGGGGAATGCCACTGTGCTTCAGTCAGGCTTGAGGATTAAGGAATTCTGGTTTGAAGGGAAATGCTGGAGTCAAAAGGTATGATCAGAGGTGTGGCTCCGGGATTCAAGCTCTCAGCTCTCATTCCCCCAGTGGCATAATTAATTTATATATGAAATGAAAGGTTGTAAAGCAGATGAGGTCATTAGAATGCCACTGTGCTCCAGAAAAGCTTGAGGATTGAGGAATTATGGTTTGAAGGAAAATGCTGGAGCCAAAGGGTATGATCAGAGGTGTGGATCCAAGATTCTAAATCTCAGCTCTCATTCCCCCAGTGGAATATTTAATTTATATATGAAATGAAACGTTTTTAAGCAGCTAAGGTCAGGGGAATGCCACTGTGCTTCATTGAGGCTTGAGGATTAAGGAATTCTGGTTTGAAGGAAAATGCTGGAGCCAAAAGGTATGATCAGAGTTGCGGCTCCAAGATTCAAGCTCTCAGCTCTCATTCTCCCAGTGGCATAATTAATTTATATATGAAATAAAATGTTGTTAAGCAGCTGAGGTCAGGGGAATGCCACTGTGCTTCATTGAGGCTTGAGGATTAAGGAATTCTGGTTTGAAGGGAAATGCTGGAGCCTAGAGGTATAGTCAGAGATGCGGCTATAAGATTCAAGCTCTCAGCTCTCATCCCCCAGATGGCATAATTAATTCACAAAACAAATGAATTGTTTCCAAGTAGTTGAGGTCAGGGAAAAGCCACTGTGCTTCAGTCAGGCTTGAGGATTAAGGAATTCTGGTCTGAAGGGAAATGCTGGAGTCAAAAGGTATGATCAGAGGTGTGGCTCCAAGATTCAAGCTCTCAGCTCTCATTCCCCCAGTGGAATATTTAATTTATATATAAAAAGAAAGGTTTTTAAGCAGCTAAGGTCAGGGGAATGCCACTGTGCTTCATTGAGGCTTGATGATTAAGGAATTCTGGTTTGAAGGAAAATGCTGGAGCCAAAGGTTATGATCAGAGGTGTGGATCCAAGATTCTAACTCTCAGCTCTTATTCCCCCAGTGGAATATTTAATTTATATATGAAATGAAACGTTTTTAAGCAGCTAAGGTCAGGGTAATGCCACTGTGCTTCATTGAGGCTTGATGATTAAGGAATTCTGGTTTGAAGGAAAATGCTGGAGCCAAAAGGTATGATCAGAGTTGCGGCTCCAAGATTCAAGCTCTCAGCTCTCATTCCCCCAGTGGCATAATTAATTTATATATGAAATTAAAGGTTGTTAAGCAGCTGAGGTCAGGGGAATGCCACTGTGCTTCATTGAGGCTTGAGGATTAAGGAATTCTGGTTTGAAGGGAAATGCTTGAGTCAAAAGGTATGATCAGAGGTGTGGCTCCAAGATTCAAGCTCTCAGCTCTCATTCCCCCAGTGGCAAATTAATTTATATATGAAATGAAAAGTTGTTAAGCACCTGAGGTCAGGGGAATGCCACTGTGCTTTAGTCAGGCTCGAGGATTAAGGAATTCTGGTTTGAAGGAAAATGCTGGAGCCAAAAGGCATGATCAGAGGTGCGGCTCCAAGATTCTATTTCTCAGCTCTTATTCCCCCAGTGGTATAATTAAATTAAATATAAAATGAAAGGTTGTTAAGCAGCTGAGGTCAGGGGAATGCCACTGTGCTTCATTGAGGCTTGAGGATTAAGGAATTCTGGTTTGAAGGAAAATGCTGGAGCCAAAAGGTATGATCAGAGTTGCGGCTCCAAGATTCAAGCTCTCAGCTCTCATTCCCCCAGTGGCATAATTAATTTATATATGAAATAAAAGGTTGTTAAGTAGATGAGGTCAGGGGAATGCCACTGTGCTTCAGTCAGGCTTGAGGATTAAGGAATTCTGGTTTGAAGGGAAATGCTGGAGTCAAAAGGTATGATCAGAGGTGTGGCTCCAAGATTCAAGCTCTCAGCTCTCATTCCCCCAGTGGCAAATTAATTTATATATGAAATGAAAGGTTTTTAAGCACCTGAGGTCAGGGGAATGCCACTGTGCTTTAGTCAGGCTTCAGGATTAAGGAATTCTGGTTTGAAGGGAAATGCTGGAGCCTAGAGGTATAGTCAGAGATGCGGCTATAAGATTCAAGCTCTCAGCTCTCATCCCCCAGATGGCATAATTAATTCACAAAACAAATGAATTGTTTCCAAGTAGTTGAGGTCAGGGAAAAGCCAATGTGCTTCAGTCAGGCTTGAGGATTAAGGAATTCTGGTTTGAAGGAAAATGCTGGAGCCAAAAGGCATGATCAGAGGTGCGGCTCCAAGATTCTATTTCTCAGCTCTCATTCCCCCAGTGGCATAATTGATTTAAATATGAAATGAAAGGTTGTTAAGCAGCTGAGGTCAGGGGAATGCCACTGTGCTTCAGTCAGGCTTGAGGATTAAGGAATTCTGGTTGGAAGGGAAATGCTGGAGTCATAAGGTATGATCAGAGGTGCGGCTCCAAGATTCAAGCTCTCAGATCTCATTCCCCCAGTGGCATAATTAATTTATATATAAAATGAAAGGTTGTTAAGCAGATGAGGTCAGGGGAATGCCACTGTGCTTCAGTCAGGCTTGAGGATTAAGGAATTCTGGTTTGAAGGGAAATGCTGGAGTCAAAAGGTATGATCAGAGGTGTGGCTCCAAGATTCAAGCTCTCAGCTCTCATTCCCCCAGTGGCATAATTAATTTATATATGAAATGAAAGGTTGTAAAGCAGATGAGGTCATTAGAATGCCACTGTGCTCCAGAAAAGCTTGAGGATTGAGGAATTATGGTTTGAAGGAAAATGCTGGAGCCAAAGGGTATGATCAGAGGTGTGGATCCAAGATTCTAAATCTCAGCTCTCATTCCCCCAGTGGAATATTTAATTTATATATGAAATGAAACGTTTTTAAGCAGCTAAGGTCAGGGGAATGCCACTGTGCTTCATTGAGGCTTGAGGATTAAGGAATTCTGGTTTGAAGGAAAATGCTGGAGCCAAAAGGTATGATCAGAGTTGCGGCTCCAAGATTCAAGCTCTCAGCTCTCATTCTCCCAGTGGCATAATTAATTTATATATGAAATAAAAGGTTGTTAAGCAGCTGAGGTCAGGGGAATGCCACTGTGCTTCATTGAGGCTTGAGGATTAAGGAATTCTGGTTTGAAGGGAAATGCTGGAGCCTAGAGGTATAGTCAGAGATGCGGCTATAAGATTCAAGCTCTCAGCTCTCATCCCCCAGATGGCATAATTAATTCACAAAACAAATGAATTGTTTCCAAGTAGTTGAGGTCAGGGAAAAGCCACTGTGCTTCAGTCAGGCTTGAGGATTAAGGAATTCTGGTCTGAAGGGAAATGCTGGAGTCAAAAGGTATGATCAGAGGTGTGGCTCCAAAATTCAAGCTCTCAGCTCTCATTCCCCCAGTGGAATATTTAATTTATATATAAATAGAAAGGTTTTTAAGCAGCTAAGGTCAGGGGAATGCCACTGTGCTTCATTGAGGCTTGAGGATTAAGGAATTCTGGTTTGAAGGAAAATGCTGGAGCCAAAGGTTATGATCAGAGGTGTGGATCCAAGATTCTAACTCTCAGCTCTCATTCTCCCAGTGGAATATTTAATTTATATATGAAATGAAAGGTTTATAAGCAGCTAAGGTCAGGGGAATGCCACTGTGCTTCATTGAGGCTTGATGATTAAGGAATTCTGGTTTGAAGGAAAATGCTGGAGCCAAAAGGTATGATCAAAGTTGCGGCTTTAAGATTCAAGCTCTCAGCTCTCATTCCCCCAGTGGCATAATTAATTTATATATGAAATTAAAGGTTGTTAAGCAGCTGAGGTCAGGGGAATGCCACTGTGCTTCAGTCAGGCTTGAGGATTAAGGAATTCTGGTTTGAAGGGAAATGCTTGAGTCAAAAGGTATGATCAGAGGTGTGGCTCCAAGATTCAAGCTCTCAGCTCTCATTCCCCCAGTGGCAAATTAATTTATATATGAAATGAAAGGTTGTTAAGCACCTGAGGTCAGGGGAATGCCACTGTGCTTCATTGAGGCTTGAGGATTAAGGAATTCTGGTTTGAAGGAAAATGCTGGAGCCAAAAGGCATGATCAGAGGTGCGGCTCCAAGATTCTATTTCTCAGCTCTCATTCCCCCAGTGGCATAATTAAATTAAATATGAAATGAACGGTTGTTAAGCAGCTGAGGTCAGGGGAATGCCACTGTGCTTCAGTCAGGCTTGAGGATTAAGAAATTCTGGTTTGAAGGGAAATGCTGGAGTCGAAAGGTATGATCAGAGGTGTGGCTCCAAGATTCAAGCTCTCAGCTCTCATTCCCCCAGTGGCAAATTAATTTATATATGAAATGAAAGGTTGTTAAGCAGCTGAGGTCAGGGGAATGCCACTGTGCTTTAGTCAGGCTTGAGGATTAAGGAATTCTGGTTTGAAGGGAAATGCTTGAGTCAAAAGGTATGATCAGAGGTGTGGCTCCAAGATTCAAGCTCTCAGCTCTCATTCCCCCAGTGGCATAATTAATTTATATATGAAATGAAAGGTTGTAAAGCAGATGAGGTCATTGGAATGCCACTGTGCTCCAGAAAAGCTTGAGGATTGAGGAATTATGGTTTGAAGGAAAATGCTGGAGCCAAAGGGTATGATCACAGGTGTAGCTCCAAGATTCTAGTTCTCAGCTCTCATTCCCCCAGTGGCATAATTAAATTAAATATGAAATGAAAGGTTGTTAAGCAGCTGAGGTCAGGGGAATGCCACTGTGCTTCAGTCAGGCTTGAGGATTAAGGAATTCTGGTTTGAAGGAAAATGCTGGAGCCAAAAGGTATGATCAGAGTTGCGGCTCCAAGATTCAAGCTCTCAGCTCTCATTCCCCCAGTGGCATAATTAATTTATATATTAAATAAAAGGCTGTTAAGCAGCTGAGGTCATGGGAATGCCACTGTGCTTCATTGAGGCTTGAGGATTAAGGAATTCTGGTCTGAAGGGAAATGCTGGAGTCAAAAGGTATGATCAGAGGTGTGGCTCCAAGATTCAAGCTCTCAGCTCTCATTCCCCCAGTGGAATATTTAATTTATATATAAAAATAAAGGTTTTTAAGCAGCTAAGGTCAGGGGAATGCCACTGTGCTTCATTGAGGCTTGAGGATTAAGGAATTCTGGTTTGAAGGAAAATGCTGGAGCCAAAGGTTATGATCAGAGGTGTGGATCCAAGATTCTAACTCTCAGCTCTCATTCCCCCAGTGGAATATTTAATTTATATATGAAATGAAAGGTTTATAAGCAGCTAAGGTCAGGGGAATGCCACTGTGCTTCATTGAGGCTTGATGATTAAGGAATTCTGGTTTGAAGGAAAATGCTGGAGCCAAAAGGTATGATCAGAGTTGCGGCTCTAAGATTCAAGCTCTCAGCTCTCATTCCCCCAGTGGCATAATTAATTTATATATGAAATTAAATGTTGTTAAGCAGCTGAGGTCAGGGGAATGCCACTGTGCTTCATTGAGGCTTGAGGATTAAGGAATTCTGGTTTGAAGGGAAATGCTTGAGTCAAAAGGTATGATCAGAGGTGTGGCTCCAAGATTCAAGCTCTCAGCTTTCATTTCCCCAGTGGCAAATTAATTTATATATGAAATGAAAGGTTGTTAAGCACCTGAGGTCAGGGGAATGCCACTGTGCTTTAGTCAGGCTCGAGGATTAAGGAATTCTGGTTTGAAGGAAAATGCTGGAGCCAAAAGGCATGATCAGAGGTGCGGCTCCAAGATTCTATTTCTCAGCTCTTATTCCCCCAGTGGAATAATTAAATTAAATATGAAATGAAAGGTTGTTAAGCAGCTAAGGTCAGGGGAATGCCACTGTGCTTCATTGAGGCTTGATGATTAAGGAATTCTGGTTTGAAGGAAAATGCTGGAGCCAAAAGGTATGATCAGAGTTGCGGCTCTAAGATTCAAGCTCTCAGCTCTCATTCCCCCAGTGGCATAATTAATTTATATATGAAATTAAATGTTGTTAAGCAGCTGAGGTCAGGGGAATGCCACTGTGCTTCATTGAGGCTTGAGGATTAAGGAATTCTGGTTTGAAGGGAAATGCTTGAGTCAAAAGGTATGATCAGAGGTGTGGCTCCAAGATTCAAGCTCTCAGCTTTCATTCCCCCAGTGGCAAATTAATTTATATATGAAATGAAAGGTTGTTAAGCACCTGAGGTCAGGGGAATGCCACTGTGCTTTAGTCAGGCTCGAGGATTAAGGAATTCTGGTTTGAAGGAAAATGCTGGAGCCAAAAGGCATGATCAGAGGTGCGGCTCCAAGATTCTATTTCTCAGCTCTTATTCCCCCAGTGGAATAATTAAATTAAATATGAAATGAAAGGTTGTTAAGCAGCTAAGGTCAGGGGAATGCCACTGTGCTTCATTGAGGCTTGAGGATTAAGGAATTCTGGTTTGAAGGAAAATGCTGGAGCCAAAAGGTATGATCAGAGTTGCGGCTCTAAGATTCAAGCTCTCAGCTCTCATTCCCCCAGTGGCATAATTAATTTATATATGAAATTAAAGGTTGTTAAGCAGCTGAGGTCAGGGGAATGCCACTGTGCTTCATTGAGGCTTGAGGATTAAGGAATTCTGGTTTGAAGGGAAATGCTTGAGTCAAAAGGTATGATCAGAGGTGTGGCTCCAAGATTCAAGCTCTCAGCTCTCATTCCCCCAGTGGCAAATTAATTTATATATGAAATGAAAGGTTGTTAAGCACCTGAGGTCAGGGGAATGCCACTGTGCTTTAGTCAGGCTTGAGGATTAAGGAATTCTGGTTTGAAGGAAAATGCTGGAGCCAAAAGGCATGATCAGAGGTGCGGCTCCAAGATTCTATTTCTCAGCTCTCATTCCCCCAGTGGCATAATTAAATTAAATATGAAATGAAAGGTTGTTAAGCAGCTGAGGTCAGGGGAATGCCACTGTGCTTCAGTCAGGCTTGAGGATTAAGAAATTCTGGTTTGAAGGGAAATGCTGGAGTCGAAAGGTATGATCAGAGGTGTGGCTCCAAGATTCAAGCTCTCAGCTCTCATTCCCCCAGTGGCAAATTAATTTATATATGAAATGAAAGGTTGTTAAGCACCTGAGGTCAGGGGAACGCCACTGTGCTTTAGTCAGGCTTGAGGATTAAGGAATTCTGGTTTGAAGGAAAATGCTGGAGCCAAAAGGCATGATCAGAGGTGCGGCTCCAAGATTCTATTTCTCAGCTTTTATTCCCCCAGTGGCATAATTGATTTAAATATGAAATGAAAGGTTGTTAAGCAGCTGAGGTCAGGGGAATGCCACTGTGCTTCAGTCAGGCTTGAGGATTAAGGAATTCTGGTCTGAATGGAAATGCTGGAGTCAAAAGGTATGATCAAAGGTGCGGCTCCAAGATTCAAGCTCTCAGATCTCATTCCCCCAATGGCATAATTCATTTATATATAAAATGAAAGGTTGTTAAGCAGATGAGGTCAGGGGAATGCCACTGTGCTTCAGTCAGGCTTGAGGATTAAGGAATTCTGGTTTGAAGGGAAATGCTGGAGTCAAAAGGTATGATCAGAGGTGTGGCTCCAAGATTCAAGCTCTCAGCTCTCATTCCCCCAGTGGCATAATTAATTTATATATGAAATGAAAGGTTGTAAAGCAGATGAGGTCATTAGAATGCCACTGTGCTCCAGAAAAGCTTGAGGATTGAGGAATTATGGTTTGAAGGAAAATGCTGGAGCCAAAGGGTATGATCAGAGGTGTGGATCCAAGATTCTAAATCTCAGCTCTTATTCCCCCAGTGGAATATTTAATTTATATATGAAATGAAACGTTTTTAAGCAGCTAAGGTCAGGGGAATGCCACTGTGCTTCATTGAGGCTTGAGGATTAAGGAATTCTGGTTTGAAGGAAAATGCTGGAGCCAAAAGGTATGATCAGAGTTGCGGCTCCAAGATTCAAGCTGTCAGCTCTCATTCCCCCAGTGGCATAATTAATTTATATATGAAATAAAAGGTTGTTAAGCAGCTGAGGTCAGGGGAATGCCACTGTGCTTCATTGAGGCTTGAGGATTAAGGAATTCTGGTTTGAAGGGAAATGCTGGAGTCAAAAGGTATGATCAGAGGTGTGGCTCCAAGATTCAAGCTCTCAGCTCTCATTCCCCCAGTGGCAAATTAATTTATATATGAAATGAAAGGTTGTTAAGCACCTGAGGTCAGGGGAATGCCACTGTGCTTTAGTCAGGCTTGAGGATTAAGGAATTCTGGTTTGAAGGAAAATGCTGGAGCCAAAAGGCATGATCAGAGGTGCGGCTCCAAGATTCTAGTTCTCAGCTCTCATTCCCCCAGTGGCATAATTAAATTAAATATGAAATGAAAGGTTGTTAAGCAGCTGAGGTCAGGGGAATGCCACTGTGCTTCAGTCAGGCTTGAGGATTAAGAAATTCTGGTTTGAAGGGAAATGCTGGAGTCGAAAGGTATGATCAGAGGTGTGGATCAAAGATTCTAACTCTCAGCTCTCATTCCCCCAGTGGAATATTTAATTTATATATGAAATGAAAGGTTTATAAGCAGCTAAGGTCAGGGGAATGCCACTGTGCTTCATTGAGGCTTGATGATTAAGGAATTCTGGTTTGAAGGAAAATGCTGGAGCCAAAAGGTATGATCAGAGTTGCGGCTCTAAGATTCAAGCTCTCAGCTCTCATTCCCCCAGTGGCATAATTAATTTATATATGAAATTAAAGGTTGTTAAGCAGCTGAGGTCAGGGGAATGCCACTGTGCTTCAGTCAGGCTTGAGGATTAAGGAATTCTGGTTTGAAGGGAAATGCTTGAGTCAAAAGGTATGATCAGAGGTGTGGCTCCAAGATTCAAGCTCTCAGCTCTCATTCCCCCAGTGGCAAATTAATTTATATATGAAATGAAAGGTTGTTAAGCACCTGAGGTCAGGGGAATGCCACTGTGCTTCAGTCAGGCTTAAGGATTAAGGAATTCTGGTTTGAAGGGAAATGCTTGAGTCAAAAGGTATGATCAGAGGTGTGGCTCCAAGATTCAAGCTCTCAGCTCTCATTCCCCCAGTGGCATAATTGATTTAAATATGAAATGAAAGGTTGTTAAGCAGCTGAGGTCAGGGGAATGCCACTGTGCTTCAGTCAGGCTTGAGGATTAAGGAATTCTGGTCTGAATGGAAATGCTGGAGTCAAAAGTTATGATCAGAGGTGCGGCTCCAAGATTCTATTTCTCAGCTCTCATTCCCCCAGTGGCATAATTCATTTAAATATGAAATGAAAGGTTGTTAAGCAGATGAGGTCAGGGGAATGCCACTGTGCTTCAGTCAGGCTTGAGGATTAAGGAATTCTGGTTTGAAGGGAAATGCTTGAGTCAAAAGGTATGATCAGAGGTGTGGCTCCAAGATTCAAGCTCTCAGCTCTCATTCCCCCAGTGGCATAATTAATTTATATATGAAATGAAAGGTTGTTAAGCAGCTGAGGTCAGGGGAATGCCACTGTGCTCTAGAAAAGCTTGAGGATTGAGGAATTATGGTTTGAAGGAAAATGCTGGAGCCAAAGGGTATGATCACAGGTGTGGCTCCAAGATTCTAGTTCTCAGCTCTCATTCCCCCAGTGGCATAATTAAATTAAATATGAAATGAAAGGTTGTTAAGCAGCTGAGTTCAGGGGAATGCCACTGTGCTTCAGTCAGGCTTAAGGATTAAGGAATTCTGGTTTGAAGGGAAATGCTTGAGTCAAAAGGTATGATCAGAGGTGTGGCTCCAAGATTCAAGCTCTCAGCTCTCATTCCCCCAGTGGCAAATTAATTTATATATGAAATGAAAGGTTGTTAAGCACCTGAGGTCAGGGGAATGCCACTGTGCTTTAGTCAGGCTTGAGGATTAAGGAATTCTGGTTTGAAGGAAAATGCTGGAGCCAAAAGGCATGATCAGAGGTGCGGCTCCAAGATTCTAGTTCTCAGCTCTCATTCCCCCAGTGGCATAATTAAATTAAATATGAAATGAAAGGTTGTTAAGCAGCTGAGGTCAGGGGAATGCCACTGTGCTTCAGTCAGGCTTGAGGATTAGGAAATTCTGGTTTGAAGGGAAATGCTGGAGTCAAAAGGTATGATCAGAGGTGTGGCTCCAAGATTCAAGCTCTCAGCTCTCATTCCCCCAGTGGCAAATTAATTTATATATGAAATGAAAGGTTGTTAAGCACCTGAGGTCAGGGGAATGCCACTGTGCTTTAGTCAGGCTTGAGGATTAAGGAATTCTGGTTTGAAGGAAAATGCTGGAGCCAAAAGGCATGATCAGAGGTGCGGCTCCAAGATTCTATTTCTCAGCTTTTATTCCCCCAGTGGCATAATTGATTTAAATATGAAATGAAAGGTTGTTAAGCAGCTGAGGTCAGGGGAATGCCACTGTGCTTCAGTCAGGCTTGAGGATTAAGGAATTCTGGTCTGAATGGAAATGCTGGAGTCAAAAGGTATGATCAAAGGTGCGGCTCCAAGATTCAAGCTCTCAGATCTCATTCCCCCAGTGGCATAATTAATTTATATATAAAATGAAAGGTTGTTAAGCAGATGAGGTCAGGGGAATGCCACTGTGCTTCAGTCAGGCTTGAGGATTAAGGAATTCTGGTTTGAAGGGAAATGCTGGAGTCAAAAGGTATGATCAGAGGTGTGGCTCCAAGATTCAAGCTCTCAGCTCTCATTCCCCCAGTGGCATAATTAATTTATATATGAAATGAAAGGTTGTAAAGCAGATGAGGTCATTAGAATGCCACTGTGCTCCAGAAAAGCTTGAGGATTGAGGAATTATGGTTTGAAGGAAAATGCTGGAGCCAAAGGGTATGATCAGAGGTGTGGATCCAAGATTCTAAATCTCAGCTCTCATTCCCCCAGTGGAATATTTAATTTATATATGAAATGAAACGTTTTTAAGCAGCTAACGTCAGGGGAATGCCACTGTGCTTCATTGAGGCTTGAGGATTAAGGAATTCTGGTTTGAAGGAAAATGCTGGAGCCAAAAGGTATGATCAGAGTTGCGGCTCCAAGATTCAAGCTCTCAGCTCTCATTCCCCCAGTGGCATAATTAATTTATATATGAAATAAAAGGTTGTTAAGCAGCTGAGGTCAGGGGAATGCCACTGTGCTTCATTGAGGCTTGAGGATTAAGGAATTCTGGTTTGAAGGGAAATGCTTGAATCAAAAGGTATGATCAGAGGTGTGGCTCCAAGATTCAAGCTCTCAGCTCTCATTCCCCCAGTGGCAAATTAATTTATATATGAAATGAAAGGTTGTTAAGCACCTGAGGTCAGGGGAATGCCACTGTGCTTTAGTCAGGCTTGAGGATTAAGGAATTCTGGTTTGAAGGAAAATGCTGGAGCCAAAAGGCATGATCAGAGGTGCGGCTCCAAGATTCTAGTTCTCAGCTCTCATTCCCCCAGTGGCATAATTAAATTAAATATGAAATGAAAGGTTGTTAAGCAGCTGAGGTCAGGGGAATGCCACTGTGCTTCAGTCAGGCTTGAGGATTAAGAAATTCTGGTTTGAAGGAAAATGCTGGAGTCGAAAGGTATGATCAGAGGTGTGGATCCAAGATTCAAGCTCTCAGCTCTCATTCCCCCAGTGGCAAATTAATTTATATATGAAATGAAAGGTTGTTAAGCACCTGAGGTCAGGGGAATGCCACTGTGCTTTAGTCAGGCTTGAGGATTAAGGAATTCTGGTTTGAAGGAAAATGCTGGAGCCAAAAGGCATGATCAGAGGTGCGGCTCCAAGATTCTATTTCTCAGCTTTTATTCCCCCAGTGGCATAATTGATTTAAATATGAAATGAAAGGTTGTTAAGCAGCTGAGGTCAGGGGAATGCCACTGTGCTTCAGTCAGGCTTGAGGATTAAGGAATTCTGGTCTGAATGGAAATGCTGGAGTCAAAAGGTATGATCAAAGGTGCGGCTCCAAGATTCAAGCTCTCAGATCTCATTCCCCCAGTGGCATAATTAATTTATATATAAAATGAAAGGTTGTTAAGCAGATGAGGTCAGGGGAATGCCACTGTGCTTCAGTCAGGCTTGAGGATTAAGGAATTCTGGTTTGAAGGGAAATGCTGGAGTCAAAAGGTATGATCAGAGGTGTGGCTCCAAGATTCAAGCTCTCAGCTCTCATTCCCCCAGTGGCATAATTAATTTATATATGAAATGAAAGGTTGTAAAGCAGATGAGGTCATTAGAATGCCACTGTGCTCCAGAAAAGCTTGAGGATTGAGGAATTATGGTTTGAAGGAAAATGCTGGAGCCAAAGGGTATGATCAGAGGTGTGGATCCAAGATTCTAAATCTCAGCTCTCATTCCCCCAGTGGAAAATTTAATTTATATATGAAATGAAACGTTTTTAAGCAGCTAAGGTCAGGGGAATGCCACTGTGCTTCATTGAGGCTTGAGGATTAAGGAATTCTGGTTTGAAGGAAAATGCTGGAGCCAAAAGGTATGATCAGAGTTGCGGCTCCAAGATTCAAGCTCTCAGCTCTCATTCCCCCAGTGGCATAATTAATTTATATATGAAATAAAAGGTTGTTAAGCAGCTTAGGTCAGGGGAATGCCACTGTGCTTCATTGAGGCTTGAGGATTAAGGAATTCTGGTTTGAAGGGAAATGCTGGAGCCTAGAGGTATAGTCAGAGATGCGGCTATAAGATTCAAGCTCTCAGCTCTCATCCCCCAGATGGCATAATTAATTCACAAAACAAATGAATTGTTTCCAAGTAGTTGAGGTCAGGGAAAAGCCACTGTGCTTCAGTCAGGCTTGAGGATTAAGGAATTCTGGTCTGAAGGGAAATGCTGGAGTCAAAAGGTATGATCAGAGGTGTGGCTCCAAGATTCAAGCTCTCAGCTCTCATTCCCCCAGTGGAATATTTAATTTATATATAAAAAGAAAGGTTTTTAAGCAGCTAAGGTCAGGGGAATGCCACTGTGCTTCATTGAGGCTTGATGATTAAGGAATTCTGGTTTGAAGGAAAATGCTGGAGCCAAAGGTTATGATCAGAGGTGTGGATCCAAGATTCTAACTCTCAGCTCTCATTCCCCCAGTGGAATATTTAATTTATATATGAAATGAAAGGTTTATAAGCAGCTAAGGTCAGGGGAATGCCACTGTGCTTCATTGAGGCTTGATGATTAAGGAATTCTGGTTTGAAGGAAAATGCTGGAGCCAAAAGGTATGATCAGAGTTGCGGCTCTAAGATTCAAGCTCTCAGCTCTCATTCCCCCAGTGGCATAATTAATTTATATATGAAATTAAAGGTTGTTAAGCAGCTGAGGTCAGGGGAATGCCACTGTGCTTCATTGAGGCTTGAGGATTAAGGAATTCTGGTTTGAAGGGAAATGCTTGAGTCAAAAGGTATGATCAGAGGTGTGGCTCCAAGATTCAAGCTCTCAGCTCTCATTCCCCCAGTGGCAAATTAATTTATATATGAAATGAAAGGTTGTTAAGCACCTGAGGTCAGGGGAATGCCACTGTGCTTTAGTCAGGCTTGAGGATTAAGGAATTCTGGTTTGAAGGAAAATGCTGGAGCCAAAAGGCATGATCAGAGGTGCGGCTCCAAGATTCTATTTCTCAGCTCTCATTCCCCCAGTGGCATAATTGATTTAAATATGAAATGAAAGGTTGTTAAGCAGCTGAGGTCAGGGGAATGCCACTGTGCTTCAGTCAGGCTTGAGGATTAAGGATTTCTGGTCTGAATGGAAATGCTGGAGTCAAAAGTTATGATCAGAGGTGCGGCTCCAAGATTCAAGCTCTCAGCTCTCATTCCCCCAGTGGCATAATTCATTTAAATATGAAATGAAAGGTTGTTAAGCAGATGAGGTCAGGGGAATGCCACTGTGCTTCAGTCAGGCTTGAGGATTAAGGAATTCTGGTTTGAAGGGAAATGCTTGAGTCAAAAGGTATGATCAGAGGTGTGGCTCCAAGATTCAAGCTCTCAGCTCTCATTCCCCCAGTGGCATAATTAATTTATATATGAAATGAAAGGTTGTAAAGCAGATGAGGTCATTGGAATGCCACTGTGCTCCAGAAAAGCTTGAGGATTGAGGAATTATGGTTTGAAGGAAAATGCTGGAGCCAAAGGGTATGATCACAGGTGTGGCTCCAAGATTCTATTTCTCAGCTCTCATTCCCCCAGTGGCATAATTGATTTAAATATGAAATGAAAGGTTGTTAAGCAGCTGAGGTCAGGGGAATGCCACTGTGCTTCAGTCAGGCTTGAGGATTAAGGAATTCTGGTTTGAAGGAAAATGCTGGAGCCAAAAGGTATGATCAGAGTTGCGGCTCCAAGATTCAAGCTCTCAGCTCTCATTCCCCCAGTGGCATAATTAATTTATATATGAAATAAAAGGCTGTTAAGCAGCTGAGGTCAGGGGAATGCCACTGTGCTTCATTGAGGCTTGAGGATTAAGGAATTCTGGTCTGAAGGGAAATGCTGGAGTCAAAAGGTATGATCAGAGGTGTGGCTCCAAGATTTAAGCTCTTAGCTCTCATTCCCCCAGTGGAATATTTAATTTATATATAAAAAGAAAGGTTTTTAAGCAGCTAAGGTCAGGGGAATGCCACTGTGCTTCATTGAGGCTTGAGGATTAAGGAATTCTGGTTTGAAGGAAAATGCTGGAGCCAAAGGTTATGATCAGAGGTGTGGATCCAAGATTCTAACTCTCAGTTCTCATTCCCCCAGTGGAATATTTAATTTATATATGAAATGAAAGGTTTATAAGCAGCTAAGGTCAGGGGAATGCCACTGTGCTTCATTGAGGCTTGATGATTAAGGAATTCTGGTTTGAAGGAAAATGCTGGAGCCAAAAGGTATGATCAGAGTTGCGGCTCTAAGATTCAAGCTCTCAGCTCTCATTCCCCCAGTGGCATAATTAATTTATATATGAAATTAAATGTTGTTAAGCAGCTGAGGTCAGGGGAATGCCACTGTGCTTCATTGAGGCTTGAGGATTAAGGAATTCTGGTTTGAAGGGAAATGCTTGAGTCAAAAGGTATGATCAGAGGTGTGGCTCCAAGATTCAAGCTCTCAGCTCTCATTCCCCCAGTGGCATAATTAAATTAAATATGAAATGAAAGGTTGTTAAGCAGCTGAGGTCAGGGGAATGCCACTGTGCTTCAGTCAGGCTTGAGGATTAGGAAATTCTGGTTTGAAGGGAAATGCTGGAGTCGAAAGGTATGATCAGAGGTGTGGCTCCAAGATTCAAGCTCTCAGCTCTCATTCCCCCAGTGGCAAATTAATTTATATATGAAATGAAAGGTTGTTAAGCACCTGAGGTCAGGGGAATGCCACTGTGCTTTAGTCAGGCTTGAGGATTAAGGAATTCTGGTTTGAAGGAAAATGCTGGAGCCAAAAGGCATGATCAGAGGTGCGGCTCCAAGATTCTATTTCTCAGCTTTTATTCCCCCAGTGGCATAATTGATTTAAATATGAAATGAAAGGTTGTTAAGCAGCTGAGGTCAGGGGAATGCCACTGTGCTTCAGTCAGGCTTGAGGATTAAGGAATTCTGGTCTGAATGGAAATGCTGGAGTCAAAAGGTATGATCAAAGGTGCGGCTCCAAGATTCAAGCTCTCAGATCTCATTCCCCCAGTGGCATAATTAATTTATATATAAAATGAAAGGTTGTTAAGCAGATGAGGTCAGGGGAATGCCACTGTGCTTCAGTCAGGCTTGAGGATTAAGGAATTCTGGTTTGAAGGGAAATGCTGGAGTCAAAAGGTATGATCAGAGGTGTGGCTCCATGATTCAAGCTCTCAGCTCTCATTCCCCCAGTGGCATAATTAATTTATATATGAAATGAAAGGTTGTAAAGCAGATGAGGTCATTAGAATGCCACTGTGCTCCAGAAAAGCTTGAGGATTGAGGAATTATGGTTTGAAGGAAAATGCTGGAGCCAAAGGGTATGATCAGAGGTGTGGATCCAAGATTCTAAATCTCAGCTCTCATTCCCCCAGTGGAATATTTAATTTATATATGAAATGAAACGTTTTTAAGCAGCTAACGTCAGGGGAATGCCACTGTGCTTCATTGAGGCTTGAGGATTAAGGAATTCTGGTTTGAAGGAAAATGCTGGAGCCAAAAGGTATGATCAGAGTTGCGGCTCCAAGATTCAAGCTCTCAGCTCTCATTCCCCCAGTGGCATAATTAATTTATATATGAAATAAAAGGTTGTTAAGCAGCTGAGGTCAGGGGAATGCCACTGTGCTTCATTGAGGCTTGAGGATTAAGGAATTCTGGTTTGAAGGGAAATGCTTGAATCAAAAGGTATGATCAGAGGTGTGGCTCCAAGATTCAAGCTCTCAGCTCTCATTCCCCCAGTGGCAAATTAATTTATATATGAAATGAAAGGTTGTTAAGCACCTGAGGTCAGGGGAATGCCACTGTGCTTTAGTCAGGCTTGAGGATTAAGGAATTCTGGTTTGAAGGAAAATGCTGGAGCCAAAAGGCATGATCAGAGGTGCGGCTCCAAGATTCTAGTTCTCAGCTCTCATTCCCCCAGTGGCATAATTAAATTAAATATGAAATGAAAGGTTGTTAAGCAGCTGAGGTCAGGGGAATGCCACTGTGCTTCAGTCAGGCTTGAGGATTAAGAAATTCTGGTTTGAAGGAAAATGCTGGAGTCGAAAGGTATGATCAGAGGTGTGGATCCAAGATTCAAGCTCTCAGCTCTCATTCCCCCAGTGGCAAATTAATTTATATATGAAATGAAAGGTTGTTAAGCACCTGAGGTCAGGGGAATGCCACTGTGCTTTAGTCAGGCTTGAGGATTAAGGAATTCTGGTTTGAAGGAAAATGCTGGAGCCAAAAGGCATGATCAGAGGTGCGGCTCCAAGATTCTATTTCTCAGCTTTTATTCCCCCAGTGGCATAATTGATTTAAATATGAAATGAAAGGTTGTTAAGCAGCTGAGGTCAGGGGAATGCCACTGTGCTTCAGTCAGGCTTGAGGATTAAGGAATTCTGGTCTGAATGGAAATGCTGGAGTCAAAAGGTATGATCAAAGGTGCGGCTCCAAGATTCAAGCTCTCAGATCTCATTCCCCCAGTGGCATAATTAATTTATATATAAAATGAAAGGTTGTTAAGCAGATGAGGTCAGGGGAATGCCACTGTGCTTCAGTCAGGCTTGAGGATTAAGGAATTCTGGTTTGAAGGGAAATGCTGGAGTCAAAAGGTATGATCAGAGGTGTGGCTCCAAGATTCAAGCTCTCAGCTCTCATTCCCCCAGTGGCATAATTAATTTATATATGAAATGAAAGGTTGTAAAGCAGATGAGGTCATTAGAATGCCACTGTGCTCCAGAAAAGCTTGAGGATTGAGGAATTATGGTTTGAAGGAAAATGCTGGAGCCAAAGGGTATGATCAGAGGTGTGGATCCAAGATTCTAAATCTCAGCTCTCATTCCCCCAGTGGAAAATTTAATTTATATATGAAATGAAACGTTTTTAAGCAGCTAAGGTCAGGGGAATGCCACTGTGCTTCATTGAGGCTTGAGGATTAAGGAATTCTGGTTTGAAGGAAAATGCTGGAGCCAAAAGGTATGATCAGAGTTGCGGCTCCAAGATTCAAGCTCTCAGCTCTCATTCCCCCAGTGGCATAATTAATTTATATATGAAATAAAAGGTTGTTAAGCAGCTTAGGTCAGGGGAATGCCACTGTGCTTCATTGAGGCTTGAGGATTAAGGAATTCTGGTTTGAAGGGAAATGCTGGAGCCTAGAGGTATAGTCAGAGATGCGGCTATAAGATTCAAGCTCTCAGCTCTCATCCCCCAGATGGCATAATTAATTCACAAAACAAATGAATTGTTTCCAAGTAGTTGAGGTCAGGGAAAAGCCACTGTGCTTCAGTCAGGCTTGAGGATTAAGGAATTCTGGTCTGAAGGGAAATGCTGGAGTCAAAAGGTATGATCAGAGGTGTGGCTCCAAGATTCAAGCTCTCAGCTCTCATTCCCCCAGTGGAATATTTAATTTATATATAAAAAGAAAGGTTTTTAAGCAGCTAAGGTCAGGGGAATGCCACTGTGCTTCATTGAGGCTTGAGGATTAAGGAATTCTGGTTTGAAGGAAAATGCTGGAGCCAAAGGTTATGATCAGAGGTGTGGATCCAAGATTCTAACTCTCAGCTCTCATTCCCCCAGTGGAATATTTAATTTATATATGAAATGAAAGGTTTATAAGCAGCTAAGGTCAGGGGAATGCCACTGTGCTTCATTGAGGCTTGATGATTAAGGAATTCTGGTTTGAAGGAAAATGCTTGAGTCAAAAGGTATGATCAGAGTTGCGGCTCTAAGATTCAAGCTCTCAGCTCTCATTCCCCCAGTGGCATAATTAATTTATATATGAAATTAAAGGTTGTTAAGCAGCTGAGGTCAGGGGAATGCCACTGTGCTTCATTGAGGCTTGAGGATTAAGGAATTCTGGTTTGAAGGGAAATGCTTGAGTCAAAAGGTATGATCAGAGGTGTGGCTCCAAGATTCAAGCTCTCAGCTCTCATTCCCCCAGTGGCAAATTAATTTATATATGAAATGAAAGGTTGTTAAGCACCTGAGGTCAGGGGAATGCCACTGTGCTTTAGTCAGGCTTGAGGATTAAGGAATTCTGGTTTGAAGGAAAATGCTGGAGCCAAAAGGCATGATCAGAGGTGCGGCTCCAAGATTCTATTTCTCAGCTCTCATTCCCCCAGTGGCATAATTGATTTAAATATGAAATGAAAGGTTGTTAAGCAGCTGAGGTCAGGGGAATGCCACTGTGCTTCAGTCAGGCTTGAGGATTAAGGATTTCTGGTCTGAATGGAAATGCTGGAGTCAAAAGTTATGATCAGAGGTGCGGCTCCAAGATTCAAGCTCTCAGCTCTCATTCCCCCAGTGGCATAATTCATTTAAATATGAAATGAAAGGTTGTTAAGCAGATGAGGTCAGGGGAATGCCACTGTGCTTCAGTCAGGCTTGAGGATTAAGGAATTCTGGTTTGAAGGGAAATGCTTGAGTCAAAAGGTATGATCAGAGGTGTGGCTCCAAGATTCAAGCTCTCAGCTCTCATTCCCCCAGTGGCATAATTAATTTATATATGAAATGAAAGGTTGTAAAGCAGATGAGGTCATTGGAATGCCACTGTGCTCCAGAAAAGCTTGAGGATTGAGGAATTATGGTTTGAAGGAAAATGCTGGAGCCAAAGGGTATGATCACAGGTGTGGCTCCAAGATTCTAGTTCTCAGCTCTTATTCCCCCAGTGGAATAATTGATTTAAATATGAAATGAAAGGTTGTTAAGCAGCTAAGGTCAGGGGAATGCCACTGTGCTTCAGTCAGGCTTGAGGATTAAGGAATTCTGGTTTGAAGGAAAATGCTGGAGCCAAAAGGTATGATCAGAGTTGCGGCTCCAAGATTCAAGCTCTCAGCTCTCATTCCCCCAGTGGCATAATTAATTTATATATGAAATAAAAGGCTGTTAAGCAGCTGAGGTCAGGGGAATGCCACTGTGCTTCATTGAGGCTTGAGGATTAAGGAATTCTGGTCTGAAGGGAAATGCTGGAGTCAAAAGGTATGATCAGAGGTGTGGCTCCAAGATTTAAGCTCTTAGCTCTCATTCCCCCAGTGGAATATTTAATTTATATATAAAAAGAAAGGTTTTTAAGCAGCTAAGGTCAGGGGAATGCCACTGTGCTTCATTGAGGCTTGAGGATTAAGGAATTCTGGTTTGAAGGAAAATGCTGGAGCCAAAGGTTATGATCAGAGGTGTGGATCCAAGATTCTAACTCTCAGCTCTCATTCCCCCAGTGGAATATTTAATTTATATATGAAATGAAAGGTTTATAAGCAGCTAAGGTCAGGGGAATGCCACTGTGCTTCATTGAGGCTTGATGATTAAGGAATTCTGGTTTGAAGGAAAATGCTGGAGCCAAAAGGTATGATCAGAGTTGCGGCTCTAAGATTCAAGCTCTCAGCTCTCATTCCCCCAGTGGCATAATTAATTTATATATGAAATTAAATGTTGTTAAGCAGCTGAGGTCAGGGGAATGCCACTTTGCTTCATTGAGGCTTGAGGATTAAGGAATTCTGGTTTGAAGGGAAATGCTTGAGTCAAAAGGTATGATCAGAGGTGTGGCTCCAAGATTCAAGCTCTCAGCTCTCATTCCCCCAGTGGCAAATTAATTTATATATGAAATGAAAGGTTGTTAAGCACCTGAGGTCAGGGGAATGCCACTGTGCTTTAGTCAGGCTCGAGGATTAAGAAATTCTGGTTTGAAGGAAAATGCTGGAGCCAAAAGGCATGATCAGAGGTGCGGCTCCAAGATTCTATTTCTCAGCTCTTATTCCCGCAGTGGAATAATTAAATTAAATATGAAATGAAAGGTTGTTAAGCAGCTAAGGTCAGGGGAATGCCACTGTGCTTCATTGAGGCTTGATGATTAAGGAATTCTGGTTTGAAGGAAAATGCTGGAGCCATAAGGTATGATCAGAGTTGCGGCTCCAAGATTCAAGCTCTCAGCTCTCATTCCCCCAGTGGCATAATTAATTTATATATAAAATAAAAGGTTGTTAAGAAGCTGAGGTCAGGGGAATGCCACTGTGCTTCATTGAGGCTTGAGGATTAAGGAATTCTGGTTTGAAGGGAAATGCTGGAGTCAAAAGGTATGATCAGAGGTGTGGCTCCAAGATTCAAGCTCTCAGCTCTCATTCCCCCAGTGGAATATTTAATTTATATATAAAAAGAAAGGTTTTTAAGCAGCTAAGGTCAGGGGAATGCCACTGTGCTTCATTGAGGCTTGAGGATTAAGGAATTCTGGTTTGAAGGAAAATGCTGGAGCCAAAGGTTATGATCAGAGGTGTGGATCCAAGATTCTAACTCTCAGCTCTCATTCCCCCAGTGGAATATTTAATTTATATATGAAATGAAAGGTTTATAAGCAGCTAAGGTCAGGGGAATGCCACTGTGCTTCATTGAGGCTTGATGATTAAGGAATTCTGGTTTGAAGGAAAATGCTGGAGCCAAAAGGTATGATCAGAGTTGCGGCTCTAAGATTCAAGCTCTCAGCTCTCATTCCCCCAGTGGCATAATTAATTCATATATGAAATGAAAGGTTGTTAAGCAGCTGAGGTCAGGGGAATGCCACTGTGCTTCATTGAGGCTTGAGGATTAAGGAATTCTGGTTTGAAGGGAAATGCTTGAGTCAAAAGGTATGATCAGAGGTGTGGCTCCAAGATTCAAGCTCTCAGCTCTCATTCCCCCAGTGGCATAATTAATTTATATATGAAATGAAAGGTTGTAAAGCAGATGAGGTCATTGGAATGCCACTGTGCTCCAGAAAAGCTTGAGGATTGAGGAATTATGGTTTGAAGGAAAATGCTGGAGCCAAAGGGTATGATCACAGGTGTGGCTCCAAGATTCTAGTTCTCAGCTCTTATTCCCCCAGTGGAATAATTGATTTAAATATGAAATGAAAGGTTGTTAAGCAGCTGAGGTCAGGGGAATGCCACTGTGCTTCAGTCAGGCTTGAGGATTAAGGAATTCTGGTTTGAAGGAAAATGCTGGAGCCAAAAGGTATGATCAGAGTTGCGGCTCCAAGATTCAAGCTCTCAGCTCTCATTCCCCCAGTGGCATAATTAATTTATATATGAAATAAAAGGCTGTTAAGCAGCTGAGGTCAGGGGAATGCCACTGTGCTTCATTGAGGCTTGAGGATTAAGGAATTCTGGTCTGAAGGGAAATGCTGGAGTCAAAAGGTATGATCAGAGGTGTGGCTCCAAGATTTAAGCTCTTAGCTCTCATTCCCCCAGTGGAATATTTAATTTATATATAAAAAGAAAGGTTTTTAAGCAGCTAAGGTCAGGGGAATGCCACTGTGCTTCATTGAGGCTTGAGGATTAAGGAATTCTGGTTTGAAGGAAAATGCTGGAGCCAAAGGTTATGATCAGAGGTGTGGATCCAAGATTCTAACTCTCAGCTCTCATTCCCCCAGTGGAATATTTAATTTATATATGAAATGAAAGGTTTATAAGCAGCTAAGGTCAGGGGAATGCCACTGTGCTTCATTGAGGCTTGATGATTAAGGAATTCTGGTTTGAAGGAAAATGCTGGAGCCAAAAGGTATGATCAGAGTTGCGGCTCTAAGATTCAAGCTCTCAGCTCTCATTCCCCCAGTGGCATAATTAATTTATATATGAAATTAAATGTTGTTAAGCAGCTGAGGTCAGGGGAATGCCACTGTGCTTCATTGAGGCTTGAGGATTAAGGAATTCTGGTTTGAAGGGAAATGCTTGAGTCAAAAGGTATGATCAGAGGTGTGGCTCCAAGATTCAAGCTCTCAGCTCTCATTCCCCCAGTGGCAAATTAATTTATATATGAAATGAAAGGTTGTTAAGCACCTGAGGTCAGGGGAATGCCACTGTGCTTTAGTCAGGCTCGAGGATTAAGGAATTCTGGTTTGAAGGAAAATGCTGGAGCCAAAAGGCATGATCTGAGGTGCGGCTCCAATATTCTATTTCTCAGCTCTTATTCCCCCAGTGGAATAATTAAATTAAATATGAAATGAAAGGTTGTTAAGCAGCTAAGGTCAGGGGAATGCCACTGTGCTTCATTGAGGCTTGAGGATTAAGGAATTCTGGTTTGAAGGAAAATGCTGGAGCCATAAGGTATGATCAGAGTTGCGGCTCCAAGATTCAAGCTCTCAGCTCTCATTCCCCCAGTGGCATAATTAATTTATATATGAAATAAAAGGTTGTTAAGAAGCTGAGGTCAGGGGAATGCCACTGTGCTTCATTGAGGCTTGAGGATTAAGGAATTCTGGTTTGAAGGGAAATGCTGGAGTCAAAAGGTATGATCAGAGGTGTGGCTCCAAGATTCAAGCTCTCAGCTCTCATTCCCCCAGTGGAATATTTAATTTATATATAAAAAGAAAGGTTTTTAAGCAGCTAAGGTCAGGGGAATGCCACTGTGCTTCATTGAGGCTTGAGGATTAAGGAATTCTGGTTTGAAGGAAAATGCTGGAGCCAAAGGTTATGATCAGAGGTGTGGATCCAAGATTCTAACTCTCAGCTCTCATTCCCCCAGTGGAATATTTAATTTATATATAAAAATGAAAGGTTTATAAGCAGCTAAGGTCAGGGGAATGCCACTGTGCTTCATTGAGGCTTGATGATTAAGGAATTCTGGTTTGAAGGAAAATGCTGGAGCCAAAAGGTATGATCAGAGTTGCGGCTCTAAGATTCAAGCTCTCAGCTCTCATTCCCCCAGTGGCATAATTAATTCATATATGAAATGAAAGGTTGTTAAGCAGCTGAGGTCAGGGGAATGCCACTGTGCTTCATTGAGGCTTGAGGATTAAGGAATTCTGGTTTGAAGGGAAATGCTGGAGCCAAAAGGCATGATCAGAGTTGCGGCTCTAAGATTCAAGCTCTCAGCTCTCATTCCCCCAGTGGCATAATTGATTTAAATATGAAATGAAAGGTTGTTAAGCAGCTGAGGTCAGGGGAATGCCACTGTGCTTCAGTCAGGCTTGAGGATTAAGGAATTCTGGTCTGAATGGAAATGCTGGAGTCAAAAGGTATGATCAGAGGTGCGGCTCCAAGATTCAAGCTCTCAGATCTCATTCCCCCAGTGGCATAATTAATTTATATATAAAATGAAAGGTTGTTAAGCAGATGAGGTCAGGGGAATGCCACTGTGCTTCAGTCAGGCTTGAGGATTAAGGAATTCTGGTTTGAAGTGAAATGCTTGAGTCAAAAGGTATGATCAGAGGTGTGGCTCCAAGATTCAAGCTCTCAGCTCTCATTCCCCCAGTGGCATAATTAATTTATATATGAAATGAAAGGTTGTAAAGCAGATGAGGTCATTGGAATGCCACTGTGCTCCAGAAGAGCTTGAGGATTGAGGAATTATGGTTTGAAGGAAAATGCTGGAGCCAAAGGGTATGATCACAGGAGTGGATCCAAGATTCTAACTCTCAGCTCTCATTCCCCCAGTGGAATATTTAATTTATATATGAAATGAGACGTTTTTAAGCAGCTAAGGTCAGGGGAATGCCACTGTGCTTCATTGAGGCTTGAGGATTAAGGAATTCTGGTTTGAAGGAAAATGCTGGAGCCAAAAGGTATGATCAGAGTTGCGGCTCCAAGATTCAAGCTCTCAGCTCTCATTCCCCCAGTGGCATAATTAATTTATATATGAAATAAAAGGTTGTTAAGCAGCTGAGGTCAGGGGAATGCCACTGTGCTTCAGTCAGGCTTGAGGATTAAGGAATTCTGGTTTGAAGGGAAATGCTTGAGTCAAAAGGTATGATCAGAGGTGTGGCTTCAAGATTCAAGCTCTCAGCTCTCATTCCCCCAGTGGCAAATTAATTTATATATGAAATGAAAGGTTGTTAAGCACCTGAGGTCAGGGGAATGCCACTGTGCTTCAGTCAGGCTTCAGGATTAAGGAATTCTGGTTTGAAGGGAAATGCTGGAGCCTAGAGGTATAGTCAGAGATGCGGCTATAAGATTCAAGCTCTCAGCTCTCATCCCCCAGATGGCATAATTAATTCACAAAACAAATGAATTGTTTCCAAGTAGTTGAGGTCAGGGAAAAGTCACTGTGCTTCAGTCAGGCTTGAGGATTAAGGAATTCTGGTCTGAAGGGAAATGCTGGAGTCAAAAGGTATGATCAGAGGTGTGGCTCCAAGATTCAAGCTCTCAGCTCTCATTCCCCCAGTGGAATATTTAATTTATATATAAAAAAAAGGTTTTTAAGCAGCTAAGGTCAGGGGAATGCCACTGTGCTTCATTGAGGCTTGAGGATTAAGGAATTCTGGTTTGAAGGAAAATGCTGGAGCCAAAGGTTATGATCAGAGGTGTGGATCCAAGATTCTAACTCTCAGCTCTCATTCCCCCAGTGGAATATTTAATTTATATATGAAATGAAAGGTTTATAAGCAGCTAAGGTCAGGGGAATGCCACTGTGCTTCATTGAGGCTTGATGATTAAGGAATTCTGGTTTGAAGGAAAATGCTGGAGCCAAAAGGTATGATCAGAGTTGCGGCTCTAAGATTCAAGCTCTCAGCTCTCATTCCCCCAGTGGCATAATTAATTTATATATGAAATTAAAGGTTGTTAAGCAGCTGAGGTCAGGGGAATGCCACTGTGCTTCATTGAGGCTTGAGGATTAAGGAATTCTGGTTTGAAGGGAAATGCTGGAGTCAAAAGGTATGATCAGAGGTGTGGCTCCAAGATTCAAGCTCTCAGCTCTCATTCCCCCAGTGGCATAATTAAATTATATATGAAATGAAAGGTTGTTAAGCAGATGAGGTCATTAGAATGCCACTGTGCTCCAGAAAAGCTTGAGGATTGAGGAATTATGGTTTGAAGGAAAATGCTGGAGCCAAAGGGTATGATCAGAGGTGTGGATCCAAGATTCTAAATCTCAGCTCTCATTCCCCCAGTGGCATAATTAATTTATATATGAAATAAAAGGTTGTTAAGCAGCTGAGGTCAGGGGAATGCCACTGTGCTTCATTGAGGCTTGAGGATTAAGGAATTCTGGTTTGAAGGGAAATGCTGGAGCCTAGAGGTATAGTCAGAGATGCGGCTATAAGATTCAAGCTCTCAGCTCTCATCCCCCAGATGGCATAATTAATTCACAAAACAAATGAATTGTTTCCAAGTAGTTGAGGTCAGGGAAAAGCCACTGTGCTTCAGTCAGGCTTGAGGATTAAGGAATTCTGGTCTGAAGGGAAATGCTGGAGTCAAAAGGTATGATCAGAGGTGTGGCTATAAGATTCAAGCTCTCAGCTCTCATTCCCCGAGTGGAATATTTAATTTATATATAAAATGAAAGGTTGTTAAGCAGCTAAGGTCAGGGGAATGCCACTGTGCTTCATTGAGGCTTGAGGATTAAGGAATTCTGGTTTGAAGGAAAATGCTGGAGCCAAAGGTTATGATCAGAGGTGTGGATCCAAGATTCTAACTCTCAGCTCTCATTCCCCCAGTGGAATGTTTAATTTATATATGAAAAGAAAGGTTTTTAAGCAGCTAAGGTCAGGGGAATGCCACTGTGCTTCATTGAGGCTTGAGGATTAAGGAATTCTGGTTTGAAGGGAAATGCTGGAGCCTAGAGGTATAGTCAGAGATGCGGCTATAAGATTCAAGCTCTCAGCTCTCATCCCCCAGATGGCATAATTAATTCACAAAACAAATGAATTGTTTCCAAGTAGTTGAGGTCAGGGAAAAGCCACTGTGCTTCAGTCAGGCTTGAGGATTAAGGAATTCTGGTCTGAAGGGAAATGCTGGAGTCAAAAGGTATGATCAGAGGTGTGGCTATAAGATTCAAGCTCTCAGCTCTCATTCCCCGAGTGGAATATTTAATTTATATATAAAATGAAAGGTTGTTAAGCAGCTAAGGTCAGGGGAATGCCACTGTGCTTCATTGAGGCTTGAGGATTAAGGAATTCTGGTTTGAAGGAAAATGCTGGAGCCAAAGGTTATGATCAGAGGTGTGGATCCAAGATTCTAACTCTCAGCTCTCATTCCCCCAGTGGAATATTTAATTTATATATGAAATGAAAGGTTTATAAGCAGCTAAGGTCAGGGGAATGCCACTGTGCTTCATTGAGGCTTGATGATTAAGGAATTCTGGTTTGAAGGAAAATGCTGGAGTCAAAAGGTATGATCAGAGTTGCGGCTCCAAGATTCAAGCTCTCAGCTCTCATTCCCCCAGTGGCATAATTAATTTATATATGAAATTAAAGGTTGTTAAGCAGCTGAGGTCAGGGGAATGCCACTGTGCTTCAGTCAGGCTTGAGGATTAAGGAATTCTGGTTTGGAGGGAAATGCTTGAGTCAAAAGGTATGATCAGAGGTGTGGCTCCAAGATTCAAGCTCTCAGCTCTCATTCCCCCAGTGGCATAATTAATTTATATATGAAATGAAAGGTTGTAAAGCAGATGAGGTCATTGGAATGCCACTGTGCTCTAGAAAAGCTTGAGGATTGAGGAATTATGGTTTGAAGGAAAATGCTGGAGCCAAAGGGTATGATCACAGGTGTGGCTCCAAGATTCTAGTTCTCAGCTCTCATTCCCCCAGTGGCATAATTAAATTAAATATGAAATTAAATGTTGTTAAGCAGCTGAGTTCAGGGGAATGCCACTGTGCTTCAGTCAGGCTTAAGGATTAAGGAATTCTGGTTTGAAGGGAAATGCTTGAGTCAAAAGGTATGATCAGAGGTGTGGCTCCAAGATTCAAGCTCTCAGCTCTCATTCCCCCAGTGGCAAATTAATTTATATATGAAATGAAAGGTTGTTAAGCACCTGAGGTCAGGGGAATGCCACTGTGCTTCATTGAGGCTTGAGGATTAAGGAATTCTGGTTTGAAGGGAAATGCTTGAGTCAAAAGGTATGATCAGAGGTGTGGCTCCAAGATTCAAGCTCTCAGCTCTCATTCCCCCAGTGGCAAATTAATTTATATATGAAATGAAAGGTTGTTAAGCACCTGAGGTCAGGGGAATGCCACTGTGCTTTAGTCAGGCTTGAGGATTAAGGAATTCTGGTTTGAAGGAAAATGCTGGAGCCAAAAGGCATGATCAGAGGTGCGGCTCCAAGATTCTAGTTCTCAGCTCTCATTCCCCCAGTGGCATAATTGATTTAAATATGAAATGAAAGGTTGTTAAGCAGCTGAGGTCAGGGGAATGCCACTGTGCTTCAGTCAGGCTTGAGGATTAAGGAATTCTGGTCTGAATGGAAATGCTGGAGTCAAAAGGTATGATCAAAGGTGCGGCTCCAAGATTCAAGCTCTCAGATCTCATTCCCCCAGTGGCATAATTAATTTATATATAAAATGAAAGGTTGTTAAGCAGATGAGGTCAGGGGAATGCCACTGTGCTTCAGTCAGGCTTGAGGATTAAGGAATTCTGGTTTGAAGGGAAATGCTGGAGTCAAAAGGTATGATCAGAGGTGTGGCTCCAAGATTCAAGCTCTCAGCTCTCATTCCCCCAGTGGCATGATTAATTTATATATGAAATGAAAGGTTGTAAAGCAGATGAGGTCATTAGAATGCCACTGTGCTCCAGAAAAGCTTGAGGATTGAGGAATTATGGTTTGAAGGAAAATGCTGGAGCCAAAGGGTATGATCAGAGGTGTGGATCCAAGATTCTAAATCTCAGCTCTCATTCCCCCAGTGGAATATTTAATTTATACATGAAATGAAACGTTTTTAAGCAGCTAACGTCAGGGGAATGCCACTGTGCTTCATTGAGGCTTGAGGATTAAGGAATTCTGGTTTGAAGGAAAATGCTGGAGCCAAAAGGTATGATCAGAGTTGCGGCTCCAAGATTCAAGCTCTCAGCTCTCATTCCCCCAGTGGCATAATTAATTTATATATGAAATAAAAGGTTGTTAAGCAGCTGAGGTCAGGGGAATGCCACTGTGCTTCATTGAGGCTTGAGGATTAAGGAATTCTGGTTTGAAGGGAAATGCTTGAGTCAAAAGGTATGATCAGAGGTGTGGCTCCAAGATTCAAGCTCTCAGCTCTCATTCCCCCAGTGGCAAATTAATTTATATATGAAATGAAAGGTTGTTAAGCACCTGAGGTCAGGGGAATGCCACTGTGCTTTAGTCAGGCTTGAGGATTAAGGAATTCTGGTTTGAAGGAAAATGCTGGAGCCAAAAGGCATGATCAGAGGTGCGGCTCCAAGATTCTAGTTCTCAGCTCTCATTCCCCCAGTGGCATAATTAAATTAAATATGAAATGAAAGGTTGTTAAGCAGCTGAGGTCAGGGGAATGCCACTGTGCTTCAGTCAGGCTTGAGGATTAAGAAATTCTGGTTTGAAGGGAAATGCTGGAGTCGAAAGGTATGATCAGAGGTGTGGATCCAAGATTCAAGCTCTCAGCTCTCATTCCCCCAGTGGCAAATTAATTTATATATGAAATGAAAGGTTGTTAAGCACCTGAGGTCAGGGGAATGCCACTGTGCTTTAGTCAGGCTTGAGGATTAAGGAATTCTGGTTTGAAGGGAAATGCTGGAGCCAAAAGGCATGATCAGAGGTGCGGCTCCAAGATTCAAGCTCTCAGCTCTCATTCCCCCAGTGGCATAATTAAATTATATATGAAATGAAAGGTTGTAAAGCAGATGAGGTCATTAGAATGCCACTGTGCTCCAGAAAAGCTTGAGGATTGAGGAATTATGGTTTGAAGGAAAATGCTGGAGCCAAAGGGTATGATCAGAGGTGTGGCTCCAAGATTCTAAATCTCAGCTCTCATTCCCCCAGTGGAAAATTTAATTTATATATGAAATGAAAGGTTGTTAAGCAGCTAAGGTCAGGGGAATGCCACTGTGCTTCAGTCAGGCTTGAGGATTAAGGAATTCTGGTTTGAAGGAAAATGCTGGAGCCAAAAGGTATGATCAGAGTTGCGGCTCCAAGATTCAAGCTCTCAGCTCTCATTCCCCCAGTGGCATAATTAATTTATATATGAAATAAAAGGCTGTTTAGCAGCTGAGGTCAGGGGAATGCCACTGTGCTTCATTGAGGCTTGAGGATTAAGGAATTCTGGTCTGAAGGGAAATGCTGGAGTCAAAAGGTATGATCAGAGGTGTGGCTCCAAGATTTAAGCTCTCAGCTCTCATTCCCCCAGTGGAATATTTAATTTATATATAAAAAGAAAGGTTTTTAAGCAGCTAAGGTCAGGGGAATGCCACTGTGCTTCATTGAGGCTTGAGGATTAAGGAATTCTGGTTTGAAGGAAAATGCTGGAGCCAAAGGTTATGATCAGAGGTGTGGATCCAAGATTCTAACTCTCAGCTCTCATTCCCCCAGTGGAATATTTAATTTATATATGAAATGAAAGGTTTATAAGCAGCTAAGGTCAGGGGAATGCCACTGTGCTTCATTGAGGCTTGATGATTAAGGAATTCTGGTTTGAAGGAAAATGCTGGAGCCAAAAGGTATGATCAGAGTTGCGGCTCTAAGATTCAATCTCTCAGCTCTCATTCCCCCAGTGGCATAATTAATTTATATATGAAATTAAATGTTGTTAAGCAGCTGAGGTCAGGGGAATGCCACTGTGCTTCATTGAGGCTTGAGGATTAAGGAATTCTGGTTTGAAGGGAAATGCTTGAGTCAAAAGGTATGATCAGAGGTGTGGCTCCAAGATTCAAGCTCTCAGCTCTCATTCCCCCAGTGGCAAATTAATTTATATATGAAATGAAAGGTTGTTAAGCACCTGAGGTCAGGGGAATGCCACTGTGCTTTAGTCAGGCTCGAGGATTAAGGAATTCTGGTTTGAAGGAAAATGCTGGAGCCAAAAGGCATGATCAGAGGTGCGGCTCCAATATTCTATTTCTCAGCTCTTATTCCCCCAGTGGAATAATTAAATTAAATATGAAATGAAAGGTTGTTAAGCAGCTAAGGTCAGGGGAATGCCACTGTGCTTCATTGAGGCTTGATGATTAAGGAATTCTGGTTTGAAGGAAAATGCTGGAGCCAAAAGGTATGATCAGAGTTGCGGCTCCAAGATTCAAGCTCTCAGCTCTCATTCCCCCAGTGGCATAATTAATTTATATATGAAATTAAAGGTTGTTAAGCAGCTGAGGTCAGGGGAATGCCACTGTGCTTCATTGAGGCTTGAGGATTAAGGAATTCTGGTTTGAAGGGAAATGCTGGAGTCAAAAGGTATGATCAGAGGTGTGGCTCCAAGATTCAAGCTCTCAGCTCTCATTCCCCCAGTGGAATATTTAATTTATATATAAAAAGAAAGGTTTTTAAGCAGCTAAGGTTAGGGGAATGCCACTGTGCTTCATTGAGGCTTGAGGATTAAGGAATTCTGGTTTGAAGGAAAATGCTGGAGCCAAAGGTTATGATCAGAGGTGTGGATCCAAGATTCTAACTCTCAGCTCTCATTCCCCCAGTGGAATATTTAATTTATATATGAAATGAAAGGTTTATAAGCAGCTTAGGTCAGGGGAATGCCACTGTGCTTCATTGAGGCTTGATGATTAAGGAATTCTGGTTTGAAGGAAAATGCTGGAGCCAAAAGGTATGATCAAAGTTGCGGCTCTAAGATTCAAGCTCTCAGCTCTCATTCCCCCAGTGGCATAATTAATTTATATATGAAATTAAATGTTGTTAAGCAGCTGAGGTCAGGGGAATGCCACTGTGCTTCATTGAGGCTTGAGGATTAAGGAATTCTGGTTTGAAGGGAAATGCTTGAGTCAAAAGGTATGATCAGAGGTGTGGCTCCAAGATTCAAGCTCTCAGCTCTCATTCCCCCAGTGGCAAATTAATTTATATATGAAATGAAAGGTTGTTAAGCACCTGAGGTCAGGTGAATGCCACTGTGCTTTTGTCAGGCTCGAGGATTAAGGAATTCTGGTTTGAAGGAAAATGCTGGAGCCAAAAGGCATGATCAGAGGTGCGGCTCCAAGATTCTATTTCTCAGCTCTTATTCCCGCAGTGGAATAATTAAATTAAATATGAAATGAAAGGTTGTTAAGCAGCTAAGGTCAGGGGAATGCCACTGTGCTTCATTGAGGCTTGATGATTAAGGAATTCTTGTTTGAAGGAAAATGCTGGAGCCATAAGGTATGATCAGAGTTGCGGCTCCAAGATTCAAGCTCTCAGCTCTCATTCCCCCAGTGGCATAATTAATTTATATATGAAATTAAAGGTTGTTAAGCAGCTGAGGTCAGGGGAATGCCACTGTGCTTCATTGAGGCTTGAGGATTAAGGAATTCTGGTTTGAAGGGAAATGCTGGAGTCAAAAGGTATGATCAGAGGTGTGGCTCCAAGATTCAAGCTCTCAGCTCTCATTCCCCCAGTGGAATATTTAATTTATATATAAAAAGAAAGGTTTTTAAGCAGCTAAGGTCAGGGGAATGCCACTGTGCTTCATTGAGGCTTGAGGATTAAGGAATTCTGGTTTGAAGGAAAATGCTGGAGCCAAAGGTTATGATCAGAGGTGTGGCTCCAAGATTCAAGCTCTCAGCTCTCATTCCCCCAGTGGCAAATTAATTTATATATGAAATGAAAGGTTGTTAAGCACCTGAGGTCAGGGGAATGCCACTGTGCTTTAGTCAGGCTTGAGGATTAAGGAATTCTGGTTTGAAGGAAAATGCTGGAGCCAAAAGGCATGATCAGAGGTGCGGCTCCAAGATTCTATTTCTCAGCTTTTATTCCCCCAGTGGCATAATTGATTTAAATATGAAATGAAAGGTTGTTAAGCAGCTGAGGTCAGGGGAATGCCACTGTGCTTCAGTCAGGCTTGAGGATTAAGGAATTCTGGTCTGAATGGAAATGCTGGAGTCAAAAGGTATGATCAAAGGTGCGGCTCCAAGATTCAAGCTCTCAGATCTCATTCCCCCAGTGGCATAATTAATTTATATATAAAATGAAAGGTTGTTAAGCAGATGAGGTCAGGGGAATGCCACTGTGCTTCAGTCAGGCTTGAGGATTAAGGAATTCTGGTTTGAAGGGAAATGCTGGAGTCAAAAGGTATGATCAGAGGTGTGGCTCCAAGATTCAAGCTCTCAGCTCTCATTCCCCCAGTGGCATAATTAATTTATATATGAAATGAAAGGTTGTAAAGCAGATGAGGTCATTAGAATGCCACTGTGCTCCAGAAAAGCTTGAGGATTGAGGAATTATGGTTTGAAGGAAAATGCTGGAGCCAAAGGGTATGATCAGAGGTGTGGATCCAAGATTCTAAATCTCAGCTCTCATTCCCCCAGTGGAATATTTAATTTATACATGAAATGAAACGTTTTTAAGCAGCTAACGTCAGGGGAATGCCACTGTGCTTCATTGAGGCTTGAGGATTAAGGAATTCTGGTTTGAAGGAAAATGCTGGAGCCAAAAGGTATGATCAGAGTTGCGGCTCCAAGATTCAAGCTCTCAGCTCTCATTCCCCCAGTGGCATAATTAATTTATATATGAAATAAAAGGTTGTTAAGCAGCTGAGGTCAGGGGAATGCCACTGTGCTTCATTGAGGCTTGAGGATTAAGGAATTCTGGTTTGAAGGGAAATGCTTGAGTCAAAAGGTATGATCAGAGGTGTGGCTCCAAGATTCAAGCTCTCAGCTCTCATTCCCCCAGTGGCAAATTAATTTATATATGAAATGAAAGGTTGTTAAGCACCTGAGGTCAGGGGAATGCCACTGTGCTTTAGTCAGGCTTGAGGATTAAGGAATTCTGGTTTGAAGGAAAATGCTGGAGCCAAAAGGCATGATCAGAGGTGCGGCTCCAAGATTCTAGTTCTCAGCTCTCATTCCCCCAGTGGCATAATTAAATTAAATATGAAATGAAAGGTTGTTAAGCAGCTGAGGTCAGGGGAATGCCACTGTGCTTCAGTCAGGCTTGAGGATTAAGAAATTCTGGTTTGAAGGGAAATGCTGGAGTCGAAAGGTATGATCAGAGGTGTGGATCCAAGATTCAAGCTCTCAGCTCTCATTCCCCCAGTGGCAAATTAATTTATATATGAAATGAAAGGTTGTTAAGCACCTGAGGTCAGGGGAATGCCACTGTGCTTTAGTCAGGCTTGAGGATTAAGGAATTCTGGTTTGAAGGGAAATGCTGGAGCCAAAAGGCATGATCAGAGGTGCGGCTCCAAGATTCAAGCTCTCAGCTCTCATTCCCCCAGTGGCATAATTAAATTATATATGAAATGAAAGGTTGTAAAGCAGATGAGGTCATTAGAATGCCACTGTGCTCCAGAAAAGCTTGAGGATTGAGGAATTATGGTTTGAAGGAAAATGCTGGAGCCAAAGGGTATGATCAGAGGTGTGGCTCCAAGATTCTAAATCTCAGCTCTCATTCCCCCAGTGGAAAATTTAATTTATATATGAAATGAAAGGTTGTTAAGCAGCTAAGGTCAGGGGAATGCCACTGTGCTTCAGTCAGGCTTGAGGATTAAGGAATTCTGGTTTGAAGGAAAATGCTGGAGCCAAAAGGTATGATCAGAGTTGCGGCTCCAAGATTCAAGCTCTCAGCTCTCATTCCCCCAGTGGCATAATTAATTTATATATGAAATAAAAGGCTGTTTAGCAGCTGAGGTCAGGGGAATGCCACTGTGCTTCATTGAGGCTTGAGGATTAAGGAATTCTGGTCTGAAGGGAAATGCTGGAGTCAAAAGGTATGATCAGAGGTGTGGCTCCAAGATTTAAGCTCTCAGCTCTCATTCCCCCAGTGGAATATTTAATTTATATATAAAAAGAAAGGTTTTTAAGCAGCTAAGGTCAGGGGAATGCCACTGTGCTTCATTGAGGCTTGAGGATTAAGGAATTCTGGTTTGAAGGAAAATGCTGGAGCCAAAGGTTATGATCAGAGGTGTGGATCCAAGATTCTAACTCTCAGCTCTCATTCCCCCAGTGGAATATTTAATTTATATATGAAATGAAAGGTTTATAAGCAGCTAAGGTCAGGGGAATGCCACTGTGCTTCATTGAGGCTTGATGATTAAGGAATTCTGGTTTGAAGGAAAATGCTGGAGCCAAAAGGTATGATCAGAGTTGCGGCTCTAAGATTCAATCTCTCAGCTCTCATTCCCCCAGTGGCATAATTAATTTATATATGAAATTAAATGTTGTTAAGCAGCTGAGGTCAGGGGAATGCCACTGTGCTTCATTGAGGCTTGAGGATTAAGGAATTCTGGTTTGAAGGGAAATGCTTGAGTCAAAAGGTATGATCAGAGGTGTGGCTCCAAGATTCAAGCTCTCAGCTCTCATTCCCCCAGTGGCAAATTAATTTATATATGAAATGAAAGGTTGTTAAGCACCTGAGGTCAGGGGAATGCCACTGTGCTTTAGTCAGGCTCGAGGATTAAGGAATTCTGGTTTGAAGGAAAATGCTGGAGCCAAAAGGCATGATCAGAGGTGCGGCTCCAATATTCTATTTCTCAGCTCTTATTCCCCCAGTGGAATAATTAAATTAAATATGAAATGAAAGGTTGTTAAGCAGCTAAGGTCAGGGGAATGCCACTGTGCTTCATTGAGGCTTGATGATTAAGGAATTCTGGTTTGAAGGAAAATGCTGGAGCCAAAAGGTATGATCAGAGTTGCGGCTCCAAGATTCAAGCTCTCAGCTCTCATTCCCCCAGTGGCATAATTAATTTATATATGAAATTAAAGGTTGTTAAGCAGCTGAGGTCAGGGGAATGCCACTGTGCTTCATTGAGGCTTGAGGATTAAGGAATTCTGGTTTGAAGGGAAATGCTGGAGTCAAAAGGTATGATCAGAGGTGTGGCTCCAAGATTCAAGCTCTCAGCTCTCATTCCCCCAGTGGAATATTTAATTTATATATAAAAAGAAAGGTTTTTAAGCAGCTAAGGTTAGGGGAATGCCACTGTGCTTCATTGAGGCTTGAGGATTAAGGAATTCTGGTTTGAAGGAAAATGCTGGAGCCAAAGGTTATGATCAGAGGTGTGGATCCAAGATTCTAACTCTCAGCTCTCATTCCCCCAGTGGAATATTTAATTTATATATGAAATGAAAGGTTTATAAGCAGCTTAGGTCAGGGGAATGCCACTGTGCTTCATTGAGGCTTGATGATTAAGGAATTCTGGTTTGAAGGAAAATGCTGGAGCCAAAAGGTATGATCAAAGTTGCGGCTCTAAGATTCAAGCTCTCAGCTCTCATTCCCCCAGTGGCATAATTAATTTATATATGAAATTAAATGTTGTTAAGCAGCTGAGGTCAGGGGAATGCCACTGTGCTTCATTGAGGCTTGAGGATTAAGGAATTCTGGTTTGAAGGGAAATGCTTGAGTCAAAAGGTATGATCAGAGGTGTGGCTCCAAGATTCAAGCTCTCAGCTCTCATTCCCCCAGTGGCAAATTAATTTATATATGAAATGAAAGGTTGTTAAGCACCTGAGGTCAGGGGAATGCCACTGTGCTTTAGTCAGGCTCGAGGATTAAGGAATTCTGGTTTGAAGGAAAATGCTGGAGCCAAAAGGCATGATCAGAGGTGCGGCTCCAAGATTCTATTTCTCAGCTCTTATTCCCGCAGTGGAATAATTAAATTAAATATGAAATGAAAGGTTGTTAAGCAGCTAAGGTCAGGGGAATGCCACTGTGCTTCATTGAGGCTTGATGATTAAGGAATTCTTGTTTGAAGGAAAATGCTGGAGCCATAAGGTATGATCAGAGTTGCGGCTCCAAGATTCAAGCTCTCAGCTCTCATTCCCCCAGTGGCATAATTAATTTATATATGAAATTAAAGGTTGTTAAGCAGCTGAGGTCAGGGGAATGCCACTGTGCTTCATTGAGGCTTGAGGATTAAGGAATTCTGGTTTGAAGGGAAATGCTGGAGTCAAAAGGTATGATCAGAGGTGTGGCTCCAAGATTCAAGCTCTCAGCTCTCATTCCCCCAGTGGAATATTTAATTTATATATAAAAAGAAAGGTTTTTAAGCAGCTAAGGTCAGGGGAATGCCACTGTGCTTCATTGAGGCTTGATGATTAAGGAATTCTGGTTTGAAGGAAAATGCTGGAGCCAAAGGTTATGATCAGAGGTGTGGATCCAAGATTCTAACTCTCAGCTCTCATTCCCCCAGTGGAATATTTAATTTATATATGAAATGAAAGGTTTATAAGCAGCTAAGGTCAGGGGAATGCCACTGTGCTTCATTGAGGCTTGATGATTAAGGAATTCTGGTTTGAAGGAAAATGCTGGAGCCAAAAGGTATGATCAGAGTTGCGGCTCTAAGATTCAAGCTCTCAGCTCTCATTCCCCCAGTGGCATAATTAATTTATATATGAAATGAAAGGTTGTTAAGCAGCTGAGGTCAGGGGAATGCCACTGTGCTTCATTGAGGCTTGAGGATTAAGGAATTCTGGTTTGAAGGGAAATGCTTGAGTCAAAAGGTATGATCAGAGGTGTGGCTCCAAGATTCAAGCTCTCAGCTCTCATTCCCCCAGTGGCAAATTAATTTATATATGAAATGAAAGGTTGTTAAGCACCTGAGGTCAGGGGAATGCCACTGTGCTTTAGTCAGGCTCGAGGATTAAGGAATTCTGGTTTGAAGGAAAATGCTGGAGCCAAAAGGCATGATCAGAGGTGCGGCTCCAAGATTCTATTTCTCAGCTCTTATTCCCGCAGTGGAATAATTAAATTAAATATGAAATGAAAGGTTGTTAAGCAGCTAAGGTCAGGGGAATGCCACTGTGCTTCATTGAGGCTTGATGATTAAGGAATTCTTGTTTGAAGGAAAATGCTGGAGCCATAAGGTATGATCAGAGTTGCGGCTCCAAGATTCAAGCTCTCAGCTCTCATTCCCCCAGTGGCATAATTAATTTATATATGAAATTAAAGGTTGTTAAGCAGCTGAGGTCAGGGGAATGCCACTGTGCTTCATTGAGGCTTGAGGATTAAGGAATTCTGGTTTGAAGGGAAATGCTGGAGTCAAAAGGTATGATCAGAGGTGTGGCTCCAAGATTCAAGCTCTCAGCTCTCATTCCCCCAGTGGAATATTTAATTTATATATGAAAAGAAAGGTTTTTAAGCAGCTAAGGTCAGGGGAATGCCACTGTGCTTCATTGAGGCTTGAGGATTAAGGAATTCTGGTTTGAAGGAAAATGCTGGAGCCAAAGGTTATGATCAGAGGTGTGGATCCAAGATTCTAACTCTCAGCTCTCATTCCCCCAGTGGAATATTTAATTTATATATGAAATGAAAGGTTTATAAGCAGCTAAGGTCAGGGGAATGCCACTGTGCTTCATTGAGGCTTGATGATTAAGGAATTCTGGTTTGAAGGAAAATGCTGGAGCCAAAAGGTATGATCAGAGTTGCGGCTCTAAGATTCAAGCTCTCAGCTCTCATTCCCCCAGTGGCATAATTAATTTATATATGAAATGAAAGGTTGTTAAGCAGCTGAGGTCAGGGGAATGCCACTGTGCTTCATTGAGGCTTGAGGATTAAGGAATTCTGGTTTGAAGGGAAATGCTTGAGTCAAAAGGTATGATCAGAGGTGTGGCTCCAAGATTCAAGCTCTCAGCTCTCATTCCCCCAGTGGCAAATTAATTTATATATGAAAGGTTGTTAAGCACCTGAGGTCAGGGGAATGCCACTGTGCTTTAGTCAGGCTCGAGGATTAAGTTATTCTGGTTTGAAGGAAAATGCTGGAGCCAAAAGGCATGATCAGAGTTGCGGCTCTAAGATTCAAGCTCTCAGCTCTCATTCCCCCAGTGGCATAATTGATTTAAATATGAAATGAAAGGTTGTTAAGCAGCTGAGGTCAGGGGAATGCCACTGTGCTTCAGTCAGGCTTGAGGATTAAGGAATTCTGGTCTGAATGGAAATGCTGGAGTCAAAAGGTATGATCAGAGGTGCGGCTCCAAGATTCAAGCTCTCAGATCTCATTCCCCCAGTGGCATAATTAATTTATATATAAAATGAAAGGTTGTTAAGCAGATGAGGTCAGGGGAATGCCACTGTGCTTCAGTCAGGCTTGAGGATTAAGGAATTCTGGTTTGAAGGGAAATGCTTGAGTCAAAAGGTATGATCAGAGGTGTGGCTCCAAGATTCAAGCTCTCAGCTCTCATTCCCCCAGTGGCATAATTAATTTATATATGAAATGAAAGGTTGTAAAGCAGATGAGGTCATTGGAATGCCACTGTGCTCCAGAAGAGCTTGAGGATTGAGGAATTATGGTTTGAAGGAAAATGCTGGAGCCAAAGGGTATGATCACAGGAGTGGATCCAAGATTCTAACTCTCAGCTCTCATTCCCCCAGTGGAATATTTAATTTATATATGAAATGAGACGTTTTTAAGCAGCTAAGGTCAGGGGAATGCCACTGTGCTTCATTGAGGCTTGAGGATTAAGGAATTCTGGTTTGAAGGAAAATGCTGGAGCCAAAAGGTATGATCAGAGTTGCGGCTCCAAGATTCAAGCTCTCAGCTCTCATTCCCCCAGTGGCATAATTAATTTATATATGAAATAAAAGGTTGTTAAGCAGCTGAGGTCAGGGGAATGCCACTGTGCTTCATTGAGGCTTGAGGATTAAGGAATTCTGGTTTGAAGGGAAATGCTTGAGTCAAAAGGTATGATCAGAGGTGTGGCTTCAAGATTCAAGCTCTCAGCTCTCATTCCCCCATTGGCAAATTAATTTATATATGAAATGAAAGGTTGTTAAGCACCTGAGGTCAGGGGAATGCCACTGTGCTTCAGTCAGGCTTCAGGATTAAGGAATTCTGGTTTGAAGGGAAATGCTGGAGCCTAGAGGTATAGTCAGAGATGCGGCTATAAGATTCAAGCTCTCAGCTCTCATCCCCCAGATGGCATAATTAATTCACAAAACAAATGAATTTTTTCCAAGTAGTTGAGGTCAGGGAAAAGTCACTGTGCTTCAGTCAGGCTTGAGGATTAAGGAATTCTGGTCTGAAGGGAAATGCTGGAGTCAAAAGGTATGATCAGAGGTGTGGCTCCAAGATTCAAGCTCTCAGCTCTCATTCCCCCAGTGGAATATTTAATTTATATATAAAAAAAAGGTTTTTAAGCAGCTAAGGTCAGGGGAATGCCACTGTGCTTCATTGAGGCTTGAGGATTAAGGAATTCTGGTTTGAAGGAAAATGCTGGAGCCAAAGGTTATGATCAGAGGTGTGGATCCAAGATTCTAACTCTCAGCTCTCATTCCCCCAGTGGAATATTTAATTTATATATGAAATGAAAGGTTTATAAGCAGCTAAGGTCAGGGGAATGCCACTGTGCTTCATTGAGGCTTGATGATTAAGGAATTCTGGTTTGAAGGAAAATGCTGGAGCCAAAAGGTATGATCAGAGTTGCGGCTCTAAGATTCAAGCTCTCAGCTCTCATTCCCCCAGTGGCATAATTAATTTATATATGAAATTAAATGTTGTTAAGCAGCTGAGGTCAGGTGAATGCCACTGTGCTTCATTGAGGCTTGAGGATTAAGGAATTCTGGTTTGAAGGGAAATGCTTGAGTCAAAAGGTATGATCAGAGGTGTGGCTCCAAGATTCAATCTCTCAGCTCTCATTCCCCCAGTGGCAAATTAATTTATATATGAAATGAAAGGTTGTTAAGCACCTGAGGTCAGGGGAATGCCACTGTGCTTTAGTCAGGCTCGAGGATTAAGGAATTCTGGTTTGAAGGAAAATGCTTGAGCCAAAAGGCATGATCAGAGGTGCGGCTCCAAGATTCTATTTCTCAGCTCTTATTCCCCCAGTGGAATAATTAAATTAAATATGAAATGAAAGGTTGTTAAGCAGCTGAGGTCAGGGGAATGCCACTGTGCTTCATTGAGGCTTGAGGATTAAGGAATTCTGGTTTGAAGGAAAATGCTGGAGCCAAAAGGTATGATCAGAGTTGCGGCTCCAAGATTCAAGCTCTCAGCTCTCATTCCCCCAGTGGCATAATTAATTTATATATGAAATTAAAGGTTGTTAAGCAGCTGAGGTCAGGGGAATGCCACTGTGCTTCATTGAGGCTTGAGGATTAAGGAATTCTGGTTTGAAGGGAAATGCTGGAGTCAAAAGGTATGATCAGAGGTGTGGCTCCAAGATTCAAGCTCTCAGCTCTCATTCCCCCAGTGGCATAATTAAATTATATATGAAATGAAAGGTTGTTAAGCAGATGAGGTCATTAGAATGCCACTGTGCTCCAGAAAAGCTTGAGGATTGAGGAATTATGGTTTGAAGGAAAATGCTGGAGCCAAAGGGTATGATCAGAGGTGTGGATCCAAGATTCTAAATCTCAGCTCTCATTCCCCCAGTGGGATATTTAATTTATATATGAAGTGAAACGTTTTTAAGCAGCTAAGGTCAGAGGAATGCCACTGTGCTTCATTGAGGCTTGAGGATTAAGGAATTCTGGTTTGAAGGAAAATGCTGGAGCCAAAAGGTATGATCAGAGTTGCGGCTCCAAGATTCAAGCTCTCAGCTCTCATTCCCCCAGTGGCATAATTAATTTATATATGAAATAAAAGGTTGTTAAGCAGCTGAGGTCAGGGGAATGCCACTGTGCTTCATTGAGGCTTGAGGATTAAGGAATTCTGGTTTGAAGGGAAATGCTGAAGCCTAGAGGTATAGTCAGAGATGCGGCTATAAGATTCAAGCTCTCAGCTCTCATCCCCCAGATGGCATAATTAATTCACAAAACAAAAGAATTGTTTCCAAGTAGTTGAGGTCAGGGAAAAGCCACTGTGCTTCAGTCAGGCTTGAGGATTAAGGAATTCTGGTCTGAAGGGAAATGCTGGAGTCAAAAGGTATGATCAGAGGTGTGGCTATAAGATTCAAGCTCTCAGCTCTCATTCCCCCAGTGGCATAATTAATTTATATATGAAATTAAATGTTGTTAAGCAGCTGAGGTCAGGGGAATGCCACTGTGCTTCATTGAGGCTTGAGGATTAAGGAATTCTGGTTTGAAGGGAAATGCTTGAGTCAAAAGGTATGATCAGAGGTGTGGCTCCAAGATTCAAGCTCTCAGCTCTCATTCCCCCAGTGGCAAATTAATTTATATATGAAATGAAAGGTTGTTAAGCACCTGAGGTCAGGGGAATGCCACTGTGCTTTAGTCAGGCTCGAGGATTAAGGAATTCTGGTTTGAAGGAAAATGCTGGAGCCAAAAGGCATGATCAGAGGTGCGGCTCCAATATTCTATTTCTCAGCTCTTATTCCCCCAGTGGAATAATTAAATTAAATATGAAATGAAAGGTTGTTAAGCAGCTAAGGTCAGGGGAATGCCACTGTGCTTCATTGAGGCTTGATGATTAAGGACTTCTGGTTTGAAGGAAAATGCTGGAGCCAAAAGGTATGATCAGAGTTGCGGCTCCAAGATTCAAGCTCTCAGCTCTCATTCCCCCAGTGGCATAATTAATTTATATATGAAATTAAAGGTTGTTAAGCAGCTGAGGTCAGGGGAATGCCACTGTGCTTCATTGAGGCTTGAGGATTAAGGAATTCTGGTTTGAAGGGAAATGCTGGAGTCAAAAGGTATGATCAGAGGTGTGGCTCCAAGATTCAAGCTCTCAGCTCTCATTCCCCCAGTGGAATATTTAATTTATATATAAAAAGAAAGGTTTTTAAGCAGCTAAGGTCAGGGGAATGCCACTGTGCTTCATTGAGGCTTGAGGATTAAGGAATTCTGGTTTGAAGGAAAATGCTGGAGCCAAAGGTTATGATCAGAGGTGTGGATCCAAGATTCTAAATCTCAGCTCTCATTCCCCCAGTGGGATATTTAATTTATATATGAAGTGAAACGTTTTTAAGCAGCTAAGGTCAGAGGAATGCCACTGTGCTTCATTGAGGCTTGAGGATTAAGGAATTCTGGTTTGAAGGAAAATGCTGGAGCCAAAAGGTATGATCAGAGTTGCGGCTCCAAGATTCAAGCTCTCAGCTCTTATTCCCCCAGTGGAATAATTAAATTAAATATGAAATGAAAGGTTGTTAAGCAGCTGAGGTCAGGGGAATGCCACTGTGCTTCATTGAGGCTTGAGGATTAAGGAATTCTGGTTTGAAGGAAAATGCTGGAGCCAAAAGGTATGATCAGAGTTGCGGCTCCAAGATTCAAGCTCTCAGCTCTCATTCCCCCAGTGGCATAATTAATTTATATATGAAATTAAAGGTTGTTAAGCAGCTGAGGTCAGGGGAATGCCACTGTGCTTCATTGAGGCTTGAGGATTAAGGAATTCTGGTTTGAAGGGAAATGCTGGAGTCAAAAGGTATGATCAGAGGTGTGGCTCCAAGATTCAAGCTCTCAGCTCTCATTCCCCCAGTGGCATAATTAAATTATATATGAAATGAAAGGTTGTTAAGCAGATGAGGTCATTAGAATGCCACTGTGCTCCAGAAAAGCTTGAGGATTGAGGAATTATGGTTTGAAGGAAAATGCTGGAGCCAAAGGGTATGATCAGAGGTGTGGATCCAAGATTCTAAATCTCAGCTCTCATTCCCCCAGTGGGATATTTAATTTATATATGAAGTGAAACGTTTTTAAGCAGCTAAGGTCAGAGGAATGCCACTGTGCTTCATTGAGGCTTGAGGATTAAGGAATTCTGGTTTGAAGGAAAATGCTGGAGCCAAAAGGTATGATCAGAGTTGCGGCTCCAAGATTCAAGCTCTCAGCTCTCATTCCCCCAGTGGCATAATTAATTTATATATGAAATAAAAGGTTGTTAAGCAGCTGAGGTCAGGGGAATGCCACTGTGCTTCATTGAGGCTTGAGGATTAAGGAATTCTGGTTTGAAGGGAAATGCTGAAGCCTAGAGGTATAGTCAGAGATGCGGCTATAAGATTCAAGCTCTCAGCTCTCATCCCCCAGATGGCATAATTAATTCACAAAACAAAAGAATTGTTTCCAAGTAGTTGAGGTCAGGGAAAAGCCACTGTGCTTCAGTCAGGCTTGAGGATTAAGGAATTCTGGTCTGAAGGGAAATGCTGGAGTCAAAAGGTATGATCAGAGGTGTGGCTATAAGATTCAAGCTCTCAGCTCTCATTCCCCCAGTGGCATAATTAATTTATATATGAAATTAAATGTTGTTAAGCACCTGAGGTCAGGGGAATGCCACTGTGCTTTAGTCAGGCTCGAGGATTAAGGAATTCTGGTTTGAAGGAAAATGCTGGAGCCAAAAGGCATGATCAGAGGTGCGGCTCCAATATTCTATTTCTCAGCTCTTATTCCCCCAGTGGAATAATTAAATTAAATATGAAATGAAAGGTTGTTAAGCAGCTAAGGTCAGGGGAATGCCACTGTGCTTCATTGAGGCTTGATGATTAAGGACTTCTGGTTTGAAGGAAAATGCTGGAGCCAAAAGGTATGATCAGAGTTGCGGCTCCAAGATTCAAGCTCTCAGCTCTCATTCCCCCAGTGGCATAATTAATTTATATATGAAATTAAAGGTTGTTAAGCAGCTGAGGTCAGGGGAATGCCACTGTGCTTCATTGAGGCTTGAGGATTAAGGAATTCTGGTTTGAAGGGAAATGCTGGAGTCAAAAGGTATGATCAGAGGTGTGGCTCCAAGATTCAAGCTCTCAGCTCTCATTCCCCCAGTGGAATATTTAATTTATATATAAAAAGAAAGGTTTTTAAGCAGCTAAGGTCAGGGGAATGCCACTGTGCTTCATTGAGGCTTGAGGATTAAGGAATTCTGGTTTGAAGGAAAATGCTGGAGCCAAAGGTTATGATCAGAGGTGTGGATCCAAGATTCTAACTCTCAGCTCTCATTCCCCCAGTGGAATATTTAATTTATATATGAAATGAAAGGTTTATAAGCAGCTTAGGTCAGGGGAATGCCACTGTGCTTCATTGAGGCTTGATGATTAAGGAATTCTGGTTTGAAGGAAAATGCTGGAGCCAAAAGGTATGATCAAAGTTGCGGCTCTAAGATTCAAGCTCTCAGCTCTCATTCCCCCAGTGGCATAATTAATTTATATATGAAATTAAATGTTGTTAAGCAGCTGAGGTCAGGGGAATGCCACTGTGCTTCATTGAGGCTTGAGGATTAAGGAATTCTGGTTTGAAGGGAAATGCTTGAGTCAAAAGGTATGATCAGAAGTGTGGCTCCAAGATTCAAGCTCTCAGCTCTCATTCCCCCAGTGGCAAATTAATTTATATATGAAATGAAAGGTTGTTAAGCACCTGAGGTCAGGGGAATGCCACTGTGCTTTAGTCAGGCTCGAGGATTAAGGAATTCTGGTTTGAAGGAAAATGCTGGAGCCAAAAGGCATGATCAGAGGTGCGGCTCCAAGATTCTATTTCTCAGCTCTTATTCCCGCAGTGGAATAATTAAATTAAATATGAAATGAGAGGTTGTTAAGCAGCTAAGGTCAGGGGAATGCCACTGTGCTTCATTGAGGCTTGATGATTAAGGAATTCTGGTTTGAAGGAAAATGCTGGAGCCATAAGGTATGATCAGAGTTGCGGCTCCAAGATTCAAGCTCTCAGCTCTCATTCCCCCAGTGGCATAATTAATTTATATATGAAATTAAAGGTTGTTAAGCAGCTGAGGTCAGGGGAATGCCACTGTGCTTCATTGAGGCTTGAGGATTAAGGAATTCTGGTTTAAAGGAAAATGCTGGAGTCAAAAGGTATGATCAGAGGTGTGGCTCCAAGATTCAAGCTCTCAGCTCTCATTCCCCCAGTGGAATATTTAATTTATATATAAAAAGAAAGGTTTTTAAGCAGCTAAGGTCAGGGGAATGCCACTGTGCTTCATTGAGGCTTGAGGATTAAGGAATTCTGGTTTGAAGGAAAATGCTGGAGCCAAAGGTTATGATCAGAGGTGTGGATCCAAGATTCTAACTCTCAGCTCTCATTCCCCCAGTGGAATATTTAATTTATATATGAAATGAAAGGTTTATAAGCAGCTAAGGTCAGGGGAATGCCACTGTGCTTCATTGAGGCTTGATGTTTAAGGAATTCTGGTTTGAAGGAAAATGCTGGAGCCAAAAGGTATGATCAGAGTTGCGGCTCTAAGATTCAAGCTCTCAGCTCTCATTCCCCCAGTGGCATAATTAATTTATATATGAAATGAAAGGTTGTTAAGCAGCTGAGGTCAGGGGAATGCCACTGTGCTTCATTGAGGCTTGAGGATTAAGGAATTCTGGTTTGAAGGGAAATGCTTGAGTCAAAAGGTATGATCAGAGGTGTGGCTCCACGATTCAAGCTCTCAGCTCTCATTCCCCCAGTGGCAAATTAATTTATATATGAAAGGTTGTTAAGCACCCTAGGTCAGGGGAATGCCACTGTGCTTTAGTCAGGCTCGAGGATTAAGGAATTCTGGTTTGAAGGAAAATGCTGGAGCCAAAAGGCATGATCAGAGTTGCGGCTCTAAGATTCAAGCTCTCAGCTCTCATTCCCCCAGTGGCATAATTGATTTATATATGAAATGAAAGGTTGTTAAGCAGCTGAGGTCAGGGGAATGCCACTGTGCTTCAGTCAGGCTTGAGGATTAAGGAATTCTGGTCTGAATGGAAATGCTGGAGTCAAAAGGTATGATCAGAGGTGCGGCTCCAAGATTCAAGCTCTCAGATCTCATTCCCCCAGTGGCATAATTAATTTATATATAAAATGAAAGGTTGTTAAGCAGATGAGGTCAGGGGAATGCCACTGTGCTTCAGTCAGGCTTGAGGATTAAGGAATTCTGGTTTGAAGGGAAATGCTTGAGTCAAAAGGTATGATCAGAGGTGTGGCTCCAAGATTCAAGCTCTCAGCTCTCATTCCCCCAGTGGCATAATTAATTTATATATGAAATGAAAGGTTGTAAAGCAGATGAGGTCATTGGAATGCCACTGTGCTCCAGAAGAGCTTGAGGATTGAGGAATTATGGTTTGAAGGAAAATGCTGGAGCCAAAGGGTATGATCACAGGAGTGGATCCAAGATTCTAACTCTCAGCTCTCATTCCCCCAGTGGAATATTTAATTTATATATGAAATGAGACGTTTTTAAGCAGCTAAGGTCAGGGGAATGCCACTGTGCTTCATTGAGGCTTGAGGATTAAGGAATTCTGGTTTGAAGGAAAATGCTGGAGCCAAAAGGTATGATCAGAGTTGCGGCTCCAAGATTCAAGCTCTCAGCTCTCATTCCCCCAGTGGCATAATTAATTTATATATGAAATAAAAGGTTGTTAAGCAGCTGAGGTCAGGGGAATGCCACTGTGCTTCATTGAGGCTTGAGGATTAAGGAATTCTGGTTTGAAGGGAAATGCTTGAGTCAAAAGGTATGATCAGAGGTGTGGCTTCAAGATTCAAGCTCTCAGCTCTCATTCCCCCATTAACAAATTAATTTATATATGAAATGAAAGGTTGTTAAGCACCTGAGGTCAGGGGAATGCCACTGTGCTTCAGTCAGGCTTCAGGATTAAGGAATTCTGGTTTGAAGGGAAATGCTGGAGCCTAGAGGTATAGTCAGAGATGCGGCTATAAGATTCAAGCTCTCAGCTCTCATCCCCCAGATGGCATAATTAATTCACAAAACAAATGAATTGTTTCCAAGTAGTTGAGGTCAGGGAAAAGTCACTGTGCTTCAGTCACGCTTGAGGATTAAGGAATTCTGGTCTGAAGGGAAATGCTGGAGTCAAAAGGTATGATCAGAGGTGTGGCTCCAAGATTCAAGCTCTCAGCTCTCATTCCCCCAGTGGAATATTTAATTTATATATAAAAAAAAAGGTTTTTAAGCAGCTAAGGTCAGGGGAATACCACTGTGCTTCATTGAGGCTTGAGGATTAAGGAATTCTGGTTTGAAGGAAAATGCTGGAGCCAAAGGTTATGATCAGAGGTGTGGATCCAAGATTCTAACTCTCAGCTCTCATTCCCCCAGTGGAATATTTAATTTATATATGAAATGATAGGTTTATAAGCAGCTAAGGTCAGGGGAATGCCACTGTGCTTCATTGAGGCTTGATGATTAAGGAATTCTGGTTTGAAGGAAAATGCTGGAGCCAAAAGGTATGATCAGAGTTGCGGCTCTAAGATTCAAGCTCTCAGCTCTCATTCCCCCAGTGGCATAATTAATTTATATATGAAATTAAATGTTGTTAAGCAGCTGAGGTCAGGGGAATGCCACTGTGCTTCATTGAGGCTTGAGGATTAAGGAATTCTGGTTTGAAGGGAAATGCTTGAGTCAAAAGGTATGATCAGAGGTGTGGCTCCAAGATTCAATCTCTCAGCTCTCATTCCCCCAGTGGCAAATTAATTTATATATGAAATGAAAGGTTGTTAAGCACCTGAGGTCAGGGGAATGCCACTGTGCTTTAGTCAGGCTCGAGGATTAAGGAATTCTGGTTTGAAGGAAAATGCTTGAGCCAAAAGGCATGATCAGAGGTGCGGCTCCAAGATTCTATTTCTCAGCTCTTATTCCCCCAGTGGCATAATTAAATTATATATGAAATGAAAGGTTGTTAAGCAGCTGAGGTCAGGGGAATGCCACTGTGCTTCATTGAGGCTTGAGGATTAAGGAATTCTGGTTTGAAGGAAAATGCTGGAGCCAAAAGGTATGATCAGAGGTGCGGCTCCAAGATTCAAGCTCTCAGCTCTCATTCCCCCAGTGGCATAATTAATTTATATATGAAATTAAAGGTTGTTAAGCAGCTGAGGTCAGGGGAATGCCACTGTGCTTCATTGAGGCTTGAGGATTAAGGAATTCTGGTTTGAAGGGAAATGCTGGAGTCAAAAGGTATGATCAGAGGTGTGGCTCCAAGATTCAAGCTCTCAGCTCTCATTCCCCCAGTGGCATAATTAAATTATATATGAAATGAAAGGCTGTTAAGCAGATGAGGTCATTAGAATGCCACTGTGCTCCAGAAAAGCTTGAGGATTGAGGAATTATGGTTTGAAGGAAAATGCTGGAGCCAAAGGGTATGATCAGAGGTGTGGATCCAAGATTCTAAATCTCAGCTCTCATTCCCCCAGTGGGATATTTAATTTATATATGAAGTGAAACGTTTTTAAGCAGCTAAGGTCAGAGGAATGCCACTGTGCTTCATTGAGGCTTGAGGATTAAGGAATTCTGGTTTGAAGGAAAATGCTGGAGCCAAAAGGTATGATCAGAGTTGCGGCTCCAAGATTCAAGCTCTCAGCTCTCATTCCCCCAGTGGCATAATTAATTTATATATGAAATAAAAGGTTGTTAAGCAGCTGAGGTCAGGGGAATGCCACTGTGCTTCATTGAGGCTTGAGGATTAAGGAATTCTGGTTTGAAGGGAAATGCTGAAGCCTAGAGGTATAGTCAGAGATGCGGCTATAAGATTCAAGCTCTCAGCTCTCATCCCCCAGATGGCATAATTAATTCACAAAACAAATGAATTGTTTCCAAGTAGTTGAGGTCAGGGAAAAGCCACTGTGCTTCAGTCAGGCTTGAGGATTAAGGAATTCTGGTCTGAAGGGAAATGCTGGAGTCAAAAGGTATGATCAGAGGTGTGGCTATAAGATTCAAGCTCTCAGCTCTCATTCCCCGAGTGGAATATTTAATTTATATATAAAATGAAAGGTTGTTAAGCAGCTAAGGTCAGGGGAATGCCACTGTGCTTCATTGAGGCTTGAGGATTAAGGAATTCTGGTTTGAAGGAAAATGCTGGAGCCAAAGGTTATGATCAGAGGTGTGGATCCAAGATTCTAACTCTCAGCTCTCATTCCCCCAGTGGAATATTTAATTTATATATGAAATGAAAGGTTTATAAGCAGCTAAGGTCAGGGGAATGCCACTGTGCTTCATTGAGGCTTGATGATTAAGGAATTCTGGTTTGAAGGAAAATGCTGGAGCCAAAAGGTATGATCAGAGTTGCGGCTCTAAGATTCAAGCTCTCAGCTCTCATTCCCCCAGTGGCATAATTAATTTATATATGAAATTAAATGTTGTTAAGCAGCTGAGGTCAGGGGAATGCCACTGTGCTTCATTGAGGCTTGAGGATTAAGGAATTCTGGTTTGAAGGGAAATGCTGGAGTCAAAAGGTATGATCAGAGGTGTGGCTCCAAGATTCAAGCTCTCAGCTCTCATTCCCCCAGTGGCATAATTAAATTATATATGAAATGAAAGGTTGTTAAGCAGATGAGGTCATTAGAATGCCACTGTGCTCCAGAAAAGCTTGAGGATTGAGGAATTATGGTTTGAAGTTAAATGCTGGAGCCAAAGGGTATGATCAGAGGTGTGGATCCAAGATTCTAAATCTCAGCTCTCATTCCCCCAGTGGGATATTTAATTTATATATGAAGTGAAACGTTTTTAAGCAGCTAAGGTCAGAGGAATGCCACTGTGCTTCATTGAGGCTTGAGGATTAAGGAATTCTGGTTTGAAGGAAAATGCTGGAGCCAAAAGGTATGATCAGAGTTGCGGCTCCAAGATTCAAGCTCTCAGCTCTCATTCCCCCAGTGGCATAATTAATTTATATATGAAATAAAAGGTTGTTAAGCAGCTGAGGTCAGGGGAATGCCACTGTGCTTCATTGAGGCTTGAGGATTAAGGAATTCTGGTTTGAAGGGAAATGCTGAAGCCTAGAGGTATAGTCAGAGATGCGGCTATAAGATTCAAGCTCTCAGCTCTCATCCCCCAGATGGCATAATTAATTCACAAAACAAAAGAATTGTTTCCAAGTAGTTGAGGTCAGGGAAAAGCCACTGTGCTTCAGTCAGGCTTGAGGATTAAGGAATTCTGGTCTGAAGGGAAATGCTGGAGTCAAAAGGTATGATCAGAGGTGTGGCTATAAGATTCAAGCTCTCAGCTCTCATTCCCCCAGTGGCATAATTAATTTATATATGAAATTAAATGTTGTTAAGCAGCTGAGGTCAGGGGAATGCCACTGTGCTTCATTGAGGCTTGAGGATTAAGGAATTCTGGTTTGAAGGGAAATGCTTGAGTCAAAAGGTATGATCAGAGGTGTGGCTCCAAGATTCAAGCTCTCAGCTCTCATTCCCCCAGTGGCAAATTAATTTATATATGAAATGAAAGGTTGTTAAGCACCTGAGGTCAGGGGAATGCCACTGTGCTTTAGTCAGGCTCGAGGATTAAGGAATTCTGGTTTGAAGGAAAATGCTGGAGCCAAAAGGCATGATCAGAGGTGCGGCTCCAATATTCTATTTCTCAGCTCTTATTCCCCCAGTGGAATAATTAAATTAAATATGAAATGAAAGGTTGTTAAGCAGCTAAGGTCAGGGGAATGCCACTGTGCTTCATTGAGGCTTGATGATTAAGGACTTCTGGTTTGAAGGAAAATGCTGGAGCCAAAAGGTATGATCAGAGTTGCGGCTCCAAGATTCAAGCTCTCAGCTCTCATTCCCCCAGTGGCATAATTAATTTATATATGAAATGAAAGGTTGTTAAGCAGCTGAGGTCAGGGGAATGCCACTGTGCTTCATTGAGGCTTGAGGATTAAGGAATTCTGGTTTGAAGGGAAATGCTGGAGTCAAAAGGTATGATCAGAGGTGTGGCTCCAAGATTCAAGCTCTCAGCTCTCATTCCCCCAGTGGAATATTTAATTTATATATAAAAAGAAAGGTTTTTAAGCAGCTAAGGTCAGGGGAATGCCACTGTGCTTCATTGAGGCTTGAGGATTAAGGAATTCTGGTTTGAAGGAAAATGCTGGAGCCAAAGGTTATGATCAGAGGTGTGGATCCAAGATTCTAACTCTCAGCTCTCATTCCCCCAGTGGAATATTTAATTTATATATGAAATGAAAGGTTTATAAGCAGCTTAGGTCAGGGGAATGCCACTGTGCTTCATTGAGGCTTGAGGATTAAGGAATTCTGGTTTGAAGGAAAATGCTGGAGCCAAAAGGTATGATCAAAGTTGCGGCTCTAAGATTCAAGCTCTCAGCTCTCATTCCCCCAGTGGCATAATTAATTTATATATGAAATTAAATGTTGTTAAGCAGCTGAGGTCAGGGGAATGCCACTGTGCTTCATTGAGGCTTGAGGATTAAGGAATTCTGGTTTGAAGGGAAATGCTTGAGTCAAAAGGTATGATCAGAAGTGTGGCTCCAAGATTCAAGCTCTCAGCTCTCATTCCCCCAGTGGCAAATTAATTTATATATGAAATGAAAGGTTGTTAAGCACCTGAGGTCAGGGGAATGCCACTGTGCTTTAGTCAGGCTCGAGGATTAAGGAATTCTGGTTTGAAGGAAAATGCTGGAGCCAAAAGGCATGATCAGAGGTGCGGCTCCAAGATTCTATTTCTCAGCTCTTATTCCCGCAGTGGAATAATTAAATTAAATATGAAATGAAAGGTTGTTAAGCAGCTAAGGTCAGGGGAATGCCACTGTGCTTCATTGAGGCTTGATGATTAAGGAATTCTGGTTTGAAGGAAAATGCTGGAGCCATAAGGTATGATCAGAGTTGCGGCTCCAAGATTCAAGCTCTCAGCTCTCATTCCCCCAGTGGCATAATTAATTTATATATGAAATTAAAGGTTGTTAAGCAGCTGAGGTCAGGGGAATGCCACTGTGCTTCATTGAGGCTTGAGGATTAAGGAATTCTGGTTTAAAGGAAAATGCTGGAGTCAAAAGGTATGATCAGAGGTGTGGCTCCAAGATTCAAGCTCTCAGCTCTCATTCCCCCAGTGGAATATTTAATTTATATATAAAAAGAAAGGTTTTTAAGCAGCTAAGGTCAGGGGAATGCCACTGTGCTTCATTGAGGCTTGAGGATTAAGGAATTCTGGTTTGAAGGAAAATGCTGGAGCCAAAGGTTATGATCAGAGGTGTGGATCCAAGATTCTAACTCTCAGCTCTCATTCCCCCAGTGGAATATTTAATTTATATATGAAATGAAAGGTTTATAAGCAGCTAAGGTCAGGGGAATGCCACTGTGCTTCATTGAGGCTTGATGTTTAAGGAATTCTGGTTTGAAGGAAAATGCTGGAGCCAAAAGGTATGATCAGAGTTGCGGCTCTAAGATTCAAGCTCTCAGCTCTCATTCCCCCAGTGGCATAATTAATTTATATATGAAATGAAAGGTTGTTAAGCAGCTGAGGTCAGGGGAATGCCACTGTGCTTCATTGAGGCTTGAGGATTAAGGAATTCTGGTTTGAAGGGAAATGCTTGAGTCAAAAGGTATGATCAGAGGTGTGGCTCCACGATTCAAGCTCTCAGCTCTCATTCCCCCAGTGGCAAATTAATTTATATATGAAAGGTTGTTAAGCACCCTAGGTCAGGGGAATGCCACTGTGCTTTAGTCAGGCTCGAGGATTAAGGAATTCTGGTTTGAAGGAAAATGCTGGAGCCAAAAGGCATGATCAGAGTTGCGGCTCTAAGATTCAAGCTCTCAGCTCTCATTCCCCCAGTGGCATAATTGATTTATATATGAAATGAAAGGTTGTTAAGCAGCTGAGGTCAGGGGAATGCCACTGTGCTTCAGTCAGGCTTGAGGATTAAGGAATTCTGGTCTGAATGGAAATGCTGGAGTCAAAAGGTATGATCAGAGGTGCGGCTCCAAGATTCAAGCTCTCAGATCTCATTCCCCCAGTGGCATAATTAATTTATATATAAAATGAAAGGTTGTTAAGCAGATGAGGTCAGGGGAATGCCACTGTGCTTCAGTCAGGCTTGAGGATTAAGGAATTCTGGTTTGAAGGGAAATGCTTGAGTCAAAAGGTATGATCAGAGGTGTGGCTCCAAGATTCAAGCTCTCAGCTCTCATTACCCCAGTGGCATAATTAATTTATATATGAAATGAAAGGTTGTAAAGCAGATGAGGTCATTGGAATGCCACTGTGCTCCAGAAGAGCTTGAGGATTGAGGAATTATGGTTTGAAGGAAAATGCTGGAGCCAAAGGGTATGATCACAGGAGTGGATCCAAGATTCTAACTCTCAGCTCTCATTCCCCCAGTGGAATATTTAATTTATATATGAAATGAGACGTTTTTAAGCAGCTAAGGTCAGGGGAATGCCACTGTGCTTCATTGAGGCTTGAGGATTAAGGAATTCTGGTTTGAAGGAAAATGCTGGAGCCAAAAGGTATGATCAGAGTTGCGGCTCCAAGATTCAAGCTCTCAGCTCTCATTCCCCCAGTGGCATAATTAATTTATATATGAAATAAAAGGTTGTTAAGCAGCTGAGGTCAGGGGAATGCCACTGTGCTTCATTGAGGCTTGAGGATTAAGGAATTCTGGTTTGAAGGGAAATGCTTGAGTCAAAAGGTATGATCAGAGGTGTGGCTTCAAGATTCAAGCTCTCAGCTCTCATTCCCCCATTAACAAATTAATTTATATATGAAATGAAAGGTTGTTAAGCACCTGAGGTCAGGGGAATGCCACTGTGCTTCAGTCAGGCTTCAGGATTAAGGAATTCTGGTTTGAAGGGAAATGCTGGAGCCTAGAGGTATAGTCAGAGATGCGGCTATAAGATTCAAGCTCTCAGCTCTCATCCCCCAGATGGCATAATTAATTCACAAAACAAATGAATTGTTTCCAAGTAGTTGAGGTCAGGGAAAAGTCACTGTGCTTCAGTCACGCTTGAGGATTAAGGAATTCTGGTCTGAAGGGAAATGCTGGAGTCAAAAGGTATGATCAGAGGTGTGGCTCCAAGATTCAAGCTCTCAGCTCTCATTCCCCCAGTGGAATATTTAATTTATATATAAAAAAAAGGTTTTTAAGCAGCTAAGGTCAGGGGAATGCCACTGTGCTTCATTGAGGCTTGAGGATTAAGGAATTCTGGTTTGAAGGAAAATGCTGGAGCCAAAGGTTATGATCAGAGGTGTGGATCCAAGATTCTAACTCTCAGCTCTCATTCCCCCAGTGGAATATTTAATTTATATATGAAATGATAGGTTTATAAGCAGCTAAGGTCAGGGGAATGCCACTGTGCTTCATTGAGGCTTGATGATTAAGGAATTCTGGTTTGAAGGAAAATGCTGGAGCCAAAAGGTATGATCAGAGTTGCGGCTCTAAGATTCAAGCTCTCAGCTCTCATTCCCCCAGTGGCATAATTAATTTATATATGAAATTAAATGTTGTTAAGCAGCTGAGGTCAGGGGAATGCCACTGTGCTTCATTGAGGCTTGAGGATTAAGGAATTCTGGTTTGAAGGGAAATGCTTGAGTCAAAAGGTATGATCAGAGGTGTGGCTCCAAGATTCAATCTCTCAGCTCTCATTCCCCCAGTGGCAAATTAATTTATATATGAAATGAAAGGTTGTTAAGCACCTGAGGTCAGGGGAATGCCACTGTGCTTTAGTCAGGCTCGAGGATTAAGGAATTCTGGTTTGAAGGAAAATGCTTGAGCCAAAAGGCATGATCAGAGGTGCGGCTCCAAGATTCTATTTCTCAGCTCTTATTCCCCCAGTGGAATAATTAAATTAAATATGAAATGAAAGGTTGTTAAGCAGCTAAGGTCAGGGGAATGCCACTGTGCTTCATTGAGGCTTGAGGATTAAGGAATTCTGGTTTGAAGGAAAATGCTGGAGCCAAAAGGTATGATCAGAGTTGCGGCTCCAAGATTCAAGCTCTCAGCTCTCATTCCCCCAGTGGCATAATTAATTTATATATGAAATTAAAGGTTGTTAAGCAGCTGAGGTCAGGGGAATGCCACTGTGCTTCATTGAGGCTTGAGGATTAAGGAATTCTGGTTTGAAGGGAAATGCTGGAGTCAAAAGGTATGATCAGAGGTGTGGCTCCAAGATTCAAGCTCTCAGCTCTCATTCCCCCAGTGGCATAATTAAATTATATATGAAATGAAAGGCTGTTAAGCAGATGAGGTCATTAGAATGCCACTGTGCTCCAGAAAAGCTTGAGGATTGAGGAATTATGGTTTGAAGGAAAATGCTGGAGCCAAAGGGTATGATCAGAGGTGTGGATCCAAGATTCTAAATCTCAGCTCTCATTCCCCCAGTGGGATATTTAATTTATATATGAAGTGAAACGTTTTTAAGCAGCTAAGGTCAGAGGAATGCCACTGTGCTTCATTGAGGCTTGAGGATTAAGGAATTCTGGTTTGAAGGAAAATGCTGGAGCCAAAAGGTATGATCAGAGTTGCGGCTCCAAGATTCAAGCTCTCAGCTCTCATTCCCCCAGTGGCATAATTAATTTATATATGAAATAAAAGGTTGTTAAGCAGCTGAGGTCAGGGGAATGCCACTGTGCTTCATTGAGGCTTGAGGATTAAGGAATTCTGGTTTGAAGGGAAATGCTGAAGCCTAGAGGTATAGTCAGATATGCGGCTATAAGATTCAAGCTCTCAGCTCTCATCCCCCAGATGGCATAATTAATTCACAAAACAAATGAATTGTTTCCAAGTAGTTGAGGTCAGGGAAAAGCCACTGTGCTTCAGTCAGGCTTGAGGATTAAGGAATTCTGGTCTGAAGGGAAATGCTGGAGTCAAAAGGTATGATCAGAGGTGTGGCTATAAGATTCAAGCTCTCAGCTCTCATTCCCCGAGTGGAATATTTAATTTATATATAAAATGAAAGGTTGTTAAGCAGCTAAGGTCAGGGGAATGCCACTGTGCTTCATTGAGGCTTGAGGATTAAGGAATTCTGGTTTGAAGGAAAATGCTGGAGCCAAAGGTTATGATCAGAGGTGTGGATCCAAGATTCTAACTCTCAGCTCTCATTCCCCCAGTGGAATATTTAATTTATATATGAAATGAAAGGTTTATAAGCAGCTAAGGTCAGGGGAATGCCACTGTGCTTCATTGAGGCTTGATGATTAAGGAATTCTGGTTTGAAGGAAAATGCTGGAGCCAAAAGGTATGATCAGAGTTGCGGCTCTAAGATTCAAGCTCTCAGCTCTCATTCCCCCAGTGGCATAATTAATTTATATATGAAATTAAATGTTGTTAAGCAGCTGAGGTCAGGGGAATGCCACTGTGCTTCATTGAGGCTTGAGGATTAAGGAATTCTGGTTTGAAGGGAAATGCTGAAGCCTAGAGGTATAGTCAGATATGCGGCTATAAGATTCAAGCTCTCAGCTCTCATCCCCCAGATGGCATAATTAATTCACAAAACAAATGAATTGTTTCCAAGTAGTTGAGGTCAGGGAAAAGCCACTGTGCTTCAGTCAGGCTTGAGGATTAAGGAATTCTGGTCTGAAGGGAAATGCTGGAGTCAAAAGGTATGATCAGAGGTGTGGCTATAAGATTCAAGCTCTCAGCTCTCATTCCCCGAGTGGAATATTTAATTTATATATAAAATGAAAGGTTGTTAAGCAGCTGAGGTCAGGGGAATGCCACTGTGCTTCATTGAGGCTTGAGGATTAAGGAATTCTGGTTTGAAGGGAAATGCTTGAGTCAAAAGGTATGATCAGAGGTGTGGCTCCAAGATTCAAGCTCTCAGCTCTCATTCCCCCAGTGGCAAATTAATTTATATATGAAATGAAAGGTTGTTAAGCACCTGAGGTCAGGGGAATGCCACTGTGCTTTAGTCAGGCTCGAGGATTAAGGAATTCTGGTTTGAAGGAAAATGCTGGAGCCAAAAGGCATGATCAGAGGTGCGGCTCCAATATTCTATTTCTCAGCTCTTATTCCCCCAGTGGAATAATTAAATTAAATATGAAATGAAAGGTTGTTAAGCAGCTAAGGTCAGGGGAATGCCACTGTGCTTCATTGAGGCTTGATGATTAAGGACTTCTGGTTTGAAGGAAAATGCTGGAGCCAAAAGGTATGATCAGAGTTGCGGCTCCAAGATTCAAGCTCTCAGCTCTCATTCCCCCAGTGGCATAATTAATTTATATATGAAATTAAAGGTTGTTAAGCAGCTGAGGTCAGGGGAATGCCACTGTGCTTCATTGAGGCTTGAGGATTAAGGAATTCTGGTTTGAAGGGAAATGCTGGAGTCAAAAGGTATGATCAGAGGTGTGGCTCCAAGATTCAAGCTCTCAGCTCTCATTCCCCCAGTGGAATATTTAATTTATATATAAAAAGAAAGGTTTTTAAGCAGCTAAGGTCAGGGGAATGCCACTGTGCTTCATTGAGGCTTGAGGATTAAGGAATTCTGGTTTGAAGGAAAATGCTGGAGCCAAAGGTTATGATCAGAGGTGTGGATCCAAGATTCTAAATCTCAGCTCTCATTCCCCCAGTGGGATATTTAATTTATATATGAAGTGAAACGTTTTTAAGCAGCTAAGGTCAGAGGAATGCCACTGTGCTTCATTGAGGCTTGAGGATTAAGGAATTCTGGTTTGAAGGAAAATGCTGGAGCCAAAAGGTATGATCAGAGTTGCGGCTCCAAGATTCAAGCTCTCAGCTCTTATTCCCCCAGTGGAATAATTAAATTAAATATGAAATGAAAGGTTGTTAAGCAGCTGAGGTCAGGGGAATGCCACTGTGCTTCATTGAGGCTTGAGGATTAAGGAATTCTGGTTTGAAGGAAAATGCTGGAGCCAAAAGGTATGATCAGAGTTGCGGCTCCAAGATTCAAGCTCTCAGCTCTCATTCCCCCAGTGGCATAATTAATTTATATATGAAATTAAAGGTTGTTAAGCAGCTGAGGTCAGGGGAATGCCACTGTGCTTCATTGAGGCTTGAGGATTAAGGAATTCTGGTTTGAAGGGAAATGCTGGAGTCAAAAGGTATGATCAGAGGTGTGGCTCCAAGATTCAAGCTCTCAGCTCTCATTCCCCCAGTGGCATAATTAAATTATATATGAAATGAAAGGTTGTTAAGCAGATGAGGTCATTAGAATGCCACTGTGCTCCAGAAAAGCTTGAGGATTGAGGAATTATGGTTTGAAGGAAAATGCTGGAGCCAAAGGGTATGATCAGAGGTGTGGATCCAAGATTCTAAATCTCAGCTCTCATTCCCCCAGTGGGATATTTAATTTATATATGAAGTGAAACGTTTTTAAGCAGCTAAGGTCAGAGGAATGCCACTGTGCTTCATTGAGGCTTGAGGATTAAGGAATTCTGGTTTGAAGGAAAATGCTGGAGCCAAAAGGTATGATCAGAGTTGCGGCTCCAAGATTCAAGCTCTCAGCTCTCATTCCCCCAGTGGCATAATTAATTTATATATGAAATAAAAGGTTGTTAAGCAGCTGAGGTCAGGGGAATGCCACTGTGCTTCATTGAGGCTTGAGGATTAAGGAATTCTGGTTTGAAGGGAAATGCTGAAGCCTAGAGGTATAGTCAGAGATGCGGCTATAAGATTCAAGCTCTCAGCTCTCATCCCCCAGATGGCATAATTAATTCACAAAACAAAAGAATTGTTTCCAAGTAGTTGAGGTCAGGGAAAAGCCACTGTGCTTCAGTCAGGCTTGAGGATTAAGGAATTCTGGTCTGAAGGGAAATGCTGGAGTCAAAAGGTATGATCAGAGGTGTGGCTATAAGATTCAAGCTCTCAGCTCTCATTCCCCCAGTGGCATAATTAATTTATATATGAAATTAAATGTTGTTAAGCACCTGAGGTCAGGGGAATGCCACTGTGCTTTAGTCAGGCTCGAGGATTAAGGAATTCTGGTTTGAAGGAAAATGCTGGAGCCAAAAGGCATGATCAGAGGTGCGGCTCCAATATTCTATTTCTCAGCTCTTATTCCCCCAGTGGAATAATTAAATTAAATATGAAATGAAAGGTTGTTAAGCAGCTAAGGTCAGGGGAATGCCACTGTGCTTCATTGAGGCTTGATGATTAAGGACTTCTGGTTTGAAGGAAAATGCTGGAGCCAAAAGGTATGATCAGAGTTGCGGCTCCAAGATTCAAGCTCTCAGCTCTCATTCCCCCAGTGGCATAATTAATTTATATATGAAATTAAAGGTTGTTAAGCAGCTGAGGTCAGGGGAATGCCACTGTGCTTCATTGAGGCTTGAGGATTAAGGAATTCTGGTTTGAAGGGAAATGCTGGAGTCAAAAGGTATGATCAGAGGTGTGGCTCCAAGATTCAAGCTCTCAGCTCTCATTCCCCCAGTGGAATATTTAATTTATATATAAAAAGAAAGGTTTTTAAGCAGCTAAGGTCAGGGGAATGCCACTGTGCTTCATTGAGGCTTGAGGATTAAGGAATTCTGGTTTGAAGGAAAATGCTGGAGCCAAAGGTTATGATCAGAGGTGTGGATCCAAGATTCTAACTCTCAGCTCTCATTCCCCCAGTGGAATATTTAATTTATATATGAAATGAAAGGTTTATAAGCAGCTTAGGTCAGGGGAATGCCACTGTGCTTCATTGAGGCTTGATGATTAAGGAATTCTGGTTTGAAGGAAAATGCTGGAGCCAAAAGGTATGATCAAAGTTGCGGCTCTAAGATTCAAGCTCTCAGCTCTCATTCCCCCAGTGGCATAATTAATTTATATATGAAATTAAATGTTGTTAAGCAGCTGAGGTCAGGGGAATGCCACTGTGCTTCATTGAGGCTTGAGGATTAAGGAATTCTGGTTTGAAGGGAAATGCTTGAGTCAAAAGGTATGATCAGAAGTGTGGCTCCAAGATTCAAGCTCTCAGCTCTCATTCCCCCAGTGGCAAATTAATTTATATATGAAATGAAAGGTTGTTAAGCACCTGAGGTCAGGGGAATGCCACTGTGCTTTAGTCAGGCTCGAGGATTAAGGAATTCTGGTTTGAAGGAAAATGCTGGAGCCAAAAGGCATGATCAGAGGTGCGGCTCCAAGATTCTATTTCTCAGCTCTTATTCCCGCAGTGGAATAATTAAATTAAATATGAAATGAGAGGTTGTTAAGCAGCTAAGGTCAGGGGAATGCCACTGTGCTTCATTGAGGCTTGATGATTAAGGAATTCTGGTTTGAAGGAAAATGCTGGAGCCATAAGGTATGATCAGAGTTGCGGCTCCAAGATTCAAGCTCTCAGCTCTCATTCCCCCAGTGGCATAATTAATTTATATATGAAATTAAAGGTTGTTAAGCAGCTGAGGTCAGGGGAATGCCACTGTGCTTCATTGAGGCTTGAGGATTAAGGAATTCTGGTTTAAAGGAAAATGCTGGAGTCAAAAGGTATGATCAGAGGTGTGGCTCCAAGATTCAAGCTCTCAGCTCTCATTCCCCCAGTGGAATATTTAATTTATATATAAAAAGAAAGGTTTTTAAGCAGCTAAGGTCAGGGGAATGCCACTGTGCTTCATTGAGGCTTGAGGATTAAGGAATTCTGGTTTGAAGGAAAATGCTGGAGCCAAAGGTTATGATCAGAGGTGTGGATCCAAGATTCTAACTCTCAGCTCTCATTCCCCCAGTGGAATATTTAATTTATATATGAAATGAAAGGTTTATAAGCAGCTAAGGTCAGGGGAATGCCACTGTGCTTCATTGAGGCTTGATGTTTAAGGAATTCTGGTTTGAAGGAAAATGCTGGAGCCAAAAGGTATGATCAGAGTTGCGGCTCTAAGATTCAAGCTCTCAGCTCTCATTCCCCCAGTGGCATAATTAATTTATATATGAAATGAAAGGTTGTTAAGCAGCTGAGGTCAGGGGAATGCCACTGTGCTTCATTGAGGCTTGAGGATTAAGGAATTCTGGTTTGAAGGGAAATGCTTGAGTCAAAAGGTATGATCAGAGGTGTGGCTCCACGATTCAAGCTCTCAGCTCTCATTCCCCCAGTGGCAAATTAATTTATATATGAAAGGTTGTTAAGCACCCTAGGTCAGGGGAATGCCACTGTGCTTTAGTCAGGCTCGAGGATTAAGGAATTCTGGTTTGAAGGAAAATGCTGGAGCCAAAAGGCATGATCAGAGTTGCGGCTCTAAGATTCAAGCTCTCAGCTCTCATTCCCCCAGTGGCATAATTGATTTATATATGAAATGAAAGGTTGTTAAGCAGCTGAGGTCAGGGGAATGCCACTGTGCTTCAGTCAGGCTTGAGGATTAAGGAATTCTGGTCTGAATGGAAATGCTGGAGTCAAAAGGTATGATCAGAGGTGCGGCTCCAAGATTCAAGCTCTCAGATCTCATTCCCCCAGTGGCATAATTAATTTATATATGAAATGAAAGGTTGTTAAGCAGATGAGGTCAGGGGAATGCCACTGTGCTTCAGTCAGGCTTGAGGATTAAGGAATTCTGGTTTGAAGGGAAATGCTTGAGTCAAAAGGTATGATCAGAGGTGTGGCTCCAAGATTCAAGCTCTCAGCTCTCATTCCCCCAGTGGCATAATTAATTTATATATGAAATGAAAGGTTGTAAAGCAGATGAGGTCATTGGAATGCCACTGTGCTCCAGAAGAGCTTGAGGATTGAGGAATTATGGTTTGAAGGAAAATGCTGGAGCCAAAGGGTATGATCACAGGAGTGGATCCAAGATTCTAACTCTCAGCTCTCATTCCCCCAGTGGAATATTTAATTTATATATGAAATGAGACGTTTTTAAGCAGCTAAGGTCAGGGGAATGCCACTGTGCTTCATTGAGGCTTGAGGATTAAGGAATTCTGGTTTGAAGGAAAATGCTGGAGCCAAAAGGTATGATCAGAGTTGCGGCTCCAAGATTCAAGCTCTCAGCTCTCATTCCCCCAGTGGCATAATTAATTTATATATGAAATAAAAGGTTGTTAAGCAGCTGAGTTCAGGGGAATGCCACTGTGCTTCATTGAGGCTTGAGGATTAAGGAATTCTGGTTTGAAGGGAAATGCTTGAGTCAAAAGGTATGATCAGAGGTGTGGCTTCAAGATTCAAGCTCTCAGCTCTCATTCCCCCATTAACAAATTAATTTATATATGAAATGAAAGGTTGTTAAGCACCTGAGGTCAGGGGAATGCCACTGTGCTTCAGTCAGGCTTCAGGATTAAGGAATTCTGGTTTGAAGGGAAATGCTGGAGCCTAGAGGTATAGTCAGAGATGCGGCTATAAGATTCAAGCTCTCAGCTCTCATCCCCCAGATGGCATAATTAATTCACAAAACAAATGAATTGTTTCCAAGTAGTTGAGGTCAGGGAAAAGTCACTGTGCTTCAGTCACGCTTGAGGATTAAGGAATTCTGGTCTGAAGGGAAATGCTGGAGTCAAAAGGTATGATCAGAGGTGTGGCTCCAAGATTCAAGCTCTCAGCTCTCATTCCCCCAGTGGAATATTTAATTTATATATAAAAAAAAAGGTTTTTAAGCAGCTAAGGTCAGGGGAATACCACTGTGCTTCATTGAGGCTTGAGGATTAAGGAATTCTGGTTTGAAGGAAAATGCTGGAGCCAAAGGTTATGATCAGAGGTGTGGATCCAAGATTCTAACTCTCAGCTCTCATTCCCCCAGTGGAATATTTAATTTATATATGAAATGATAGGTTTATAAGCAGCTAAGGTCAGGGGAATGCCACTGTGCTTCATTGAGGCTTGATGATTAAGGAATTCTGGTTTGAAGGAAAATGCTGGAGCCAAAAGGTATGATCAGAGTTGCGGCTCTAAGATTCAAGCTCTCAGCTCTCATTCCCCCAGTGGCATAATTAATTTATATATGAAATTAAATGTTGTTAAGCAGCTGAGGTCAGGGGAATGCCACTGTGCTTCATTGAGGCTTGAGGATTAAGGAATTCTGGTTTGAAGGGAAATGCTTGAGTCAAAAGGTATGATCAGAGGTGTGGCTCCAAGATTCAATCTCTCAGCTCTCATTCCCCCAGTGGCAAATTAATTTATATATGAAATGAAAGGTTGTTAAGCACCTGAGGTCAGGGGAATGCCACTGTGCTTTAGTCAGGCTCGAGGATTAAGGAATTCTGGTTTGAAGGAAAATGCTTGAGCCAAAAGGCATGATCAGAGGTGCGGCTCCAAGATTCTATTTCTCAGCTCTTATTCCCCCAGTGGAATAATTAAATTAAATATGAAATGAAAGGTTGTTAAGCAGCTGAGGTCAGGGGAATGCCACTGTGCTTCATTGAGGCTTGAGGATTAAGGAATTCTGGTTTGAAGGAAAATGCTGGAGCCAAAAGGTATGATCAGAGTTGCGGCTCCAAGATTCAAGCTCTCAGCTCTCATTCCCCCAGTGGCATAATTAATTTATATATGAAATTAAAGGTTGTTAAGCAGCTGAGGTCAGGGGAATGCCACTGTGCTTCATTGAGGCTTGAGGATTAAGGAATTCTGGTTTGAAGGGAAATGCTGGAGTCAAAAGGTATGATCAGAGGTGTGGCTCCAAGATTCAAGCTCTCAGCTCTCATTCCCCCAGTGGCATAATTAAATTATATATGAAATGAAAGGCTGTTAAGCAGATGAGGTCATTAGAATGCCACTGTGCTCCAGAAAAGCTTGAGGATTGAGGAATTATGGTTTGAAGGAAAATGCTGGAGCCAAAGGGTATGATCAGAGGTGTGGATCCAAGATTCTAAATCTCAGCTCTCATTCCCCCAGTGGGATATTTAATTTATATATGAAGTGAAACGTTTTTAAGCAGCTAAGGTCAGAGGAATGCCACTGTGCTTCATTGAGGCTTGAGGATTAAGGAATTCTGGTTTGAAGGAAAATGCTGGAGCCAAAAGGTATGATCAGAGTTGCGGCTCCAAGATTCAAGCTCTCAGCTCTCATTCCCCCAGTGGCATAATTAATTTATATATGAAATAAAAGGTTGTTAAGCAGCTGAGGTCAGGGGAATGCCACTGTGCTTCATTGAGGCTTGAGGATTAAGGAATTCTGGTTTGAAGGGAAATGCTGAAGCCTAGAGGTATAGTCAGAGATGCGGCTATAAGATTCAAGCTCTCAGCTCTCATCCCCCAGATGGCATAATTAATTCACAAAACAAATGAATTGTTTCCAAGTAGTTGAGGTCAGGGAAAAGCCACTGTGCTTCAGTCAGGCTTGAGGATTAAGGAATTCTGGTCTGAAGGGAAATGCTGGAGTCAAAAGGTATGATCAGAGGTGTGGCTATAAGATTCAAGCTCTCAGCTCTCATTCCCCGAGTGGAATATTTAATTTATATATAAAATGAAAGGTTGTTAAGCAGCTAAGGTCAGGGGAATGCCACTGTGCTTCATTGAGGCTTGAGGATTAAGGAATTCTGGTTTGAAGGAAAATGCTGGAGCCAAAGGTTATGATCAGAGGTGTGGATCCAAGATTCTAACTCTCAGCTCTCATTCCCCCAGTGGAATATTTAATTTATATATGAAATGAAAGGTTTATAAGCAGCTAAGGTCAGGGGAATGCCACTGTGCTTCATTGAGGCTTGATGATTAAGGAATTCTGGTTTGAAGGAAAATGCTGGAGCCAAAAGGTATGATCAGAGTTGCGGCTCTAAGATTCAAGCTCTCAGCTCTCATTCCCCCAGTGGCATAATTAATTTATATATGAAATTAAATGTTGTTAAGCAGCTGAGGTCAGGGGAATGCCACTGTGCTTCATTGAGGCTTGAGGATTAAGGAATTCTGGTTTGAAGGGAAATGCTGGAGTCAAAAGGTATGATCAGAGGTGTGGCTCCAAGATTCAAGCTCTCAGCTCTCATTCCCCCAGTGGCATAATTAAATTATATATGAAATGAAAGGTTGTTAAGCAGATGAGGTCATTAGAATGCCACTGTGCTCCAGAAAAGCTTGAGGATTGAGGAATTATGGTTTGAAGTTAAATGCTGGAGCCAAAGGGTATGATCAGAGGTGTGGATCCAAGATTCTAAATCTCAGCTCTCATTCCCCCAGTGGGATATTTAATTTATATATGAAGTGAAACGTTTTTAAGCAGCTAAGGTCAGAGGAATGCCACTGTGCTTCATTGAGGCTTGAGGATTAAGGAATTCTGGTTTGAAGGAAAATGCTGGAGCCAAAAGGTATGATCAGAGTTGCGGCTCCAAGATTCAAGCTCTCAGCTCTCATTCCCCCAGTGGCATAATTAATTTATATATGAAATTAAATGTTGTTAAGCAGCTGAGGTCAGGGGAATGCCACTGTGCTTCATTGAGGCTTGAGGATTAAGGAATTCTGGTTTGAAGGGAAATGCTGAAGCCTAGAGGTATAGTCAGAGATGCGGCTATAAGATTCAAGCTCTCAGCTCTCATCCCCCAGATGGCATAATTAATTCACAAAACAAAAGAATTGTTTCCAAGTAGTTGAGGTCAGGGAAAAGCCACTGTGCTTCAGTCAGGCTTGAGGATTAAGGAATTCTGGTCTGAAGGGAAATGCTGGAGTCAAAAGGTATGATCAGAGGTGTGGCTATAAGATTCAAGCTCTCAGCTCTCATTCCCCCAGTGGCATAATTAATTTATATATGAAATTAAATGTTGTTAAGCAGCTGAGGTCAGGGGAATGCCACTGTGCTTCATTGAGGCTTGAGGATTAAGGAATTCTGGTTTGAAGGGAAATGCTTGAGTCAAAAGGTATGATCAGAGGTGTGGCTCCAAGATTCAAGCTCTCAGCTCTCATTCCCCCAGTGGCAAATTAATTTATATATGAAATGAAAGGTTGTTAAGCACCTGAGGTCAGGGGAATGCCACTGTGCTTTAGTCAGGCTCGAGGATTAAGGAATTCTGGTTTGAAGGAAAATGCTGGAGCCAAAAGGCATGATCAGAGGTGCGGCTCCAATATTCTATTTCTCAGCTCTTATTCCCCCAGTGGAATAATTAAATTAAATATGAAATGAAAGGTTGTTAAGCAGCTAAGGTCAGGGGAATGCCACTGTGCTTCATTGAGGCTTGATGATTAAGGACTTCTGGTTTGAAGGAAAATGCTGGAGCCAAAAGGTATGATCAGAGTTGCGGCTCCAAGATTCAAGCTCTCAGCTCTCATTCCCCCCAGTGGCATAATTAATTTATATATGAAATTAAAGGTTGTTAAGCAGCTGAGGTCAGGGGAATGCCACTGTGCTTCATTGAGGCTTGAGGATTAAGGAATTCTGGTTTGAAGGGAAATGCTGGAGTCAAAAGGTATGATCAGAGGTGTGGCTCCAAGATTCAAGCTCTCAGCTCTCATTCCCCCAGTGGAATATTTAATTTATATATAAAAAGAAAGGTTTTTAAGCAGCTAAGGTCAGGGGAATGCCACTGTGCTTCATTGAGGCTTGAGGATTAAGGAATTCTGGTTTGAAGGAAAATGCTGGAGCCAAAGGTTATGATCAGAGGTGTGGATCCAAGATTCTAACTCTCAGCTCTCATTCCCCCAGTGGAATATTTAATTTATATATGAAATGAAAGGTTTATAAGCAGCTTAGGTCAGGGGAATGCCACTGTGCTTCATTGAGGCTTGATGATTAAGGAATTCTGGTTTGAAGGAAAATGCTGGAGCCAAAAGGTATGATCAAAGTTGCGGCTCTAAGATTCAAGCTCTCAGCTCTCATTCCCCCAGTGGCATAATTAATTTATATATGAAATTAAATGTTGTTAAGCAGCTGAGGTCAGGGGAATGCCACTGTGCTTCATTGAGGCTTGAGGATTAAGGAATTCTGGTTTGAAGGGAAATGCTTGAGTCAAAAGGTATGATCAGAAGTGTGGCTCCAAGATTCAAGCTCTCAGCTCTCATTCCCCCAGTGGCAAATTAATTTATATATGAAATGAAAGGTTGTTAAGCACCTGAGGTCAGGGGAATGCCACTGTGCTTTAGTCAGGCTCGAGGATTAAGGAATTCTGGTTTGAAGGAAAATGCTGGAGCCAAAAGGCATGATCAGAGGTGCGGCTCCAAGATTCTATTTCTCAGCTCTTATTCCCGCAGTGGAATAATTAAATTAAATATGAAATGAAAGGTTGTTAAGCAGCTAAGGTCAGGGGAATGCCACTGTGCTTCATTGAGGCTTGATGATTAAGGAATTCTGGTTTGAAGGAAAATGCTGGAGCCATAAGGTATGATCAGAGTTGCGGCTCCAAGATTCAAGCTCTCAGCTCTCATTCCCCCAGTGGCATAATTAATTTATATATGAAATTAAAGGTTGTTAAGCAGCTGAGGTCAGGGGAATGCCACTGTGCTTCATTGAGGCTTGAGGATTAAGGAATTCTGGTTTAAAGGAAAATGCTGGAGTCAAAAGGTATGATCAGAGGTGTGGCTCCAAGATTCAAGCTCTCAGCTCTCATTCCCCCAGTGGAATATTTAATTTATATATAAAAAGAAAGGTTTTTAAGCAGCTAAGGTCAGGGGAATGCCACTGTGCTTCATTGAGGCTTGAGGATTAAGGAATTCTGGTTTGAAGGAAAATGCTGGAGCCAAAGGTTATGATCAGAGGTGTGGATCCAAGATTCTAACTCTCAGCTCTCATTCCCCCAGTGGAATATTTAATTTATATATGAAATGAAAGGTTTATAAGCAGCTAAGGTCAGGGGAATGCCACTGTGCTTCATTGAGGCTTGATGTTTAAGGAATTCTGGTTTGAAGGAAAATGCTGGAGCCAAAAGGTATGATCAGAGTTGCGGCTCTAAGATTCAAGCTCTCAGCTCTCATTCCCCCAGTGGCATAATTAATTTATATATGAAATGAAAGGTTGTTAAGCAGCTGAGGTCAGGGGAATGCCACTGTGCTTCATTGAGGCTTGAGGATTAAGGAATTCTGGTTTGAAGGGAAATGCTTGAGTCAAAAGGTATGATCAGAGGTGTGGCTCCACGATTCAAGCTCTCAGCTCTCATTCCCCCAGTGGCAAATTAATTTATATATGAAAGGTTGTTAAGCACCCTAGGTCAGGGGAATGCCACTGTGCTTTAGTCAGGCTCGAGGATTAAGGAATTCTGGTTTGAAGGAAAATGCTGGAGCCAAAAGGCATGATCAGAGTTGCGGCTCTAAGATTCAAGCTCTCAGCTCTCATTCCCCCAGTGGCATAATTGATTTATATATGAAATGAAAGGTTGTTAAGCAGCTGAGGTCAGGGGAATGCCACTGTGCTTCAGTCAGGCTTGAGGATTAAGGAATTCTGGTCTGAATGGAAATGCTGGAGTCAAAAGGTATGATCAGAGGTGCGGCTCCAAGATTCAAGCTCTCAGATCTCATTCCCCCAGTGGCATAATTAATTTATATATGAAATGAAAGGTTGTTAAGCAGATGAGGTCAGGGGAATGCCACTGTGCTTCAGTCAGGCTTGAGGATTAAGGAATTCTGGTTTGAAGGGAAATGCTTGAGTCAAAAGGTATGATCAGAGGTGTGGCTCCAAGATTCAAGCTCTCAGCTCTCATTCCCCCAGTGGCATAATTAATTTATATATGAAATGAAAGGTTGTTAAGCAGATGAGGTCATTGGAATGCCACTGTGCTCCAGAAGAGCTTGAGGATTGAGGAATTATGGTTTGAAGGAAAATGCTGGAGCCAAAGGGTATGATCACAGGAGTGGATCCAAGATTCTAACTCTCAGCTCTCATTCCCCCAGTGGCATAATTAATTTATATATGAAATGAGACGTTTTTAAGCAGCTAAGGTCAGGGGAATGCCACTGTGCTTCATTGAGGCTTGAGGATTAAGGAATTCTGGTTTGAAGGAAAATGCTGGAGCCAAAAGGTATGATCAGAGTTGCGGCTCCAAGATTCAAGCTCTCAGCTCTCATTCCCCCAGTGGCATAATTAATTTATATATGAAATAAAAGGTTGTTAAGCAGCTGAGGTCAGGGGAATGCCACTGTGCTTCATTGAGGCTTGAGGATTAAGGAATTCTGGTTTGAAGGGAAATGCTTGAGTCAAAAGGTATGATCAGAGGTGTGGCTTCAAGATTCAAGCTCTCAGCTCTCATTCCCCCATTAACAAATTAATTTATATATGAAATGAAAGGTTGTTAAGCACCTGAGGTCAGGGGAATGCCACTGTGCTTCAGTCAGGCTTCAGGATTAAGGAATTCTGGTTTGAAGGGAAATGCTGGAGCCTAGAGGTATAGTCAGAGATGCGGCTATAAGATTCAAGCTCTCAGCTCTCATCCCCCAGATGGCATAATTAATTCACAAAACAAATGAATTGTTTCCAAGTAGTTGAGGTCAGGGAAAAGTCACTGTGCTTCAGTCACGCTTGAGGATTAAGGAATTCTGGTCTGAAGGGAAATGCTGGAGTCAAAAGGTATGATCAGAGGTGTGGCTCCAAGATTCAAGCTCTCAGCTCTCATTCCCCCAGTGGAATATTTAATTTATATATAAAAAAAAGGTTTTTAAGCAGCTAAGGTCAGGGGAATGCCACTGTGCTTCATTGAGGCTTGAGGATTAAGGAATTCTGGTTTGAAGGAAAATGCTGGAGCCAAAGGTTATGATCAGAGGTGTGGATCCAAGATTCTAACTCTCAGCTCTCATTCCCCCAGTGGAATATTTAATTTATATATGAAATGATAGGTTTATAAGCAGCTAAGGTCAGGGGAATGCCACTGTGCTTCATTGAGGCTTGATGATTAAGGAATTCTGGTTTGAAGGAAAATGCTGGAGCCAAAAGGTATGATCAGAGTTGCGGCTCTAAGATTCAAGCTCTCAGCTCTCATTCCCCCAGTGGCATAATTAATTTATATATGAAATTAAATGTTGTTAAGCAGCTGAGGTCAGGGGAATGCCACTGTGCTTCATTGAGGCTTGAGGATTAAGGAATTCTGGTTTGAAGGGAAATGCTTGAGTCAAAAGGTATGATCAGAGGTGTGGCTCCAAGATTCAATCTCTCAGCTCTCATTCCCCCAGTGGCAAATTAATTTATATATGAAATGAAAGGTTGTTAAGCACCTGAGGTCAGGGGAATGCCACTGTGCTTTAGTCAGGCTCGAGGATTAAGGAATTCTGGTTTGAAGGAAAATGCTTGAGCCAAAAGGCATGATCAGAGGTGCGGCTCCAAGATTCTATTTCTCAGCTCTTATTCCCCCAGTGGAATAATTAAATTAAATATGAAATGAAAGGTTGTTAAGCACCTGAGGTCAGGGGAATGCCACTGTGCTTCATTGAGGCTTGAGGATTAAGGAATTCTGGTTTGAAGGAAAATGCTGGAGCCAAAAGGTATGATCAGAGTTGCGGCTCCAAGATTCAAGCTCTCAGCTCTCATTCCCCCAGTGGCATAATTAATTTATATATGAAATTAAAGGTTGTTAAGCAGCTGAGGTCAGGGGAATGCCACTGTGCTTCATTGAGGCTTGAGGATTAAGGAATTCTGGTTTGAAGGGAAATGCTGGAGTCAAAAGGTATGATCAGAGGTGTGGCTCCAAGATTCAAGCTCTCAGCTCTCATTCCCCCAGTGGCATAATTAAATTATATATGAAATGAAAGGCTGTTAAGCAGATGAGGTCATTAGAATGCCACTGTGCTCCAGAAAAGCTTGAGGATTGAGGAATTATGGTTTGAAGGAAAATGCTGGAGCCAAAGGGTATGATCAGAGGTGTGGATCCAAGATTCTAAATCTCAGCTCTCATTCCCCCAGTGGGATATTTAATTTATATATGAAGTGAAACGTTTTTAAGCAGCTAAGGTCAGAGGAATGCCACTGTGCTTCATTGAGGCTTGAGGATTAAGGAATTCTGGTTTGAAGGAAAATGCTGGAGCCAAAAGGTATGATCAGAGTTGCGGCTCCAAGATTCAAGCTCTCAGCTCTCATTCCCCCAGTGGCATAATTAATTTATATATGAAATAAAAGGTTGTTAAGCAGCTGAGGTCAGGGGAATGCCACTGTGCTTCATTGAGGCTTGAGGATTAAGGAATTCTGGTTTGAAGGGAAATGCTGAAGCCTAGAGGTATAGTCAGATATGCGGCTATAAGATTCAAGCTCTCAGCTCTCATCCCCCAGATGGCATAATTAATTCACAAAACAAATGAATTGTTTCCAAGTAGTTGAGGTCAGGGAAAAGCCACTGTGCTTCAGTCAGGCTTGAGGATTAAGGAATTCTGGTCTGAAGGGAAATGCTGGAGTCAAAAGGTATGATCAGAGGTGTGGCTATAAGATTCAAGCTCTCAGCTCTCATTCCCCGAGTGGAATATTTAATTTATATATAAAATGAAAGGTTGTTAAGCAGCTAAGGTCAGGGGAATGCCACTGTGCTTCATTGAGGCTTGAGGATTAAGGAATTCTGGTTTGAAGGAAAATGCTGGAGCCAAAGGTTATGATCAGAGGTGTGGATCCAAGATTCTAACTCTCAGCTCTCATTCCCCCAGTGGAATATTTAATTTATATATGAAATGAAAGGTTTATAAGCAGCTAAGGTCAGGGGAATGCCACTGTGCTTCATTGAGGCTTGATGATTAAGGAATTCTGGTTTGAAGGAAAATGCTGGAGCCAAAAGGTATGATCAGAGTTGCGGCTCTAAGATTCAAGCTCTCAGCTCTCATTCCCCCAGTGGCATAATTAATTTATATATGAAATTAAATGTTGTTAAGCAGCTGAGGTCAGGGGAATGCCACTGTGCTTCATTGAGGCTTGAGGATTAAGGAATTCTGGTTTGAAGGGAAATGCTTGAGTCAAAAGGTATGATCAGAGGTGTGGCTCCAAGATTCAAGCTCTCAGCTCTCATTCCCCCAGTGGCAAATTAATTTATATATGAAATGAAAGGTTGTTAAGCACCTGAGGTCAGGGGAATGCCACTGTGCTTTAGTCAGGCTCGAGGATTAAGGAATTCTGGTTTGAAGGAAAATGCTGGAGCCAAAAGGCATGATCAGAGGTGCGGCTCCAAGATTCTATTTCTCAGCTCTTATTCCCGCAGTGGAATAATTAAATTAAATATGAAATGAAAGGTTGTTAAGCAGCTAAGGTCAGGGGAATGCCACTGTGCTTCATTGAGGCTTGATGATTAAGGAATTCTGGTTTGAAGGAAAATGCTGGAGCCATAAGGTATGATCAGAGTTGCGGCTCCAAGATTCAAGCTCTCAGCTCTCATTCCCCCAGTGGCATAATTAATTTATATATGAAATTAAAGGTTGTTAAGCAGCTGAGGTCAGGGGAATGCCACTGTGCTTCATTGAGGCTTGAGGATTAAGGAATTCTGGTTTGAAGGGAAATGCTGGAGTCAAAAGGTATGATCAGAGGTGTGGCTCCAAGATTCAAGCTCTCAGCTCTCATTCCCCCAGTGGAATATTTAATTTATATATAAAAAGAAAGGTTTTTAAGCAGCTAAGGTCAGGGGAATGCCACTGTGCTTCATTGAGGCTTGAGGATTAAGGAATTCTGGTTTGAAGGAAAATGCTGGAGCCAAAGGTTATGATCAGAGGTGTGGATCCAAGATTCTAACTCTCAGCTCTCATTCCCCCAGTGGAATATTTAATTTATATATGAAATGAAAGGTTTATAAGCAGCTAAGGTCAGGGGAATGCCACTGTGCTTTATTGAGGCTTGATGATTAAGGAATTCTGGTTTGAAGGAAAATGCTTGAGCCAAAAGGTATGATCAGAGTTGCGGCTCTAAGATTCAAGCTCTCAGCTCTCATTCCCCCAGTGGCATAATTAATTTATATATGAAATGAAAGGTTGTTAAGCAGCTGAGGTCAGGGGAATGCCACTGTGCTTCATTGAGGCTTGAGGATTAAGGAATTCTGGTTTGAAGGGAAATGCTTGAGTCAAAAGGTATGATCAGAGGTGTGGCTCCAAGATTCAAGCTCTCAGCTCTCATTCCCCCAGTGGCAAATTAATTTATATATGAAATGAAAGGTTGTTAAGCACCTGAGGTCAGGGGAATGCCACTGTGCTTTAGTCAGGCTCGAGGATTAAGGAATTCTGGTTTGAAGGAAAATGCTGGAGCCAAAAGGCATGATCAGAGTTGCGGCTCTAAGATTCAAGCTCTCAGCTCGCATTCCCCCAGTGGCATAATTGATTTAAATATAAAATGAAAGGTTGTTAAGCAGCTGAGGTCAGGGGAATGCCACTGTGCTTCAGTCAGGCTTGAGGATTAAGGAATTCTGGTCTGAATGGAAATGCTGGAGTCAAAAGGTATGATCAGAGGTGCGGCTCCAAGATTCAAGCTCTCAGATCTCATTCCCCCAGTGGCATAATTAATTTATATATAAAATGAAAGGTTGTCAAGCAGATGAGGTCAGGGGAATGCCACTGTGCTTCAGTCAGGCTTGAGGATTAAGGAATTCTGGTTTGAAGGGAAATGCTTGAGTCAAAAGGTATGATCAGAGGTGTGGCTCCAAGATTCAAGCTCTCAGCTCTCATTCCCCCAGTGGCATAATTAATTTATATATGAAATGAAAGGTTGTAAAGTAGATGAGGTCATTGGAATGCCACTGTGCTCCAGAAGAGCTTGAGGATTGAGGAATTATGGTTTGAAGGAAAATGCTGGAGCCAAAGGGTATGATCACAGGAGTGGATCCAAGATTCTAACTCTCAGCTCTCATTCCCCCAGTGGAATATTTAATTTATATATGAAATGAAACGTTTTTAAGCAGCTAAGGTCAGGGGAATGCCACTGTGCTTCATTGAGGCTTGAGGATTAAGGAATTCTGGTTTGAAGGAAAATGCTGGAGCCAAAAGGTATGATCAGAGTTGCGGCTCCAAGATTCAAGCTCTCAGCTCTCATTCCCCCAGTGGCATAATTAATTTATATATGAAATAAAAGGTTGTTAAGCAGCTGAGGTCAGGGGAATGCCACTGTGCTTCATTGAGGCTTGAGGATTAAGGAATTCTGGTTTGAAGGGAAATGCTTGAGTCAAAAGGTATGATCAGAGGTGTGGCTTCAAGATTCAAGCTCTCAGCTCTCATTCCCCCAGTGGCAAATTAATTTATATATGAAATGAAAGGTTGTTAAGCACCTGAGGTCAGGGGAATGCCACTGTGCTTCAGTCAGGCTTCAGGATTAAGGAATTCTGGTTTGAAGGGAAATGCTGGAGCCTAGAGGTATAGTCAGAGATGCGGCTATAAGATTCAAGCTCTCAGCTCTCATCCCCCAGATGGCATAATTAATTCACAAAACAAATGAATTGTTTCCAAGTAGTTGAGGTCAGGGAAAAGTCACTGTGCTTCAGTCAGGCTTGAGGATTAAGGAATTCTGGTCTGAAGGGAAATGCTGGAGTCAAAAGGTATGATCAGAGGTGTGGCTCCAAGATTCAAGCTCTCAGCTCTCATTCCCCCAGTGGAATATTTAATTTATATATAAAAAAAAGGTTTTTAAGCAGCTAAGGTCAGGGGAATGCCACTGTGCTTCATTGAGGCTTGAGGATTAAGGAATTCTGGTTTGAAGGAAAATGCTGGAGCCAAAGGTTATGATCAGAGGTGTGGATCCAAGATTCTAACTCTCAGCTCTCATTCCCCCAGTGGAATATTTAATTTATATATGAAATGAAAGGTTTATAAGCACCTGAGGTCAGGGGAATGCCACTGTGCTTCATTGAGGCTTGATGATTAAGGAATTCTGGTTTGAAGGAAAATGCTGGAGCCAAAAGGTATGATCAGAGTTGCGGCTCTAAGATTCAAGCTCTCAGCTCTCATTCCCCCAGTGGCATAACTAATTTATATATGAAATTAAATGTTGTTAAGCAGCTGAGGTCAGGGGAATGCCACTGTGCTTCATTGAGGCTTGAGGATTAAGGAATTCTGGTTTGAAGGGAAATGCTTGAGTCAAAAGGTATGATCAGAGGTGTGGCTCCAAGATTCAAGCTCTCAGCTCTCATTCCCCCAGTGGCAAATTAATTTATATATGAAATGAAAGGTTGTTAAGCACCTGAGGTCAGGGGAATGCCACTGTGCTTTAGTCAGGCTCGAGGATTAAGGAATTCTGGTTTGAAGGAAAATGCTTGAGCCAAAAGGCATGATCAGAGGTGCGGCTCCAAGATTCTATTTCTCAGCTCTTATTCCCCCAGTGGAATAATTAAATTAAATATGAAATGAAAGGTTGTTAAGCAGCTGAGGTCAGGGGAATGCCACTGTGCTTCATTGAGGCTTGAGGATTAAGGAATTCTGGTTTGAAGGAAAATGCTGGAGCCAAAAGGTATGATCAGAGTTGCGGCTCCAAGATTCAAGCTCTCAGCTCTCATTCCCCCAGTGGCATAATTAATTTATATATGAAATTTAAGGTTGTTAAGCAGCTGAGGTCAGGGGAATGCCACTGTGCTTCATTGAGGCTTGAGGATTAAGGAATTCTGGTTTGAAGGGAAATGCTGGAGTCAAAAGGTATGATCAGAGGTGTGGCTCCAAGATTCAAGCTCTCAGCTCTCATTCCCCCAGTGGCATAATTAAATTATATATGAAATGAAAGGTTGTTAAGCAGATGAGGTCATTAGAATGCCACTGTGCTCCAGAAAAGCTTGAGGATTGAGGAATTATGGTTTGAAGGAAAATGCTGGAGCCAAAGGGTATGATCAGAGGTGTGGATTCAAGATTCTAAATCTCAGCTCTCATTCCCCCAGTGGGATATTTAATTTATATATGAAATGAAACGTTTTTAAGCAGCTAAGGTCAGAGGAATGCCACTGTGCTTCATTGAGGCTTGAGGATTAAGGAATTCTGGTTTGAAGGGAAATGCTTGAGTCAAAAGGTATGATCAGAGGTGTGGCTTCAAGATTCAAGCTCTCAGCTCTCATTCCCCCAGTGGCAAATTAATTTATATATGAAATGAAAGGTTGTTAAGCACCTGAGGTCAGGGGAATGCCACTGTGCTTCAGTCAGGCTTCAGGATTAAGGAATTCTGGTTTGAAGGGAAATGCTGGAGCCTAGAGGTATAGTCAGAGATGCGGCTATAAGATTCAAGCTCTCAGCTCTCATCCCCCAGATGGCATAATTAATTCACAAAACAAATGAATTGTTTCCAAGTAGTTGAGGTCAGGGAAAAGCCACTGTGCTTCAGTCAGGCTTGAGGATTAAGGAATTCTGGTCTGAAGGGAAATGCTGGAGTCAAAAGGTATGATCAGAGGTGTGGCTCCAAGATTCAAGCTCTCAGCTCTCATTCCCCGAGTGGAATATTTAATTTATATATAAAATGAAAGGTTGTTAAGCAGCTAAGGTCAGGGGAATGCCACTGTGCTTCATTGAGGCTTGAGGATTAAGGAATTCTGGTTTGAAGGAAAATGCTGGAGCCAAAGGTTATGATCAGAGGTGTGGATCCAAGATTCTAACTCTCAGCTCTCATTCCCCCAGTGGAATATTTAATTTATATATGAAATGAAATGTTTATAAGCAGCTAAGGTCAGGGGAATGCCACTGTGCTTCATTGAGGCTTGAGGATTAAGGAATTCTGGTTTGAAGGAAAATGCTGGAGCCAAAAGGTATGATCAGAGTTGCGGCTCTAAGATTCAAGCTCTCAGCTCTCATTCCCCCAGTGGCATAATTAATTTATATATGAAATTAAATGTTGTTAAGCAGCTGAGGTCAGGGGAATGCCACTGTGCTTCATTGAGGCTTGAGGATTAAGGAATTCTGGTTTGAAGGGAAATGCTTGAGTCAAAAGGTATGATCAGAGGTGTGGCTCCAAGATTCAATCTCTCAGCTCTCATTCCCCCAGTGGCAAATTAATTTATATATGAAATGAAAGGTTGTTAAGCACCTGAGGTCAGGGGAATGCCACTGTGCTTTAGTCAGGCTCGAGGATTAAGGAATTCTGGTTTGAAGGAAAATGCTTGAGCCAAAAGGCATGATCAGAGGTGCGGCTCCAAGATTCTATTTCTCAGCTCTTATTCCCCCAGTGGAATAATTAAATTAAATATGAAATGAAAGGTTGTTAAGCAGCTGAGGTCAGGGGAATGCCACTGTGCTTCATTGAGGCTTGAGGATTAAGGAATTCTGGTTTGAAGGGAAATGCTGGAGCCTAGAGGTATAGTCAGAGATGCGGCTATAAGATTCAAGCTCTCAGCTCTCATCCCCCAGATGGCATAATTAATTCACAAAACAAATGAATTGTTTCCAAGTAGTTGAGGTCAGGGAAAAGCCACTGTGCTTCAGTCAGGCTTGAGGATTAAGGAATTCTGGTCTGAAGGGAAATGCTGGAGTCAAAAGGTATGATCAGAGGTGTGGCTCCAAGATTCAAGCTCTCAGCTCTCATTCCCCGAGTGGAATATTTAATTTATATATAAAATGAAAGGTTGTTAAGCAGCTAAGGTCAGGGGAATGCCACTGTGCTTCATTGAGGCTTGAGGATTAAGGAATTCTGGTTTGAAGGAAAATGCTGGAGCCAAAGGTTATGATCAGAGGTGTGGATCCAAGATTCTAACTCTCAGCTCTCATTCCCCCAGTGGAATATTTAATTTATATATGAAATGAAATGTTTATAAGCAGCTAAGGTCAGGGGAATGCCACTGTGCTTCATTGAGGCTTGATGATTAAGGAATTCTGGTTTGAAGGAAAATGCTGGAGCCAAAAGGTATGATCAGAATTGCGGCTCTAAGATTCAAGCTCTCAGCTCTCATTCCCCCAGTGGCATAATTAATTTATATATGAAATTAAAGGTTGTTAAGCAGCTGAGGTCAGGGGAATGCCACTGTGCTTCAGTCAGGCTTGAGGATTAAGGAATTCTGGTTTGAAGGGAAATGCTTGAGTCAAAAGGTATGATCAGAGGTGTGGCTCCAAGATTCAAGCTCTCAGCTCTCATTCCCCCAGTGGCAAATTAATTTATATATGAAATGAAAGGTTGTTAAGCACCTGAGGTCAGGGGAATGCCACTGTGCTTCATTGAGGCTTGAGGATTAAGGAATTCTGGTTTGAAGGAAAATGCTGGAGCCAAGAGGCATGATCAGAGGTGCGGCTCCAAGATTCTATTTCTCAGCTCTCATTCCCCCAGTGGCATAATTGATTTAAATATGAAATGAAAGGTTGTTAAGCAGCTGAGGTCAGGGGAATGCCACTGTGCTTCAGTCAGGCTTGAGGATTAAGGAATTCTGGTCTGAATGGAAATGCTGGAGTCAAAAGTTATGATCAGAGGTGCGGCTCCAACATTCTATTTCTCAGCTCTCATTCCCCCAGTGGCATAATTGATTTAAATATGAAATGAAAGGTTGTTAAGCAGCTGAGGTCAGGGGAATGCCACTGTGCTTCAGTCAGGCTTGAGGATTAAGGAATTCTGGTTTGAAGGGAAATGCTTGAGTCAAAAGGTATGATCAGAGGTGTGGCTCCAAGATTCAAGCTCTCAGCTCTCATTACCCCAGTGGCATAATTAATTTATATATGAAATGAAAGGTTGTAAAGCAGATGAGGTCATTGGAATGCCACTGTGCTCCAGAAAAGCTTGAGGATTGAGGAATTATGGTTTGAAGGAAAATGCTGGAGCCAAAGGGTATGATCACAGGAGTGGCTCCAAGATTCTAGTTCTCAGCTCTCATTCCCCCAGTGGCATAATTAAATTAAATATGAAATGAAAGGTTGTTAAGCAGCTGAGGTCAGGGGAATGCCACTGCGCTTCAGTCAGGCTTGAGGATTAAGGAATTCTGGTTTGAAGGAAAATGCTGGAGCCAAAAGGTATGATCAGAGTTGCGGCTCCAAGATTCAAGCTCTCAGCTCTCATTCCCCCAGTGGCATAATTAATTTATATATGAAATAAAAGGCTGTTAAGCAGCTGAGGTCAGGGGAATGCCACTGTGCTTCATTGAGGCTTGAGGATTAAGGAATTCTGGTCTGAAGGGAAATGCTGGAGTCAAAAGGTATGATCAGAGGTGTGGCTCCAAGATTCAAGCTCTCAGCTCTCATCCCCCAGATGGCATAATTAATTCACAAAACAAATGAATTGTTTCCAAGTAGTTGAGGTCAGGGAAAAGTCACTGTGCTTCAGTCAGGCTTGAGGATTAAGGAATTCTGGTCTGAAGGGAAATGCTGGAGCCAAAGGTTATGATCAGAGGTGTGGATCCAAGATTCTAACTCTCAGCTCTCATTCCCCCAGTGGAATATTTAATTTATATATGAAATGAAAGGTTTATAAGCAGCTAAGGTCAGGGGAATGCCACTGTGCTTCATTGAGGCTTGATGATTAAGGAATTCTGGTTTGAAGGAAAATGATGGAGCCAAAAGGTATGATCAGAGTTGCGGCTCTAAGATTCAAGCTCTCAGCTCTCATTCCCCCAGTGGCATAATTAATTTATATATGAAATTAAATGTTGTTAAGCAGCTGAGGTCAGGGGAATGCCACTGTGCTTCATTGAGGCTTAAGGAATTCTGGTTTGAAGGGAAATGCTTGAGTCAAAAGGTATGATTAGAGGTGTGGCTCCAAGATTCAAGCTCTCAGCTCTCATTCCCCCAGTGTCAAATTAATTTATATATGAAATGAAAGGTTGTTAAGCACCTGAGGTCAGGGGAATGCCACTGTGCTTTAGTCAGGCTCGAGGATTAAGGAATTCTGGTTTGAAGGAAAATGCTGGAGCCAAAAGGCATGATCAGAGGTGCGGCTCCAAGATTCTATTTCTCAGCTCTTATTCCCCCAGTGGAATAATTAAATTAAATATGAAATGAAAGGTTGTTAAGCAGCTGAGGTCAGGGGAATGCCACTGTGCTTCATTGAGGCTTGAGGATTAAGGAATTCTGGTTTGAAGGAAAATGCTGGAGCCAAAAGGTATGATCAGAGTTGCGGCTCCAAGATTCAAGCTCTCAGCTCTCATTCCCCCAGTGGCATAATTAATTTATATATGAAATTAAAGGTTGTTAAGCAGCTGAGGTCAGGGGAATGCCACTGTGCTTCATTGAGGCTTGAGGATTAAGGAATTCTGGTTTGAAGGGAAATGCTGGAGTCAAAAGGTATGATCAGAGGTGTGGCTCCAAGATTCAAGCTCTCAGCTCTCATTCCCCCAGTGGAATATTTAATTTATATATAAAAAGAAAGGTTTTTAAGCAGCTAAGGTCAGGGGAATGCCACTGTGCTTCATTGAGGCTTGAGGATTAAGGAATTCTGGTTTGAAGGAAAATGCTGGAGCCAAAGGTTATGATCAGAGGTGTGGATCCAAGATTCTAACTCTCAGCTCTCATTCCCCCAGTGGAATATTTAATTTATATATGAAATGAAATGTTTATAAGCAGCTAAGGTCAGGGGAATGCCACTGTGCTTCATTGAGGCTTGATGATTAAGGAATTCTGGTTTGAAGGAAAATGCTGGAGCCAAAAGGTATGATCAGAATTGCGGCTCTAAGATTCAAGCTCTCAGCTCTCATTCCCCCAGTGGCATAATTAATTTATATATGAAATTAAAGGTTGTTAAGCAGCTGAGGTCAGGGGAATGCCACTGTGCTTCAGTCAGGCTTGAGGATTAAGGAATTCTGGTTTGAAGGGAAATGCTTGAGTCAAAAGGTATGATCAGAGGTGTGGCTCCAAGATTCAAGCTCTCAGCTCTCATTCCCCCAGTGGCAAATTAATTTATATATGAAATGAAAGGTTGTTAAGCACCTGAGGTCAGGGGAATGCCACTGTGCTTCATTGAGGCTTGAGGATTAAGGAATTCTGGTTTGAAGGAAAATGCTGGAGCCAAGAGGCATGATCAGAGGTGCGGCTCCAAGATTCTATTTCTCAGCTCTCATTCCCCCAGTGGCATAATTGATTTAAATATGAAATGAAAGGTTGTTAAGCAGCTGAGGTCAGGGGAATGCCACTGTGCTTCAGTCAGGCTTGAGGATTAAGGAATTCTGGTCTGAATGGAAATGCTGGAGTCAAAAGTTATGATCAGAGGTGCGGCTCCAACATTCTATTTCTCAGCTCTCATTCCCCCAGTGGCATAATTGATTTAAATATGAAATGAAAGGTTGTTAAGCAGCTGAGGTCAGGGGAATGCCACTGTGCTTCAGTCAGGCTTGAGGATTAAGGAATTCTGGTTTGAAGGGAAATGCTTGAGTCAAAAGGTATGATCAGAGGTGTGGCTCCAAGATTCAAGCTCTCAGCTCTCATTACCCCAGTGGCATAATTAATTTATATATGAAATGAAAGGTTGTAAAGCAGATGAGGTCATTGGAATGCCACTGTGCTCCAGAAAAGCTTGAGGATTGAGGAATTATGGTTTGAAGGAAAATGCTGGAGCCAAAGGGTATGATCACAGGAGTGGCTCCAAGATTCTAGTTCTCAGCTCTCATTCCCCCAGTGGCATAATTAAATTAAATATGAAATGAAAGGTTGTTAAGCAGCTGAGGTCAGGGGAATGCCACTGCGCTTCAGTCAGGCTTGAGGATTAAGGAATTCTGGTTTGAAGGAAAATGCTGGAGCCAAAAGGTATGATCAGAGTTGCGGCTCCAAGATTCAAGCTCTCAGCTCTCATTCCCCCAGTGGCATAATTAATTTATATATGAAATAAAAGGCTGTTAAGCAGCTGAGGTCAGGGGAATGCCACTGTGCTTCATTGAGGCTTGAGGATTAAGGAATTCTGGTCTGAAGGGAAATGCTGGAGTCAAAAGGTATGATCAGAGGTGTGGCTCCAAGATTCAAGCTCTCAGCTCTCATCCCCCAGATGGCATAATTAATTCACAAAACAAATGAATTGTTTCCAAGTAGTTGAGGTCAGGGAAAAGTCACTGTGCTTCAGTCAGGCTTGAGGATTAAGGAATTCTGGTCTGAAGGGAAATGCTGGAGCCAAAGGTTATGATCAGAGGTGTGGATCCAAGATTCTAACTCTCAGCTCTCATTCCCCCAGTGGAATATTTAATTTATATATGAAATGAAAGGTTTATAAGCAGCTAAGGTCAGGGGAATGCCACTGTGCTTCATTGAGGCTTGATGATTAAGGAATTCTGGTTTGAAGGAAAATGCTGGAGCCAAAAGGTATGATCAGAGTTGCGGCTCTAAGATTCAAGCTCTCAGCTCTCATTCCCCCAGTGGCATAATTAATTTATATATGAAATTAAATGTTGTTAAGCAGCTGAGGTCAGGGGAATGCCACTGTGCTTCATTGAGGCTTAAGGAATTCTGGTTTGAAGGGAAATGCTTGAGTCAAAAGGTATGATCAGAGGTGTGGCTCCAAGATTCAAGCTCTCAGCTCTCATTCCCCCAGTGTCAAATTAATTTATATATGAAATGAAAGGTTGTTAAGCACCTGAGGTCAGGGGAATGCCACTGTGCTTTAGTCAGGCTCGAGGATTAAGGAATTCTGGTTTGAAGGAAAATGCTGGAGCCAAAAGGCATGATCAGAGGTGCGGCTCCAAGATTCTATTTCTCAGCTCTCATTCCCCCAGTGGAATAATTAAATTAAATATGAAATGAAAGGTTGTTAAGCAGCTGAGGTCAGGGGAATGCCACTGTGCTTCATTGAGGCTTGAGGATTAAGGAATTCTGGTTTGAAGGAAAATGCTGGAGCCAAAAGGTATGATCAGAGTTGCGGCTCCAAGATTCAAGCTCTCAGCTCTCATTCCCCCAGTGGCATAATTAATTTATATATGAAATTAAAGGTTGTTAAGCAGCTGAGGTCAGGGGAATGCCACTGTGCTTCATTGAGGCTTGAGGATTAAGGAATTCTGGTTTGAAGGGAAATGCTGGAGTCAAAAGGTATGATCAGAGGTGTGGCTCCAAGATTCAAGCTCTCAGCTCTCATTCCCCCAGTGGAATATTTAATTTATATATAAAAAGAAAGGTTTTTAAGCAGCTAAGGTCAGGGGAATGCCACTGTGCTTCATTGAGGCTTGAGGATTAAGGAATTCTGGTTTGAAGGAAAATGCTGGAGCCAAAGGTTATGATCAGAGGTGTGGATCCAAGATTCTAACTCTTAGCTCTCATCCCCCCAGTGGCATATTTAATTTATATATAAAATGAAAGGTTTTTAAGCAGCTAAGGTCAGTGGAATGCCACTGTGATTCAGTCAGGCTTGAGGATTGAGTAATTCTGGTTTGAAGGGGAATGCTGGAGCCAAGAGGTTTGATCAGAGGTGCGGCTCCAAGATTCAAGCTCTCAGCTCTCATCCCCCAAGTGGCATAATTAATTTATATATAAAATGAAAGATTTTTAAGCAGTTGGGGTCAGGGGAATGCCACTGTGATTTAGTCAGGCCCTGAGGATTGAGGAATTCTGGAATATAGGAAAATGCTGGAGCAAAAAGGCATGATCAGAGGTGTGGCTCCAAGATTCAAGCTCTCAGCTCTCATCCCCCCAGTGGCATATTTAATTTATATATAAAAATGAAAGGTTTTTAAGCAGCTAAGGTCAGTGGAATTGCCACTGTGATTCAGTCAGGCTTGAGGATTGAGGAAATCTGGTATATAGGAAAATGCTGGAGCCAAAAGGTGTCATCAGAGGTGCGGCTATAAGATCCAAGCTCTTAGCTCTCATCCCCCCAGTGGCATATTTAATTTATATATAAAATGAAAGGTTTTTAAGCAGCTAAGGGCAGTGGAATGCCACTGTGATTCAGTCAGGCTTGAGGATTGAGAAATTCTGGTTTGAAGGGGAATGCTGGAGCCAAGAGGTTTGATCAGAGGTGCGGCTCCAAGATTCAAGCTCTCAGCTCTCATCCCCCAAGTGGCATATTTAGTTTAAATATGAAATGAGAGGTTGTTAAGCAGCTGAGGTCAGCGGAATGCCAGTGTGCTTCAGTCAGGTTTGAGGATTAAGGAATTCTGGTTTGAAGGGAAATGCTGGAGCCTAGAGGTATAGTCAGAGATGCGGCTATAAGATTCAAGCTCTCAGCTCTTATCCCCCCAGTGGCATAATAAATTCACAAAACATATGAATTGTTTCCAAGCAGCTGAGGTGAGTGGAATGCCACTGTGCTATAGTTAGGCTTAAGGATTGAGGATTTCTGGTATGAAGGTAAATGCTGGAGCCAAAAGGTGTCATCAGAGGTGCGGCTATAAGATCCAAGCTCTTAGCTCTCATCCCCCCAGTGGCATATTTAATTTATATATAAAATGAAAGGTTTTTAAGCAGCTAAGGTCAGGGGAATGCCACTGTGATTTAGTCAGGCCCTGAGGATTGAGGAATTCTGGAATATAGGAAAATGCTGGAGCAAAAAGGCATGATCAGAGGTGTGGCTCCAAGATTCAAGCTCTCAGCTCTCATCCCCCCAGTGGCATATTAAATTAATATATAAAATGAAAGGTTTTTAAGCAGCTAAGGGCAGTGGAATGCCACTGTGATTCAGTCAGGCTTGAGGATTGAGAAATTCTGGTTTGAAGGGGAATGCTGGAGCCAAGAGGTTTGATCAGAGGTGCGGCTCCAAGATTCAAGCTCTCAGCTCTCATCCCCCAAGTGGCATAATTAATTTATTTATAAAATGAAAGGGTTTTAAGCAGTTGGGGTCAGGGGAATGCCACTGTGATTCAGTCAGGCCCAGAGGATTGAGGAATTCTGGAATATAGGAAAATGCTGGAGCAAAAAGGCATGATCAGAGGTGTGGCTCCAAGATTCAAGCTCTCAGCTCTCATTCCCCCAGTGGCATAATTAATTTATATATATAAAAAGGTTTTTAAGCAGCTAAATGCAGTAGAATGCCACTGTGATTCAGTTAGGCTTGAGGATTGAGGAAATCTGGTATATAGGAAAATGCTGGAGCCAAAAGGTATGATCAGAGGTGTGGCTCCAAGATTCTAACTCTCAGCTCTCATTCCCCCAGTGGCATAATTAGTTTATATATGAAATGAGAGGTTGTTAAGCAGCTGAGGGCAGTGGAAAGCCACTGTGCTTCAGTCAGGCTTGAGGATTAAGGAATTCTGGTTTGAAGGGAAATGCTGGAGCCTAGAGGTATAGTCAGAGATGCGGCTATAAGATTCAAGCTCTCAGCTCTCATCCCTCCGGTGGCATAAATAGTTTAAATATGAAATGAGAGTTTGTTAAGCAGCTGAGGTCAGTGGAATGCCACTGTGATTCAGTCAGGCTTGAGGATTAAGGAATTCTGGTTTGAAGGGAAATGCTGGAGCCTAGAGGTATAGTCTGAGATGCGGCTATAAGATTCAAGCTCTCAGCCCTCATTCCCCCAGTGGCATATTTAATTCACAAAACAAAGGAATTGTTTCCAAGCAGTTGATGTCAGTGGAATGCCACTGTGCTATAGTTAGGCTTAAGGATTGAGGATTTCTGGTATGAAGGTAAATGCTGGAGCCAAAAGGTGTCATCAGAGGTGCGGCTATAAGATCCAAGCTCTTAGCTCTCATCCCCCCAGTGGCATATTTAATTTATATATAAAATGAAAGGTTTTTAAGCAGCTAAGGTCAGTGGAATGCCACTGTGATTCAGTCAGGCTTGAGGATTGAGTAATTCTGGTTTGAAGGGGAATGCTGGAGCCAAGAGGTTTGATCAGAGGTGCGGCTCCAAGATTCAAGCTCTCAGCTCTCATCCCCCAAGTGGCATATTTAGTTTATATATGAAATGAGAGGTTGTTAAGCAGCTGAGGTCAGCGGAATGCCAGTGTGCTTCAGTCAGGTTTGAGGATTAAGGAATTCTGGTTTGAAGGGAAATGCTGGAGCCTAGAGGTATAGTCAGAGATGCGGCTATAAGATTCAAGCTCTCAGCTCTTATCCCCCCAGTGGCATTATTAATTCACAAAACATATGAATTGTTTCCAAGCAGCTGAGGTCAGTGGAATGCCACTGTGCTTCAGTCAGGCTTGAGGATTAAGGAATTCTGGTTTGAAGGGAAATGCTGGAGCCTAGAGGTATAGTCAAAGATGCGGCTATAAGATTCAAGCTCTCAGCTCTCATCCCCCAAGTGGCATAATTAATTTATTTATAAAATGAAAGTTTTTTAAGCAGTTGGGGTCAGGGGAATGCCACTGTGATTCAGTCAGGCCCTGAGGATTGAGGAATTCTGGAATATAGGAAAATGCTGGAGCAAAAAGGCATGATCAGAGGTGTGGCTCCAAGATTCAAGCTCTCAGCTCTCATCCCCCCAGTGGCATATTTAATTTGTATATAAAACAAGGTTTTTAAGCAGCTAAGTTCAGTAGAATGCCACTGTGATTCAGTTAGGCTTGAGGATTGAGGAAATCTGGTATATAGGAAAATGCTGGAGCCAAAAGGTGTCATCAGAGGTGCGGCTATAAGATCCAAGCTCTTAGCTCTCATCCCCCCAGTGGCATATTTAATTTATATATAAAATGAAAGGTTTTTAAGCAGCTAAGGTCAGTGGAATGCCACTGTGATTCAGTCAGGCTTGAGGATTGAGAAATTCTGGTTTGAAGGGGAATGCTGGAGCCAAGAGGTTTGATCAGAGGTGCGGCTCCAAGATTCAAGCTCTCAGCTCTCATCCCCCAAGTGGCATAATTAATTTATATATAAAATGAAAGGTTTTTAAGCAGCTAAGGTCAGTGGAATGCCACTGTGATTCAGTCAGGCTTGCGGATTGAGGAAATCTGGTATATAGGAAAATGCTGGAGCCAAAAGGTGTCATCAGAGGTGCGGCTATAAGATCCAAGCTCTTAGCTCTCATCCCCCCAGTGGCATATTTAATTTATATATAAAATGAAAGGTTTTTAAGCAGCTAAGGGCAGTGGAATGCCACTGTGATTCAGTCAGGCTTGAGGATTGAGAAATTCTGGTTTGAAGGGGAATGCTGGAGCCAAGAGGTTTGATCAGAGGTGCGGCTCCAAGATTCAAGCTCTCAGCTCTCATCCCCCAAGTGGCATATTTAGTTTATATATGAAATGAGAGGTTGTTAAGCAGCTGAGGTCAGCGGAATGCCAGTGTGCTTCAGTCAGGTTTGAGGATTAAGGAATTCTGGTTTGAAGGGAAATGCTGGAGCCTAGAGGTATAGTCAGAGATGCGGCTATAAGATTCAAGCTCTCAGCTCTTATCCCCCCAGTGGCATAATTAATTCACAAAACATATGAATTGTTTCCAAGCAGCTGAGGTCAGTGGAATGCCACTGTGCTTCAGTCAGGCTTGAGGATTAAGGAATTCTGGTTTGAAGGGAAATGCTGGAGCCTAGAGGTATAGTCAGAGATGCGGCTATAAGATTCAAGCTCTCAGCTCTCATCCCCCAAGTGGCATAATTAATTTATTTATAAAATGAAAGTTTTTTAAGCAGTTGGGGTCAGGGGAATGCCACTGTGATTCAGTCAGGCCCTGAGGATTGAGGAATTCTGGAATATAGGAAAATGCTGGAGCAAAAAGGCATGATCAGAGGTGTGGCTCCAAGATTCAAGCTCTCAGCTCTCATCCCCCCAGTGGCATATTTAATTTATATATAAAACAAGGTTTTTAAGCAGCTAAGTTCAGTAGAATGCCACTGTGATTCAGTTAGGCTTGAGGATTGAGGAAATCTGGTATATAGGAAAATGCTGGAGCCAAAAGGTGTCATCAGAGGTGCGGCTATAAGATCCAAGCTCTTAGCTCTCATCCCCCCAGTGGCATATTTAATTTATATATAAAATGAAAGGTTTTTAAGCAGCTAAGGGCAGTGGAATGCCACTGTGATTCAGTCAGGCTTGAGGATTGAGAAATTCTGGTTTGAAGGGGAATGCTGGAGCCAAGAGGTTTGATCAGAGGTGCGGCTCCAAGATTCAAGCTCTCAGCTCTTATCCCCCAAGTGGCATAATTAATTTATTTATAAAATGAAAGGGTTTTAAGCAGTTGGGGTCAGGGGAATGCCACTGTGATTCAGTCAGGCCCAGAGGATTGAGGAATTCTGGAATATAGGAAAATGCTGGAGCAAAAAGGCATGATCAGAGGTGTGGCTCCAAGATTCAAGCTCTCAGCTCTCATTCCCCCAGTGGCATAATTAATTTATATATAAAAAAAGGTTTTTAAGCAGCTAAATTCAGTAGAATGCCACTGTGATTCAGTTAGGCTTGAGGATTGAGGAAATCTGGTATATAGGAAAATGCTGGAGCCAAAAGGTATGATCAGAGGTGTGGCTCCAAGATTCTAACTCTCAGCTCTCATTCCCCCAGTGGCATAATTAGTTTATATATGAAATGAGAGGTTGTTAAGCAGCTGAGGGCAGTGGAAAGCCACTGTGCTTCAGTCAGGCTTGAGGATTAAGGAATTCTGGTTTGAAGGGAAATGCTGGAGCCTAGAGGTATAGTCAGAGATGCGGCTATAAGATTCAAGCTCTCAGCTCTCATCCCCCAAGTGGCATAATTAATTTATTTTAAAAAATGAAAGGTTTTTAAGCAGTTTGGGTTAGGGGAATGCCACTGTGATTCAGTCAGGCCCTGAGGATTGAGGAATTCTGGTATATAGGAAAATGCTGGAGCAAAAAGGCATGATCAGAGGTGTGGCTCCAAGATTCAAGCTCTCAGCTCTCATTCCCCCAGAGGCATAATTCATTTATATTTAAAATAAAGAGTTTTTAAGCAGCCAAGTTCAGTAGAATGCCACTGTGATTCAGTCAGGCTTGAGGATTGAGGAAATCTGGTATATAGGAAAATGCTGGAGCCAAAAGGCATGATCAGAGGTGTGGCTCCAAGATTCTAACTCTCAGCTCTCATTCCCCCAGTGGCATAATTAGTTTATATATGAAATGAGAGGTTGTTAAGCAGCTGAGGTCAGCGGAATGCCACTGTGCTTCAGTCAGGTTTGAGGATTAAGGAATCTGGTTTGAAGGGAAATGCTGGAGCCTAGAGGTATAGTCAGAGATGCGGCTATAAGATTCAAGCTCTCAGCTCTTATCCCCCCAGTGGCATAATTAATTCACAAAAGAAATGAATTGTTTTTAAGCAGCTGAGGTCAGTGGAATGCCACTGTGCTTCAGTCAGGCTTGAGGATTAAGGAATTCTGGTTTGAAGGGAAATGCTGGAGCTTAGAGGTATAGTCAGAGATGCGGCTATAAGATTCAAGCTCTCAGCTCTCATCCCTCCGGTGGCATAAATAGTTTAAATATTAAATGAGAGGTTGTTAAGCAGCTGAGGGCAGTGGAAAGCCACTGTGCTTCAGTCAGGCTTGAGGATTAAGGAATTCTGGTTTGAAGGGAAATGCTGGAGCCTAGAGGTATAGTCAGAGATGCGGCTATAAGATTCAAGCTCTCAGCTCTCATCCCCCAAGTGGCATAATTAATTTATTTTAAAAAATGAAAGGTTTTTAATCAGTTTGGGTTAGGGGAATGCCACTGTGATTCAGTCAGGCCCTGAGGATTGAGGAATTCTGGTATATAGGAAAATGCTGGAGCAAAAAGGCATGATCAGAGGTGTGGCTCCAAGATTCAAGCTCTTAGCTCTCATTCCCCCAGAGGCATAATTAATTTATATTTAAAATAAAGAGTTTTTAAGCAGCCAAATTCAGTAGAATGCCACTGTGATTCAGTCAGGCTTGAGGATTGAGGAAATCTGGTATATAGGAAAATGCTGGAGCCAAAAGGCATGATCAGAGGTGTGGCTCCAAGATTCTAACTCTCAGCTCTCATTCCCCCAGTGGCATAATTAGTTTATATATGAAATGAGAGGTTGTTAAGCAGCGAAAGTCAGTGGAATGCCACTGTGATTCAGTCAGGCTTGAAGATTGAGGAATTCTGGTGTGAAGGGGAATGCTGGAGCCTAGAGGTATAGTCAGAGATGCGGCTATAAGATTCAAGCTCTCATCTCTCATCCCTCCAGTGGCATATTTAATTAACAAAACAAATGAATTGTTTCCAAGCAGCTGAGGTCAATGGAATGCCACTGTGCTTCAGTCAGGCTTGAGGATTAAGGAATTATGGTTTGAAGGGAAATGCTGGAGCCTAGAGGTATTGTTAACGATTCGGCTATAAGATTCAAGCTCTCAGCTCTCATTCCCTTAGTGGCATAATTAGTTTATATATGCAATGAGAGGTTGTTAAGCAGTTGATGTCAGTGGAATGCCACTGTGCTATAGTTAGGCTTAAGGATTGAGGATTTCTGGTATGAAGGTAAATACTGGAGCCAAAAGGTGTCATCAGAGGTGCGGCTATAAGATCCAAGCTCTTAGCTCTCATCCCCCCAGTGGCATATTTAATTTATATATAAAATGAAAGGTTTTTAAGCAGCTAAGGTCAGTGGAATGCCACTGTGATTCAGTCAGGCTTGAGGATTGAGGAATTCTGGTTTGAAGGGGAATGCTGGAGCCAAGAGGTTTGATCAGAGGTGCGGCTCCAAGATTCAAGCTCTCAGCTCTCATCCCCCAAGTGGCATAATTAATTTATTTTAAAAAATGAAAGGTTTTTAAGCAGTTTGGGTCAGGGGAATGCCACTGTGATTCAGTCAGGCCCTGAGGATTGAGGAATTCTGGTATATAGGAAAATGCTGGAGCAAAAAGGCATGATCAGAGGTGTGGATCCAAGATTCAAGCTCTCAGCTCTCATTCCCCCAGAGGCATAATTAATTCATTTATAAAATAAAAGGTTTTTAAGCAGCTAAGTTTAGTAGAATGCCACTGTGATTCAGTCAGGCTTGAGGATTGAGGAAATCTGGTTTGAAGGGAAATGCTGGAGCCTAGAGGTATAGTCAGAGATGCGGCTATAAGATTCAAGCTCTCAGCCCTCATTCCCCCAGTGGCATATTTAATTCACAAAACTAATGAATTTTTTCCAAGCAGTTGATGTCAGTGGAATGCCACTGTGCTATAGTTAGGCTTAAGGATTGTGGATTTCTGGTATGAAGGTAAATGCTGGAGCCAAAAGGTGTCATCAGAGGTGCGGCTCTAAGATCCAAGCTCTCAGCTCTCATCCCTCCAGTGGCATATTTAATTTATATATATAACGAAAGGTTTTAAAAAGCTGAGGTCAGTGGAATGCCACTGTGATTCAGTCAGGCTTGAGGATTAAGGAATTATGGTTTGAAGGGAAATGCTAGAGCCTAGAGGTATAGTAAGAGATGCGGCTATAAGATTCAAGCTCTCAGCTCTCATTCCCTTAGTGGCACAATTAGTTTATATATGCAATGAGAGGTTGTTAAGCAGCTGAGGTCAGTGGAATGCCACTGTGCTTCAGTCAGGCTTGAGGATTGAGGAATTCTGGTATGAAGGTAAATGCTGTAGCCAAAAGGTGTCATCAGAGGAGCGGCTATAAGATCCAAGCTCTTAGCTCTCATCCCCCCAGTGGCATATTTAATTTATATATAAAATGAAAGGTTTGTAAGCAGTGAAGGTCAGTGGAATGCCACTGTGATTCAGGGTGGCTTGAGGATTGAGGAATTCTGGTATGAAGGTAAATGCTGGAGCCAAAAGGTGTCATCAGAGGTGCGGCTATAAGATTCAAGCTCTTAGCTCTCATCCCCCCAGTGGCATATTTTATTTATATATAAAATGAAAGTTTTATAAGCAGCGAAGGTCAGTGGAATGCCACTGTGATTCAGTCAGGCTTGAGGATTGAGGAATTCTGGTCTGAAGGGGAATGCTGGAGCCTAGAGGTATAGTCAGAGATGCGGCTATGAGATTCAAGCTCTCAGCTCTCATCCCTCCAGTTGTATATTTAATTCACAAAACAAATGAATTGTTTCCAAGCAGCTGAGGTCAATGGAATGCCACCGTGTTTCAGTCAGGCTTGAGGATAAAGGAATTCTGGTTTGAAGGGAAATTCTGGAGCCTAGAGATATAGTCAGAGATGCGGCTATAAGATTCAAGCTCTCAGCTCTTATCCCCCCAGTGGCATAATTAATTCACAAAACAAATGAATTGTTTCCAAGCAGCTGAGGTCAGTGGAATGCCACTGTGCTTCAGTCAGGCTTGAGGATTAAGGAATTCTGGTTTGAAGGGAAATGCTGGAGCCTAGAGGTATAGTCTGAGATGCGGCTATAAGATTCAAGCTCTCAGCCCTCATTCCCCCAGTGGCATATTTAATTCACAAAACAAAGGAATTGTTTCCAAGCAGTTGATGTCAGTGGAATGCCACTGTGCTATAGTTAGGCTTAAGGATTGAGGATTTCTGGTATGAAGGTAAATGCTGGAGCCAAAAGGTGTCATCAGAGGTGCGGCTATAAGATCCAAGCTCTTAGCTCTCATCCCCCCAGTGGCATATTTAATTTATATATAAAATGAAAGGTTTTTAAGCAGCTAAGGTCAGTGGAATGCCACTGTGATTCAGTCAGGCTTGAAGATTGAGTAATTCTGGTTTGAAGGGGAATGCTGGAGCCAAGAGGTTTGATCAGAGGTGCGGCTCCAAGATTCAAGCTCTCAGCTCTCATCCCCCAAGTGGCATAATTAATTTATTTATAAAATGAAAGATTTGTAAGCAGTTGGGGTCAGGGGAATGCCACTGTGATTTAGTCAGGCCCTGAGGATTGAGGAATTCTGGAATATAGGAAAATGCTGGAGCAAAAAGGCATGATCAGAGGTGTGGCTCCAAGATTCAAGCTCTCAGCTCTCATCCCCCCAGTGGCATATTTAATTTATATATAAAATGAAAGGGTTTTAAGCAGCTAAGGTCAGTGGAATGCCACTGTGATTCAGTCAGGCTTGAGGATTGAGGAAATCTGGTATATAGGAAAATGCTGGAGCCAAAAGGTGTCATCAGAGGTGCGGCTATAAGATCCAAGCTCTTAGCTCTCATTTCCCCAGTGGCATATTTAATTTATATATAAAATGAAAGGTTTTTAAGCAGCTAAGGGCAGTGGAATGCCACTGTGATTCAGTCAGGCTTGAGGATTGAGAAATTCTGGTTTGAAGGGGAATGCTGGAGCCAAGAGGTTTGATCAGAGGTGCGGCTCCAAGATTCAAGCTCTCAGCTCTCATCCCCCAAGTGGCATATTTAGTTTATATATGAAATGAGAGGTTGTTAAGCAGCTGAGGTCAGCGGAATGCCAGTGTGCTTCAGTCAGGTTTGAGGATTAAGGAATTCTGGTTTGAAGGGAAATGCTGGAGCCTAGAGGTATAGTCAGAGATGCGGCTATAAGATTCAAGCTCTCAGCTCTTATCCCCCCAGTGGCATAATTAATTCACAAAACAAATGAATTTTTTCCAAGCAGCTGAGGTCAGTGGAATGCTACTGTGCTTCAGTCAGGCTTGAGGATTAAGGAATTCTGGTTTGAAGGGAAATGCTGGAGCCTAGAGGTATAGTCAGAGATGCGGCTATAAGATTCAAGCTCTCAGCTCTCATCCCTCCAGTGGCATAAATAGTTTAAATATGAAATGAGAGTTTGTTAAGCAGCTGAGGTCAGTGGAATGCCACTGTGATTCAGTCAGGCTTGAGGATTAAGGAATTCTGGTTTGAAGGGGATTGCTGGAGCCAAGAGGTTTGATCAGAGGTGCGGCTCCAAGATTCAAGCTCTCAGCTCTCATTCCCCCAGTGGCATAATTAATTTAAATATAAACAAAAGGTGTTTAAGCAGCTAAGTTCAGTAGAATGCCACTGTGATTCAGTCAGGCTTGAGGATTGAGGAAATCTGGTTTGAAGGGAAATGCTGGAGCCTAGAGGTATAGTCAGAGATGCGGCTATAAGATTCAAGCTCTCAGCCCTCATTCCCCCAGTGGCATATTTAATTCACAAAACAAATGAATTGTTTCCAAGCAGTTGATGTCAGTGGAATGCCACTGTGCTATAGTTAGGCTTAAGGATTGTGGATTTCTGGTATGAAGGTAAATGCTGGAGCCAAAAGGTGTCATCAGAGGAGCGGCTATAAGATCCAAGCTCTTAGCTCTCATCCCCCCAGTGGCATATTTAATTTATATATAAAATGAAAGGTTTGTAAGCAGTGAAGGTCAGTGGAATGCCACTGTGATTCAGGGTGGCTTGAGGATTGAGGAATTCTGGTATGAAGGTAAATGCTGGAGCCAAAAGGTGTCATCAGAGGTGCGGCTATAAGATTCAAGCTCTTAGCTCTCATCCCCCCAGTGGCATATTTAATTTATATATAAAATGAAAGTTTTTTAAGCAGCGAAGGTCAGTGGAATGCCACTGTGATTCAGTCAGGCTTGAGGATTAAGGAATTCTGGTTTGAAGGGAAATTCTGGAGCCTAGAGATATAGTCAGAGATGCGGCTATAAGATTCAAGCTCTCAGCTCTTATCCCCCCAGTGGCATAATTAATTCACAAAACAAATGAATTGTTTCCAAGCAGCTGAGGTCAGTGGAATGCCACTGTGCTTCAGTCAGGCTTGAGGATTAAGGAATTCTGGTTTGAAGGGAAATGCTGGAGCCTAGAGGTATAGTCTGAGATGCGGCTATAAGATTCAAGCTCTCAGCCCTCATTCCCCCAGTGGCATATTTAATTCACAAAACAAAGGAATTGTTTCCAAGCAGTTGATGTCAGTGGAATGCCACTGTGCTATAGTTAGGCTTAAGGATTGAGGATTTCTGGTATGAAGGTAAATGCTGGAGCCAAAAGGTGTCATCAGAGGTGCGGCTATAAGATCCAAGCTCTTAGCTCTCATACCCCCAGTGGCATATTTAATTTATATATAAAATGAAAGGTTTTTAAGCAGCTAAGGTCAGTGGAATGCCACTGTGATTCAGTCAGGCTTGAAGATTGAGTAATTCTGGTTTGAAGGGGAATGCTGGAGCCAAATGGTTTGATCAGAGGTGCGGCTCCAAGATTCAAGCTCTCAGCTCTCATCCCCCAAGTGGCAAAATTAATTTATTTATAAAATGAAAGATTTTTAAGCAGTTGGGGTCAGGGGAATGCCACTGTGATTTAGTCAGGCCCTGAGGATTGAGGAATTCTGGAATATAGGAAAATGCTGGAGCAAAAAGGCATGATCAGAGGTGCGGCTCCAAGATTCAAGCTCTCAGCTCTCATTCCCCCAGTGGCATAATTAAATTAAATATGAAATGAAAGGTTGTTAAGCAGCTGAGGTCAGGGGAATGCCACTGTGCTTCAGTCAGGCTTGAGGATTAAGGAATTCTGGTTTGAAGGGAAATGCTGGAGTCAAAAGGTATGATCAGAGGTGCGGCTCCAAGATTCAAGCTCTCAGCTCTCGTTCCCCCAGTGGCATAATTAATTTATATATGAAATGAAAGGTTGTAAAGCAGATGAGGTCATTGGAATGCCACTGTGCTCCAGAAAAGCTTGAGGATTGAGGAATTATGGTTTGAAGGAAAATGCTGGAGCCAAAGGGTATGATCAGAGGTGTGGATCCAAGATTCTAACTCTCAGCTCTCATTCCCCCAGTGGAATATTTAATTTATATATGAAATGAAACGTTTTTAGGCAGCTAAGGTCAGGGGAATGCCACTGTGCTTCAGTCAGGCTTGAGGATTAAGGATTTCTGGTTTGAAGGAAAATGCTGGAGCCAAAAGGTATGATCAGAGTTGCGGCTCCAAGGTTCAAGCTCTCAGCTCTCATTCCCCCAGTGGCATAATTAATTTATATATGAAATGAAAGGTTGTTAAGCACCTGAGGTCAGGGGAATGCCACTGTGCTTCAGTCAGGCTTCAGGATTAAGGAATTCTGGTTTGAAGGGAAATGCTGGAGCCTAGAGGTATAGTCAGAGATGCGGCTATAAGATTCAAGCTCTCAGCTCTCATCCCCCAGATGGCATAATTAATTCACAAATCAAATGAATTGTTTCCAAGCAGCTGAGGTCAGTGGAATGCCACTGTGCTTCAGTCAGGCTTGAGGATTAAGGAATTCTGGTTTGATGGGAAATGCTGGAGCCTAGAGGTATAGTCAGAGATGCGGCTATAAGATTCAAGCTCTCAGCCCTCATTCCCCCAGTGGCATATTTAATTCACAAAACAAAGGAATTGTTTCCAAGCAGTTGATGTCAGTGGAATGCCACTGTGCTATAGTTAGGCTTAAGGATTGAGGATTTCTGGTATGAAGGTAAATGCTGGAGCCAAAAGGTGTCATCAGAGGTGCGGCTATAAGATCCAAGCTCTTAGCTCTCATCCCCCCAGTGGCATATTTAATTTATATATAAAATGAAAGGTTGTTAAGCAGCTAAGGTCAGTGGAATGCCACTGTGATTCAGTCAGGCTTGAAGATTGAGTAATTCTGGTTTGAAGGGGAATGCTGGAGCCAAGAGGTTTGATCAGAGGTGCGGCTCCAAGATTCAAGCTCTCAGCTCTCATCCCCCAAGTGGCATAATTAATTTATTTATAAAATGAAAGATTTTTAAGCAGTTGGGGTCAGGGGAATGCCACTGTGATTTAGTCAGGCCCTGAGGATTGAGGAATTCTGGAATATAGGAAAATGCTGGAGCAAAAAGGCATGATCAGAGGTGTGGCTCCCAGATTCAAGCTCTCAGCTCTCATCCCCCCAGTGGCATATTTAATTTATATATAAAATGAAAGGTGTTTAAGCAGCTAAGGTCAGTGGAATGCCACTGTGATTCAGTCAGGCTTGAGGATTGAGGAAATCTGGTATATAGGAAAATGCTGGAGCCAAAAGGTGTCATCAGAGGTGCGGCTATAAGATCCAAGCTCTTAGCTCTCATCCCCCCAGTGGCATATTTAATTTATATATAAAATGAAATGTTTTTAAGCAGCTAAGGGCAGTGGAATGCCACTGTGATTCAGTCAGGCTTGAGGATTGAGAAATTCTGGTTTGAAGGGGAATGCTGGAGCCAAGAGGTTTGATCAGAGGTGCGGCTCCAAGATTCAAGCTCTCAGCTCTCATCCCCCAAGTGGCATAATTAATTTATCTATAAAATGAAAGGGTTTTAAGCAGTTGGGGTCAGGGGAATAACACTGTGATTCAGTCAGGCCCTGAGGATTGAGGAATTCTGGAATATAGGAAAATGCTGGAGCAAAAAGGCATGATCAGAGGTGCGGCTCCAAGATTCAAGCTCTCAGCTCTCATTCCCCCAGTGGCATAATTAATTTATATATGAAATGAAAGGTTGTAAAGCAGATGAGGGCATTGGAATGCCACTGTGCTCCAGAAAAGCTTGAGGATTGAGGAATTATGGTTTGAAGGAAATGCTGGAGCCAAAGGGTATGATCAGAGGTGTGGATCCAAGATTCTAAATCTCAGCTCTCATTCCCCCAGTGGAATATTTAATTTATATATGAAATGAAACGTTTTTAAGCAGCTAAGGTCAGGGGAATGCCACTGTGCTTCAGTCAGGCTTGAGGATTAAGGAATTCTGGTTTGAAGGAAAATGCTGGAGCCAAAAGGTATGATCAGAGGTGCGGCTCCAAGATTCAAGCTCTCAGCTCTCATTCCCCCAGTGGCATAATTAATTTATATATGAAATAAAAGGTTGTTAAGCAGCTGAGGTCAGGGGAATGCCACTGTGCTTCATTGAGGCTTGAGGATTAAGGAATTCTGGTTTGAAGGGAAATGCTTGAGTCAAAAGGTATGATCAGAGGTGTGGCTCCAAGATTCAAGCTCTCAGCTCTCATTCCCCCAGTGGCATATTTAATTGATATATAAAATGAAAGGTTTTTAAGCAGCTAAGGTCAGTGGAATGCCACTGTGATTCAGTCAGGCTTGAAGATTGAGTAATTCTGGTTTGAAGGGGAATGCTGGAGCCAAATGGTTTGATCAGAGGTGCGGCTCCAAGATTCAAGCTCTCAGCTCTCATCCCCCAAGTGGCAAAATTAATTTATTTATAAAATGAAAGATTTTTAAGCAGTTGGGGTCAGGGGAATGCCACTGTGATTTAGTCAGGCCCTGAGGATTGAGGAATTCTGGAATATAGGAAAATGCTGGAGCAAAAAGGCATGATCAGAGGTGCGGCTCCAAGATTCAAGCTCTCAGCTCTCATTCCCCCAGTGGCATAATTAAATTAAATATGAAATGAAAGGTTGTTAAGCAGCTGAGGTCAGGGGAATGCCACTGTGCTTCAGTCAGGCTTGAGGATTAAGGAATTCTGGTTTGAAGGGAAATGCTGGAGTCAAAAGGTATGATCAGAGGTGCGGCTCCAAGATTCAAGCTCTCAGCTCTCGTTCCCCCAGTGGCATAATTAATTTATATATGAAATGAAAGGTTGTAAAGCAGATGAGGTCATTGGAATGCCACTGTGCTCCAGAAAAGCTTGAGGATTGAGGAATTATGGTTTGAAGGAAAATGCTGGAGCCAAAGGGTATGATCAGAGGTGTGGATTCAAGATTCTAACTCTCAGCTCTCATTCCCCCAGTGGAATATTTAATTTATATATGAAATGAAACGTTTTTAGGCAGCTAAGGTCAGGGGAATGCCACTGTGCTTCAGTCAGGCTTGAGGATTAAGGATTTCTGGTTTGAAGGAAAATGCTGGAGCCAAAAGGTATGATCAGAGTTGCGGCTCCAAGGTTCAAGCTCTCAGCTCTCATTCCCCCAGTGGCATAATTAATTTATATATGAAATGAAAGGTTGTTAAGCACCTGAGGTCAGGGGAATGCCACTGTGCTTCAGTCAGGCTTCAGGATTAAGGAATTCTGGTTTGAAGGGAAATGCTGGAGCCTAGAGGTATAGTCAGAGATGCGGCTATAAGATTCAAGCTCTCAGCTCTCATCCCCCAGATGGCATAATTAATTCACAAATCAAATGAATTGTTTCCAAGCAGCTGAGGTCAGTGGAATGCCACTGTGCTTCAGTCAGGCTTGAGGATTAAGGAATTCTGGTTTGATGGGAAATGCTGGAGCCTAGAGGTATAGTCAGAGATGCGGCTATAAGATTCAAGCTCTCAGCCCTCATTCCCCCAGTGGCATATTTAATTCACAAAACAAAGGAATTGTTTCCAAGCAGTTGATGTCAGTGGAATGCCACTGTGCTATAGTTAGGCTTAAGGATTGAGGATTTCTGGTATGAAGGTAAATGCTGGAGCCAAAAGGTGTCATCAGAGGTGCGGCTATAAGATCCAAGCTCTTAGCTCTCATCCCCCCAGTGGCATATTTAATTTATATATAAAATGAAAGGTTGTTAAGCAGCTAAGGTCAGTGGAATGCCACTGTGATTCAGTCAGGCTTGAAGATTGAGTAATTCTGGTTTGAAGGGGAATGCTGGAGCCAAGAGGTTTGATCAGAGGTGCGGCTCCAAGATTCAAGCTCTCAGCTCTCATCCCCCAAGTGGCATAATTAATTTATTTATAAAATAAAAGATTTTTAAGCAGTTGGGGTCAGGGGAATGCCACTGTGATTTAGTCAGGCCCTGAGGATTGAGGAATTCTGGAATATAGGAAAATGCTGGAGCAAAAAGGCATGATCAGAGGTGTGGCTCCCAGATTCAAGCTCTCAGCTCTCATCCCCCCAGTGGCATATTTAATTTATATATAAAATGAAAGGTGTTTAAGCAGCTAAGGTCAGTGGAATGCCACTGTGATTCAGTCAGGCTTGAGGATTGAGGAAATCTGGTATATAGGAAAATGCTGGAGCCAAAAGGTGTCATCAGAGGTGCGGCTATAAGATCCAAGCTCTTAGCTCTCATCCCCCCAGTGGCATATTTAATTTATATATAAAATGAAATGTTTTTAAGCAGCTAAGGGCAGTGGAATGCCACTGTGATTCAGTCAGGCTTGAGGATTGAGAAATTCTGGTTTGAAGGGGAATGCTGGAGCCAAGAGGTTTGATCAGAGGTGCGGCTCCAAGATTCAAGCTCTCAGCTCTCATCCCCCAAGTGGCATAATTAATTTATATATGAAATGAGAGGTTGTTAAGCAGCTGAGGTCAGCGGAATGCCAGTGTGCTTCAGTCAGGTTTGAGGATTAAGGAATTCTGGTTTGAAGGGAAATGCTGGAGCCTAGAGGTATAGTCAGAGATGCGGCTATAAGATTCAAGCTCTCAGCTCTTATCCCCCCAGTGGCATAATTAATTCACAAAACAAATGAATTTTTTCCAAGCAGCTGAGGTCAGTGGAATGCTACTGTGCTTCAGTCAGGCTTGAGGATTAAGGAATTCTGGTTTGAAGGGAAATGCTGGAGCCTAGAGGTATAGTCAGAGATGCGGCTATAAGATTCAAGCTCTCAGCTCTCATCCCTCCAGTGGCATAAATAGTTTAAATATGAAATGAGAGTTTGTTAAGCAGCTGAGGTCAGTGGAATGCCACTGTGATTCAGTCAGGCTTGAGGATTAAGGAATTCTGGTTTGAAGGGGATTGCTGGAGCCAAGAGGTTTGATCAGATGTGCGGCTCCAAGATTCAAGCTCTCAGCTCTCATTCCCCCAGTGGCATAATTAATTTAAATATAAACAAAAGGTGTTTAAGCAGCTAAGTTCAGTAGAATGCCACTGTGATTCAGTCAGGCTTGAGGATTGAGGAAATCTGGTTTGAAGGGAAATGCTGGAGCCTAGAGGTATAGTCAGAGATGCGGCTATAAGATTCAAGCTCTCAGCCCTCATTCCCCCAGTGGCATATTTAATTCACAAAACAAATGAATTGTTTCCAAGCAGTTGATGTCAGTGGAATGCCACTGTGCTATAGTTAGGCTTAAGGATTGTGGATTTCTGGTATGAAGGTAAATGCTGGAGCCAAAAGGTGTCATCAGAGGAGCGGCTATAAGATCCAAGCTCTTAGCTCTCATCCCCCCAGTGGCATATTTAATTTATATATAAAATGAAAGGTTTGTAAGCAGTGAAGGTCAGTGGAATGCCACTGTGATTCAGGGTGGCTTGAGGATTGAGGAATTCTGGTATGAAGGTAAATGCTGGAGCCAAAAGGTGTCATCAGAGGTGCGGCTATAAGATTCAAGCTCTTAGCTCTCATCCCCCCAGTGGCATATTTAATTTATATATAAAATGAAAGTTTTTTAAGCAGCGAAGGTCAGTGGAATGCCACTGTGATTCAGTCAGGCTTGAGGATTAAGGAATTCTGGTTTGAAGGGAAATTCTGGAGCCTAGAGATATAGTCAGAGATGCGGCTATAAGATTCAAGCTCTCAGCTCTTATCCCCCCAGTGGCATAATTAATTCACAAAACAAATGAATTGTTTCCAAGCAGCTGAGGTCAGTGGAATGCCACTGTGCTTCAGTCAGGCTTGAGGATTAAGGAATTCTGGTTTGAAGGGAAATGCTGGAGCCTAGAGGTATAGTCTGAGATGCGGCTATAAGATTCAAGCTCTCAGCCCTCATTCCCCCAGTGGCATATTTAATTCACAAAACAAAGGAATTGTTTCCAAGCAGTTGATGTCAGTGGAATGCCACTGTGCTATAGTTAGGCTTAAGGATTGAGGATTTCTGGTATGAAGGTAAATGCTGGAGCCAAAAGGTGTCATCAGAGGTGCGGCTATAAGATCCAAGCTCTTAGCTCTCATACCCCCAGTGGCATATTTAATTTATATATAAAATGAAAGGTTTTTAAGCAGCTAAGGTCAGTGGAATGCCACTGTGATTCAGTCAGGCTTGAAGATTGAGTAATTCTGGTTTGAAGGGGAATGCTGGAGCCAAATGGTTTGATCAGAGGTGCGGCTCCAAGATTCAAGCTCTCAGCTCTCATCCCCCAAGTGGCAAAATTAATTTATTTATAAAATGAAAGATTTTTAAGCAGTTGGGGTCAGGGGAATGCCACTGTGATTTAGTCAGGCCCTGAGGATTGAGGAATTCTGGAATATAGGAAAATGCTGGAGCAAAAAGGCATGATCAGAGGTGCGGCTCCAAGATTCAAGCTCTCAGCTCTCATTCCCCCAGTGGCATAATTAAATTAAATATGAAATGAAAGGTTGTTAAGCAGCTGAGGTCAGGGGAATGCCACTGTGCTTCAGTCAGGCTTGAGGATTAAGGAATTCTGGTTTGAAGGGAAATGCTGGAGTCAAAAGGTATGATCAGAGGTGCGGCTCCAAGATTCAAGCTCTCAGCTCTCGTTCCCCCAGTGGCATAATTAATTTATATATGAAATGAAAGGTTGTAAAGCAGATGAGGTCATTGGAATGCCACTGTGCTCCAGAAAAGCTTGAGGATTGAGGAATTATGGTTTGAAGGAAAATGCTGGAGCCAAAGGGTATGATCAGAGGTGTGGATCCAAGATTCTAACTCTCAGCTCTCATTCCCCCAGTGGAATATTTAATTTATATATGAAATGAAACGTTTTTAGGCAGCTAAGGTCAGGGGAATGCCACTGTGCTTCAGTCAGGCTTGAGGATTAAGGATTTCTGGTTTGAAGGAAAATGCTGGAGCCAAAAGGTATGATCAGAGTTGCGGCTCCAAGGTTCAAGCTCTCAGCTCTCATTCCCCCAGTGGCATAATTAATTTATATATGAAATGAAAGGTTGTTAAGCACCTGAGGTCAGGGGAATGCCACTGTGCTTCAGTCAGGCTTCAGGATTAAGGAATTCTGGTTTGAAGGGAAATGCTGGAGCCTAGAGGTATAGTCAGAGATGCGGCTATAAGATTCAAGCTCTCAGCTCTCATCCCCCAGATGGCATAATTAATTCACAAATCAAATGAATTGTTTCCAAGCAGCTGAGGTCAGTGGAATGCCACTGTGCTTCAGTCAGGCTTGAGGATTAAGGAATTCTGGTTTGATGGGAAATGCTGGAGCCTAGAGGTATAGTCAGAGATGCGGCTATAAGATTCAAGCTCTCAGCCCTCATTCCCCCAGTGGCATATTTAATTCACAAAACAAAGGAATTGTTTCCAAGCAGTTGATGTCAGTGGAATGCCACTGTGCTATAGTTAGGCTTAAGGATTGAGGATTTCTGGTATGAAGGTAAATGCTGGAGCCAAAAGGTGTCATCAGAGGTGCGGCTATAAGATCCAAGCTCTTAGCTCTCATCCCCCCAGTGGCATATTTAATTTATATATAAAATGAAAGGTTGTTAAGCAGCTAAGGTCAGTGGAATGCCACTGTGATTCAGTCAGGCTTGAAGATTGAGTAATTCTGGTTTGAAGGGGAATGCTGGAGCCAAGAGGTTTGATCAGAGGTGCGGCTCCAAGATTCAAGCTCTCAGCTCTCATCCCCCAAGTGGCATAATTAATTTATTTATAAAATGAAAGATTTTTAAGCAGTTGGGGTCAGGGGAATGCCACTGTGATTTAGTCAGGCCCTGAGGATTGAGGAATTCTGGAATATAGGAAAATGCTGGAGCAAAAAGGCATGATCAGAGGTGTGGCTCCCAGATTCAAGCTCTCAGCTCTCATCCCCCCAGTGGCATATTTAATTTATATATAAAATGAAAGGTGTTTAAGCAGCTAAGGTCAGTGGAATGCCACTGTGATTCAGTCAGGCTTGAGGATTGAGGAAATCTGGTATATAGGAAAATGCTGGAGCCAAAAGGTGTCATCAGAGGTGCGGCTATAAGATCCAAGCTCTTAGCTCTCATCCCCCCAGTGGCATATTTAATTTATATATAAAATGAAATGTTTTTAAGCAGCTAAGGGCAGTGGAATGCCACTGTGATTCAGTCAGGCTTGAGGATTGAGAAATTCTGGTTTGAAGGGGAATGCTGGAGCCAAGAGGTTTGATCAGAGGTGCGGCTCCAAGATTCAAGCTCTCAGCTCTCATCCCCCAAGTGGCATAATTAATTTATCTATAAAATGAAAGGGTTTTAAGCAGTTGGGGTCAGGGGAATAATACTGTGATTCAGTCAGGCCCTGAGGATTGAGGAATTCTGGAATATAGGAAAATGCTGGAGCAAAAAGGCATGATCAGAGGTGCGGCTCCAAGATTCAAGCTCTCAGCTCTCATTCCCCCAGTGGCATAATTAATTTATATATGAAATGAAAGGTTGTAAAGCAGATGAGGTCATTAGAATGCCACTGTGCTCCAGAAAAGCTTGAGGATTGAGGAATTATGGTTTGAAGGAAAATGCTGGAGCCAAAGGGTATGATCAGAGGTGTGGATCCAAGATTCTAAATCTCAGCTCTCATTCCCTTAGTGGAATATTTAATTTATATATGAAATGAAACGTTTTTAAGCAGCTAAGGTCAGGGGAATGCCACTGTGCTTCATTGAGGCTTGAGGATTAAGGAATTCTGGTTTGAAGGAAAATGCTGGAGCCAAAAGGTATGATCAGAGGTGCGGCTCCAAGATTCAAGCTCTCAGCTCTCATTCCCCCAGTGGCATAATTAATTTATATATGAAATAAAAGGTTGTTAAGCAGCTGAGGTCAGGGGAATGCCACTGTGCTTCATTGAAGCTTGAGGATTAAGGAATTCTGGTTTGAAGGGAAATGCTGGAGCCTAGAGGTATAGTCAGAGATGCGGCTATAAGATTCAAGCTCTCAGCTCTCATCCCCCAGATGGCATAATTAATTCACAAAACAAATGAATTGTTTCCAAGTAGTTGAGGTCAGGGAAAAGCCACTGTGCTTCAGTCAGGCTTGAGGATTAAGGAATTCTGGTCTGAAGGGAAATGCTGGAGTCAAAAGGTATGATCAGAGGTGTGGCTCCAAGATTCAAGCTCTCAGATCTCATTCCCCCAGTGGCATAATTAATTTATATATAAAATGAAAGGTTGTTAAGCAGCTGAGGTCAGGGGAATGCCACTGTGCTTCAGTCAGGCTTGAGGATTAAGGAATTCTGGTTTGAAGGGAAATGCTGGAGTCAAAAGGTATGATCACAGGTGTGGCTCCAAGATTCAAGCTCTCAGCTCTCATTCCCCCAGTGGCATAATTAATTTATATATGAAATGAAAGGTTGTAAAGCAGATGAGGTCATTAGAATGCCACTGTGCTCCAGAAAAGCTTGAGGATTGAGGAATTATGGTTTGAAGGAAAATGCTGGAGCCAAAGGGTATGATCAGAGGTGTGGATCCAAGATTCTAAATCTCAGCTCTCATTCCCCCAGTGGAATATTTAATTTATATATGAAATGAAACGTTTTTAAGCAGCTAAGGTCAGGGGAATGCCACTGTGCTTCATTGAGGCTTGAGGATTAAGGAATTCTGGTTTGAAGGAAAATGCTGGAGCCAAAAGGTATGATCAGAGTTGCGGCTCCAAGATTCAAGCTCTCAGCTCTCATTCCCCCAGTGGCATAATTAATTTATATATGAAATAAAAGGTTGTTAAGCACCTGAGGTCAGGGGAATGCCACTGTGCTTCATTGAAGCTTGAGGATTAAGGAATTCTGGTTTGAAGGGAAATGCTGGAGCCTAGAGGTATAGTCAGAGATGCGGCTATAAGATTCAAGCTCTCAGCTCTCATCCCCCAGATGGCATAATTAATTCACAAAACAAATGAATTGTTTCCAAGTAGTTGAGGTCAGGGAAAAGCCACTGTGCTTCAGTCAGGCTTGAGGATTAAGGAATTCTGGTCTGAAGGGAAATGCTGGAGTCAAAAGGTATGATCACAGGTGTGGCTCCAAGATTCAAGCTCTCAGCTCTCATTCCCCCAGTGGAATATTTAATTTATATATAAAAAGAAAGGTTTTTAAGCAGCTAAGGTCAGGGGAATGCCACTGTGCTTCATTGAGGCTTGATGATTAAGGAATTCTGGTTTGAAGGAAAATGCTGGAGCCAAAGGTTATGATCAAAGGTGTGGATCAAAGATTCTAACTCTCAGCTCTTATTCCCCCAGTGGAATATTTAATTTATATATGAAATGAAACGTTTTTAAGCAGCTAAGGTCAGGGGAATGCCACTGTGCTTCATTGAGGCTTGATGATTAAGGAATTCTGGTTTGAAGGAAAATGCTGGAGCCAAAAGGTATGATCAGAGTTGCGGCTCTAAGATTCAAGCTCTCAGCTCTCATTCCCCCAGTGGAATAATTAATTTATATATGAAATTAAATGTTGTTAAGCAGCTGAGGTCAGGGGAATGCCACTGTGCTTCATTGAGGCTTGAGGATTAAGGAATTCTGGTTTGAAGGGAAATGCTTGAGTCAAAAGGTATGATCAGAGGTGTGGCTCCAAGATTCAAGCTCTTAGCTCTCATCCCCCCAGTGGCATATTTAATTTATATATAAAATGAAATGTTTTTAAGCAGCTAAGGGCAGTGGAATGCCACTGTGATTCAGTCAGGCTTGAGGATTGAGAAATTCTGGTTTGAAGGGGAATGCTGGAGCCAAGAGGTTTGATCAGAGGTGCGGCTCCAAGATTCAAGCTCTCAGCTCTCATCCCCCAAGTGGCATAATTAATTTATCTATAAAATGAAAGGGTTTTAAGCAGTTGGGTTCAGGGGAATAATACTGTGATTCAGTCAGGCCCTGAGGATTGAGGAATTCTGGAATATAGGAAAATGCTGGAGCAAAAAGGCATGATCAGAGGTGCGGCTCCAAGATTCAAGCTCTCAGCTCTCATTCCCCCAGTGGCATAATTAATTTATATATGAAATGAAAGGTTGTAAAGCAGATGAGGTCATTAGAATGCCACTGTGCTCCAGAAAAGCTTGAGGATTGAGGAATTATGGTTTGAAGGAAAATGCTGGAGCCAAAGGGTATGATCAGAGGTGTGGATCCAAGATTCTAAATCTCAGCTCTCATTCCCTTAGTGGAATATTTAATTTATATATGAAATGAAACGTTTTTAAGCAGCTAAGGTCAGGGGAATGCCACTGTGCTTCATTGAGGCTTGAGGATTAAGGAATTCTGGTTTGAAGGAAAATGCTGGAGCCAAAAGGTATGATCAGAGTTGCGGCTCCAAGATTCAAGCTCTCAGCTCTCATTCCCCCAGTGGCATAATTAATTTATATATGAAATAAAAGGTTGTTAAGCAGCTGAGGTCAGGGGAATGCCACTGTGCTTCATTGAAGCTTGAGGATTAAGGAATTCTGGTTTGAAGGGAAATGCTGGAGCCTAGAGGTATAGTCAGAGATGCGGCTATAAGATTCAAGCTCTCAGCTCTCATCCCCCAGATGGCATAATTAATTCACAAAACAAATGAATTGTTTCCAAGTAGTTGAGGTCAGGGAAAAGCCACTGTGCTTCAGTCAGGCTTGAGGATTAAGGAATTCTGGTCTGAAGGGAAATGCTGGAGTCAAAAGGTATGATCAGAGGTGTGGCTCCAAGATTCAAGCTCTCAGATCTCATTCCCCCAGTGGCATAATTAATTTATATATAAAATGAAAGGTTGTTAAGCAGCTGAGGTCAGGGGAATGCCACTGTGCTTCAGTCAGGCTTGAGGATTAAGGAATTCTGGTTTGAAGGGAAATGCTGGAGTCAAAAGGTATGATCACAGGTGTGGCTCCAAGATTCAAGCTCTCAGCTCTCATTCCCCCAGTGGCATAATTAATTTATATATGAAATGAAAGGTTGTAAAGCAGATGAGGTCATTAGAATGCCACTGTGCTCCAGAAAAGCTTGAGGATTGAGGAATTATGGTTTGAAGGAAAATGCTGGAGCCAAAGGGTATGATCAGAGGTGTGGATCCAAGATTCTAAATCTCAGCTCTCATTCCCCCAGTGGAATATTTAATTTATATATGAAATGAAACGTTTTTAAGCAGCTAAGGTCAGGGGAATGCCACTGTGCTTCATTGAGGCTTGAGGATTAAGGAATTCTGGTTTGAAGGAAAATGCTGGAGCCAAAAGGTATGATCAGAGTTGCGGCTCCAAGATTCAAGCTCTCAGCTCTCATTCCCCCAGTGGCATAATTAATTTATATATGAAATAAAAGGTTGTTAAGCACCTGAGGTCAGGGGAATGCCACTGTGCTTCATTGAAGCTTGAGGATTAAGGAATTCTGGTTTGAAGGGAAATGCTGGAGCCTAGAGGTATAGTCAGAGATGCGGCTATAAGATTCAAGCTCTCAGCTCTCATCCCCCAGATGGCATAATTAATTCACAAAACAAATGAATTGTTTCCAAGTAGTTGAGGTCAGGGAAAAGCCACTGTGCTTCAGTCAGGCTTGAGGATTAAGGAATTCTGGTCTGAAGGGAAATGCTGGAGTCAAAAGGTATGATCACAGGTGTGGCTCCAAGATTCAAGCTCTCAGCTCTCATTCCCCCAGTGGAATATTTAATTTATATATAAAAAGAAAGGTTTTTAAGCAGCTAAGGTCAGGGGAATGCCACTGTGCTTCATTGAGGCTTGAGGATTAAGGAATTCTGGTTTGAAGGAAAATGCTGGAGCCAAAGGTTATGATCAGAGGTGTGGATCCAAGATTCTAACTCTCAGCTCTCATTCCCCCAGTGGAATATTTAATTTATATATGAAATGAAAGGTTTATAAGCAGCTAAGGTCAGGGGAATGCCACTGTGCTTCATTGAGGCTTGATGATTAAGGAATTCTGGTTTGAAGGAAAATGCTGGAGCCAAAAGGTATGATCAGAGTTGCGGCTTTAAGATTCAAGCTCTCAGCTCTCATCCCCCAGATGGCATAATTAATTCACAAAACAAATGAATTGTTTCCAAGTAGTTGAGGTCAGGGAAAAGCCACTGTGCTTCAGTCAGGCTTGAGGATTAAGGAATTCTGGTCTGAAGGGAAATGCTGGAGTCAAAAGGTATGATCACAGGTGTGGCTCCAAGATTCAAGCTCTCAGCTCTCATTCCCCCAGTGGAATATTTAATTTATATATAAAAAGAAAGGTTTTTAAGCAGCTAAGGTCAGGGGAATGCCACTGTGCTTCATTGAGGCTTGAGGATTAAGGAATTCTGGTTTGAAGGAAAATGCTGGAGCCAAAGGTTATGATCAGAGGTGTGGATCCAAGATTCTAACTCTCAGCTCTCATTCCCCCAGTGGAATATTTAATTTATATATGAAATGAAAGGTTTATAAGCAGCTAAGGTCAGGGGAATGCCACTGTGCTTCATTGAGGCTTGATGATTAAGGAATTCTGGTTTGAAGGAAAATGCTGGAGCCAAAAGGTATGATCAGAGTTGCGGCTTTAAGATTCAAGCTCTCAGCTCTCATTCCCCCAGTGGCATAATTAATTTATATATGAAATTAAAGGTTGTTAAGCAGCTGAGGTCAGGGGAATGCCACTGTGCTTCAGTCAGGCTTGAGGATTAAGGAATTCTGGTTTGAAGGAAAATGCTGGAGCCAAAAGGTATGATCAGAGGTGCGGCTTTAAGATTCAAGCTCTCAGCTCTCATTCCCCCAGTGGCATAATTAATTTATATATGAAATTAAAGGTTGTTAAGCAGCTGAGGTCAGGGGAATGCCACTGTGCTTCAGTCAGGCTTGAGGATTAAGGAATTCTGGTCTGAATGGAAATGCTGGAGTCAAAAGTTATGATCAGAGGTGCGGCTCCAAGATTCTATTTCTCAGCTCTCATTCCCCCAGTGGCATAATTCATTTAAGTATGAAATGAAAGGTTGTTAAGCAGATGAGGTCAGGGGAATGCCACTGTGCTTCAGTCAGGCTTGAGGATTAAGGAATTCTGGTTTGAAGGGAAATGCTTGAGTCAAAAGGTATGATCAGAGGTGTGGCTCCAAGATTCAAGCTCTCAGCTCTCATTCCCCCAGTGGCATAATTAAATTAAATATGAAATGAAAGGTTGTTAAGCAGCTGAGGTCAGGGGAATGCCACTGTGCTTCAGTCAGGCTTGAGGATTAAGGAATTCTGGTTTGAAGGAAAATGCTGGAGCCAAAAGGTATGATCAGAGTTGCGGCTCCAAGATTCAAGCTCTCAGCTCTCATTCCCCCAGTGGCATAATTAATTTATATATGAAATAAAAGGTTGTTAAGCAGCTGAGGTCAGGGGAATGCCACTGTGCTTCATTGAGGCTTGAGGATTAAGGAATTCTGGTCTGAAGGGAAATGCTGGAGTCAAAAGGTATGATCAGAGGTGTGGCTCCAAGATTCAAGCTCTCAGCTCTCATTCTCCCAGTGGAATATTTAATTTATATATAAAAAGAAAGGTTTTTAAGCAGCTAAGGTCAGGGGAATGCCACTGTGCTTCAGTCAGGCTTGAGGATTAAGGAATTGTGGTTTGAAGGAAAATGCTGGAGCCAAAGGTTATGATCAGAGGTGTGGATCCAAGATTCTAACTCTCAGCTCTCATTCCCCCAGTGGAATATTTAATTTATATATGAAATGAAAGGTTTATAAGCAGCTAAGGTCAGGGGAATGCCACTGTGCTTCATTGAGGCTTGAGGATTAAGGAATTCTGGTTTGAAGGAAAATGCTGGAGCCAAAAGGTATGATCAGAGTTGCGGCTCTAAGATTCAAGCTCTCAGCTCTCATTCCCCCAGTGGCATAATTAATTTATATATGAAATTAAATGTTGTTAAGCAGCTGAGGTCAGGGGAATGCCACTGTGCTTCATTGAGGCTTGAGGATTAAGGAATTCTGGTTTGAAGGGAAATGCTTGAGTCAAAAGGTATGATCAGAGGTGTGGCTCCAAGATTCAAGCTCTCAGCTCTCATTCCCCCAGTGGCAAATTAATTTATATATGAAATGAAAGGTTGTTAAGCACCTGAGGTCAGGGGAATGCCACTGTGCTTTAGTCAGGCTCGAGGATTAAGGAATTCTGGTTTGAAGGAAAAAGCTGGAGCCAAAAGGCATGATCAGAGGTGCGGCTCCAAGATTCTAGTTCTCAGCTCTCATTCCCCCAGTGGCATAATTAAATTAAATATGAAATGAAAGGTTGTTAAGCAGCTGAGGTCAGGGGAATGCCACTGTGCTTCATTGAGGCTTGATGATTAAGGAATTCTGGTTTGAAGGAAAATGCTGGAGCCAAAAGGTATGATCAGAGTTGCGGCTCTAAGATTCAAGCTCTCAGCTCTCATTCCCCCAGTGGCATAATTAATTTATATATGAAATGAAAGGTTGTTAAGCAGCTGAGGTCAGGGGAATGCCACTGTGCTTCATTGAGGCTTGAGGATTAAGGAATTCTGGTTTGAAGGGAAATGCTTGAGTCAAAAGGTATGATCAGAGGTGTGGCTCCAAGATTCAAGCTCTCAGCTCTCATTCCCCCAGTGGCAAATTAATTTATAAATGAAATGAAAGGTTGTTAAGCACCTGAGGTCAGGGGAATGCCACTGTGCTTCAGTCAGGCTTGAGGATTAAGGAATTATGGTTTGAAGGGAAATGCTGGAGCCTAGAGGTATAGTCAGAGATGCGGCTATAAGATTCAAGCTCTCAGCTCTCATCCCCCAGATGGCATAATTAATTCACAAAACAAATGAATTGTTTCCAAGTAGTTGAGGTCAGGGAAAAGCCACTGTGCTTCAGTCAGGCTTGAGGATTAAGGAATTCTGGTCTGAAGGGAAATGCTGGAGTCAAAAGGTATGATCAGAGGTGTGGCTCCAAGATTCAAGCTCTCAGCTCTCATTCCCCCAGTGGAATATTTAATTTATATATAAAAAGAAAGGTTTTTAAGCAGCTAAGGTCAGGGGAATGCCACTGTGCTTCATTGAGGCTTGATGATTAAGGAATTCTGGTTTGAAGGAAAATGCTGGAGCCAAAGGTTATGATCAAAGGTGTGGCTCCAAGATTCTAACTCTCAGCTCTTATTCCCCCAGTGGAATATTTAATTTATATATGAAATGAAACGTTTTTAAGCAGCTAAGGTCAGGGGAATGCCACTGTGCTTCATTGAGGCTTGATGATTAAGGAATTCTGGTTTGAAGGAAAATGCTGGAGCCAAAAGGTATGATCAGAGTTGCGGCTCTAAGATTCAAGCTCTCAGCTCTCATTCCCCCAGTGGAATAATTAATTTATATATGAAATTAAATGTTGTTAAGCAGCTGAGGTCAGGGGAATGCCACTGTGCTTCATTGAGGCTTGAGGATTAAGGAATTCTGGTTTGAAGGGAAATGCTTGAGTCAAAAGGTATGATCAGAGGTGTGGCTCCAAGATTCAAGCTCTCAGCTCTCATTCCCCCAGTGGCAAATTAATTTATATATGAAATGAAAGGTTGTTAAGCACCTGAGGTCAGGGGAATGCCACTGTGCTTCAGTCAGGCTTGAGGATTAAGGAATTCTGGTCTGAATGGAAATGCTGGAGTCAAAAGGTATGATCAGAGGTGCGGCTCCAAGATTCTATTTCTCAGCTCTTATTCCCCCAGTGGCATAATTAATTTATATATAAAATGAAAGGTTGTAAAGCAGATGAGGTCATTAGAATGCCACTGTGCTCCAGAAAAGCTTGAGGATTGAGGAATTATGGTTTGAAGGAAAATGCTGGAGCCAAAGGGTATGATCAGAGGTGTGGATCCAAGATTCTAAATCTCAGCTCTCATTCCCCCAGTGGAATATTTAATTTATATATGAAATGAAACGTTTTTAAGCAGCTAAGGTCAGGGGAATGCCACTGTGCTTCATTGAGGCTTGAGGATTAAGGAATTCTGGTTTGAAGGAAAATGCTGGAGCCAAAAGGTATGATCAGAGTTGCGGCTTTAAGATTCAAGCTCTCAGCTCTCATTCCCCCAGTGGCATAATTAATTTATATATGAAATAAAAGGTTGTTAAGCAGCTGAGGTCAGGGGAATGCCACTGTGCTTCATTGAAGCTTGAGGGTTAAGGAATTCTGGTTTGAAGGGAAATGCTGGAGCCTAGAGGTATAGTCAGAGATGCGGCTATAAGATTCAAGCTCTCAGCTCTCATCCCCCAGATGGCATAATTAATTTATATATGAAATTAAAGGTTGTTAAGCAGCTGAGGTCAGGGGAATGCCACTGTGCTTCAGTCAGGCTTGAGGATTAAGGAATTCTGGTCTGAATGGAAATGCTGGAGTCAAAAGTTATGATCAGAGGTGCGGCTCCAAGATTCTATTTCTCAGCTCTCATTCCCCCAGTGGCATAATTCATTTAAGTATGAAATGAAAGGTTGTTAAGCAGATGAGGTCAGGGGAATGCCACTGTGCTTCAGTCAGGCTTGAGGATTAAGGAATTCTGGTTTGAAGGGAAATGCTTGAGTCAAAAGGTATGATCAGAGGTGTGGCTCCAAGATTCAAGCTCTCAGCTCTCATTCCCCCAGTGGCATAATTAAATTAAATTTGAAATGAAAGGTTGTTAAGCAGCTGAGGTCAGGGGAATGCCACTGTGCTTCAGTCAGGCTTGAGGATTAAGGAATTCTGGTTTGAAGGAAAATGCTGGAGCCAAAAGGTATGATCAGAGTTGCGGCTCCAAGATTCAAGCTCTCAGCTCTCATTCCCCCAGTGGCATAATTAATTTATATATGAAATAAAAGGCTGTTAAGCAGCTGAGGTCAGGGGAATGCCACTGTGCTTCATTGAGGCTTGAGGATTAAGGAATTCTGGTTTGAAGGAAAATGCTGGAGTCAAAAGGTATGATCAGAGGTGTGGCTCCAAGATTCAAGCTCTCAGCTCTCATTCTCCCAGTGGAATATTTAATTTATATATAAAAAGAAAGGTTTTTAAGCAGCTAAGGTCAGGGGAATGCCACTGTGCTTCATTGAGGCTTGAGGATTAAGGAATTGTGGTTTGAAGGAAAATGCTGGAGCCAAAGGTTATGATCAGAGGTGTGGATCCAAGATTCTAACTCTCAGCTCTCATTCCCCCAGTGGAATATTTAATTTATATATGAAATGAAAGGTTTATAAGCAGCTAAGGTCAGGGGAATGCCACTGTGCTTCATTGAGGCTTGATGATTAAGGAATTCTGGTTTGAAGGAAAATGCTGGAGCCAAAAGGTATGATCAGAGTTGCGGCTCTAAGATTCAAGCTCTCAGCTCTCATTCCCCCAGTGGCAAAATTAATTTATATATGAAATAAAAGGTTGTTAAGCACCTGAGGTCAGGGGAATGCCACTGTGCTTCATTGAAGCTTGAGGATTAAGGAATTCTGGTTTGAAGGGAAATGCTGGAGCCTAGAGGTATAGTCAGAGATGCGGCTATAAGATTCAAGCTCTCAGCTCTCATCCCCCAGATGGCATAATTAATTCACAAAACAAATGAATTGTTTCCAAGTAGTTGAGGTCAGGGAAAAGCCACTGTGCTTCAGTCAGGCTTGAGGATTAAGGAATTCTGGTCTGAAGGGAAATGCTGGAGTCAAAAGGTATGATCAGAGGTGTGGCTCCAAGATTCAAGCTCTCAGATCTCATTCCCCCAGTGGCATAATTAATTTATATATAAAATGAAAGGTTGTTAAGCAGCTGAGGTCAGGGGAATGCCACTGTGCTTCAGTCAGGCTTGAGGATTAAGGAATTCTGGTTTGAAGGGAAATGCTGGAGTCAAAAGGTATGATCACAGGTGTGGCTCCAAGATTCAAGCTCTCAGCTCTCATTCCCCCAGTGGCATAATTAATTTATATATGAAATGAAAGGTTGTAAAGCAGATGAGGTCATTAGAATGCCACTGTGCTCCAGAAAAGCTTGAGGATTGAGGAATTATGGTTTGAAGGAAAATGCTGGAGCCAAAGGGTATGATCAGAGGTGTGGATCCAAGATTCTAAATCTCAGCTCTCATTCCCCCAGTGGAATATTTAATTTATATATGAAATGAAACGTTTTTAAGCAGCTAAGGTCAGGGGAATGCCACTGTGCTTCATTGAGGCTTGAGGATTAAGGAATTCTGGTTTGAAGGAAAATGCTGGAGCCAAAAGGTATGATCAGAGTTGCGGCTCCAAGATTCAAGCTCTCAGCTCTCATTCCCCCAGTGGCATAATTAATTTATATATGAAATAAAAGGTTGTTAAGCACCTGAGGTCAGGGGAATGCCACTGTGCTTCATTGAAGCTTGAGGATTAAGGAATTCTGGTTTGAAGGGAAATGCTGGAGCCTAGAGGTATAGTCAGAGATGCGGCTATAAGATTCAAGCTCTCAGCTCTCATCCCCCAGATGGCATAATTAATTCACAAAACAAATGAATTGTTTCCAAGTAGTTGAGGTCAGGGAAAAGCCACTGTGCTTCAGTCAGGCTTGAGGATTAAGGAATTCTGGTCTGAAGGGAAATGCTGGAGTCAAAAGGTATGATCACAGGTGTGGCTCCAAGATTCAAGCTCTCAGCTCTCATTCCCCCAGTGGAATATTTAATTTATATATAAAAAGAAAGGTTTTTAAGCAGCTAAGGTCAGGGGAATGCCACTGTGCTTCATTGAGGCTTGATGATTAAGGAATTCTGGTTTGAAGGAAAATGCTGGAGCCAAAGGTTATGATCAAAGGTGTGGATCAAAGATTCTAACTCTCAGCTCTTATTCCCCCAGTGGAATATTTAATTTATATATGAAATGAAACGTTTTTAAGCAGCTAAGGTCAGGGGAATGCCACTGTGCTTCATTGAGGCTTGATGATTAAGGAATTCTGGTTTGAAGGAAAATGCTGGAGCCAAAAGGTATGATCAGAGTTGCGGCTCTAAGATTCAAGCTCTCAGCTCTCATTCCCCCAGTGGAATAATTAATTTATATATGAAATTAAATGTTGTTAAGCAGCTGAGGTCAGGGGAATGCCACTGTGCTTCATTGAGGCTTGAGGATTAAGGAATTCTGGTTTGAAGGGAAATGCTTGAGTCAAAAGGTATGATCAGAGGTGTGGCTCCAAGATTCAAGCTCTTAGCTCTCATCCCCCCAGTGGCATATTTAATTTATATATAAAATGAAATGTTTTTAAGCAGCTAAGGGCAGTGGAATGCCACTGTGATTCAGTCAGGCTTGAGGATTGAGAAATTCTGGTTTGAAGGGGAATGCTGGAGCCAAGAGGTTTGATCAGAGGTGCGGCTCCAAGATTCAAGCTCTCAGCTCTCATCCCCCAAGTGGCATAATTAATTTATCTATAAAATGAAAGGGTTTTAAGCAGTTGGGGTCAGGGGAATAATACTGTGATTCAGTCAGGCCCTGAGGATTGAGGAATTCTGGAATATAGGAAAATGCTGGAGCAAAAAGGCATGATCAGAGGTGCGGCTCCAAGATTCAAGCTCTCAGCTCTCATTCCCCCAGTGGCATAATTAATTTATATATGAAATGAAAGGTTGTAAAGCAGATGAGGTCATTAGAATGCCACTGTGCTCCAGAAAAGCTTGAGGATTGAGGAATTATGGTTTGAAGGAAAATGCTGGAGCCAAAGGGTATGATCAGAGGTGTGGATCCAAGATTCTAAATCTCAGCTCTCATTCCCTTAGTGGAATATTTAATTTATATATGAAATGAAACGTTTTTAAGCAGCTAAGGTCAGGGGAATGCCACTGTGCTTCATTGAGGCTTGAGGATTAAGGAATTCTGGTTTGAAGGAAAATGCTGGAGCCAAAAGGTATGATCAGAGTTGCGGCTCCAAGATTCAAGCTCTCAGCTCTCATTCCCCCAGTGGCATAATTAATTTATATATGAAATAAAAGGTTGTTAAGCAGCTGAGGTCAGGGGAATGCCACTGTGCTTCATTGAAGCTTGAGGATTAAGGAATTCTGGTTTGAAGGGAAATGCTGGAGCCTAGAGGTATAGTCAGAGATGCGGCTATAAGATTCAAGCTCTCAGCTCTCATCCCCCAGATGGCATAATTAATTCACAAAACAAATGAATTGTTTCCAAGTAGTTGAGGTCAGGGAAAAGCCACTGTGCTTCAGTCAGGCTTGAGGATTAAGGAATTCTGGTCTGAAGGGAAATGCTGGAGTCAAAAGGTATGATCAGAGGTGTGGCTCCAAGATTCAAGCTCTCAGATCTCATTCCCCCAGTGGCATAATTAATTTATATATAAAATGAAAGGTTGTTAAGCAGCTGAGGTCAGGGGAATGCCACTGTGCTTCAGTCAGGCTTGAGGATTAAGGAATTCTGGTTTGAAGGGAAATGCTGGAGTCAAAAGGTATGATCACAGGTGTGGCTCCAAGATTCAAGCTCTCAGCTCTCATTCCCCCAGTGGCATAATTAATTTATATATGAAATGAAAGGTTGTAAAGCAGATGAGGTCATTAGAATGCCACTGTGCTCCAGAAAAGCTTGAGGATTGAGGAATTATGGTTTGAAGGAAAATGCTGGAGCCAAAGGGTATGATCAGAGGTGTGGATCCAAGATTCTAAATCTCAGCTCTCATTCCCCCAGTGGAATATTTAATTTATATATGAAATGAAACGTTTTTAAGCAGCTAAGGTCAGGGGAATGCCACTGTGCTTCATTGAGGCTTGAGGATTAAGGAATTCTGGTTTGAAGGAAAATGCTGGAGCCAAAAGGTATGATCAGAGTTGCGGCTCCAAGATTCAAGCTCTCAGCTCTCATTCCCCCAGTGGCATAATTAATTTATATATGAAATAAAAGGTTGTTAAGCACCTGAGGTCAGGGGAATGCCACTGTGCTTCATTGAAGCTTGAGGATTAAGGAATTCTGGTTTGAAGGGAAATGCTGGAGCCTAGAGGTATAGTCAGAGATGCGGCTATAAGATTCAAGCTCTCAGCTCTCATCCCCCAGATGGCATAATTAATTCACAAAACAAATGAATTGTTTCCAAGTAGTTGAGGTCAGGGAAAAGCCACTGTGCTTCAGTCAGGCTTGAGGATTAAGGAATTCTGGTTTGAAGGGAAATGCTGGAGTCAAAAGGTATGATCACAGGTGTGGCTCCAAGATTCAAGCTCTCAGCTCTCATTCCCCCAGTGGAATATTTAATTTATATATAAAAAGAAAGGTTTTTAAGCAGCTAAGGTCAGGGGAATGCCACTGTGCTTCATTGAGGCTTGAGGATTAAGGAATTCTGGTTTGAAGGAAAATGCTGGAGCCAAAGGTTATGATCAGAGGTGTGGATCCAAGATTCTAACTCTCAGCTCTCATTCCCCCAGTGGAATATTTAATTTATATATGAAATGAAAGGTTTATAAGCAGCTAAGGTCAGGGGAATGCCACTGTGCTTCATTGAGGCTTGATGATTAAGGAATTCTGGTTTGAAGGAAAATGCTGGAGCCAAAAGGTATGATCAGAGTTGCGGCTTTAAGATTCAAGCTCTCAGCTCTCATCCCCCAGATGGCATAATTAATTCACAAAACAAATGAATTGTTTTTAAGTAGTTGAGGTCAGGGAAAAGCCACTGTGCTTCAGTCAGGCTTGAGGATTAAGGAATTCTGGTCTGAAGGGAAATGCTGGAGTCAAAAGGTATGATCACAGGTGTGGCTCCAAGATTCAAGCTCTCAGCTCTCATTCCCCCAGTGGAATATTTAATTTATATATAAAAAGAAAGGTTTTTAAGCAGCTAAGGTCAGGGGAATGCCACTGTGCTTCATTGAGGCTTGAGGATTAAGGAATTCTGGTTTGAAGGAAAATGCTGGAGCCAAAGGTTATGATCAGAGGTGTGGATCCAAGATTCTAACTCTCAGCTCTCATTCCCCCAGTGGAATATTTAATTTATATATGAAATGAAAGGTTTATAAGCAGCTAAGGTCAGGGGAATGCCACTGTGCTTCATTGAGGCTTGATGATTAAGGAATTCTGGTTTGAAGGAAAATGCTGGAGCCAAAAGGTATGATCAGAGTTGCGGCTTTAAGATTCAAGCTCTCAGCTCTCATTCCCCCAGTGGCATAATTAATTTATATATGAAATTAAAGGTTGTTAAGCAGCTGAGGTCAGGGGAATGCCACTGTGCTTCAGTCAGGCTTGAGGATTAAGGAATTCTGGTTTGAAGGAAAATGCTGGAGCCAAAAGGTATGATCAGAGTTGCGGCTTTAAGATTCAAGCTCTCAGCTCTCATTCCCCCAGTGGCATAATTAATTTATATATGAAATTAAAGGTTGTTAAGCAGCTGAGGTCAGGGGAATGCCACTGTGCTTCAGTCAGGCTTGAGGATTAAGGAATTCTGGTCTGAATGGAAATGCTGGAGTCAAAAGTTATGATCAGAGGTGCGGCTCCAAGATTCTATTTCTCAGCTCTCATTCCCCCAGTGGCATAATTCATTTAAGTATGAAATGAAAGGTTGTTAAGCAGATGAGGTCAGGGGAATGCCACTGTGCTTCAGTCAGGCTTGAGGATTAAGGAATTCTGGTTTGAAGGGAAATGCTTGAGTCAAAAGGTATGATCAGAGGTGTGGCTCCAAGATTCAAGCTCTCAGCTCTCATTCCCCCAGTGGCATAATTAAATTAAATATGAAATGAAAGGTTGTTAAGCAGCTGAGGTCAGGGGAATGCCACTGTGCTTCAGTCAGGCTTGAGGATTAAGGAATTCTGGTTTGAAGGAAAATGCTGGAGCCAAAAGGTATGATCAGAGTTGCGGCTCCAAGATTCAAGCTCTCAGCTCTCATTCCCCCAGTGGCATAATTAATTTATATATGAAATAAAAGGCTGTTAAGCAGCTGAGGTCAGGGGAATGCCACTGTGCTTCATTGAGGCTTGAGGATTAAGGAATTCTGGTCTGAAGGGAAATGCTGGAGTCAAAAGGTATGATCAGAGGTGTGGCTCCAAGATTCAAGCTCTCAGCTCTCATTCTCCCAGTGGAATATTTAATTTATATATAAAAAGAAAGGTTTTTAAGCAGCTAAGGTCAGGGGAATGCCACTGTGCTTCATTGAGGCTTGAGGATTAAGGAATTGTGGTTTGAAGGAAAATGCTGGAGCCAAAGGTTATGATCAGAGGTGTGGATCCAAGATTCTAACTCTCAGCTCTCATTCCCCCAGTGGAATATTTAATTTATATATGAAATGAAAGGTTTATAAGCAGCTAAGGTCAGGGGAATGCCACTGTGCTTCATTGAGGCTTGATGATTAAGGAATTCTGGTTTGAAGGAAAATGCTGGAGCCAAAAGGTATGATCAGAGTTGCGGCTCTAAGATTCAAGCTCTCAGCTCTCATTCCCCCAGTGGCATAATTAATTTATATATGAAATTAAATGTTGTTAAGCAGCTGAGGTCAGGGGAATGCCACTGTGCTTCATTGAGGCTTGAGGATTAAGGAATTCTGGTTTGAAGGGAAATGCTTGAGTCAAAAGGTATGATCAGAGGTGTGGCTCCAAGATTCAAGCTCTCAGCTCTCATTCCCCCAGTGGCAAATTAATTTATATATGAAATGAAAGGTTGTTAAGCACCTGAGGTCAGGGGAATGCCACTGTGCTTTAGTCAGGCTCGAGGATTAAGGAATTCTGGTTTGAAGGAAAAAGCTGGAGCCAAAAGGCATGATCAGAGGTGCGGCTCCAAGATTCTAGTTCTCAGCTCTCATTCCCCCAGTGGCATAATTAAATTAAATATGAAATGAAAGGTTGTTAAGCAGCTGAGGTCAGGGGAATGCCACTGTGCTTCATTGAGGCTTGATGATTAAGGAATTCTGGTTTGAAGGAAAATGCTGGAGCCAAAAGGTATGATCAGAGTTGCGGCTCTAAGATTCAAGCTCTCAGCTCTCATTCCCCCAGTGGCATAATTAATTTATATATGAAATGAAAGGTTGTTAAGCAGCTGAGGTCAGGGGAATGCCACTGTGCTTCATTGAGGCTTGAGGATTAAGGAATTCTGGTTTGAAGGGAAATGCTTGAGTCAAAAGGTATGATCAGAGGTGTGGCTCCAAGATTCAAGCTCTCAGCTCTCATTCCCCCAGTGGCAAATTAATTTATAAATGAAATGAAAGGTTGTTAAGCACCTGAGGTCAGGGGAATGCCACTGTGCTTCAGTCAGGCTTGAGGATTAAGGAATTATGGTTTGAAGGGAAATGCTGGAGCCTAGAGGTATAGTCAGAGATGCGGCTATAAGATTCAAGCTCTCAGCTCTCATCCCCCAGATGGCATAATTAATTCACAAAACAAATGAATTGTTTCCAAGTAGTTGAGGTCAGGGAAAAGCCACTGTGCTTCAGTCAGGCTTGAGGATTAAGGAATTCTGGTCTGAAGGGAAATGCTGGAGTCAAAAGGTATGATCAGAGGTGTGGCTCCAAGATTCAAGCTCTCAGCTCTCATTCCCCCAGTGGAATATTTAATTTATATATAAAAAGAAAGGTTTTTAAGCAGCTAAGGTCAGGGGAATGCCACTGTGCTTCATTGAGGCTTGATGATTAAGGAATTCTGGTTTGAAGGAAAATGCTGGAGCCAAAGGTTATGATCAAAGGTGTGGCTCCAAGATTCTAACTCTCAGCTCTTATTCCCCCAGTGGAATATTTAATTTATATATGAAATGAAACGTTTTTAAGCAGCTAAGGTCAGGGGAATGCCACTGTGCTTCATTGAGGCTTGATGATTAAGGAATTCTGGTTTGAAGGAAAATGCTGGAGCCAAAAGGTATGATCAGAGTTGCGGCTCTAAGATTCAAGCTCTCAGCTCTCATTCCCCCAGTGGAATAATTAATTTATATATGAAATTAAATGTTGTTAAGCAGCTGAGGTCAGGGGAATGCCACTGTGCTTCATTGAGGCTTGAGGATTAAGGAATTCTGGTTTGAAGGGAAATGCTTGAGTCAAAAGGTATGATCAGAGGTGTGGCTCCAAGATTCAAGCTCTCAGCTCTCATTCCCCCAGTGGCAAATTAATTTATATATGAAATGAAAGGTTGTTAAGCACCTGAGGTCAGGGGAATGCCACTGTGCTTTAGTCAGGCTTGAGGATTAAGGAATTCTGGTCTGAATGGAAATGCTGGAGTCAAAAGGTATGATCAGAGGTGCGGCTCCAAGATTCTATTTCTCAGCTCTTATTCCCCCAGTGGCATAATTAATTTATATATAAAATGAAAGGTTGTAAAGCAGATGAGGTCATTAGAATGCCACTGTGCTCCAGAAAAGCTTGAGGATTGAGGAATTATGGTTTGAAGGAAAATGCTGGAGCCAAAGGGTATGATCAGAGGTGTGGATCCAAGATTCTAAATCTCAGCTCTCATTCCCCCAGTGGAATATTTAATTTATATATGAAATGAAACGTTTTTAAGCAGCTAAGGTCAGGGGAATGCCACTGTGCTTCATTGAGGCTTGAGGATTAAGGAATTCTGGTTTGAAGGAAAATGCTGGAGCCAAAAGGTATGATCAGAGTTGCGGCTTTAAGATTCAAGCTCTCAGCTCTCATTCCCCCAGTGGCATAATTAATTTATATATGAAATAAAAGGTTGTTAAGCAGCTGAGGTCAGGGGAATGCCACTGTGCTTCATTGAAGCTTGAGGGTTAAGGAATTCTGGTTTGAAGGGAAATGCTGGAGCCTAGAGGTATAGTCAGAGATGCGGCTATAAGATTCAAGCTCTCAGCTCTCATCCCCCAGATGGCATAATTAATTTATATATGAAATTAAAGGTTGTTAAGCAGCTGAGGTCAGGGGAATGCCACTGTGCTTCAGTCAGGCTTGAGGATTAAGGAATTCTGGTCTGAATGGAAATGCTGGAGTCAAAAGTTATGATCAGAGGTGCGGCTCCAAGATTCTATTTCTCAGCTCTCATTCCCCCAGTGGCATAATTCATTTAAGTATGAAATGAAAGGTTGTTAAGCAGATGAGGTCAGGGGAATGCCACTGTGCTTCAGTCAGGCTTGAGGATTAAGGAATTCTGGTTTGAAGGGAAATGCTTGAGTCAAAAGGTATGATCAGAGGTGTGGCTCCAAGATTCAAGCTCTCAGCTCTCATTCCCCCAGTGGCATAATTAAATTAAATTTGAAATGAAAGGTTGTTAAGCAGCTGAGGTCAGGGGAATGCCACTGTGCTTCAGTCAGGCTTGAGGATTAAGGAATTCTGGTTTGAAGGAAAATGCTGGAGCCAAAAGGTATGATCAGAGTTGCGGCTCCAAGATTCAAGCTCTCAGCTCTCATTCCCCCAGTGGCATAATTAATTTATATATGAAATAAAAGGCTGTTAAGCAGCTGAGGTCAGGGGAATGCCACTGTGCTTCATTGAGGCTTGAGGATTAAGGAATTCTGGTCTGAAGGGAAATGCTGGAGTCAAAAGGTATGATCAGAGGTGTGGCTCCAAGATTCAAGCTCTCAGCTCTCATTCTCCCAGTGGAATATTTAATTTATATATAAAAAGAAAGGTTTGTAAGCAGCTAAGGTCAGGGGAATGCCACTGTGCTTCATTGAGGCTTGAGGATTAAGGAATTGTGGTTTGAAGGAAAATGCTGGAGCCAAAGGTTATGATCAGAGGTGTGGATCCAAGATTCTAACTCTCAGCTCTCATTCCCCCAGTGGAATATTTAATTTATATATGAAATGAAAGGTTTATAAGCAGCTAAGGTCAGGGGAATGCCACTGTGCTTCATTGAGGCTTGATGATTAAGGAATTCTGGTTTGAAGGAAAATGCTGGAGCCAAAAGGTATGATCAGAGTTGCGGCTCTAAGATTCAAGCTCTCAGCTCTCATTCCCCCAGTGGCAAAATTAATTTATATATGAAATAAAAGGTTGTTAAGCACCTGAGGTCAGGGGAATGCCACTGTGCTTCATTGAAGCTTGAGGATTAAGGAATTCTGGTTTGAAGGGAAATGCTGGAGCCTAGAGGTATAGTCAGAGATGCGGCTATAAGATTCAAGCTCTCAGCTCTTATCCCCCAGATGGCATAATTAATTCACAAAACAAATGAATTGTTTCCAAGTAGTTGAGGTCAGGGAAAAGCCACTGTGCTTCAGTCAGGCTTGAGGATTAAGGAATTCTGGTCTGAAGGGAAATGCTGGAGTCAAAAGGTATGATCAGAGGTGTGGCTCCAAGATTCAAGCTCTCAGCTCTCATTCCCCCAGTGGAATATTTAATTTATATATACAAAGAAAGGTTTTTAAGCAGCTAAGGTCAGGGGAATGCCACTGTGCTTCATTGAGGCTTGATGATTAAGGAATTCTGGTTTGAAGGAAAATGCTGGAGCCAAAGGTTATGATCAAAGGTGTGGCTCCAAGATTCTAACTCTCAGCTCTTATTCCCCCAGTGGAATATTTAATTTATATATGAAATGAAACGTTTTTAAGCAGCTAAGGTCAGGGGAATGCCACTGTGCTTCATTGAGGCTTGATGATTAAGGAATTCTGGTTTGAAGGAAAATGCTGGAGCCAAAAGGTATGATCAGAGTTGCGGCTCTAAGATTCAAGCTCTCAGCTCTCATTCCCCCAGTGGAATAATTAATTTATATATGAAATTAAATGTTGTTAAGCAGCTGAGGTCAGGGGAATGCCACTGTGCTTCATTGAGGCTTGAGGATTAAGGAATTCTGGTTTGAAGGGAAATGCTTGAGTCAAAAGGTATGATCAGAGGTGTGGCTCCAAGATTCAAGCTCTCAGCTCTCATTCCCCCAGTGGCAAATTAATTTATATATGAAATGAAAGGTTGTTAAGCACCTGAGGTCAGGGGAATGCCACTGTGCTTTAGTCAGGCTTGAGGATTAAGGAATTCTGGTCTGAATGGAAATGCTGGAGTCAAAAGGTATGATCAGAGGTGCGGCTCCAAGATTCTATTTCTCAGCTCTTATTCCCCCAGTGGCATAATTAATTTATATATAAAATGAAAGGTTGTAAAGCAGATGAGGTCATTAGAATGCCACTGTGCTCCAGAAAAGCTTGAGGATTGAGGAATTATGGTTTGAAGGAAAATGCTGGAGCCAAAGGGTATGATCAGAGGTGTGGATCCAAGATTCTAAATCTCAGCTCTCATTCCCCCAGTGGAATATTTAATTTATATATGAAATGAAACGTTTTTAAGCAGCTAAGGTCAGGGGAATGCCACTGTGCTTCATTGAGGCTTGAGGATTAAGGAATTCTGGTTTGAAGGAAAATGCTGGAGCCAAAAGGTATGATCAGAGTTGCGGCTCCAAGATTCAAGCTCTCAGCTCTCATTCCCCCAGTGGCATAATTAATTTATATATGAAATAAAAGGTTGTTAAGCAGCTGAGGTCAGGGGAATGCCACTGTGCTTCATTGAAGCTTGAGGATTAAGGAATTCTGGTTTGAAGGGAAATGCTGGAGCCTAGAGGTATAGTCAGAGATGCGGCTATAAGATTCAAGCTCTCAGCTCTCATCCCCCAGATGGCATAATTAATTCACAAAACAAATGAATTGTTTCCAAGTAGTTGAGGTCAGGGAAAAGCCACTGTGCTTCAGTCAGGCTTGAGGATTAAGGAATTCTGGTCTGAAGGGAAATGCTGGAGTCAAAAGGTATGATCAGAGGTGTGGCTCCAAGATTCAAGCTCTCAGATCTCATTCCCCCAGTGGCATAATTAATTTATATATAAAATGAAAGGTTGTTAAGCAGCTGAGGTCAGGGGAATGCCACTGTGCTTCAGTCAGGCTTGAGGGTTAAGGAATTCTGGTTTGAAGGGAAATGCTGGAGTCAAAAGGTATGATCAGAGGTGTGGCTCCAAGATTCAAGCTCTCAGCTCTCATTCCCCCAGTGGCATAATTAATTTATATATGAAATGAAAGGTTGTAAAGCAGATGAGGTCATTAGAATGCCACTGTGCTCCAGAAAAGCTTGAGGATTGAGGAATTATGGTTTGAAGGAAAATGCTGGAGCCAAAGGGTATGATCAGAGGTGTGGATCCAAGATTCTAAATCTCAGCTCTCATTCCCCCAGTGGAATATTTAATTTATATATGAAATGAAACGTTTTTAAGCAGCTAAGGTCAGGGGAATGCCACTGTGCTTCATTGAGGCTTGAGGATTAAGGAATTCTGGTTTGAAGGAAAATGCTGGAGCCAAAAGGTATGATCAGAGTTGCGGCTCCAAGATTCAAGCTCTCAGCTCTCATTCCCCCAGTGGCATAATTAATTTATATATGAAATAAAAGGTTGTTAAGCAGCTGAGGTCAGGGGAATGCCACTGTGCTTCATTGAAGCTTGAGGATTAAGGAATTCTGGTTTGAAGGGAAATGCTGGAGCCTAGAGGTATAGTCAGAGATGCGGCTATAAGATTCAAGCTCTCAGCTCTCATCCCCCAGATGGCATAATTAATTCACAAAACAAATGAATTGTTTCCAAGTAGTTGAGGTCAGGGAAAAGCCACTGTGCTTCAGTCAGGCTTGAGGATTAAGGAATTCTGGTCTGAAGGGAAATGCTGGAGTCAAAAGGTATGATCACAGGTGTGGCTCCAAGATTCAAGCTCTCAGCTCTCATTCCCCCAGTGGAATATTTAATTTATATATAAAAAGAAAGGTTTTTAAGCAGCTAAGGTCAGGGGAATGCCACTGTGCTTCATTGAGGCTTGAGGATTAAGGAATTCTGGTTTGAAGGAAAATGCTGGAGCCAAAGGTTATGATCAGAGGTGTGGATCCAAGATTCTAACTCTCAGCTCTCATTCCCCCAGTGGAATATTTAATTTATATATGAAATGAAAGGTTTATAAGCAGCTAAGGTCAGGGGAATGCCACTGTGCTTCATTGAGGCTTGATGATTAAGGAATTCTGGTTTGAAGGAAAATGCTGGAGCCAAAAGGTATGATCAGAGTTGCGGCTTTAAGATTCAAGCTCTCAGCTCTCATTCCCCCAGTGGCATAATTAATTTATATATGAAATTAAAGGTTGTTAAGCAGCTGAGGACAGGGGAATGCCACTGTGCTTCAGTCAGGCTTGAGGATTAAGGAATTCTGGTTTGAAGGAAAATGCTGGAGCCAAAAGGTATGATCAGAGTTGCGGCTTTAAGATTCAAGCTCTCAGCTCTCATTCCCCCAGTGGCATAATTAATTTATATATGAAATTAAAGGTTGTTAAGCAGCTGAGGTCAGGGGAATGCCACTGTGCTTCAGTCAGGCTTGAGGATTAAGGAATTCTGGTCTGAATGGAAATGCTGGAGTCAAAAGTTATGATCAGAGGTGCGGCTCCAAGATTCTATTTCTCAGCTCTCATTCCCCCAGTGGCATAATTCATTTAAGTATGAAATGAAAGGTTGTTAAGCAGATGAGGTCAGGGGAATGCCACTGTGCTTCAGTCAGGCTTGAGGATTAAGGAATTCTGGTTTGAAGGGAAATGCTTGAGTCAAAAGGTATGATCAGAGGTGTGGCTCCAAGATTCAAGCTCTCAGCTCTCATTCCCCCAGTGGCATAATTAAATTAAATATGAAATGAAAGGTTGTTAAGCAGCTGAGGTC